>JAPFRF010000006.1:99379289-99966789 GCA_029282475.1 Phrynocephalus forsythii
TCGCATCATCCCAAGGTAATTTGGTAGGGACACAAGAGAAGGCCTCATAGAATCATAGAGTTGGAAGAGATCTCAAAGGCCATCCAGTCCAACCCCCTGCCATGCAGGGACCCCCATCACAGTATTTCCGACAGATGGCCATCCAGCCCCTGCTTAAAAAAACTTCAAAGAAGGAGACTCCACCACCCTCCTTTGTGGCAGCATATTCCACTGGTGAACAGCTTTAACCATCAGGAAGTTCTTCCTTCAAATGGAATCTGTTTTCCTGTAGTTTGAAACCATTGCCCCGAGTCCTAGTCTCTGAAGTCATGGAAAACAAACCTGTTCCCTCTTCAATGTGACATTCTTTCAAATATTTAAACACAGCTATCACATCCCCTCTCAGCCTTCTTTTTGAAAGGCTAAACATTCCTCAGTGGTGGCTCCAACGCTTTGGAATGGACTACCCTGTGAAGCCAGGTTAAGCTCTTCCCATCTTCAGGCAAAAACAAACAAACAAAAAAACCCTTCATTTTCAGGGAGGTTTTTAATTAAAGCGAGGGCAGTTCCCCTGGCCCAGACATGACCACCAATAGTTTCTCCTGATAGCTCTTCTCTCTTGTCCTTAAGTTATTTCTGCCCATTTATGATACACAAAGTCCTGCTTTCTGCAGACAGCTTAAAAAACACAACGTGAAGAGGTCTCCGTGGTTTGGCGAGGTAAGAGAAGTGATACATGTGGAAGTTATACCCTTGAATTCAGTTTAAAAATAAAGACATTTAAGGCAAGACAAGGCTGAGGGTTGCAACCTGACAACCTTCAATCTTATCCTGAAGCAAGCCACTCACAGGTGTGTCCCTCCTGTAAGCAACACACACCTAGGTTCCAATGGGAAGTTAGCCAAACAAAGTGATTTAACCTTCTTAGATGGCTGCCTTTAATACCCTGTTCGCTAAACACAGCTTTGTCTATATTTAAAACAAGAATTGGTCAAGATAGCCTAACACTGAACAAGTGTTTAAAGGGCAAAGAGGAAGAAAAGCTGGAGTTCAAATAATACTTTTTTAAGCGAGGCAGAATGTGCAGTTATGATAGTAAGCTTTTGTGCTACACAGGAATCTCCATGAGATAGTAGAGCTGGAGAAATCCGAAGCCAGTATGTCTGTTTGCAGAAGCAATTTGTGATCGCAACCATGTTGTGATCCTCTTGACTACATTTGTAACTAGCCATAGTTAAAAAGGTGAAATTTTAGGCATTTGTGGGTTGTGGTTGTTGTTTTCACAACTGTAACTTCTAAGGAAGTAACTGTGTTAGTGTATTGCTGCAAAAACAGCAAAAAGACTTGTGGCACCATAAAGATTAACGAGCTTTCCTTGACATAATAAGCAATCATGGATTGTCCTGTGCTTCTCTACATGGACGTTTCTGCCAAAGAAAACATTTGTTTTTAAGACGCTATAAAATTTATCAGGACTGTGGGAAGTTCTGTTGAGCAGGTAAACCAAAACAATAAATCAGAACAGTAACTTTTTTTCTCTATAGTCTATATCCTTTCATCGCTTCAAAGTGCCACAATCCAGGAAATGCTCCAAATGCACAATTCAACATTAACATTTTGCAAAAATTCAGACAAGGAGAGGGAGAACAGGAAAAATGTAACAGTTATGGGTCACTAAGGTTGCTCTCTCTCTCTCTCTCTCTCTCTCTCTCTCTCTCTCTCTCTCTGTGTGTGTGTGTGTGTGTGTGTGTGTGTGTGTGTGTGTGTGTGTGTGTGTGTGCGCGTGCCTGTCTGTCTTTCTCACTCATTCACTCACACTCACACTCACACTCACAGTCACACTCACACACACTCACACTCACACTCACTCACACACACACACACACACACACACACACACACACACACACACACACACACACACACACACACACACACACCTTCTACTGGATTCCAGGGGGATATACTGGGCCTCCAGGAAAAAGAGCCAACCTGTGTGGCCTTGGGCAAGTCCCAGAATATTCCCAGAAGAAGAGGATGGTCCAGCCTGGGGATGGGAACAAAATGGAAAAATTGGCGCAGTGGTTAAATGCCTGTACTGCAGGTAAAACTGTGCTCACGACCTGGGGTTCAATCCCAGGTTACAGGCTCAAGGTTCACTCAGCCTTCCATCCTTCCGAGGTCGGTAAAGTGAGTACCCAGCTTGCTGGGGGCAATGTGTAGCCTGCATACTATAATGAAACTGTAAACTGCCCAGAGACTACTTAAAGTGGTATGGGGCGGTATATAAGCAGAACACTTTGCTTTTGAAATTTGGTTCACTTTGTCTCATTCCCCCTGTGATTTGTTTCGTTAGAAATGATTTTTTAAAAAATTCATACAAAATGAACCAGTAATGAACCAAATTGTTACTCAATAAAAACAGATCCTCTGGGTCCTAGAGGCACCAAATCTGGTGGGTACCTTCCTTGGACTCTCCCCTTTAAGCCCTCTAGATTTGGAGAGATTTGGAGTTCAGGGGGCAGAGTTATTCAACGTCAAAGGGGATGCCCCTGGAAAAAGCATTTCTAATTGCAGTGTTATGTGCTTGACAACAGGGATCCCAGGCAGCTAGCAGCATGGAAATTACAGTGGAGCTTCCCCAAGCTCTCCCCTTGAAGCACCCCCAATTTGGAGAGGTTTTGGGTACAGGGGGCGAAGTCATTCAAGTCCAAAGGGGGTGTCCATAGGAAAAAAATCATTTGTAATTTAAAAGTATTTGAAAATACTGATCCCAGGCATCTAGCAGCATGGAAATGGCAGGAGAGCTTCCTGAAGCGATTTTAAGGGACCCCTTGAAATTTGGAAAATTTGGGGTTTCAGAGAATGGACATATTAAGCTCCAAAGTGGCTGGGGGGGACTACTTAACTGAAGGAGTGTGGCTCAGTGTGATGAGGGGAAGCAGTCAATTAAACCTATAATAGGTAAAGTGCGCTGGACACACCCCTTCCATTAAGCACCCCCACACCTCTTTTGGAGTTTAATATCTCTGCCTCCAGAAACCCTAACTTTTCCAAATTTCAAAGGGTCCCCTAAAATTGCTTCAGGAACACACCACCACCACCACCACCATTTCCATGCTGCTAGATGCCTGGGATCAGTATTTTCAAATACTTTTAAATTACAAATGATTTTTTTCCTATAGGCACCATAGGAAATTTCAAAGGGTCCCCTAAAATCACTTGGGGAAGCGAAGCCTGCCATTTGCATGCCTGGGATCAGTAATTATCCATTGAATATTTTAAAAAAATAATTTTTATATCTTAAAGAGCTTAAAGGGGAGAGTTCAAGGAAGGTTCACACCAAATTTGGTGCCTCTAGGACCCAGGGGAGCCGTTTTACAGAGAAACGAATTGGTTCATTTTAAACGAAAAAAAAAACGCCAGTTTGTTTCATCACTGATGAAATGCTGCTTTCCCCGGTTCGTTTTGTTTCATTTTGTTACATAACGAACTGACGAATCAGCATTTTGTTTTTCGTTTGGTGCCCATCCCTAGTCCAGCCACTTCCAAGCACTCTCAGGGAAAACCCTGAAAAAGCTTGCGATAGGTTGGCGTAATGATGATTATGCCCTCTAATACAGTACTGTTGCAAAAATTTCCATTTAAGTCTGCATCACCGTAGCAAAATTTGAAACGGGTGCCAGTCTCGTTGAGCCACTTTTTGTATGTACAAAGGTCAAACTTTCCTGGGCGCCAAGAGTTAACCACATCAGGTGGCCTGATCAACCCTCTTAAAAGCTACAGGAGGTCTACAAAATGCAAAAATCGTACACAACCAAGTTGAGCAAGGATAACATTTGCCAGCCAAGGGGAATTCTGGAGATGCACCAGCCCAACACTTCTCTTGTGGAAAACAATTTCATGTTCACAGCACTTGGGTGTACCAGACACCCTGCAGAGTTAAAGGTTAAATCTGCTGGAGAAAATACAAACAAACAATGAGGATTAGGGATGGGCATTTTGTTTCAGAACCAGTAGGTTACGAAATGAATCATGTGAGCCCAGGTGGTCCTCAGAACCAGTTGATAAACACAGATCCAATTGCTTTACCTTTCTCTGTCTTGCACAGGCTTAAAATTCAATGAGGAAGCATACTGCGATGTCATCTTTCCTGCTTCGTGCTGCTGGCCAATCAGAAAGGGAGGCGGGATGATTCCCATCCCTATACAGCTCCTGATTGGCCAGCATCACAGATCTAGCACAGATGACGTCGCAGCATGCTTCCTCATTGGATTTTAACCCTGCGCAAGACAGAGAAAGGTAAAGCAATTGGATCTGCTTGTATCAGTCGGTTCCGAGGACCACCTGGGCTCACGTGGTTCGTTTTGTAACCTACTGGTTCCGAAATGAAATGCCCGTCCCTAATGAGGATTCTATAAGAGCACATTGTAAATACCATTTCCAAATGAAGGAATCACCTGCTAGTGAAACATTTTTCAATAGCCAAGAAGGGGCAACGTGTCTAAAATCATCAGGAGCAATTACGTCTCAGCCAGAGAGCTAAACAGATGAATAAAAGCAAGATTATACTTTTCACTGAGTCAATGCTTGGTGTCCACATGTGCAAGTTCTCCGGCTTCACAGAACCGTTCAAGAGACAAAACATTTTTTTGTTCTTTCCTGTACGTTCTGTGAAACACAGAAGCTTGCTCAGGTATCTTGATGCATCTTGCAATGCATTATTTTCTGTATTTTTCATATCAGTGACAGATACTATAGCTCTTTTATTTACATTTAAAGTGTTTTTAATCAATCAATCAATGCCTGAAAAGTAACAGAGTAGCATGCAGTGTAATGAATTACAGTAGGACCTTCCTATCCACTGATTCACTTATCCACTGACTGAAAATACTAAAAATGAATCCCCAGGGAAGAAAAAAATTATTTGTATGTATTTCTATGATGTATATACCAGAACCAGACAGAAACAGAGATCATGCAATATATGATGTTTGCAGTTTTTAGCATCTGCAGGGGTGCGTGTTTGAATCTGATGTTCTGTAGACACCATACTGTACTCCCAATAATGACAACAGATGGCTGTATTTTTAAGATATTACAAGCAATGAATCTCTGGCCAACATCTTGTTTCTTAGTGTAGTACCACCACACTAGTGGAGGCCCACTGAATCAATTTGGATTTGGTCAGTCAATGCCTTCTATAAATTCCATTAATTCAACTACAGTGGTAGCTTGTATAAAGGAATTAATGTGTTCCAAATGAAATTCTGTTATGCAAATTTTCCTCTGTACTAATTTCCCATAGGAATGCATGGAAAATGGATTAATCCCTAATCACTACCGTTTTTCTGTTGCACGGATTCGCCCCACAGGCAATTCTGTTAAGCAATTTCCCTCTATCTCTGGAAATTTTTTCCTTTAAGTGGGTTTTTTTAAAACACACTGTTAGTTATACGAGGGTCCACTGTATATCATAATACATCACAGTTAGAGTAGGCCTATTTGAATAAAGTAAATAGAATTTACGAAGGAGTTCACTAACTAAATCCCCATTGATACAGCGTGCGTACTTTGTTCCTATTTACTATGCTATAGTAAATAGGTACATATATTAAAATCCTAATTTCTTTATTTTAAAAAAATGAGAAAACTCCTATTCTGAAGAAAGCAAGCCCAAAACAGAAGAGACATGGAATAGTTAAGTACAAAACACATGAAGCAGCAGTAAAACTCAATCACACAGTAAAACTTTATAGTTAAATCAACATTACGGAACAAACTGCCCTGTGAGAATCCGCCTGGCTGCATCCCTCACAGCCTTCAAGAAATTATTGAAAACTTGGCTGCTCAAAGAAGCTTACGGTGATTGCTAATGCCTGTTTGTGCCCCTTGTGGTCTGTTGTTTTCTGTCATTCTCTGTTTGTGCCACTTGCCAGAATCTTTTTTTTTTTTAGTTTTGTTGTGTGGTGTATTATTTGTTTTGATTTTGTGGGGCATTTAATAGTTTATGTTGCTCTGTTTGTAAAACACCCAGCGTTCCCTTGGAAAAATTGGTGCAGTATATAAACTTATAAATAAATAAATAAACAAACAAACAAACATAGGAAAAGCAAAGAGGAAAAGGTAAACTTAGGCAGTGGTATCAAATACAGTGGTACCTCGACTTACAAATTTAATCTGTTCCAAATGCATGCTTTTAAGTTGAGCTACTCTTAAGTCAGGGTACTCATCTAAAAAATTGAAAAAGTAGGTTAAAAATAAAAAATGGAAAAAATATTTGTAAGTCGAGCAGACCATATCTAAAATTTGTAAGGCAGCAGTTAAAATGCCAACAGTTTTCTGCTCTTAAGTCGAATTGCTCTTAAGTCGAGCTGCTCTTAAGTCGAGCTGCTCTTAAGTCAAGGTATCACTGCACCTTGAAGTCTTAAATGGAGCAAATGATCATTTCCTGTCCAAGATACAGTAGAAAAAGTGCCCATCTCCCTCCCCTGGGAATGGAGTCCTGTAACAGTGGTGCAGCAACCAAAAAGACCCTGCTTTGAGTCTTTGAAAACCTAACCTCCCTACTGGGAAGGATAGATAACAAGGCCTCTGATGAAGACTGGTTACTTACTACAAAATTAATACTGGCTGTTACTGGATAAGGTAATGGGAGCCACTGTTGCATACAGGTTGGTGTACTGGACCAAGACTCAGAGACCTGAGTTCAAAATCCTGGCCATGACTCATTGAGGGAACCTAAGCCAATCATACCTCCCTATCTGGTCCTACTTTACAGGGCTGTTGAGAGGATAAAATAAGGAGGAAAGAGGCCTTTATATCACCTTTATCCCACCAAAGGAAGCAGGGAATATAAGAGAAAGAAATGACTAATAAATGAAATACTCTTGTGCAGCTCTGCCTTCAGAACAAGAAGGATGGAGAGTTAAAACTGTTATACCAAATAAGTAGTGTATACCAGAAATAGAAAAGAGTTATATATAAATGTGTGTGTCTCTGCTTGTTTGCTTATAATCTGCCTTTCTCCTTAAAAAGGACCCAAGTCAGCTTAAGTTATTAGAAGACAATATTAAAGCTTGCAGTTTTAGTATACAAAACTAAAAAAGGTCAAATAAAGGTAAAGATTCCCCACACACATGTGTGCTAGTCATGTCTGACTCTAGGGATGGAGCTCATCTCCATTCTTAAGCCAAAGAGCCAGTGTTGCACAAGTCCGTGGCCATGTGGCTGACATGGCTGAATGCATTTCTGCACACGGAACACTGTTTACTTTCACGCTTTTTACGGCAGTACCTATTTATCTACTTGCATTTACATGCTTTCAAACTGCTAGGTTGGCAGCAGTTGGGGTTAACAACAGGAGCTCACTCCGCTGCATGGCACCTGGGATTCGAACCACCGAGTTGCTGACTTTGCAGCCAACAGTTTCAGAGCTCTAGCCGGCTGAGCCACCACACCACTTTAAAAAATCAAATATATAGCATACTAAAAAACATAAGCAACATATTCAAAACAGTAAAGCACAACTCATTTTAAAAACCCACTCATGCAGCCAATCATGAATGGAAAACTAACCTGAAGAGAAACATCTTTGCCTGCTTACGGAAAGAACAGCAAAGATGGGGCCAGGCTGGCCTCCAGCGGGAGGGGGTTCCAACTTCTGGGAGCAGCAACAGAGAAGGCCCTCCCCTGTGTCCCCACCAAGTAAACATAAGAACCTAAGAAGGGCCCTGCTGGATCAGGCCAAAGGCCCATTTAGTCCAGCTTCCTGTATCTCACAGTGGCCACATCAGATGCATCTGGGAGCTCACGAAACTAGATCTCTGTCTTCTGATACCACTCCCCTGCATCTGGCCCTTGAAGTACCCTGGTTTTAAGCCTGGAGATTATACATCTCCATTATGGTTTATAACCTGTGATGGACTTTTCCTCCAGGAATCTGTCCAATCCCCTTTTGAAGGCATCCAGGCCAGATGGCAAGTGCACTTGTGTAGGGGGCAGGACACAGAGAAAGACCTCTCCTGATGATCTTAACACCCAGGTGGGCTCATAAGGGGGGGATGCGTTCCTTGAAATAGTTCAGCCCAAGTAGTAGTACAGTGGTACCTTTTATAAAGGAATTAATTCGTTCCAAATCAAATTATGTTAAGCAAATTTTCCTTTATACAAATTCCCACAGGACTGCATTGAA
Source organism: Phrynocephalus forsythii (assembly GCA_029282475.1). Taxonomy (NCBI): domain Eukaryota; kingdom Metazoa; phylum Chordata; class Lepidosauria; order Squamata; family Agamidae; genus Phrynocephalus; species Phrynocephalus forsythii. The sequence continues at coordinate 99,387,463 of JAPFRF010000006.1, forward strand.
AATGGAGTGATCCCATTTTTATGTTGTACGGATTCTTCCCATAGGCAATTATGTTAAGCAAATTTCCCCTATCTCTGCAATTTTTATGTTGTACAAATTTTATGTTATACAAGCTGTTTGTCATACAAGGGTCCACTGTATTATAATAACGATCATGGGCCATCAAATTAATTCTGACGTAAAGTGATCCCTTTTCAGGGTTTTTCAGACACACACACACACACACACACACACACACACACACACACACACACACACACACACACACACACACACACACACACTTAAATATACCCATCTATCATGCAGCTATTTGCTTGCGTGCTGCTACATCCAACACCCACCCAAAGCCTGGTGCCTGCCTAGCCAAAGCAGGTAAGCACTTTCTCAGTTGCAAGAAAGGTTACACAAGGCAAAAAGGATGATCAACTGAGGCAGCCAAAAGATCACACACACAGTGGGTTCATTATTACATCGCTGCCACCCACTCCCACCTCGCAAAGGAGATTTAACCCCGTGTAGAGTTTCAAGGCTGCCGGTCGAGCCGCAAAAGAAATCAATAGGACACAATGGAAGAATTGTTTTTAAAAGAGCCAAGCACCAAAGGTGGAATTTTTTTAAAAAAAAAAAACTCCACCCCAAACTATTTTCTTCATCTGTTGAAGCAGCAAAGAGGAGATGGAAGGGAGATGATGGGAAAGCAAAGACCATGAAGTAGTCTGGTTTCACTCCGCCAACAACAATAACGTTTTAAGCTCCAGTCGCAAAACCTGAGTCAGGAGAACATACAAAGAGCTGCGATGGATTAGGCCACGGGGCCCATCCAGTCCAGTGCTCTACCGATGCAGCCACCAACCAGATGCAGATGGGAAGCTCACAGCTGGACACAAATGAAACAGGGCCCACTATATGATGCTTTATCCTAGCCTAGGCAGATAAAAGGTGTGACCACACAGAGGCTTGTCTTGGGCTGATATGAACTTTTCTATACCACACCCCGGCATTTCAATCACGGTCACAATTCACACGGAAATGCTTAATCCTCCTGGGAAGGTGTGCTATAATTTGTACGCATGCCACATACCCCCTCTTCTCTCACACCCTTCTCTGCCATTATCACCACCCTCTTGCCCATTCCTTTGACCTGCATTCAAATTCCTTCTTGTTGGAAAAAAAATTCAGTGAGTGAAATAGCGCTGAACTGATAGGACGCAGTAAGGATTCGAATTAGGGCTGCATCAGTTAGTGGCATAGTAAGACTGGAACACTTCTTTTTTAAAAAAGCCAACAAATCTCACAAGCCCTGCCAGCCAAACTAATATACCACATATTCACGGGAAAAGGTTGGATTGACTCTTGATTACCTCTATCACTCTGTAGTCAAAGGAACAGCGAGTAACTCGGTGTAAACAGCGAGGCAAACATCTTTCTAGTCACTCCCTAAATCTCTACCGCAAGGAGTTTAAAATCTGACATTCGATACCAGGCATCTACAGAGAGAAGAGAGGAGAACTGAGGCTGGAATCTTGATTTTAGGCAGCAAGCTTTAGGCTCAGATGGGACACCCAGTAAGATTTCTAACTTCAAAACAGCAGTCTCCATTCTAACCAACCCAGCTGGCAGACGTAATGATAACTGCATTTAAAACTTCCATAAATATAAGGGGTCTTCTAACCAAGGCATGTGAACGCCAGAGGGTGTGTGTGCGAGCAGAAGCTGCCGTTCAGGAATGACACACCCAAAACACCTCTGCGCACATGGAGAGGGATACAGTCCTTGGGATCTTGGTATACAGGTTTGATCCTAGAAATGAGACATGAGCAAAAGAGGAAGATGACCTAATCTTCCGATTACTCAGTCAGTAATGGATGCCGTAGCATCAAATTCCCTGGGGTTGACTCCCAAGAAAGCCTGAAGCTGCAGCCTTTTTAATCAGTCCTACACAATCCACCCAGCTGCCTAGATGCCCTAAGCCAGTGTTGGCGAACCTATAGCACGGATGCCAAAGGTGGCACTCAGAGCCCTTTCTGTGGACACCCGACATCATCCCTTCACAGCCACCTGGATTCAGGTTAAATTGCTGTATTGGCACTTTGTGAAAAATTAGTGGGTTTTGAGTCCCAGTTTGGGCACTCAGTCTCTAAAAGGTTCGCCATCACTGCCCTAAGCACATCCGATCTCGCCTGATTTCGGAAGCTAAGCAGGGTCGGCCCTGGTTAGTACTTGGATGGGAGACCTCCAGGGAATACCAGGTGCTGTAGTTGCCTGAAGTAGGCACTGGCAAGCCACTCCAGTATTCCTGCCAAGAAAACTCCATGGACATGGGGTCATGAAGATTTGGTCATGACTGTAACGACGCAACACACACACACACACAAATCCACCTAAAGCTACACTTCATCTCACTTAGGTTTGTTTACAACTAGCCAATAAAACTGACAGTGTGCATCCATCTTCCCCAGGTCAATCACATTTATTTAGTCCAGCAGATCTGAAGCAGCCGCAGCCACTCAGCTGTCCCCAAACTCCTTAATCCTGCCTCTTTGAATTTGAAGGGTGGATTAAATCAAGATCTCCAAGTGCTGGGATGGGACCCAAGGTGGAAGAAGAAACAAAAGGAAGATTTATTCTCACACAAGGACTCAAGGAGGACTTCATTTGCTGGGTAGATTCTAGTTAAAATTCACAGCCAAGAAAAATTACTGGTATTTTTCTGTCTATAAGACGACCCCCCACCCACTTTTTCAACCTAAAATCCAGTTTTGTAACCACACTCCTTGGCTTCCCTCCATGTATAAGACGGCTCTCAATTTTTAGTGTAACAATTTTAGACAAAAATATAGTAATACAGGTCACAGAAAAAAATACTGTATTTTTCCAACTGCACCACCTAGAAAACAACACCAGCTGAGGATTCCAGGAGATGTGATCTGGTCTAGAAACTCTTCCAAACGCTGGTGCTCACAACCCTAAAAGCAAACACATTGCTAGAGGTGTGGGGAATCCTTGTTGGTGCCAGGCGCTGTACAAAACGCAAGTAAATGTGTGAGCGGGGGCCAGGGGAAAGCCAGAGGACTGGAAATCAGGAAATCGGGGGTGGAAGCAAAATCCAGAGAGAGGAGCAGGAGAAACGGGTTTGGGAGGTAAATAATTTTTACCAGTGCCTAACTACAACGAGCCTGAGACAACCTGAAGATTGGAATCACAACCTTCGCAAACTGCAAGCCACGGGAGTTATTTGGTGGAGCCCCAGCAGGACGCAACATAAGCAACCGTTGGGACTAAAAACCGAGGGCGAAGCCCGATCCATTAACGCCCGTCGCGCGTTCCTTTTTAGAGTCCAGCCCGTTATTCTTTCGTTACGGCAGGCACCGAAGTGCCAAGTTTTAGTGTCACTCAAGGTGCCCCGCGGCAGCCTGGAGAGGGTCCCGGCTGAAGCGCCCGAGAAACCGAAGGAACAAATAAAAACTCAGCCAAAAACCGACGGAGGGGCTCTGCCAACTTCACCCAGCCCCGAGGGAGGCGCCCGTTCGCTGCGCTCCTTCCAATCGCCCTGTCTATATGGAAGGATCGCAGCGATCGGGCGCCTGCGTCGGGGCTGGAGAGGTGAGCGTCCAGCCGCGCATCGGCTTCTCCCTGGAAGGATCGCAGCTGGGGATGGTGCCCGACGAGGGAGGCTAGGATGGATCCCGACACGGAGGCGCGCAACCGGCAAGGAGACACTCACCTACCGCGGGCGCGCAGTCCGGCGGCGGCGGCGAGGAGCTCCCTCCGCGGAGCCACCAACCAGCGGCGCCCCGCGAAGGGAAGGCGAAGAAGGACAGGTGCGCGGAGCGGCAGCCGCCCGGCGACCGAGGAAGGCAGCTTAGGCGAAAGCGAGGGTGCGGGCGGCTGACGGAGAGGCACACTCCGCCCCTCCGGCCCTGACATCACGCCGGCGGCCCTCCCTTCCCCGCTGGACGCTTAAAGGCGCAGGGGAGCCGGCGAGGCGCAGGTTCGAATCCTACTCCCTACAGGGAAATGCGCGCACCTGTCCCTCGTGCGCACAGGGGTGGGGAGGCGATTTAGAAGGGTGCTTCTGAAGTGTTGCGGCGCTGTGAATTTGTAGCAGCGTTTATTTCTCTGGCACAGGAGAAAAGCAGAGGAGAATACAGGCAAGTTCCCCAGACTTCACCCATTTCTCCTTAACATAAAAGCCTCCCTGGCTCACTCTGAGACCTTTGTAGAAGAAAGAATAAAAAAAGTTTCTTTACTTTTAGCTTGTAAAACTATTACAAACTTTTTTTGCTGCTCTCTAGTGTACACCTACCCATCTGAACAGATCAACAGCAAACAAATAACTGCCTCCCAACCTGCCAAGTCCTCCAAAGAGAGGAAAACAACAAAGGAAAAACCAGAGATCTGTTCAAGAAAATTGGAGATATTAAAGGGGCATTTCGTGCAAAGAGGGATATAATAAAGGACAAAAATGGTAGGGACCTAACAGAAGCAGAAGACATGAAGAAGAGATGGCAAGAATACACAGAGAAATTCTATCAGAAAGATCTGGATGTCCCTGATAACCAAGATAGTGTAGTTGCTGACCTGGAGCCAGACTTCCTGGAAAGTGAAGTCAAGTGGGCCTTAGAAAGCATTGCAAATAGCAAGGCCAGTTAAAATCTTAAAAGAAGATGCTGTAAAGGTGCTGCACACAATATGCCAGCAAATTTGGAAAACCCAGCAGTGGCCAGAGGACTGGAAAAGATCGGTCTACATCCCAATTCCAAAGAAAGGAAATGCCAAATAATGCTCCAACTATTGTACAATTACACTCATTTCACACACTAGCAAGGTTATGCTCACAGTTCTACAAGGGAGGCTTCAGCAGTATGTGGACAGAGAACTCCCAGAAGTGCCAGCTGGATTTCGAAGGGGCAGAGGAACTAGAGATCAAATTGCCAACATGCGCTGGACTATGGAAAAACCTAGAAAGTTCCAGAAAAACATCTACTTCTGCTTCATTGACTATGCCAGGGGTGTCCAAACTTTTTGCAAGGAGGGCCAGATTTGGTGAGGTAAAAATGTGTGGGGGCCAATCATTCAGCCGCATTTGGCCCCCGGGCTGGACTTTGGACAAGTCTCTATAACATGCAAGGAAGAAGGTAGGATGCTACAGCAATGGAGCTGGGGGTGGGTAGGCTGGGCAGGTGGCTGGGGGGTGGGCGGCGGTGGACAGAGGCAGGGAGGGTGTGCCTCCATCCGATATGGTGAAGGGCCAGCTGGCAGGGATGCATGACAGGCTGAGCCAGCAGGAAGAGGCTGTGGGCCACTCGAAATTTGTCAACGGGCCGCATTTGCCCCCCAGGCCTGACTTTGGACATGCCTGGACTATGCCAAAGCCTTTGACTGTGTGGACCAAAACAAACTATGGCAAGTTCTTAAAGGAACGGGAGTGCCTGACCACCTCATCTGTCTCCTAAGAAATCTATATGTGGGACAAGCAGCAACCATCAGAACTGGATATGGAACAACTGACTGGTTTAAAATTGGGAAAGGAGTATGACAAGGCTGTATACTGTCACCTTGCCTATTTAACTTATATGCAGAGTACATCATGTGAAAGGCAGGTCTGGATGAATCACAAGCCGGAATTAAGATTACCGGAAGAAATATAATCAACCTCAGATATGCAGATGATACTACAGAAAGTGAGGAGGAATTAAAGACCTTTTTAATGAAGGTGAAAGAGGAGAGTGAAAAAAATGGGCTGAAGCTCAACATAAAAAAAAACTAAGATTATGGCCACCGGTCCCATCACCTCTTGGCAAATAGAAGGGGGAGAAATTGAGGCAACAACAGAGTTTATTTTCTTGGGCTCCTTGATCACCGCAGATGGCGACTGCAGCAATGAAATTAAAAGACGCCTGCTTCTTGGGAGGAAAACAATGGCAAATGTAGGCAGCATCTTAAGGAGCAGAGACATCGCTTTGCCAACAAAGATTTGGATAGTCAAAGTTATTGTTTTTCCAGTAGTGATGTATGGAAGTGAGAACTGGAGTATAAAGAAGGCTGATCATTGCAGAATTGATGCTTTTGAGCTGTGTTGCTGGAGGAGACCCTTGAGAGTCCCCTGGACTGCAAGGAGATCAAACCTATCCATCCTGAAAGAAATAAACCTTGAATGTTCACTGGAAGGACAGGTTTTGAAGCTGAGGCTCCAGTACTTTGGTCATCTCATGAGAAGAGAGAGGACTCCTTGGAAAAGTCCCTGATTTGGGGAAAGATTGAAGGCAAAAGGAAAAGGGGACAGCAGAGAATGAGATGGTTGGGACTGTGAGACCTGGCAGAAAGCTTTCTTCCAACTGAATTGGCCCACCCTACCCCTACATCCCAGGCAGAACAGCAAAGGGCGTTTATACACGACCCCTAAGCTCCGCCACAAATGGCTGCAAGGTCCGGACCTTAAAAATGTTTACCCACCAGCTCTGGACTTTGCAGACAATTAAGTGCGACCCTGCCCACTTTAGCGTGACCAAACAGCAGTTTTCTTGTACCTGGTCTTTGATGGTGACAAATATTTGATCCGGTGTAAGGATAGTGAGTGCGGGGCTCTCCTGGCTTCTATTTGTTCTTTTTTTGCGCCCCGCCCCTTTAAGAGATCTGAATGCTGCCGGGAACAAAACGGAGGTAAGACTGCATGCTTTTCTTTCTTTTTTCTCCCTCCCTCATAGGCAGCCAGCAACCAGGAAGTGTGGAGGGGGGTGGGGACAGAGGAAGACAGAGGAAGAGCGACGAACCCCTAAGATCTCTGGTCCGAATTTAAGTGGCCAGCGGATCTTAGGGGTCGTGTAAAAAGGCCCTAAGAGTCCTCATCCTGAGAGAGGCCTCTGAGGGAGAAAACCAGGAACTGGTCTTCTCAGGGGTCACTCCTTGGCTATGAAACCACCTACCATCTGCTCTCTGCCTGGCCACTAAGCTACTAAAAAGCCCTAGGTATTTTGATGGGCCTTCCCAACTGCTCCATCAACAGGAACCATTGGAACTCTTGGCCATTAAAGAGGATCAGCTGCTGCCAGTCAAAAATGTTTTATGCCTTTTATCACATATTTCTAAATGTATTGCACTCTTATTTCATGATGAAGGCTCGAGTTATGTAGTTAATGATGTCTCATCGTGTTTGATTGTTGTCTTTTTTTTCCTGTTGGAAACCACCTTGAGTGGCCTTTGACCTAATGGATGGTACAAAAAATAAATAGATAACGAGACAAAGAACTAGGTGCTAACCTGTACCTGAGACCATTTCATGTTTCTCCACCAAAATCTAGATGCTGCCTCCTAGTATCTGCTGCCTGAGGTATTGGAGATGTGTAATCTCCAGGCATAAAACGGGGGTCCTTCAAGGGCCAGATCCAGGGGAGTGGTATCAAGAGACAGAGATCTAGTCTTGTGCGCTCCCAGAGGCATTTGGTGGGGCCACTGTGAGATACAGGAAGCTGCACCAGGTGGGCCTTTGGCCTGATCCAGCATGGCTCTTCTTATGTTCTTATGACTTGACTCAGTCAAACAGAATTCGGAGCCCAGGGGCTCAGCCCTGGACATGTACCTTAAAAATACTTAAAGGTGGGCATTTTAAAAGCAAAACTATGGGTTTTGGCAGGTAGGTGGGTAAAAAAAAATACCACATCAGTGTTTGAAAGGAGCCACACCTATTTATCTCATAAAGCCAGTACTAACAGTCCCTCTTAGAACAGTGTTTTTAACAGTCCCTCTTAGAAGATGAAAAATTGAAAAATTACTTTTTATATAGTCAATATTTTACAGAGTTAAATTTTTAACATTTTTCTATTTTTATTGAAACAAGTGTGTTCTAATTTTACTCTCATTTATTAAAAATCGTTAAAAAAAAGGAACTCGAGGCAGCAAACAAGATGTCTAAAGGGAAGTAAAGCAATTAAATCATCAGAATAGTAATGAAACACAAGGACCAAATTTTGCATTTGCATCTGATCCCATGGCCATGCGTGTAGGAGTGACAAAGGATCATCGACACTCATGGACAGACAGTGTGCTAGCAACCACCTGAATGTCCGCGAGGAACCTCCTGTTGCTTCACCTTTATTGTTTTCATCTCAGTTCTGGCACTAATGAATCATCACGGTGCCACGGTGGGCCGGTGTCATGGGCACATGGTGCTTATGTAAATGCATTACAGGAATGCGGCGCTGACTCATGTCTCATGGGAAATCGTGATGGTGTACTTACTTTAGAGATAAGGTTCCAGAGACAGTTTCGTTTGCTTTCCTCCGCTAGCAGAAAAATAAAAAATAAAAGCCATACATGAAACCAAAATGAATGTTCACATGCTGGTCTTTTCCCTCTCCTTATCTCATGAACTAATCCATAATATTCTCCCAAAGCCTCCTGTCTCTGATACTCAAACAGATGAAGGCGGTGGAAAATCACACGGTCTCCTGACCAGCATGAACATCTGCTCTGGGATGCAAACGTGTCCATCTCGGTCTCATCCACCTGTGTTCCCAGTAAAGAAACACTGCATGGAGCAAGGGTTGGAACCCAAGCGTCACTCAGATTATTATAGAGCTATAGCTCCCATCATCCAAGTGTTGATCCATGCTGTCCGGGCTGATGGGAGATGGAGTTGAATAATACCACGCCTCCATAGTGCCCTGAATTCACCTGGTATCTGAATATGAGGGAGGGGAGCAGGTTCTGGCTTATTTAGTGCTGGATTGAGAGACCACTAAGTAATACCCTAGATCTGAGAGTGGCACTGGTGCCAGATGGCATGGTAAATAAATAAATAAATAAATCTATGTGAATGACACAAGGAAAACTCTTGCCTGCAATGGTAGGAAACAACTGTCCACCAGAGTTTTGTCAGTATAAAGATAGGTGACGTTGCCCAGATTAATCCAACCATTTTCTCATTAACTGGCACTTGCAGTCTGAATAACTCACTCAGGAAATTAGTAGGAGAAAGAATAAAAGGTTCCATCACTTCCAGTTAAACAGTTGTTGTTGTTGTTGTGTCGTCACAGTCGTGACCGACCCTTCATGACTCCATGTCCATGGAGTTTTCTTGGCAGGAATACTGGAGTGGTTTGCCAGTTCCTACTCCAAGTGCCTACAGCACCTGGTATTCCCTGGTGGTCTCCCATCCAAGTACTAACCAGGGCCGAACCTGCTTAGCTTCCAAAATCAGGCGAGATCGCATGTGCTTAGGGCATCTAGGCAGTTAAACAGATGAAACAGCAAATTGACAAATATGACTGCTGTGAGCAGCAGATTTCAGTAGGCTTTAGAGAGGTGAGGAAGGGCCTCGAGAAGAGAGGTGGAAACTCTATGAATTCAAAGGCAAGAGAGAATTGGCAAGTGCTGGACAAATTGGCAGTCACCCCCGTCCATAAAAGTAGCTCCCAGCCACACTTACTAAAGGCAGCATGCAAGAATGGGGGGGGGGAAAGCTCCAACATGTAGTAGCCTGGATATTTTGGCAGAAGTTGAAAAATTGTCTTCACAGAGTACAACTGCGAATGTTCTCGCTGACTGGGCGAGGGTTGGGTTCTACTCATTTCAATTTGAGAATGCCATCTTTAGAACTGCACCATTTTTAAAATATACTCTTGTCAACAGCAAATATCAAGAACAGCCGAGTGCCTCTCCACTGTGCTAGGTGACACCCCCCTGCCTCCGTCTCATGAAGGAAAAAGGAAAACATTCCCTCCCTCCCTATAGACGTTGCAGTTTTATGAACCTCAGCCACACATGGACAAAAACAGGTCTGTACTATGACGTCGGCCGTTCAGAAGCTGCGTCCACACCCAGGAAATACTTTCTCAGCCGCTCGGCTTCAGTGCGACGAGATTGCGCTTCTGTGGCTCAGGAGCCAAGATATACAGTATGGGATTTTGCCTTTTTTTGTTTTTGGAAAAGTTCCACCTGCTCATAATCACATGCGAAAAAAGTCCATAATGAGTGGCTGAATAAGAACCAGCGAGCCGGTGCCTCTTGGCAAAGGGCAGAACAGGAAAAGAGGCACATGCCTCACATAGTTTTAAAAACCAGCCCGACCGGTCGCTCGATCTGACAGCAGTGTGAGGATTTTTGAAGAAGTATTATTAGTTGCATAGTTTGGGTGTGCACGGACAGGACAGCCCTCAGGGGGGAATTACTGTATACAACATGGCTTCCGACAGCCAGCCAATAACACCATCGACACACAAGCAATTTCCTCAAATGACATCCATCCCCTCTGAAAGGGCCAGCTAGATTACAAAGAATGTCTAAGGCAGTGGTGGCCAAACTTTGGCCCTCCAGATGTTTTACAAAGAGTCCATTGTCAGTGGTGGCCAAACTTAGACATGGAAGGCAAGTTTACAACTGTCACGAAGTACTTCCCATGACATCTGGGACTGGGAGGAGGCTGATTCCAAGACCTCAATAGTTCTAGGTATCAAAAATCTGCTGCTCTGCCATATTGCTTGCTCTTAATGTTTGACTAGGGTATAATTTCCCCCATCTAGCCTTAATTCTGCTTTTCTCCAGGCCTACAATTTTATTTTCAATCTCCAGTTTTACAAGAACTATGGTATACACTGAACTCTCGTATAACAAACAGTTTGTATAACATAACATCTGCACAACATAAAAAATTCCAGAGACAAGGAAAATTTGCTTAACAGAATCACCTGTGGGGCAAATCCATACAACATAAATTGGTTGAAATTAGGGATTACTCTATTTTCAATGCATTCCTATAGGAAATTTGTATAAAGGAAAATTTGCTTAGCAGAATTTCGTTTGGAACGAATTAATTCCTTTATAAAAGGTACCACTGTATTTGTAACTCTGCTAAAAATTAAAGAGGAACCCATATTTGCCACCTGCGGCTTTTACAGAAGCAAGTTGTTATCTATCTATCTATCTATCTATCTATCTATCTATCTATCTATCTATCTATCTATCTATCTATCTATCTATCTATCTATCTATCTGGCCCAAGAGAGATTTCTGTAGAAAAAGTGTCTTTCTATCTGTGCAATGGACTTTGTCAGAGATCCCTAATTTTCCAAACTGAGACTCTGATCAACATTCTCGTTTGTTTATAACTCCTAACCATCTGAATTCTTGAAGGCTTTCACGGCCAGGATATGATCGCTGTTGTGAGTTTTTTGGGCTGTTTGGCCATGTTCTGGAAGTTTTTTTTTCCTGACGTTCTGCCAGACTCTGTGGCCGGCATCTTCAGAGGGCAAGGAGCTCAGGGAACTAGGAGTTCTCTCCGTGCTCTGGGGTATAGAACCTCACAATCTCACTTACTCTATACCTCAGAGCACAGAGACAACTCCTAGTTCCCTGAACGCCTTGCCCTCTGAAGATGCCGGCCACAGCGTCTGGCGAAATGTCAGGAAGAAAAACTTCCAGAACACGGCCAAACAGCCTGAAAAACTCACAACAGCTATCCTAACCATTTATCTGGACTTCCATGCTTTCCTGACTCATACCCAACTAACAGCCGGATTAAGAATTTGGTAGACATTAAACGTATATTTTGTCCAAGTGCTGTTGGTCCTCATAAAGGTATTGCCCATTTGTGGATTTTGGAGTCAGGATTTTGTTTCACAGTGGTAAAACTGCAGTAAACACCACTCACAACCTGGGTCCAATCCCAGGTAGGTGCCTCAAGGTTCCCTTCCAGACTTTCAAAGTTGGTTAATCGAGTGCCCAGCTCATTGTGGGGCAATGTGTATCCTGCATAATTAAAAAAAAACACTGTAAACTGTCCAAACAGTGCATTTTGGGGCACTATATAAACAGTATACTTTTATTTATTTATCTTATTTATAGACCACCTTTCAACCAATAAGGGGACTCAAGGCTCACAGTACAGTATTAAAATGAATAGAATTAAAAACAAAGTTATGCATTTTAAATAAAACAAATGATAAAACTGATGAAAATACCTTGGAGTGGTATCAAGAGACAGATATCTATTTTCATGCTCTCCCGGACACATTTGGTGGGGCCACTGTGAGATACAGGAAATGGGACTAGATGGGCCTTTGGCCTGATCCAGCATGACTCTTCTTACGTTCTTATGTTCTTATAACTTTTTCAGAGGACTGACCTTTGTAAAACAACATACAACTGTATGTAAAATAAATAGGATTCAGGAACTCAGCCATGATTGTTTGAAGTCAGCCTGAAAAGGTGGATCTTCAGTTGTTGGCAGGAGAATAAAAGGGATAGGGGCAACCTGACTTCCCAAGGGAGATTGTTCCATAACCTGGCAGCTGCTGCAGAGAAGGCCCTCTCCCGTGTCCCCATCAGCCATGTTTGTGCTCTCAATGGAACCAAGCAGAAGGCCTCCTCGGATGATCTTAGGTGCCAAGAAGGCGTATATGGGGAGATGCAGTCAAACTTAGGGCTGGGAGAGTAAGAACAGAAAAAAGAAAATATTTTTTCACTCAGCGCGTTGTTAGCTGTGGAACTCCCTGCCACAGGATGTGGGGATGGCATCTGGCCTGGATGCCTTCAGAAAGGGGATTGGACAGATTCCTGGAGGAAAAGTCTATCACAGGTTACAAACCATGATGGAGATGTGTAATATCCAGGCTTAAAACTGGGGTACTTCAAGGGCCAGATGCAGGGGAGTGGTATCAGGAGACAGATATCTAGTCTCATGCACTCCCAGACGCATCTGGTGGGGCCACTGTAAGATCCAGGAAGCTGGACTAGATGGGCCATTGGCCTGATCCAGCATGGCTCTTCTTATGTTCTTATGTACATTAACTTTTGTCTCAACAGGGCTTCAACTTCCTTTAGACTTTGTCATTAAATGTGGATCCTGATGTCACCAAAAACAGCAACATCCACAAACAAGAAGAAGGCGTGAGCAAATTTGTGCAAGTGACAATCTTTGCAAAAATACATAACTTTTATTTAACCTCCTAAGTGGGGTGGGGTGGGGGAAACCAGATCAGGCCAAAGAGAAGGGTGCAAACCGAGTAGGCCCTAACATTTGGCTGAATACTGGAGGGTTGGAGGTGAAAAATCAGGAGACTGGCAAACAAAACAAAATATTCCAGGAAACAGCGTGGCTGGCTGGAACCCTGAATATACTACATGGCAAAACTTTGTTGCAGATGTCACTGGTGAGTGACTAAACCCATCCAAGCCACTCATTTCATTGCATTTAGGGCAGCAACATTCTCTGCTATCAACCTCTGTGCATTGATTAAAACGTTTGGGGGCCCGCAGTGTTGGTACGCATGATAGCAGCTCCTGTACCGGGATTTCTTTAAATGCAAACAAATGACCAAAGAAGGCTAGTGTCCTGTAGAAGTAAAGAGTCCATTCATTAAAGATTCCATTCATGAATGACTGAAAAGAGCAATTGACCATTCATAATGCATAGGAATTGTCCCTCAAGATTTTGGCTGGGATTCAGGCGGTGATTTGAGACTACACCCAGTGTGGTTTTTGGCGCTCTCTCCCTCTCCCTCCCTCCCTCCCCCCCCTCTCTCTCCCCAACTTGGAAACCGTTATCATAAACCCCACCAGTTCTCTTCTCTGGAGTCATCAACCCAACAGTTGCTTCACCTGAGTTCGGAAATGTCAGCTTTTGAAGACCACTAATCTCCACTTGTCATCCAGAACCACCCCCACCCTAATAAAAAGTCACATTCTCAAACTTCTAGGAATGGGAGACAGTGGCGAAATTAACTGGGATTCTTCTACCATTTCCTGCCAATATTGTTTTTCCTCATGAGCTCAGTTTTTTTTTCAGAAAGGCCACTCACCCCCGAAATGATGCCAATAAGAATAACATAACCTCAGAAAATATTAGAAAATGACTTACTGTATATACTCGAATATAAGCCTAGTTTTTCAGCCTAATTTTGGGCTGAAAAAAGAGGCCCTCGGCTTATATTTGGGTCAATACTTTTAGCCACTGAGGCAAGTGCTTGGGTCGGTGGCTAAAAGTCATTTTAAACATCGCATACTGCTCCTCCTGACCCCCCTCTGCATCACGAGGGAGTGGCGTGTGATGTTTAAAATGACTTTTAGCCACTGACCCAACCACTTGCCTCAGTGGCTAAAAGTCATTTTAAACATCACACACCGTTCCCCCAGCTCACAAAGGAGGAGCTGCCAGGCCCTGCTGCATTTGCCACCCTAGACTTATACTTGAGTCGATAAGTTTCCCCATTTTGAGGGGTTAAATTAGGGGCCCCGACTTATACTCGGGTCGACTTATACTCGAGTATATACAGTATTTTGGATCACAAGGAGGATTCTGGGAAGGTATTGTTTAGAAAAGTAAATTTAGAAAACTTTGGTTACAGGAAATGACGACACTTGAACATTTTACTTTTTCAATATGTTACTTTGACATCCAGTGTGGGCTACCATTACTATTTGTTTAAATGACAAGTTAATACCAACATTACTCAGCTATTTAAAAAAAATTAGGGCTAACAAGCAATGAATTGTTCCATGCTATCATGTTTTTGACATACCTCGACCATTCAATTACTAGCCTTCAAGCAGTGCTGTCATAAATGGCACTACTCAGTTCTTCTAAGCTAAAACCTATGGCTTCCTTTACTGAGTCAATCCATCCTACATTGCATTGTCCTTGTTTCCTATTGTCCTCCTTTCCCCCCCTACCACTATTGTCTTTCCTCATAAATCTTGCCTTCACAGAACAAAGAAAAGTTAGCCTGTTCAATAAGCACAGTTGGAGTTTTTACAGCCTTGCATGCTGCTTCTCATAGATCAGACATGTCCAAATTTCGGCCCGCCCGATGTTTTGCACCACAACTCCCAGAATTCCAAGCCTGTATTTCCAATGGCAAAGTACTGTGGGAGCTGTGGTCCAAAACAGCTGGAGGGTCGAAGTTTGGACATGCCTGTCATAGATGTTCCTGGAAGGGACCTTTTCAGGCTGGGGTGACTGTCAATCGCTAACCGTACTAACCAGTAGTTCCCTCCTACCTCTGAATTCAAAGAGAGACTCACCTCTCTGCTCAGTCCTTTCCTCCCCTCTGTTGTCTGTTGGCAATCAGTTGGTCTACTGAAGCCTGTTAGTGAGAACAGTCATGCTTGTTATTTGCAAGTTGAGTCATGGCAACTGGACGTCTTTTCTTGAGAGATTGAAACGTTTCTCTGCTCATTCAAAGAGTTTTCGTTTGAATCAGCAGAGAAACGTTTCAATCTCTCAAGAAAAGAAGTCCAGTTGCCATGACTCAACTTCCAGATAAACTCACCTGGATGACTGAGAATCTCCACAGACATACACTCATGCTTGTTAGTTATGCTGCTTGATCTGTCCCCAACTATAAGTAAAGAAAATGGTTTTGACCCTTTCTGCTGCTGTCTCAGAGTGAGTTATTGAGACTGCAAGTGCCAGTCGTTGAGGAGAAAAAAGGGTGGTACCCTCTGGAGAACTGAAACTTCTTCTGCTCTGTAAACCCCTGTACAGTGGTACCTTGTATAAAGGAATTAATTCATTCCAAAAGAAATTATGTTAAGCAAATTTTCCGTTATACAAATTTCCCATAGGAATGCATTGAAAACGGAGCAATCCAGAATCACGACCATTTTTATGTTGCACAGATTCGCCTCATAGGTGATTCTGTTAAGCAGATTTCCCCTATCTCTAGAATTTTTTACGTTGTACAGATTTTATGTTATACAAACTGTTTGTTATATGAGGGTCCACTGCAGTTCTGCTGCAGATCTAATGGAATTTAACCAACATTAAAACACTCACAACAAAATTTACTGCTTCCTGGGTCGAAGATGGGTGCTTTTTCACTTTTCCAGGATCCTCAGCTATGGATACTAGTGGTGATGGGATAACATCTCCTGAAACCTCAAAGATAAAAGCAGCCCATTCCATTGACGCAACCAGGCCCTATAGATACCCAAGTTCTTGCAGCCACGGGGCCTTCAGGTTTAGGGGTGTCGCATCCAGTTCACAAACCTCAGGGGTGCCTCCCCTTGTTGTTTCAGAAGTGCTTGTCCTCACTGCAGCTAAAACTGTGCTCACGATGATTAAAATTTTAAATAAAATGTTGCTTTGATCTATGAGCGATGTCTTGCAAAATGAGCACTGGAGTTGCTCATTTTGCAATCACATCCTCCTCCACTGTGGCCATGCTCCTCCATGGAGCCCCATGGTGCAGTGGTTAAATGCCTGTACTGCAGGTAAAACTGTGCTCACAACCTGGGGTTCAATCCCAGGTAGGAGGCTCATGGATGACTCAGCCTTCCATCCTTCCGAGGTTGGTAAAATGAGTACCCAGCTTGCTGGGGCGGGGTGTGTGTGTGATGTGTAGCCTGCATACTGTAATTAAAACTAAACTGCCCAGAGACTCCTTGAAGTGGTATCGGGCAGTATATAAGCTGAAGAACACACACACTTACATTGTCATGTCCATTGCTGAAATCTTGCAACAGAATACCAACTTGGACATGGGGACTGATGAGAATTGTAGCCCACCTACCCCAAAGAGCAAGAATTTTCAAGCTCCATTGGTCTTGCATTTTCTACCGAGGGGGCAACATTTAAAAACAAGTTTTGCCAATTTCTCTGTCTCTGGTGGCAATAGCCAGAGGAGATCTTGGTCAGAGGTTCTCCAATCAAGATACAGTAATGTGTTAGAAAAATGGTATTTGCCAATGTGAGGGTTCGGTCTTCACCCAGGCTTTCCGCCCTTCCCGTTGTAAAGAAGGCATTTCACGTAGCAAAGAAACAGAACTTTTATTGTGTACATCAGAAGCCAACGGGGCTTTTCTTTTAACAACAGAGGGCCTTTTCACACGACCGCTAAGATCCGCTGGCCACTTAAATTCGGACCAGAGATCTTAGGGGTTGTCGCTGTTCCTGCATTCCCACCCCCTCCGCACTCCTGGCTGCTGGCTGCCTGAGGGGAGGGAGAAAAAAGGAAGAAAGGAATGCCGCTCACCTCCGTCCTGCCGTCCCCGCACTGCATTCAGATCTCTTAAAGGGGCGGGGGGCAAAAAAAGAACAAACAGAAGCAAGGAGAGCCGGGCAGTCACTACGTTATATCCGCATCAGAAATTTTCACCTCCGGAGAGCAGGTACCTGAAAAGTGTGCTGGGTCGCGCTTAGGTGGGCATGGTCACACTTAATTATCTGTAAACTCCGGAGCTGGTGGGGAAACAATTTTAAGCTCCGGAGCTGGGAGCCATTTGCGGTGGAGTTTAGGGGTCGTGTGAAAAGGCCCAGAATCAACTTCTTTAACATCAGACAAGAACGGGTTCTTCCCTCCATATGTTGGGGTTTCTAGAATGTGATCAAGTTCCCCACCATCACCTGTGGGGGTTCGGTTCCACCAGGGCTCCCTTCCTCCTTCTCCGCGAGCCTCAGCCCCTCTACCTGTATCCCAATCTCCCTCAAGGAGGTTTGGGGGGTTCCAGCTTGTGTCCCAACTTCCAAAGTGTATCTGGGCCCACGTGGTCTCGGCTGGGGCATGCGGAAGGGATAATCGGGTCTCTTGCTCAGTTCCTTTCGAGGGTCAGGGTCCCGACCTCGATCTCCTGCCGGATCTTTATCAGCCATCTATCAAACTCTAGATCCTTCTGTATCTCTTTTAGCTTACGGTTATACTCTCGATACTCCTTTTCGCCCCAGTAGGAACACTTCTGGCGGTGAGCATGACATTCGGTAGTTCTCAGCCTCTTTTTGTGGCATCATCATCTGTTCCCACTCTCCAGTCCCTGGGTTCTCCATCCACACCCATCCCCATCCTTTTGGGAGCACCCTCTTCCGTCCCTTTTTACAGGCTGCATACCCCACCTCCACCGGAGCAGATTGGTTCCCCTTTCCCGCCAAGTCCTTCTTTTTACTTTCCTCCACCCTTCGAGCCTCCTCCTTCTCCTTTGCTCTAAGAGCGTCATAATACCCCTTCAGGGCCATGAACCTCTCCACTTTTGAAAGGTTTTCCAGGTTCTCCAGTTTCTTTGGCTCCTCCAACACTTGGGTAGGGGTTGCAGGGGTCCCTCTCGAGCCCTCAGAGAAGTTCCCCTCACAGCCATGTTGTGCTGCACACATCCCCCAGCCCTTACGGAGGGAGAGAGTGGCGACTTAAATGTTTTGGTTTTATTTCTCCATC
The DNA here is from genome assembly GCA_029282475.1 of Phrynocephalus forsythii. Taxonomy (NCBI): domain Eukaryota; kingdom Metazoa; phylum Chordata; class Lepidosauria; order Squamata; family Agamidae; genus Phrynocephalus; species Phrynocephalus forsythii. The sequence continues at coordinate 99,405,606 of JAPFRF010000006.1, forward strand.
CCCACCCTTACCCTCCTAAACAAAAGGAAGGACAGAGCTGGCCTGGGAGAGCTGATTCTAAATATAAACCGGACGCGTCAGCTTCTCATCAGGAGCCAAACGGCATCATAATTGGATTTTGGCACCTCTATTAATTGATGTCAGCTTTTTCATCAAAGTGGCATTTGTTGTAACAGCCTCACCGCCAGTACAGAAATGCTGAGGAATTTGAAGCTCTCTTTCATTTTCTTAAAATAATAGGCTACACCCCGAAGACGTGAAGAGCTGTTCTTTAATACCATCCCTGCCACTGTCACATAAGCCCGCCCCTCCAGATTCTTCAGCTGTGGGCTGCGAGTGCTTATTATTTCAAAAGGTTTTGTTTTGGTTTTTTAAGGTCTGTGATACTGAGCTTCACATACATGGTGCCGTTGATAGAAGATTGGGTAGGGGATGCAATTGGAGGAGTGGGTAAGTGAAGAAAAAGCAAACCCATGGGGTTTGGCCTTCCGTTGCTGGGTGGGTGAGATGGGGGAGGCGCGGCAGGAAGGGCACTAAAAAACAAACTTTGTCCCCAGGCGCTCCAAATCCTGGCTACGGCTCTGTTGGGGGGTACAGGTGAGGGAGAGGGTGGGGTGCATGCAGAAGGGAAGCTGGGGTGTGTGTGAAGTTGAGGGTGATGTGATCCTCTGCGATCCTCTTGGGGGCCAAGACCCACAGGATGGGGATCCGTCAAGTATTTGGTAATAGAATCATAGAAGGATTGAGTTGGAAGGAGCCTATAAGGTCATCAGGTTAAGCCCCCTGCTCATTTAATGGAATCATGTCCTCATTGGTACATTTTGTGCTATTATTTTCTACCAGGTCAACTTGTTAAAACCACACACACACACACACACACACACACACACACACACACACACACACACACAGAGCAATCAAAACCTCCAGCACTTGTCCATAATCACAGTTTGACTGCAGTGGAGGCTTATTATGGGTTTATCTTTCCTTGGAGGCAATTAGTAGCAATCACATCCACCCTTCTTTGGATCTTGCTCCCTCCTAATACTTTGGAATATAATGGCAGCTTACAACATGGAAACTGCCATGTTTGTTGGTCTCAGTTGCTTAATTGTTTAATGAAGTGCTCAGTGTAAGGCTCATCCTCGTTGTCTGCTTGCAGCTGTCTGGGCCGAGGCTGCCTTAGCTTTCCGTTCTAAGCGTTATTTGTTTGTTGGCTAAAGGCGGGTCCCGTTTATTTGCAATACGAACTTCTGTCTTTGCAAGGTCAATCCATACAGGGGTTCCTTCATCCTGCAGAAATGGTTTTGGAGAAGGAGGAGGAAAGAGAGATTGGAGCCTTTGTCTCGACATCTCAATGCCGTATCAGAATGAGGAAACTTAGGGTGTTTATACACGACCCCTAAGCTCCGCTGCAAATGGCTGCAAGCTCCGGAGCTTAAAAATGTTTCCCCACCAGCTCCAGAGTTTGCAGACAATTAAGTGCGACCCCGCCCACCTAAGCGTGACCCAGCGCACTTTTCTTGTACCTGCTCTTGGGAGGTGAAAAATATTTGATGCGCATGTGCTGGGCTCTCCTCGCTTCTTTTTGTTTTTGTTTTTTGCCTCCCTACCCTTTAAGAGGAACCAGGAAGTGACCAGGGCTCCCCCGGCAGCGTCCACCAACACCGGGAGGTAAGGCTTTATTCTTCTGTCCCTTTTTTTCCTCCCTCCCCTCACGCAGCCGGCAGCCAGGAAGTACGGAGGGGTGGAGATGCACGAAGAGCGACAAACCCCTAAGATCTCTGGTCCGAATTTAAGGGGCCAGTGGATCTTAGGGGTCCTGTAAAAAGGCCCTTATTTATTTACTTACTTAGCACAAGCACTACCCTGGACAGTTTACACAAGTGAAAATTTGCAATGCCCCACATATAACACGAAATCTATTACCAACAGTACGGCAGCACTACTTCATAAATGATATTTGAGCAGCCGCTTTTTATTTTGCATCGCCTTATCTCCTCCTGCAGTCATGTGGTCGCTACAGCGGTTCAGCAGTCCGCACTTCAGCGGTTGCTTAGCAATCGGCTTTCCTGTTCGCACTTGGCTGAACCGCTTTAAGCTACGACAGGGAAATGGCAGAAACAGGGGGAAACTGAAAAAAGGCGGCGTAGTATGTCTGCAAATACAACCAAATCGCTTTAAAAGGGGGTGCAGGAACCGAATTAAAAATCCACCACCCCCAGTTGGTTGTTGCAAGAAAAACTGACACAGCGGTAAAAAAAATGGGCATGGCCAAGGGGAATCTTCAGAAAAAGTGATTAGAAAAGCAGACAGTGATTTTTAACGTGATTTGTCTTTAAGAAAAAGGCGTTTCAAATCTAAGGTAGTGGTCATAATTATATGGTATTAATCGCCATTGCTAGGGAGGATAGCTGAGTGGTTTATGCAGATGGCTGCAGAAGCAGAAGTTGGAATTTTGATGGCCCACTGGTCTTCCTGGGAGTGTTTGTGTGTGTGTGTGTTGTGTCATAGAGCCAGCCTATAGTGGCCTTAGGCAAGCTGCACAGCCCCAGGGTGCCCCCAGAGGAAGGGAACTGGAAACCATTTCTGAGTATTCCTTACCTGAAAAGGGTCAGCATAACTCAGAATTGATTTGACGGTGCATGGTGATTCTAAATAAATATATTCTCTTCCCTTCCCTTCAGATTACAAAAGCCATGTTGTTGGACCCTTGGGCATTTGAGGCATCTAGCATTTCCTCTCGGTCTCGTTGGAGTCACTGGGACAAAAGTAATCAGGATCTCTGACCCACAGGCAAGGAAGAACACCTGGAGGGTAAGGACAGGTCCTCGCTGGAATGCAGAAGCCCAGGACTTACAGTACTTCCTGTTGTCCAACGTCTGGGGACATTTTGGCAGCATTTCTCAGATGGTGAGTTCAGAAAGGCCCCTGTGGCCCTGAGAGACTGCTCCTGTCTCACTCTAGACCTTAAAGCAATGACTGAAGGGTTGTGTTTGGGAAAGGAACATTACAGCCCTGATGTCTTGCTCACAGAAACAACTGAATACCGATTGTGGGCCAGGGTTTCACCTGGATGTGGATGGGCAGAAACGTGGATCGGGCAGACCTGTTGGACGCTACTTGAAAGGCATAATGGGGACGGAGGATAATTAGCTAATTCATTAATGCAATTAATTAAAAGGTCTTCCCTAGACCTCCGACTGTGGCATAAGGATACCTTGGGGATGGGAAAGGAAAGTGAGAAAAGCCACCTAGAAAAAAGAATGGAATTCAAAAGCTGTCTTTAATTCATGTGGTTAAATTCTGTCCAGGACACCCTCCTTATCCCTGTGTGCACGTGAGAAAAGTGCTTACACATTTATCTTAGATATCCAGCAGTTGTCACTGAATTCTGAATTATTAATCTGTTTTTGATACGAAGCAGGAAAGGAGGTGGCCTGCCCGATTAACGGCATTCGTCTCACCCCTCACTGTTTTCTATCTTGTTCGCCATCAGCATTCAATTCCTGACAGTATATCCTCAAAGAAATGCAGAACTCCACCTTCAATTTAAAAAGTAGCCTGCTCAATCCCAGGACAAGTATTCCAACACCTGGGTGCCACCATCCAGAAGCCCCTGTATCTGATTAAGTGCCATGGGAGCCTCAAGACTGAAATTGTTGTCTGATAAAAAAGGTGCCTGAGTGTTGTCTGGAAAAAAGGCACCTGAGGGGGGATATGATTGAGACGTACAAAATAGTGCAGGGCTTGAGTAAAGTGGATAGAGGGATGCTCTTCTCCCTCTCACAAAATACCAGAACTAGGGGACATCCACTCAAATTGAGGGCCGGGAGAGTAAGAACAGACAAAAGAAAATACTTTTTTTTTTAACCCAGCGCAATGTTAGTCTGTGAAACTCCCTGCTACAGGATGTGGGGATTAGAGATGGGCACGAAACACCAAAATGGCATTTTGTGCTCATTATTCGGGCCCTGGGGTGCGCTTTGGGTCATTTCTGTTTTTCGGGCCCCAGGGGCCCGCTCCGTTTTTCGGGTGTTGTTTTTGGCACCCGGCGGGAAAGTGTTCCCGTGGCCGTGGGGAGCCCCCTGGGTCGGGTGCTGCCGGAGATGCCGGCAAGCCTCCTGGGAGAGCCATCCCACAGCCGCAGGGAGCCCTCCTGGAGCAGTGTGCTTCCGGAGCCGCCGGCAAGCCGGCCAGGAGAAAAGTCCCGCAGCCACGGGAGCGCTCTCCTGGCTGGCTTGACAGCGCCGGTGGTCCCTGGGAGGGCTGGGGGGAGATTTAAAAAGCCCGCTCCCCTCCCCCGGTGTGTGTGGTGGTGGTGGGGGTTGTCCCCGGTCGCTCGCCACCCACCTGGCGGTGGCATCTCCTCCTAGGCACTGCTCTGCTGCTGCACGACGGACCATGCTCTTCCCGGCCGGCCGGGGCAGCTCAGTCGGTCGGTGCAGTGGGGCTCTGCCCCGTGGGTGCGCCTGCTGGCTGGCTGGAACCCGGCGGGTCGGGGCCGAGTGAGCGAGCGAGGGGGGCACGGCGCTTCCGCCCCATGCCCTGTCCGCTGCCCTGGGGGAGGCTCCTTGGAGGCGCTCCGCCTCCGCTAGTGTGAACAGCGAGGAGCCCGCCCCGCACGCCTGAACGCCAGCCCTCTGGGGAAACACCCCCTTTGGAGCACAAGATGGTCGTGGTGGGGGTTGCTCAACTTTGTAGTCCCTGGAGGAGAACATTTTTTGGGGGGTTCCCACACTCCGCGTGCGCCCCTTCCCCTACCCCCCACACTGCGTTTGGTCAGGGGGATGCCGGAGCCCTCGAGGCACATCCTTCACCGGCGGCTGTATTTTATTTTTTACAGTGCTGACAACATGGCCTGCGCTACAGCTGTAGTGTGGGCCATCTTTTTTTTTTGTTGTTTTGTTCCCTGAAGCTGGAAGACTGGACAAGGAAGGCCAGCACCAGGTAGGTCATTCATCGCATGGCCATTAACGAAAACGAACAGAACTGAAGAAAATTTTCTTGGTTCTGTTCGGTTCGAGCCTGCCCCATCGCAATGGTCGTTATTCGTTCTGTTACGTAACGGAACGGATAACAGATAACAGTAACGAAAAAATGGTCATTTCGTGCCCATCTCTAGTGGGGATGGCCTCTGGCCTGGATGCCCTCAAAAGGGGATTGGACAGATTCCTAGAGGAAAAGTCCATCACAGGTGTAATCAAACCATGATGGAGATGTGTAATCTCCAGGCTTAAAACTGGGGTACTTCAAGGACCAGATGCAAGAGAGTGGTATCGGGAGACAGATATCTAGTCATATCTAGACGCATCTGGTGGGGCCACTGTGAGATACAGGAAGCTGGACTAGATGGGCCTTGGGCCTGATCCAGCATGGCTCTTCTTATGTTCTTATAACTTTTTCAGAGGACTGACCTTTGTAAAACAACATACAGCTGCCCTAAATGAGTGAAATTTAAAAATCACACATTCTTTAAAAAAGCTTGTTGAAAGCACATATTTTATTCAGTGATGAAAGACAATTATGGAGTGTGTGTGTGTTTAAAAATGATTGGAAACTCATAATGCTGTGGTTCACCTATTTTTCTGATTTAAGAAAGGGGCTCCATAATTCGGAATTGGCTTGAAGGCCGACACATACACACAAACAAAAGAAAATATATGCATGTAGTTCCTGTCAAGGTTTCAGTGTCTTGGATCCAAGTATGTTGCAACACAAAGTGACCAAGTGTTGAAAGAATCAAACCTTTGGAAAATAAAGGTGTGGTCCCAAGCTGTTCAGGTTCAGCAGTGTTCTTACCATTATAAGGTTTGTTTTGCTACAGAAAAAGAACCTGATAAGTGGAACCAAGTTTTTCTTTTCTTTTCAAGTTTAATCAAATGGGTTGATTAAAAGAATCATAGGTGGGGCCTATGGGCTTGTCCTGGGTAGATTTTTCCCATCAGAGGTGTTCACATCCCAAAGAGGAGAGAAATCAGCAGTATATATTTTTGTTGGTTGATGTTTAAATAAATAGATAAATAAATATCTGGCCAGAGCGCTTTATGCCACTAATGAGATCTTCCAGACTAAGGAAAGACACTGATCTGTTCCCCTTCATCTTTTTATTTATTTATTTTAAGTCTTCAATTCCACAATTTGATGCTTTTGTTCTTGATTTATTTTATGGCATTAAAGGTTTCTTGACTTGAATCAATAAATAAATGTACTTTTAAAAGAGGGTTTTTATATAGTAGGGACTTTTGAGTGGATTGTGTGTGTGTGTGTGTGTGTGTGTGTGTTTGCATTATAAAAAACCTATTGAGCCTTCTTTTAAAGTTAAAAAACAAAGAATTGTGAAGGCAGTGCCGGTCCTGAATACCAAGGGGCATTCTGTTCCTTAATTGTAAGCATACAGTCTTCCTACTGTTCTTTCGCATTCAGATGTTGTATCAGGCATCAACACCATCACAGTGGGAATATCTGGATACTTGGACAATGTTCTCAAACCCTATACTACCAATGCACCCAGTTATGTAAGGGACACCACAGACTTCATAAGGAAACTTCAGTCTACAGAGAACATTCCAGATAATACCATCCTAGCTACAATGGATGTAGAAGCTCTCTGTGCCAACATACCACACAAAGATGGACTACAAGCTATCACAAACACCATCCGAAACAAGGAAGAATCCAACATAATCACCACCCTCTGTGACTTTGTGCTCAAACACAACTATTTCTCTTTTGACAATAAAAACTACCTCCAGATCAATGGAACCACAATGGGCACTCACATGGCCCCACAATACGCGAACATATTCATGGCTGACCTGGAACAACACTTTCTTAACCACTGTACCCAGAAACCACTTCTCTATTTGAGATACATTGATGACATTTTTCTGATCTGGACCCATGGAGAGGAATCCCTTAACAAATTCCACCAGGACTTTAATAGTTTTCACCTAAACATCAACCTCACCCTGGAACAATCCACACAACAGGTGAACTTTCTGGACACTACTGTGAAACTACAACATGGGCATCTTAGTACCACACTGTACCGAAAACCAACTGACTGACACACCTATCTGCATTCTTCAAGCTTCCATCCTGAAGACACAACAAAATCAATTGTATATAGCCAAGCTCTTAGATACAACCACATCTGCTCTGACCCACAGGATAGAGACGCCAAACTCAGAGATCTACAAAATGCTTTCCTCAGACTACAATACCCACCGTGCATGATTAAGGAACAAATCAACAAAGCAAGACACATGCCCAGAGATAACCTGCTACAGGACAGATCCAAAGGACCAAATGATAGAACACCACTGGTTGTCACTTACAGTCCACAAGTGAGACCACTCACACGCATCATAAATGATCTCTAGCCCATTCTTGACAAGAACAAATCACTCTCCAAAGCTCTTGGTGGGAGACCCATACTTGCCTACAGACAACCTCCCAACCTCAAACAAATACTAATGCAGGTTCACAAGCCTTCCATTCCGAGTAAAATGAAACAACAGCATAGACAATGGAACTAAACACTTGAAAACAACAGCATAGACAATGGAACTAAACCTTGCCACAAACCCCGATGCCAACTCTGCCCACACATCTACTCTGGCAACACAATCACAGGACCCAACAATGTCGAATACAGTATCAAGGACAACTTCACCTGTTCCTCAACTAATGTGATCTATGCCATCTTTTGCGAGCAATGCCCATCTGCACTCTACATTGGACAAACAGGACAATCTCTAAGAAAACGCATCAATGGACACAAGTTTGACATAAGAAACCATGATACACAGAAACCTGTCTCAAATCATTTCAGTTCACCTGGACACTCCTTGAAGGACCTGAAGGTCACCGTTTTGGAACAGAATCATTGCAGATCATGAATACAAAGGGAAACAGCTGAAATAGGTTTATATCCATTATGGACACACACAATAAGGGACTGAACATAAGTCGGGGGTTCTTGAGTCATTATCAAATGTAACATTACCATATTGGCACTTTTTCATAGACTCTTAAGGTAAAAACTCTACATTATCATTTTTTTCATGACTATAACTTAAAAACTCCCATTCTCTCTCCCCCTGTCTTTTCCACTACCTCTCAGATCTGATCTGATCTGATCTGGTTTCTGTCACTTGAGGAATTTACTTCCCATACTTTTAAACATAAACAGAGGCTGGCTTGAGCCATAAAACCATAAAGCTCTAACTTCTCATCTCACCATTTAATGTTCTCACCATTTCTACTAATTAACTCCCCCTCCTCTTCTCCCCTCTCCTCCCTCTCCTCCCCTATTCCACCCCCACCCCCCACTTCTATATGCTGCAGCCAATGATATCTAGGCTCAATGAATATCTGGTATGAAATTTATATCTCATCTCATATTATATCCCACACCTCATTCTGCTGCTATGTCTTGAAGAAGTGCACATGTGCACGAAATGTCACATTAAAATATGAAACTTAGTCTTTAAGGTGCCACTTGTTTTTGTCTTTTTTTTTGTTTTGTTTTTCCTTTGATTTTTGCCTGAAATTCTTGAAAAGACTAACACGGCTATGTGTGTGTGTGTGGGGGAGAGATTTTGCTATCTCCAAGTGTAACCCTTCCTGTTGTACAGGACTTATAAGGATATCATTCATTTATATGGGTGTCTATTGCTCTCTGGTGGTTAAGTGCTGAATTGCCCTCTTCTCATCCGGCTAAAAAGCTGTCCCACTTAGAATTGTGGAAGAATGGAGTTGGAAGAGGCAAAGCAAAGCAAAGTGTTCTGCTTATATACCGCCCCATACCTCTTCAAGTAGTCTCTGGGCAGTTTACAGTTTAATTATGCAGGCTACACATTGCCCCCCCCCCAAGCAGGCTGGGTAGTCATTTTACCGACCTCAGAAGGATGGAAGGCTGAGTCAACCATGAGCCACCGACCTGGGATTGAACCCGTTTGTGAGCAGTTTTACCTGCAGTGCAGGCATTTAACCACTGAGCCACGGGGCTTGGTGGCCACCAAGTCCAACACCTCCACAACCCAGGAATCCAGGTCTAGGTATATTTGACAGATGGCCATCTGGCTTCCTCTTGTGTTGGAGAGCTCACCTCCTCTTGAGGTAACTGGTCCCATTGTCGTCCTTGACAAGGGCTCTGGAAGACATCTCTACAACAGGCATGTGCCATGAACGCAATTCTGGCTGATGTTGACTCCTTTTAGGGCTTTCGGAACTGGCAAGCCACTCCAGTACTCCTGCCAAGAAAACTCCATGGATATGGAGTCACGTAGAGTCGGTCACGACTGTAACGACACAACACACACACACACACACACACACAGAGATCTCTCTCTGATTTGCTTGTCTGCTTGTTTTGGGGCGTGGTGGCTCAGCAGACTAAGGCTCCGAAAACTCTTGGCTGCAAAGTCGGCAGCTCAGCGGTTCAAATCCTGGGTGCCACGCAGCAGAGTGAGCTCCCGCTGATAACCCCAGCTCCTGCCAACCTAGCAGTTCAAAAGCATGTAAGTGAAAGTAGATAAATAGGTACTGCCATAAAAAGCAAGAAGGTGAAACAGTGTTTCCTTGCAGCTATGCCGGCCACATGGCCATGGACTTGCACAACACTGGCTCTTCGGCGTGAATACAGAGATGACCACTGCCCCTAGAGTCAAACACGACTAGCAGGGGGACACATGTGTGGGGGGAAGCTTTACCTTTACTTGTACCTTTCCATGACAAGGGGACACACACAGATCCAGGCGGGGTGGTTTTCCAACGATAAGCCACTGAAGATAAGAAAAAAAAATCTGCTGTGCAATTAATTCATTATAAGGCCAATAAAGGCCAAGGCAAAAGATAGGAGGCTGAGGATCTGCGTTGTCCTTCCACAAATACAAACTCTGGTTGGTTCAATAGTATTTTATTGATCTGGTGTTTGTTGCCATCTAAATGCTTTAAAGCTGCTCCCCCTTCTCCCACTCAAATATGTCTTTTCCGTCCATGTGTGTTGTGGCGTCAGATCTCCTGTTTATTTCTCTAGCCCTTACATTTCTTCTACTCCACATTTCTTCCAGTGTGGTTCAGGAGGGATACAAAGTCCTCCATGCGTGCCACAACAACCCTGTATGGTAGGTCAGTCTTGCCCTAAGAAGCTGGGGACTTGAACTTGCATCTCCCAGAGTTAAAGAAAGGCAGAAAATTATTTTAAAGGCACGGTTGTCTGCAGATAATTACTGTATGATCTAACTGTTCGTATTCTCCCTCACCCTTTCCCCCCTTGCTGTCCTTATTTTTGAATTTAAAAAAAGGAAACAAGCAAGCAAGCTGCCAGCATCCTTTCAAAGCAGGCCCAGCTTTACAAAGGACCGATTTGGGGATGGGCATTTCGTTTCGGAACCAGTAGGTTAGGAAACAAACCACGTGAGCCCAGGTGGTCCTCGGAACCAACTGATACACGCAGATCTAATTGCTTTACCTTTCTCTATCTCGCTCAGGGTTAAATTCCAAAAAGGAAGCACGCTGCAATGTCATTTTTCCTGCTTTGTGCTGCTGGCCAATCAGAGAGGGAGGCGGGATGATGCCTGTCCATGCACAGCTCCTGATTGGCCAGCATCACAGATCTAGCACAGATGCCGTCGCAACATGCTTCCTCATTGGATTTTAACCGTGAGAGAGACAGAGAAAGGTAAAGCAATTGGATCTGCGTGTATCAGCTGGTTCTGAGGACCACCTGGGCTCGCGTGGTTCATTGCAGAACCTACTGGTTCCAAAACGAGATGCCCATCCCTAGACAGATTACTTGAAACAGGGTTCTAGTCCAATGGTTCCCAACCTTGGGTCCTCCGACGTTCTTGGATAGCGATGGGTGTTGCACCACTTCTTACATCATCCTAATTGTTCTCTTCCCTCCTCTCCAGCCCTGGGCCCGCTTACCAGGCTTCTCTTCCCACTATGGTCCTGCCTACTCTAACTCTTTCCCTACCTCCCCAGGCAGCCAACCACTCGTCGGATTCTTGGACTTACAACTCCCAGAAGTCTTCACCTCTGGCTGTCCTGGCTGGGATTTCTGGGAGTTGTACTTGTAAAACACGTGGGAGCCCAAGCTCTCTATCTTCCCTAAGCACTGTGTAATCCAGTGGTGGCAAACCTTCAGCACTCAAGATGTTTTGGACCACAACTCCCACAGTCCTTTCCCACTGGCAATCTAGGTTTGGAATTCTGGGAGTTGTGGTCCAAAACATCAGGAGTGCCAAAGATTCACCACCACTGGCTCTAGTCCCCGTGATACTCCTACAGCCCAGGGAACCCCAAGCCCCGTCTTATCACTTGATTTGGCTCTCCGAAAACTTCTTTGGAAAGTTTCACTTTAGGAATGTGACCAGCTGGGCTTGCGTTTGGAGATGAAGGCCTCGATCCCTTCCTGTCCGTCCTTCAGGGCCAGGTTGTCCACCATGACCCGCGAGGTTGTGCCGTAGGCCGTGCCAAGGTCCTGCTCCATCTGTTTGTAAAAGGCGGCTTTCCCCAGGGCCAAAACAGAGCGGCTGCTCTCACATATCCTGTGGGCCATTCTCAGGGTCTCCTCCTCTAATCTGTCCTCAGGGACCACTCGGCTGACAAGCCCGTGGAGAAGCACTTCCTGAGCGGTCATGGGTTCCCCGGTGAGCAACATCTGCAGCGCAACCTGGAGAGCAATTTTGCAACAAGACAGAAAAGATTATCCAATGCTGGTTCATTTCATGCCCAACTAGGAACTGTGTACAATGGGGTCCCTGTACCTAAAGGGGATCAATTCCAAGCCCTCCCCTGCAGAGGCTGAAAACGGCAGATAGCAGTGAATCCTATATGGCAGTGCTCCCCAACCTTTTTGTCCCCGCGGACGGGAAATTTTTAAAAATTTTCTGTGGCCCATGGGTGGGGGGTGGGGAGGGGGAGAATCGAAAGGGGGTCCGGCGGGGAGGCAAAAGGGGGGTGAAAGCAAATGATGGGAGGGAAGGAGGAGGGGAGGCACGAGACATCATCACCGGCTTGGGGCATCGGGGTTCTCTTCCCCCCACACACGGGCGGGGTGGGGGGAACCCGGGGCTCCTGGGCAGGCGGGCCCCCGCCTCCTCCTCCGGCGCCGGGAGTCCTGGGTCCGCTGCTGGCGCTTTCCTTGTTCCTCCCCGCCGCCGCCAACGTGGGCCTCCTCCTCCGCCGACTTAGCGGGGCGCCAGCAAGTCTTCACCTCTGGCTGTCCTGGCGCAGGACCCGCCCGGCCGCAGTTGAAGCGCCCTCGTAAACCAACGAGCCGCCACCGCCTCCTCCTGCTCCTGTTCCTCCTCCTCCTCCTCCTCCCGCCAGTGGCCGGTGAGCAGCAGCAGCCACCACCCCGCAAGATGTTTTGCCGACCACAACTCCCACGCCCCTTCCCCCACTGGCACCACCCCTCTGGTTTGGAATTCTGGGAGTTGTGCAGGAGGAAAGGAGGAGGAGGAGGAGGAGGAGGAGGATTCAGCAGGAGCAGGAGGACCACTGGCTCTAGTCCCCGTGATACTCCGGCAGCCCGGGCAGGGAACCCCAAGCCCCGCTGCTGGCGCCCACTTGCTCCTTTGGCTCTCGCCGTGGGCCTCCTCCTCCGCCGGGAAAGCGGCGGGCGCCAGCAGCGCTCGGAGGAATGTGACCAGCTGGGCAGGAGTTTGCAGATGCGGCGCCAGGAGCGATCCCTTCCTGTCTCGTGGCTCAGGCGCCAGGGCACCCACCATGCCGCGCCGAGCGCCCTCGTTGCACCGACAAGCCGCCCCGCCGCCTCCTGCTCCTGCTCCATCTCCTTTCAAAAGCGGCTTTCCCCAGGGCAGCAAAGCAGCAGCGAGGGCTGCGGAGGGGGTCTCACATATCCGGATGGGGGGCCATTCTCGGCGGGGGATTGCGGGGGTGGCTGCTGCTGTCGCCCTGTCCTCAGGGGACCACTCCTCTGACAAGCCCGCTGCTGCTGCTGCTGCTTCCTGCGGCGGGTCGGGAGGAGGAGGAGGTGAGCAACCGCTGCTGTGGCTGCTGCTGCTGCTGGTGGTGGTGGAACAAGAGGAGGGCAGAGGAGGAGGCGGCAATCCTGCGTCCTCCATTTCAGCCTTCCTCCTCCACTAGGCCGCCGCGGGAGAGAAGAGGAGGAGGAGGGGGCGGCAGAGGAAAAGGGGAGGAGCCTCCCGGCCTCCCAAGCCCCGGTGCAGGTCCTGACCGGCACCGGTCCGCGGATAGCAGTTGGGGACCACCGCTATATGGTACATAGCATGGTCTTTGCCCCCCTCTAGTGGCCTGTTCTGGTAATTATATCATGAAAATGTGCATTTCTGGAGGTTTTTATTTCCTTTCAGACCGTGAAATTGCAGATACCAAACCCACAGTTATGGAGACCCTACTATATACAGACGTACCTCAGTTGACAAAGTTAATCCGTTCTCTGGGTCTTTTCATATTCTGGAAAATTCATAAACCGTAAGTGTACTGGGGTGCAATGCATCCTGAGTACTTTTTTTGCAATGCCTTATGTAAACCGAGGTATTGCAAAAAAATAAAATGAAAAAATAAAAATAAAAAAGGGGGGGGAACGGAGGTGTTTATAGCTCCAGATTTCCTTTTGTGAACCAAAAATTATGTAAACGGAGGCGTTCGTCAACTGAGGTACAACTGTATGTATATGCATGTGTTCATAGAAATGCATGGAACGTACCAACCACACAAACACGCCATAGGAATCAGGAATGTATCATGAACATAATTTTGTTACGTTCATCAAATCACTTCTTAAGGATATTCCAGGAGTGGTCTATCACTGCCACCCGCCTGCCAGTTCCCTTAGCTAAGCAGGTATTTGAACCCAGCCTCACAACTCAGGCTGAACCGCATCGTAATCTGACCCTCTATCTTTCCTTTCAGACCACACTTGGTCTTGCAGCTTCTACACTGGAATTACATATAGTACTCAAGAGTCATAGTTACTGATAACCCCATTGTCTGCAAATGAGTCAAGGAATACAGTAACCCCCTGCCATTTCGCGGTTCAGGTACTGCAGTCCCGCTATATCTCAGGACCGCAGTACTTGCCCAGGCTCCAGCTGATTAGCGCTGGGGTGGGGGAGAAAAACCTTTATTTCCCCACCCCAGCGCCAATCAGCTGGAGTCCGGGGTGGGGAGGGGGGGAAGGTTTTAAAAGCCTTCCCCAAGCCCCAGGCTCCGGGGTGGTGGTGGATCAGATGGTGGTGGTGGATCAGATCCTCCAGCGCCGCTCACCCGGGCAGCGCAGGCGAGCGGTGGTGGGGGATCAGAATGCCCCCTACCCCCCAGGCTCCACCGACCTACATCTGCATATCACGGATTTTCAGTCATAGTGGGTCGGGTGGGTCCCTAACCCCTGTGATAGGTGGGGAGGTTACTGTAATAGCCCATCCCCTGCAAAAGAGTGCAAACCCCTTTTAAAGCTGTCAATTCTGGTGAGAATTACAACATCATGTGGCAACGAATCCCACAGTTTAACTAAGCATACTATCAAATACAGGATGGGAAAGCTGCCTGGGGAATTGCCATCCAAAAACACACATCTACGCACTTATCTTGGCTGCCGTTGCTACCGCCCACATGATCTCATCATGTTCTGTGGGTTTGCTACCTACACCAAGCAGATGGGTGGGGTAACTTGTCTATCAGACTTCCAGGGAAAGGAGCGATCGTGTAAATGGCGGCAAGCGCTCTTTTTGCCACGCTCTACCTTTCTAGGGAGAGATCGACCCACAGCCACTGCAGGAGTTGAGCAGAACAGACCAACGTTGACTCCGGGGGTGGCAAATGTGGCCTTCTCGCTGGCCACAGCAATGTCACAGCTGGCAACAAGCTGGCAGCCCGCTGCAGTGGCCAGGCCATTCACCTTCGCGATTACAGGCACGGGCAGCTTTGGAAGCAAAACCATGATCTGTTTAGAAAAAAGAAGCATTTTTTTTAAAAAAAAAAGAAAATTAAGAATATCTTACTGATATATTTGTCCCCCCACCATTTTTACCTGTGGCCCACTTACACCTGGGCCTGGCACTGCCCCAATCACACCTCTGACAGGCTTCCCAGGCCTATCAGAGGCCCCAGAAGTGGTTTCCGGCGAACTGGAGGTCATGTCTGAAAACGAAGTGCTTTCCAGATTGCCTGAAACCACTTCTGGAGCCTCTGACGGACACAGGAAGTCCATGGGGGCCGGTTTGGGGCAGCGCCAGTTCTCAGGTAAGTTGAGGAGGCCCCAGACAGGGCCCCGCCCTGACCTGACCCAGAATCTGCATATCGCAGATTTTCCTTTATCCCCTTTGATAGGCGGAGGATTAATGTATTAAAAAAAACAAAAGATGGCAACAGTATCTCTCTTGTTTAAAACATATTGGCTGGAATCCTGTTAGTGCTGTTGCTAGCACGAGTAAGGTTGATGATGTCATCAGCTATAGGTTTTTACATTTAATGAAAAGTTTTGTATCCCTACCACCACCACCTCCACCACCACCACTACCATGTTCTCCCTTTCATGTTGAGGAACCTGTTTGTGTTCTGAGGACAAGGGAAGCCATGAAAGACTGAAAACAGCCACCACTGGAATGATCATCGGCCTTAAGCATGCAGAGGTGTGCCAAGAGGATCCCAGCCAATTAGTGCATGCGCTGATTGCATGGATGACTCAAAACACCCTGCGGCCTGAGGCAGAACGAGACGGAGCCCTCCCACCTTCTATGTTCAAAACCAAACTGGGCCGGTTGCTCAATCAGCACAGATTACTTTTTAAACGGATATAATAGAATCACAAAGTCAAGAGTCTACACCTTTACTCAATGCAGCTTCCTACATCCTACATTCTTCAGGTTTGACAACATGCCACTGAATGATATTCCTTAGGTTCCAAATTCCTAAAGAAACTTTCTTAAAAAAAAATCCCCAACCACTCAAAAATTTGGAACATGATAAAACTGGAAAGGCAACGTATTCTGCATTTATAGCTCCCAGTGGTGAGAGACTCACCTCAGAACATGTCCTAAAGACCTCCATGTGGTACTTCTCACCCTTCTTGTGAGTCAGTTCCTTTAAGTCATGTCCAGAGGAGAAAACAGGCCCTTCACCTTTGAGAAAAGCAAAGGCAGAAGAAAGTGCAGAATGTTATAGATTGTATATAAAACTGGCAATCTGCCTGAGCAGACCCCAACAGGATGATTTGGGCACCATGAATGGACACGCGGATCTGATCCGTTGTTTTGTCTTGACTAACAGAAAGCAGTAATACCCTTTCCCCCAGTTGGCCAGAATAGGTTGGGAGGGTAGGTGGTGGATTGATCAATCTTTGCACTCAACAGCCTCATCTGGGACCAATTCTTACTCAAAATGTGAAGGAAGAATGCAAAGCTGTATCAGAGACTTTGTGGGGGGTGGAAAATTACACGCAGATCCAATTGCTTTACCTTTCTCTTTCTCGCGCAGGGTTAAAATCCAACGAGGAAGCATGATGTGACGTCATCGGTGCTAGAGCTGTGATGCTGGCCAATCAGGAGCTGGGCAGGGACAGGCATCATCCCGCCTCCCTCTCTGATTGGCCAGCAGCACGAAGCAGGAAAGATGTCGCTGCGTGCTTTTTCGTTGGATTTTAACCTAGGCTTATGCTGGAAGGATTTCAGGCCTACCTAGGGGTCAATTTACCCAAGCTTCTTGTTCCTGCCCCAGTGCTAGCTGAGAGTTTTTTTCTGTGCAGGAAGCGAGGACTAGCTAGGCCTCAAAGCATTCCACTTGTCACCCAGGTAAGTCCCATTTAGGCGTCTGCCTGCCGACTAGGGTGGTTTCCCAGAATAGTGAATTATGGATTTAAAGTCCAAGAAGATCTGAAAATCTCCACTTCTACCTCTTGTATCCCCCAATCCCAGCTTTTGCTTTTCTAACGGAAAATACCTGAAATGATAATGACACGCAAATCTGTGCTCTCTACATCCTGCAGAAGATCCTCACGGAGAGATTCCAGCATGGCGAGTGAAAGGGCGTTTCTTTTCTGAGGGTTATTCAAAACGATGTTCCTGTGAAGATAATTCTGGTAAGAGATGCCTGAGGAGGCAGCTGCCTACACGGCTCAGAGAATCTCTACATAGAAGTATGGATAAAGGGACGGCATGTACATATATACATGGACCTCCAGTCAAAAGACTGCAAGATAACATTTCAGCAATGGGTTGCTGGTCCTGGGCTGGTTTAAGATACAGGGGACCCTCCTATAACAAGCAGTTTGTATAACGTAACATTTATATAACATAAAAAATTCCAAAGATGGGGAAATTTGCATAGCAGAGTCACCTATGGGGTGAATCCGTACAACATAAAAATGGTTGCGATTAGGGATTACTCTGTTTTCAATGCATTCCTATGAGAAATTTTTATAAAAGAAAATTTGCTTAAAAGAATTTCACTTGGAACGAATTAATTCCTTTATACATGGTACCACTGTATTCTTCTGCATTATATGGTATGCTAACCTGCCCCGTGACTTTTGACTCCAAACTGCCACAGTTCTGTTCACTGTTGAATAAGGTAAAGTCCCCCCCGCACATGCATGCTAGTCATGTCCAACTCTAGGGGGCGGTGCTCATCTCCCTATTCAAGCCAAAGAGCCAGTGTTGTGCAAGTCCATGGCCACGTGGCCGGCACAGCTGCAAGGAAACACTGTTTTACCTTCCCGCTTTAAGGGTACTTGCTCTAAAAATGGGCAAAGTTTGTACCATAGACCCCCGTTTTGCACGGACTCTTCAACAGCCTTGCACCAGCCCGTTGGCGTTGCTGTCGTGACTGGCTCTTAGTGACCCCAGGTCCATGGAGTTTTCTTGCCAGGAATACTAGCATACAAAGTGATGCTTATAGGGCAGTAGTACCCAAAGGCTGTTGGACTTCCAAGTTCCAGAAGTCCTAGTCAGCATCCACAAGGGTGAGGAATTCCAGGAATATAAGAACATCAGAGGGTGGAAGTTAGGGAAGTTTCCAGAAGCATATTTCAAAGTACAGTGGACCCTCGTATAACAAACAGTTTGTATAACATAAAATCTGTACAACATAAAAAATTCTGGAGATAGGGCAAATGTGCTTAACAGAATCATCTATGGGGCAAATCCGTACAACATAAAAATGGTCGCGATTAGAGATTACTCTGTTTTCGATGCATTCCTATGGGAAATTTGTATAAAGGAAATTTTGCTTAACATAATTTCATTTGGAACAAATTAATTCCTTTATACAAGGTACCACTTGTAGGTGATTGTACATATCTTTTTCTTTTTTTTAAACACACAAGCACCACTTTTGATTTTCACAGAATCACAGAATGATGGGAGACAGAAAGAAACCTATAAGGCTATCTAAGGGTTGTGTTTGGACAAGTGGTTGCTGCAATCTATGGTACGCCGCCCAGAGTTCCCGAGGGAAAATCGGGTGGTTAATAAGCATAAAAATAAAAATAAATAAATGGGATGATGGTACCTCGACGAGGCAATAAAAATAAATATCTGGAGTCTGGGGAGAACCAGCCTTGAGCCTAGTCCAGGAAATAGGTCGCAGGATGGCCATTACAGCTCAAGATGGCCGAGCACCTATGTTCCTGAGGCAACAGCTCTCAATCGTTGTCCAAAGAGGGAATGTTGCTAAATAGTGGGTTTTTTTAATAAAGTGATTTTAACCAGTATAATAAAATTTAAGAAAGTATAATAAATAAATAAATAAATAAATAAATAAATAAATAAATAAATAAATAAAAAGTTCAGCCCCAGCTCCATGCAGGAATACAAAGCAAAGCGGATCTGACGGATGTCTGATTTTTTCCCCTTGAACGCCTCCGAGCACTGGAACACTCACCATCTTCCTATTCCATTGTTGTACAGTATTGTCTTAACAGTTAGGAAGTATTCCCTGATATTCATCCAAAATCTGGCTTCCTCTAACTTGAGCCCCCTCGTCCTTCCCTCTGGGTTGACTGAGAACAGATCCTGCCCTCCCTCTGTATGACAGCCATTTTCACACTCTGCCAATACCTTTTCCCCTTCACCTCTGGAAGGAGCCTTGCACTCCTAAAAAATCTAAAATACTGTCCTCTGCCCGGCTGAGATCATCTATCCCTAGCATAACAAATTTATTCAGAAAGCGATACTAAATAAATGTTCTTTGGCCTGATTTCCCGCCCCCCAGAAAAAGGGTAAGTGTGTCCAGACACCACATTTGATGTCCTTAAGGGCTTAAATGATGCTCTGCTGCATTTGCTGCATACTATAACTCAAATATATACAGTAGGGCTCTTGGGCCCACTGATTCATTTATCCAAGGTCTGGAAACATTAAAAGAAAAACTTGAGAAATTTATTCTGTATATTTGCAAAGACAAAGTTATCACTCCACTAGAGGGAGCCAGAGACCATGTATCCACTGATTCATTAACAATTGATTCAGTTATCCATGGTTAGCAGAGGAAAAAATTAAATAAATAGTTCAGCAGCCACAAAGGAAGCTACTCTCACAAACAGCAGCTGTAAAGCAAGATACTGTCATAAAACAGCAGCTGGAAAGCAAGCTACTGTCACAAAAGAGCAGTTTTGGATGGGTTTTTGGCATTCTGTCTTATGCACTGTTTTCATTATCCACCGGAAGGCCTGGAATCGATCCCCAGAGGATACTGGGGTCTTACTGTATTCTGTTTTTCAGCAGCTTTGCGTGTGGAGGGAGTTAAGTTATCTAGCTATTTATATATTTTTAAAGCAAAAGACCCTGATAATGAGGCTTGTGCACAGAACTCTTGCTCCCTGCAGCAAGTTTGCAGAGGACGGGGAAGTTTAATTTGGCAGACTACAACTCCCGGCGGCCACGTGGGTTTGGGGAAGTCCTCATCCAACCTCAGCGCACAAGGTGCGAGTAAGCAAAAGCTCCACCGCGGGATAGCTCCGTCTCTCGGTGCCTGGCTATGGGCCTAGACTGAGAGATTGCAAGTTCGGTTCCCCACTGCGCCTGCTTCGGAAGAGTTGGGCTCGATTACCCACAGGGTCCCTCCCAGCTTTGCAGGTTTTAAGAAATGATTATTACGACGACGGTCATGGAAGGAAAACCGTGCAGGTGGAAAGTTGACCGCAGCAGGATAGGAGGAGGACCCAACGGGAGAGGGGCTAGCTCAGTCCAGGAAACCACGGCAAGTCATAAATGGAAGAAGGGGGAGGAGGAGGAGGAGGGATGCGGGGGGGGCATGCAAACCAAGGATTCCCCCCCTTCGCTGGCCTTCGCGCAAAGCCGCTTCCTTCCCCACCTGATCCCGTCCTGCTGCCACGACCGGGTGAGTTTCTGCCTTCCAGCTCCGGAGGAGGAGGCGGCGGCTGCTCCGTCTTGCTGCCTCCCGGGTCCCCCGGTCGCTGTCGAAGCGCCCCGGAGGTTGGAGAGGAGGAGGAGCGGGGCCCCGATCCCGGCTCTCCAGCGTCTCAGGGCCACCGCCAGCGCCGCCATGGTTCCCTTTGCCCCGGGAAGGAGGGCTCTCGGGCGACGCCTCGTGCGGGATCCGACCCGCCAGCTCTGGCTGCTCAGCCGCCCGCCCCTCCTGGGTTTATCCCTGCCCCCCACCCCACCCCCGGGCGGGTCAATTCGGCATTACGAGCCAGAAGGGACTTGCAAGGACCGCCACACGCGCGCGCATTCCCTCTCCAGCCCGAGCTGTCCTTCCCAAAACGCATTAATAAACTCATTTTATTTTGCTGCCTGCAAGCAAGGGGGAGTGGAGTGGGGCAGCCCGATGGGGTGTAGGACTCAGCAGAGTTGGGGGGGGTCCGATTCACACCAGGCAGTGGAAACTCCATGGGGCGGGGGGCGGGCAGCGTGAGCCCGATCCAGCGGTGGAACTCCTTGCCACAGGAGGTGGTGACGGCGGCATTTAAAAAGGAATTTGAGAGGTTTCTGGAGGACAGGTCCGTCGCAGGTGTCAAGCCATGATGGGGATACCTGTTGTCTCCAGGCTCAAAAGGAGGATATCTCAAAATGCCAGGCGCAGGGGAGCTGCATCAGAAGACAAGTATCTAGTGGTCTCATGGGCTCCCAGAAGCATCTGGTGGGGCCACTGTGAGATATAGGAAGCTGGACTAGTGGGGCCCTTGGCCTTATCCAGCAGGGCTCTTCTATCTATCTATCTATCCATCTATCTATCTATCTATCTACAGTGGACCCTCGTATAACAAACGGTTTGTATAACATAAAATCTGTACAACATAAAAAAATCCAGAGATAGTTGAAATTTGCTATGGGGCAAATCTGTACAACATAAAAATGGTGACATTTAGGGATTACTCCATTTTCAATGCATTCCTATGGGAAATTTGTATAAATGAAAATTTGCTTAACAGAAATTCATTTGGAACAAATTAATTCCTTTATACAAGGTACCACTCTATCTATCTATCTGTCTGTCTGCCTGTCTGTCTATCCGTCCGTCCGTCCACCCACCCACCCGAATTAAAACAGTAGAATAAGAACAAGAGGTACCAAAGGCAATTCTCTGCAAGACAGCTGGATGGAGTATAAAATCAAACAGGGTTGGTGCGGAAAACTGCCCTGAGAAGTGGCAGAGGGATTTTCCCATTGCCAGCCACCAGTGAGTTGAGTATGCTGGACAGGGATGAGGTCCAGGTTTCCTGAACCCTGGGCCCTCCTTCTACTCGACAGCTCTCATCCAAGACTGAGCGAGGACAAAACTGATCAGGCAAGCGTGCGGATGAGAATTCATACACACAGGTGTTGACTCAAGTATGCCTCACCCTGACCCTGTTTGTTCCCTCTGGAATTCAGCTGAAGAGCAGGGAAATGCACTTTGCTATCCCAGCTGCTACTTCCTGGCCTGACTGAATTCAGAAACTGGGCAGACCTTTTAGGAGACCTTCTCCTGTTGTTTTTCCTCACTGTAGGAGTCTAGGCCTTCGCACAGAGAGGGAGGGAGCAGGGGAGAGGAGGGGGGCATTGGTGGCGCCTCACTCTTGATTAGAAACTGGCCAAGAGTGATTTTATTGATTTTATTTGAATGGATTTCTGCATTTATCACAAGCGATGCCACTGCAGACAGCATAAGTAATAATATGGAGACAGCATAAGTAATAATAATAGAGATGGGCACAATCTGCTGGTTTGGTGTTTCGTGCTGGTTCATTTACTGGCCAAAAAGGTGTTCAGTGCTTCCTAGCCCACCTCCTCTGGCAGGCACCCATTCAGAGGCAGCTCTGGACAACCTTTTCCAGGAGTTTCATGTATATGTCAAACTGTATAGGGAGTAAAGGACCCCAACAGCAGGATATTGCACAGGATTCCTCCAGCAATGCTTTACAAGTTGGTCCATCTAAGATAAACCAGGGCTGTCGTAACACTGGACCCCCCCCCCCAAGCCCCATCCCATCCTGATGACCCAACGTTGGATGGCACTGAAAGGCACGAGGTCTTGTGGAACCACTAGGATACACTCCCTCTATTCCATTCCATAATGTAGATCATCTGCCAAGGCCACTCGTAAGTATATAAAGACTAAAGAGGATCAGACAAATGCCACACTAAAAGATGGGGTACAGAAGCTAAAAGCACAAGAAAAGAAGTAAGGCAGCCTCCTGGCACAGTGGTTAAATGCCTGTACTGCAGGTAAAACTGTGTTCACGACCTGGGGTTCAATCCCAGGTAGCAGGCTCATGGCTGACTCAGCCTTCCATCCTTCCGAGGTCGGTAAAATGAGTACCCAGCTTGCTGGGAGGGGGGCAATATATAGCCTGCATACTGTAATTAAAATCTGTAAACCACCCAGAGACTACTTGAAGTGGTATGTGGCGGTGTATAAGCAGAACACTTTTGCTTTAAAAAAAAAAAAACCAACCCACTCAGGCAAGCAGTCACTGATGTCAAGCTTGCCTGAAGAGAAAGGTCCTTGCCTGCTTGCGGAAGGATAACAAAGTCCAAAGTCTAGGAGCACTTAGGCATCTGGCTGGAGACCCAGCAGTTCGGTGTTCAGTATCTTGCTATGCATCCAGGAAGAACCAACCTGTGTGACTCTGGATAGACAGCTGCGCAAACCCAGCATGCTCCATGGAAGAAGGGAATGAGTCCTCTCTACCCAGAAAACCCTGGAAAGGGTCTCCATAAATCAGAATTAACTTGATAGCACACATCTCTAGTCAAGGATGAATAAAATTTTGAATATTTTATTTATGTACTGTATTGATTTCTATACTGCGAAGACCATCTGGGCTGAAGGCCCCTCTGGGCAGTATAGAGCATCATAAAATACAAAATACAACAGTGAGAATAAATAGAAAATGCAAAAAAACAAATTAACATTAACATAAACTCTTAACATATAAGCAAACACAAAAATATAAAACAAAAATGAACCACATTCAACAAACTATTCTGTGCCTCAGTTGACCACAAGGGGGAAACAGTTTCCACATGCAGTAGTAATAATAATTTGAGCCAATTTTTATTGTTCCGTATCCCGTGTCTCTTCTGAACTGTAAGGTCAAATGCAGCCTCCCATAAGTGCCCTTTGCACTTTAATAACTTCTTTGGGCTGTTCTCTATCCCCCCCCGACTGACCTTTTTTTGCCTGCTCATTCCAGGCTGACCTTAGTTCTTGTCCAAGTTTTGTTTTCAAATTTTTCAATATATATATGTCATTTGGAGAAGAAGCATATTTGCAGTGTTTGGAAATGCTTCTTCTCCAGCCTGAACAGTTTGTCTGTGAAGATTATTAGTCATCCAGGTGAGTTTATCTGGAAGTTGAGTCATGGCAACTGGACTTCTTTTTTTGAGAGATCGAAACGTTTAACTGTTCATCCAAGCAGCTTCGTCAGTCTGAGGAAAGTTAGCGGTGAGTCCTCCATTTTACAGTTCACCTTCATTTTACGTCATCCTGGTCTGAAGAAGGTCATAAGTTGGACAGTGGCCTGAAGAGGCTCGTTAAGTGGATGGTGGCCTAAGGTGTGCGAAAATCCCACAAACTAAAGGCAGTATATAAATTAAAGTAATACATAAATAAGTAATGTACTTTAGCAGACACTTGTAACATCTCACATTATATATTGTTAAAATGAGCTTGTATTATGAAGGGCCAAGTATATATAAAATGATATAAATACATAGGACACACAAATATGATCCTGGAAATTTAATAATAATAATAATAATAATAATAATAATAATAATAATAATAATAATAATAATAATAATAATAATAATAATAATAAAATTTCTAATCAAGGAATAGCTGGGGTATGACTGTTCCTGACTGGGCTTTAGAAATGAATGAATAAAGAAATCAAGATATATTTAGTTAAGAAAGTCTCTCTTGAAATGGCAAGAGTCCAGAATCTTACTCCTCTACTACTGTGAGAACTAGGCCACAGATCCATGAACTTGATAGGGAATTAACCGAAACTTAATACAATAAGAGAAGACTGGCTTCGTGCAATATTATTTTATTTTCTGTTGCATAAATTATTGGGCCTTATCCAGAGTACACCAGGCTTCTGCCCGGAGGGTTGTTTGCCTTCTTTCTGTTGTGCAGGTTTGGTTCTTGGTGACTCATGGATCCATTCAGCCTCAAGGAGTTTCCCTTCTTTTGTTATAGATGAGAGAGAAGATGTAATCCCTAGAGAACAAAAACAATTTTTTATTCAGTGTGTGGTATTTCCTCCAGACTTCTTCCACAGTCTCAGTGTGGTCGAGTCACACATGGGAGGCAAGGATTACAGGTTTAAAGGCTCTTGGTTGACGTCTAACAGCAGAGCAGGCCATACTGGACTGTCATAAAAATAGTGAACATTTGAGTGACATAGAACTCGTTCAAGTTTTGAAACACCGAGAGGATGAAGAGTTCTTAAGAATGGTAAAACTCACATTTTAAAGATATTTTGCTGGCTCATTAAAAGTCTTCAGCCCTGATTTTTAAGAATGCATTTGTTTTACAAGTGGACCATGTGACTAGGTTTCTTTTTTTAGAGCTGGAGTCAACAGTAGTCCCTTACATCGGGCGGGTTCTAGGCTATACTTCCTTCTGTAGCGCTGTGGGTAACATGTACGAGGTCTACGTGTTTGAGAATTCATCTTTCCCCATTTATTTCAGAAATACATTTAACACATCGTATTAAACATTTACCTGTGGCCAAGCAATATGGAGCCATACTTTGACCTGATAGTTACAGCAAGCACAGAAGGTTCCTCACACATGGTTTGTGTTTGTCTTCACATATCTCAGTAATTTTTAATCATTCTCTTCTTCCCCTCCACCAGAGGCTGGATGTCTGCTTTTGGATGCAGCACCTACAAAACGATGTTGTCTCTAAGCTTTCTAGATCCTGTAAATTCAAACACATTTTAACATAGAAAAGGATACCTCAGTTTACAGCAAAGATGAAGTACGTATAACCTCTAGGGCAGTGGTTTTCAACCTGCGGGTCCCTAGATGTTCCTGAACTGCAACTCCCAGAAAGCCCTTCCAACACTGCGAGTGGTAGAGGCTTCTGGGAGTTGCAGTCCAGGAACATCTGGGGACCCACAGGTTGAGAACCACTGCTCTAGGGCTCATATATACTCCCTATACAGAAATTACCTCCCCCCCCATAGTCGGGGGTGGTCCCCCCCCATAGTTGGTGGTCCCCCCCCCTTTTTCAGCTGCCTTCATTGATAATCCTCCTCTCCCCTTATTTTCCCTATCATGGAAGATGCAGCCTCGCCTCCATCATTAAACAAAGGTAAGTCCTTTATTATTACAGGTTGAGTTACAATACTGTACTGTACCATCTTTTAGACTAATAGCCTCTTTCTTCAGAGGTTTCTCTTTCTGGATCACTTCAGACATCAACCAATAATTTAAAAAGGCAATCTTTCTGAAGTCCTGCTTTTGTTTCTAAGTTTGCCTCTTGCAGAATCTTAGGGTGTTTCCCCTCCCGAATTTTTAGCAAATATATTTTCTGAAGAGTTTCCTAGGCATTTAAAATAGTCACCTGATACTCTCCTTTTACATCTCCTGCTTTTCCACTAGTTATTTTTAGCACAGTGGTACCTCGGATAACGACTTTAATTCGTTCTCCGAGATTAGTCATTATCCGAAACATGTTGTTATCCGAAACGTGGTTTCCCATAGGAATGAATGGGAAAGCGTTTAATGCGTTCCGGAGCCTAGGAAAAAAGCACAGACACCTGGTTTTTCGCTCAAACCCTTTATAAAATGCCACCTGGGATAACTCTTTTTTACTGATGCATGCTGGAAATTCGTTGTCGGAGGCAGTCCTTAGGGAAAATTCGTTATCCGAGGCAGCCCATAGGATAATTCATTATCCGAGGCAGCCCATAGAGAAAATTTGTTATCCGAGGCAGACCTATACCTAGAATTGCAATTCGTTATCCGAGGCAGCCCATAGGGAAAATTCGTTATCTGAGGCAGTTGTTATCCGAGGTACCACTGTATTTCTGTCTTGATGGGGCTTATGTTTAATAGTAGCTATATATATTAAAAATAATGCAGACATGCATTGAACCTCTCTTCTGTTCTTCCTGTTATTGATTTTTACACATCCCAGCATGGAATCATACCTTCTCATCCTTGCCCTGCTTCTTTCTGTCCTGTTTTGTTTATCATTTTCACATATGTAGTAGAATTTTGATTTAATGGGCGAGAAAAAGAACAGAAGAAAAAAAATACGGAACTATAGATGATGTGGAACAAAGATATTTGGAGAGGGAACAAAAGAGAGAAGCAGGAAGGCCGGGGTTACTGGAGAAAGCAGAGAAACAGATACCGTAATTGGAAAAGGCCAGGCAGTAGGGAGATGCAGGAGATCTCCATTGACTAAAATAACTCCTTTTATCATCTGGTCAGCATGTGGCTAACTGGCAGTGTGTTTTGTGATTCAGAGGACATAAGAATGGTTGGCTTCAGGGTAACTGAACGCTGAATTCCCAGATAAATGCTGCCAGTGTAACCAGGAGGAAGACAAAGGAGCAAATAGAGGTGATAAAAGAAAGCAACAACTTATTAAGAAGACTTGGACTG
This sequence comes from Phrynocephalus forsythii, assembly GCA_029282475.1. NCBI lineage: Eukaryota > Metazoa > Chordata > Lepidosauria > Squamata > Agamidae > Phrynocephalus > Phrynocephalus forsythii. The sequence continues at coordinate 99,432,678 of JAPFRF010000006.1, forward strand.
GGCAACAGTTTGTGGGGACATAGCCCAGAAAAAAATAAGAGCATGGACCCATTCTTTCTATGTGTCCTCTTCAAAATTTCACTACAATGGATGAATGTTTGATGGTGGTGCCACCTGGCATACAGAGTGGGCATATTACATTAGAACCAAGTACATTTTTGTTTGTTATGTGCCATTAAGTCACACATGACATATGGCAACTCTAATAGATGTTTTCAAGGTGAGTTAGATATTTTTAGGGGTGTTTTTACCACTGCCCCCACAAAGGGCTTCCTGGGCTAATAGAGATTTGAACCCAAACATCCCGGGTGAGGTTTAGTACTCTACTATACCATACTGACTCTCACATTCACCTTCTACAGCAGATTCCCTTCAAAGGGCCAACAGCAGGAAACAGACATTGTGGGGTACTGTAGGATCCTACAGGCAGACCTCAGAAATGCACTGCCTTCTAGTGCCTGCTTACTGTCACTACCAATTTATCTTCCTTCTCCAAGCCAACACCTGGGAGCTGAGCTGATCCATTTAAGACCCAGATGTGGCATAGTGGCTAAGTGTTGGACTAGAAACTGGGAAATGCATGAACCCTTGGCCTATGAAACCCTTGGGATGAACTTTGTTTAGGCACTATCATCCTAACAGGGCCATTGTTAATGGAAACTGCATGAGGACTTGTATGGAGGTTCCTGCATGGCAGTGGGTTGGACTTGGATGGACCTCAAGGTCTCTTCCAACTCTATGATTCTGTGTGATAAGCCTTGCAACCTTTGCATTTCAATAACACTAGAACAATGTTCTAAATCCATTTCTTCTTCATTTTGTCCCACTTGATGGTGGGGTCAGCTAGTTCCAGTTAGCCTCAATTAAAGTTGATCCACCAAATGAAAGAAACCTACATAAATGCTGGTTCACCATGTTTTCCTTAATTCAATGGGTTTGCTCTTTGTTGCTGTGCACTGTCATACATCCCACTTATAGTGGCTCTACTAGGCTTTTCAAGATGATGTATTTAGGGAATGTTTTGTCATTGCAGAATGGCAGGATAGCTCAATGGTTTAGGTATCTGGCTGTGGAGCCAGGGACTGGGAGTTCAATTCCCTCCAGTGCCTCCTGCGAGGAGAGCCAGCCTGTGTGGCCTTGGACAAGCTGCACATTCCCATTCCTGCTGGGTGTCCCCAGACAGGAATGGGAAGCCACCTCCAAGTACTGTATCCTCTACAGTGGTACCTTGTATAAAGGAATTAATTCATTCCAAATGAAATTTTGTTAAGCAAATTCTCCTTTATACAAATTTCCCATAGGAATGCATTGAAAACTGAGTGATCCCATTTTTATGTTGTACAGCTTTGCCCCACAGGCGATTCTGTTAAGCAAATTTCCCCTATCTCTGGAATTTTTTATGTTATACAAATATTATGTTATACAAACTGTTTGTTATACAAGGGTCCACTTGTACCTGGAAAAGGTAGTCAAAGGTGACTTGACAGCACATGATTATTTACCATTGCCACATACATGCCATGGCTAAGTGGGGATTCAAAACCAACTCAGAGTTCTATTTCCGAACTCTACTAAATCATGCTACTGTATCTACGATCTACTCTTGTTGGCCTAAAAATTGGGTTTAAATCCATGTAGGCACACGACTAGCACACATGTGGGGGGGACTTTACCTTTTATGCACCTTCAGTCCTTTGAAGAAAAGGCATCCACATGAATTAAATTCATAGTCATTTCAAAATTATAAATGCAGAATATGTTTACATTTTTTCCAATACTGTACTTTTTTCTTTTTAATTTTAATGCTTGTCCTAATGTTGTAAGCCCCCTTGGCTTCCCTTGATAAGAAAGTCAGGTTATAAATATTCTAAATAAAGAACAATGGTCAGGTCTTTTCAAAAGTACGATTTTTTTTTAAAAAAAGCACTTGGTAAAAGATTGCTCCGGAATAAGCTGGTAATAGACTATTTTTTTTATAGCTAGATCCTATTTATCTGTTTGGATATATGCCACTGTCTTCCTAGCGGATTACTCCCAGATAAGAGGATCAGCCTTAAAAACAGCACATTAAACATAATCCATACTCGAGCATGCAGCACAAGGTCGAAAAACGGCTTCCCTTTCCACTCCCCCCCCAACAAGCGGCTAGGAAATTAGCTACCCTTGCAAAAGCTTGCAAACAACGTGCTGCCTAAGCAGAAAGCAAAACCCGCCGCTTGCTCTCGAGATCAAAAAAAGAGCCCCGCCTCCCAAGCCCCCGCCCCTTAGAGTGAAAGGAGCCCCGCCTCGCGTTCGGCCCAAGATGGCGGCCGCCCTGAAAACGCCCTATGCACACCCTAGAAGCGGAGGCGTCCGGTTGCGACTTCGGCAGCGTCATGTCCCCAGCCGGCACCCGTAGCCCGGCGGTCGCGGGGCCCAAGATGGCGCCCGCCCTGGGAGCGCCCTATGGGCGGCGCGCGCGGCTCGGGCGAGGTTTGCTCCTGTCCCGAACGTGGCGGGCGGGGGCAGGGTTGCCATGGCAGCGAGGAGTAGGTGTCACACCGGGCCACTTCCTGGTTGGAGGCCAATGTCCCGGGCGCTAAGCTGGGGGAAAGAGCCGTAGGGAGGAGGCGGGACGAGGCCCCGGAAAGGGAGCGGGAGGCCGAGGCGGTGAGGTAAGGAGACCCAAAAAAGGGGCGAGGGGTTCGCTCCAGCTCCCCCACGGGGGTGGCGGCGGTTTGAAATGGAAGGAAAAGCGACCCTCAAGGCCTCCTTATATAGGATCATGGCCGGTTGGACTCTTCCATTCTTCAATGTGTCTGTGGGGGGGGGTCTTGGCTGGATCATGGCGCGCTTCCCACCCAGAATAAAAAAATTAGACCTGTTCCACTTTTGTATTTGGTTTTCTAATGGCTACACGACTCCTCAACGTGTTTCGATTCAATTGAGAATTTTTTTAAAAAAAAAGGGACGGTCCAATGAGGGGCGACAGCCCCCCCGGGCGCCGGCCGTGCCTGCCTGCTCGGGGATTGGGACGCTCCATTCTTATAGGAAGGTGGGGGGGTGTAGGTAGGCGGATTCCTTTTGGGCCATCCCACTTCTGTCCTTGGTCGGGGGAGGGAGGAGGGACCGTCTTTCTGGGGTGTTGTGGAGAGAAGGGGGAGGAGCTCGCCCTCTCCTTATGGTGAGTCGACTTTTGGTGGGGGTGATAGTGGTTCGTTTATGGGGGAGGGTCAGGGTTAGGGTTTCTCTTCCATGGGAATGGGTGGGTGGGGAATACGATGTAACCTCCGCGAGTGTGTGTGCGTGCGTGTGTGTGTGGTGTGGTAGTGGTAGTGGTAGTGGTAGTGGTTTGTTTATGGGGGAGGGTTAGGGTTAGCGCCAGAGGACCGTTGCAAAGGGTCGTGAGCCCCTGAAATAGGGGGTGCTTAGAAGTGCATGTGGAAGGCGAAGGGTTGGGGTTGGGGGGAGGATGATGAAGTTAAAAGAGTTCTGCAGAGGAGGATCTGGAGGAAAGAGCTAAAATGGGGGAGTGGGTTCCTTGGCATGCCCCCCCCAACCCCTTACGTGACTTGCAGCACAAACCTGAACATATTTATTTATTTAGAAGCCCATGGGTGGTGGTGGTGGTGGTGGTCCTAGGGCAGTGATGGCAAACTTTTTAGAGACCAAACCGTGATTCAAAACTCACTGATTTTTCACAAAGTGACAATACAGCCATTTAACCTGAATACAGGTGGCTGTGAAGGGGCTATGTCAGGTGCCCACAGAAAGGGCTCCGAGTGCTACCTTTGGCACCCGTGCCATAAGTTCGCCAACACTGTGGTAGGGTGCCCACTTCCAGGGAAGCCAACATAGGATCCTCGGTATTAAAGGGAGTGATGTTGCCCAGATTCTGAGTTGTGGAGGGGATTTTCTGTTGTTGTTTTTTTAAATGGGACCGTGGGAATCTGGGAACATGGGGAATTCACTACGTCTGCCCTTTGTTGGTGATAGTTGTTTAAGGTGCACTTTTCATTGCTCTGACAGCATCACAGTGCATTATACAGTATTAAAGGGTACCACTTGTCTTGCTCTCTGTGTGTTTTGCTAGTGCTACTAATTTGCGGTGTCTGTAACAAAAATAATTTCAGAATGGATTGCTGTAGCTAAAATTGGAAGTAAAAAAAAAAAAAAACTCGCCTTGAAAGGTTTCCGTAAAATTGATTGGAAGGAAAGTACTTGCAGTAATTAGACTGTGCCTTTGTTACAGGCTTTGCTTTCTCTCCCACGTGCTCATGCGAGCGGCAGAAGGAGTCCCAGGCACAAAAGACTCCAGACTAGTGGTGTTCCTTGAATGAACTGGTGGTGTTAAAAAAGGGATCAGCTTGTCGCGCTTCTTGGAGAGTATTTTAAGTGGATTGGTACAGCTCAATCTGACTTGTGCAGAAGCCTTTGAGCTGCAACTTTGCTTCTCTGCCTCATGCACAGTTTCTTTAGCACGGGGACAGATTAAATATTATTAAAGGTGTTGCCTCCTTCTATGTTTGTATTGTGCAATGACCACACAACTTCTTTTTGGTTGTTATTAAATAGCAAAGCTACTTCCTTGGTATGCCTTTGGGAGCAGGGCTGAAAGCCTTGCATTTGCTAGTGGCGGAGTGCCGTGACCTAAAAGAATGGCCGTATCCCATTACCAGTCCTAAAAATTCAGGATGACTTTCTTTGTTAGTAGTTTGGACTAGTCTCTGAAACTTGCTTCATTGAGCCATCTGGATTGTCTTTTTGATAATGTGCTGCAATAGAACTGGAGTGAGTGCCTCCTGTAGAGTCTAACAAAGAACTCTTTCAGTTTGGTTCCATGTTTATTCAGAAGCTCCTGCTTTCAATGGCACTTGCTCACAAGTAAGGATACAATCCTAGGCATATTTTGTGGGTTAATTTAATTATTAATAATGATTATTAAAGATGTGCAGGATCAGATTCCTAGAGTCAATATCGTAGGCATTCATTTACTGTCTTTGAAAGTTGCCAAAATCTCATTATTTTCCTTTTTTAAAAACCTCTGACCCAGTAGTTAGTAGAAACAGGTTGCTGTGCTGAGTGATTCTCTGATGTGTAAATACATTGAAACTGTGAATGAGAAAGGAGGTGTGTCTTGGCAAATATTTGATCTGTGCATCTACTATTCCTTTTCGGATTTGTCAGCAGTCCTGGAAAGGTTATTAAATGGTAGGAAGTGATGTGCTTTATGTGTAAACTAGAGCATTTCTTGGTTTGTCAAAGTAAAATATTTGATCTGCCATTTCACAGTGTGAATCACCTCCAACTTATGTTAACCCTATGAATGAATGGTCGCATGTGCTGTCCACATTTCTCAGTTGTGTTCTGTACTCTTTTCCTGAAGACTGTTCAATGAACTGTGCCTCAAATTTGAAAAAGCAACTGCTTCTGGTTCTATAAAATAATCTCTAGACTGGTAAATGGTTGATGTGCTGATTAGGAGAATTTGTCTTGATAATTTCTTTGGAAACTGAAACAGTAGAAATGCTACTTGTAGGGGCCATCCATCCATCCATCCATCCGTCCGTCCGTCCGTCCGTCCATCCATCCATCCATCCATCCATCCATCCATGTGTATAGAAAAATGTGAGATATAATGCAAACTGGAATTGCTGATGCTGTGATTTTTTAAATAAATGTAATATGCCTACAGTATGTGCCCCTAGCTGCAGAGTCCATATATCACCTTTTAAAAGGCCCAAATCCCATAAACCATGGAAGCATTCTCTATTACAATCAGAGAGGCATGGTTCCAAGTAAGTACAATGAGGAGCAGCATGAAAGAACTTCAGATGATAGGAATAACAATAATGTGAGTTGCTAGCCTACTTGTGAAAACAGTGCTTAGAGAATTATTGAACAATGCCCACTTAATTTCCAAAAGGGTAACCTTTTGCCCAAAGGTATGGTGTCAGTTTCCTGAAGAGGCCCACCTCTCTCTACACAGAGGTATTTTAAAAAGTACAGTACTTGTTTTTACTTGATTTGCATCGTTGTCAGAAGTTGTAGAATCTAGCTTCCTGCAGAAATTTGTTTATCTTGATGAGAAACATGGTCATTCCTGCTGTGGAATGCCAAGGTGCTGTGTTTCTTTGCTTGAGCATAGAAATCACTGAGATATAATACAAGTTGGAGGTGGCATGGGCCTACTATATGTAACTGAGGAAATAATAAAACATGCATCTTGCATTAGAGCAGGCATGTCCAAACTTTGGCCCTCCAGATGTTTTGGACCACAACTCCCAGAATTCTAAGCTTAGACTGCCAATGAGAAAGGACTGTGGGAGTTGTGGTCCAAAACATCTGGAGGACTGAAGTTTGGACATGCCTGCATTAGAGGCAAGAAAAGGCACAGATTTTTCTTGTTAAAGCTATTGCTTTCAAATAGCCTTGCCTCTCTTGAAATAGCATGTCTCTTCAAACTAGGTGGAGTTGTAATTAGAAAGGAATTTCTAATAAGAATAACAATAGTTGGCAAAGCTTGCAGCTGAGCACATTTTGAGCAGTGTGTAATTTAGGCAGAGGTCTCATGACACGTACCATGTCTGTGTCCAAATTACAGTTCAGGAGAGGCACAGTGATGTAAATACTGATGCAAAAAGATCAGGTGTGATGTGGCGCCTGAGGAACCCCTCCAGCAGCTTGATTGCTGGCTACAGGAAACTGATTGAGGCTTGGGATAGAGCAGCTCATTTCCACAATGACGGTCCTGATTCCAAAGTGGGTCATGATATGTTTGCAGTGGCCAGGCTTGCTGGTGAGTATTTTGCAATTCCGATGTGAATATCGGTTTGGATATTCAGCAGAATTTGGTACTAAAGCCTTTCCTGGATTTTGCTGCAAGTTGACTGTGCTTCTGGCATGGATGGGGCACTTCTTTGCATTCACGTACGTCGCGTGTCCAAGAGGACTCCTTGCTGAACTGAGGGCTGTCTCTTGTTTCAACTGTCTCCCTACTTGCACAGCTTTTTGGATTTGGGTCCTGCGATAGGACCCAGGTCCCATGCCTGGTTTACTCTTGGTGGGTTGTGGGTTGCTTCAGGATTGCGATCTTTAGTGAATGGATATGTCTGTGAAGATTCTCAGTCATCCAGGTGAGTTTATCTGGAAGTTGAGTCATGGCTACTGGACTTCTTTTTTGAGAGATAGAAACGTTTCGCTGTTCATCCAAACAGCTTCATCGGTCTGTGAATGGATGTGAGTTTCCTCATACCTAAGATGTCTTTTGTTGTTGTTATATGGCAGTGGTGGCGAACCTTCGACACTCCAGATGTTTCAGATCACAACTCCCACAGTCCTTTGTCATTGGCAATCCAGGCTAGGAATTCTGGGAGTTGTGGTCCGAAACATCTGGAGTGCCAAAGGTTCGTCACCACTGTTATATGGCATCAAGTCAAAACTGACTTATGGCAACCCAGTCAGGGCTTTCAAGGTAAGTGGGGTATTTAAAGAGTCGTTTCACCATTTCCAGGCCCCAATTGAGACTGAACTGGGAATTGAACCCTGTTCTCCAGAGTTCTAGTCCATCACTCAATGCCACTACACCACACTGGGTAAACATAAGATGTCCTTTAGCAACGAATACAAGCAGTAGTACTACACCAGCCATCTAACACCATGGTCAGTTTTTGGAGTGTAGCGAAAATCACCCTGATGGCTTGAGGATTCCGGCAGCTGTGGTGCCCCAAAGTAACCTTCCTAAACTCTGGTCAGTGATCATTGGTGAACGGACTCTAGTGACTTTGTAAAAATGCTGCTTGCTCATACTGCTTTTGGCTGAACCCTTCCCCCCAACATGCTAGCTTTCAAAATGCGGAGAGTTCTTTAGATAGGAAAAGTATTCAGGGAAGTTCTTGATCCCTAGCAAAGTTTTTCATCTTGATCTTGCTGAATGAATAAAGCAAAAGTGTGGAACTAGATCTCATTATCTGTGTTAGGGCTATGGAAAAACTTACTTGTTTTTTTAATGACAGTGACACTTTGATTCTTGAGCCTCAGTGGCATTGCTAAATAGCTACATGCCATGTAAACACACTTTGAAATCTGGCTGTTTCATTTTGTTGCCAAATGTCTCCCTGCGCGTTTGATTGTCTTCCAGAATTTCATACTTTTTCATGGCGAAGTTCCTAGTAAGTACTGCCCAGTTTTGGTGATAGTTTCTGAAAAAGAAATAGACCTACCATTGTTTGTTTTCAACAAGTTGGAGATGACTTTCTTGTGAAAAACAAACAAATATACCGACATTTGTATGCACATGGCATATAAGTGCTTAAAAGCACTCAGTAGAAAAAAAAACAGGTATGAAGTACGTATAAACCCAGTAATTCGTCAAGAATAAGCATAGTGCATGTCTTGGTAAATGGCAAGTGTTTTGTTTAAAAGCTTTTATTGAAAAATGCTGCAAAGTGAAAAGTTTGAAGCATATTTTCCTTGTTGTGGAAGAGGAATGTGATCATCTGACACCCAAATCTTTAAAATGTGCCTTGTTGGGAGTTTCATATGAGTGATCCAGATGCAGAAAACACCTGATATATGGGAATTTACATATTTAACAAGAGCTTAGACAAATTAGTCCTTTGGACTACAGATTTCTTGATAAGGGATTCAGTGAGTCGAAGTCCAAAGAGCAGAGATCCCAGGTTCTGTATTTAATTTCATGTATAGGCAGAATCCAGAGGAAACCATCCGTCTAGTAGTAATCATTTTGTGTGGTGTATACACATGCCTGTGTATTTATAGATAAACATGCCTTAAGGTACACTGCATTAGAGTAGACCAGTTGAATCAGTGGAGATTTGGTAAGTAAGCACATGTGTACGTTCCACTGATCCAATGGGGGGCTGTAGTTGGGACTTGCTACTAGATTTCAGCCACTGCTACAGTACCAGCAAACACTTCATTGAATTAGTAAGAAATCTTACCATTTTTGTGCTGTCCCCAAGCAATTACAGATCTACAAGGGATATGTATAGCACCTGCATTTCCTGCTGTTTTTAAACAGTGCTGGGTTGAAATGTGTGACAGGGAGGGGGACCTCCCTGAAATAATTTGCAATATTTTTGCCATCTTTAATGCACCTTTCTGTCAGTGCATTTATTTATTTATTTATTTATTTATTTATTTATTTATTTATTTATTTATTTACCATTTTACCCGCCCCATTACCAAGCAGTCTTTTAGTCCTTTTGTTTAAAAATTAAAATGGCAAGAGGGAAAAAAAAACACTCCACAAAATTCTTTCAGGAGTTTATCGTTTTCTCAGAAATCCCACAGAATTTAAGTAGATGTTAAGGCTATACAGGATGGGAAATTTGCATATGACTTCTCAGTCAGTGTTTCCTTAGAGACCAAACATTGGTGGAAGGGTAGGGTTCAAATAATCCCTAGCTGAGCTTCTGGACTTCATTTGGAGTGTAGTCACCGCACTGAACATTTCCTTTCCTTATCGTATTATCATGTCATGCAAAATAATTCTGCTGATTGTTTAGTTATGGGAAACAGCTTACAATTCATGGCTGAAGTGTGATTTAAGCCTGGGATTCTTAAACCCAGTATCTTCTAATTAGGCACTACTTCTGCTCTGCCTCACTGAGGCAGCCATCTTCTATCCACTTATAGCAGGGGTGTCCAAACTTCAGCTCCACATGTTTTGGACCACGACTCCCAGAATTCCAAGCCTAGATTGCCAATGACAATGGACTGTGGAAATTGTGGTCTAAAACATCTGGAAGGCCAATATTTGGGCACCACTGACATAGTATTTGGTAATAAGCCTCATTTGAAACTAGGGGGATTTACTTTGGAGTAGACATATATAGCCGTTCTCAGTAAATTGATAAATTTGTGCCCAGGACACTGTGATCATCGATCTTTCCCGCCTGTTCCCTTTCTACTATCCTTTGGGATTCCTCAAATTGTTTCCATAATCTTTCTCGCTCATCCTCCTTCCTCAGCCGAGTGACTCTGGCTTCCTCCCTCTGCCTCTGCTTTGCCATCCACTCCTCCCTTTCTATAGCTGCCTGGATGCCCTAAGCACACCCGATCTCACCTGATTTCGGAAGTTAAGCAGGGTCGGTCCTGGTTAGTACCTGGATGGGAGACCACCAGGGAATACCAGGTGCTGTAGGCGACCTGGAGTAGGAACTGGCAAGCCACTCCGGTATTCCTGCCAAGAAAACTCCATGGACATGGGGTCACAAAGAGTCAGTCACGACTGTAATGACACAACACACACCTCCCTTTCTATATCCATAGGCGTGGGCGGCACTCTTCAGCGTGGAGCCCCTCCATCCTGGCCTGCCCCAGAGACACAAATGATTTCTCTCAGGATGGAGCTGTTCAGAATGCAAGTGATTCCTTGTTAATAAAGGACTGCCCTTGAAACGGTTTGTGCATATAAATGCTGTATATGCTGTGTATGCATATGTACTTCCAAACATAGTAGTTTTTGTTGTAATAAAAAGAGGTGACACTTTTTTATTTTAGGGTATTTTTACCCTGCCTTTCTCCTTGAAAGGACCCAAGGTGGCTTACAGTAACGAGGGACAATATACAGTCCAGTACAATTAAGACAGAGCTTCATTTTCCAAGGGAGGAAGTATCCCGTTGAACCTTAGTGGTGCTTCTTTATGGCCAAAGAGGATTCAAGTGAGAAATGTAGAATCTACGTCTTTATCTGGAGTCTTTTTAAAATAGTAGGCATTAACCAAACCCATTGTGCCTTCATGAAGAGTCCACATCAATTCGACCTGTTCTTTGATGCCCCCTGAACACATGTTGCAGGGATGGGTAGTGGGGGATGCGAACTGACTTCTAGGGAAGCTTGTTATTACTGTTTTCTCACTGCAGAATTCCCGATGTGCTTCTAATTTTGTCTTTGGCTGTTGCAACGCATGACTTAGGTATGTGCGGTTTGAGTTGGAAAGTGTTTGGAATCTCCAGCAGGTCCAAAATGCTATGGCAAGCCAGTTGACCTGTAAAAGTTATTGGGTTAATAGAAATTCATTTCTACAGCAACTTCACTAACAGTCTCCTTCTGGACACAGTCAGAGTGCTGGCTATGATCTATCAAGGCAGATACAGTTGTGTCTAGGCGCCCGGGCAGGCATGCCCAAACTTCGGCCCTCCAGATGTTTTGGACCACAACTCCCTCAGTCCTTTGTTATTGGCAATCTAAGCTTAGAATTCTGGGTGTGGTGGTCCAAAACATCAGGAGGGCCGAAGTTTGGACAGGCTAATGAAAGGGCTCCATCCCCGTAAGGCTGCTGTGACTTGAGAATAGGACTTGAGAAATGTTCTATCCCCCTGCCAGGTGCATTTGTTGAAGACACAAGAGGGGGCTTCTTGGCTGCCCTGGACTAGGGAACCCCCTTCTAAGGGCAGCTAGGCTGTCCCTCGTTTACCCTCCATCAACGAGCAAATATCATATATTTCAGCAGGCTGTTGGTGTTTGACCCACGAGCAAAGGTCTTTTTATAGTGGATGTTGTACTTCAGCTTTCATGTTGAATGTTTCATTTTAAATCATGTTGGCAGAAATCCTCTTGTGCAGTTCTGCCCAAGCGATAGGAATGATGTCACAAACAACAACAGATTGCTGCTGATTAAAGGATTCATTTTGTGATTTTAGGGTGCACACAAGTCGTGCACTATTCAAAAGAGCCACGTGTTACCCTGAAATTACAAAAGAAAGCCTTTAATCAGCAGCAGCCTGCCGCCACCATCATTCCACCATCACCTACTATGTGACTTTATATGGATTATCATACATGATTGCATTGATTGATTTCATAAGAACACTAGTGTTTTCCATGTTGCTTTTCAACCCTCATAATGGATTTTTCTTTTCTTCTTATGTGCTCTTTGTAACTCTAGTGTGTGTGTGTGTGTGTGGGTTGTGTCATTACAGTCATGACCGACTCTTTGTGACCCTATGTCCATGGTGTTTTCTTGGCAGGAATACTGGAATGGTTTGCCAGTTCCTACTCCAGGCGCCTACAGCACCTGGTATTCCCTGGTGAAAGATGCCTCTTCTAATTCCTGTTCTTAACTTGAATATGTCTTAAATGTTCTGAACTGTATATTGTCCCTCTTTATTGTAAGCCACCTTGGGTCCTTTTCCAAGGAGAAAGGTGGGGTGAAAATATTCAAAAATAAAATAAAAATTCCCATTGTGCAGTTAGACCCTGTCCAACAAGATTTTGGTCTGTTATTCAATATTTATTTGAATGTGATAATTTATTAAGTAGTGTTTTAATGCTGTGGTTTTAGTGGTACTTTTTTAAAAAAATGCATGTTGCCAACTATCTTGGTCCTGCAAGGAGAAACAGGATATAAATAAATGAAACAAGTACTTCCCTAGTGCAGAATTTGAAAAATGCCATCCAACTATGTGAGAGAGTGACACGGCTACCATGGCAACCTTGTTGTAGGAACTGGAGTATCCTTCCCGTGCATGATTCCGTGTTATGTGACAGAGTGAAAAAATGATATGCAAATAATCTTGCAGATTATGGGGTAGTAGCAAGCATATGTTCAGTTTTTACCTTCTTGGGCAAATCATCCCACGGGAAGCAAATTGCTTATCCTGTTGTAAGCCAATCATATAATTACTGCAATTAACATAGTAAGCAGTTCAGAGGAGTGAAAGTTGCCTTCAGATGATGACATTGGTCCAGTCAAAAGACCACTGATGCAATCAAGCAACTCCTATAAAGCTTTTTGGCTTTGATTAAGAAGTGTGCCGTGTGGCGGTATGTCAGTTATAAGTCACAAAACTGTCTGTTTTTTCTCTCTCTGCCATTTCAGTGTCACATTTGTTTTCCCACCCTGCCTATAATAGTTCTAAACTATAGTTCCCTCCCACGAATGTCACCCAGCATAGCCAATGGTCAAATTTATTTATTATATATTTATTATATATTTATTATTTACATTTATAGACTGCCTGACTTTCCAAAAGGAACTCTGGGCGGTAAACAGCACAGAATAAACAATAAGATAAGGCAATAAAATGTAAATCCATACAAGTAAACCATATTTAAAAACCACAACCCATCAAGGGAAGCAAGATGGTGGCGAATAACCAAGTGGGCGACTGACACATAATAACCTGACGCTCAACTTCCATGATCGCCGAAGGCGGCCTTAAAAAGCCAAGTTTTTAACAACATCTTGAAGGCCGAGAGGGTCTCCGCACTCCTAATTTCACTAGGAAGGTGATTTTCCACCACAGAAAAGGCACGATTTTGAGTAGAGGCCTTATGGGCCTTCCGGGGAATGGCGACCCGAAGCGAAACGGACTGTGATGTTCTGGTGTGCCAGGCCGAAGCTGACCTTTGGATGATACACTCTGCCAGATATTCTGAACCCAGGCCTTGAGGGGGGTTTGTAAATCAAAACCAGTACCTTGAACCTTAGACCAATGGAGGTAAAATCCAAGAGCATCTTGAAGGACCACGCCTGTGCTTGGCATTAACTGTGTGCACCCTTTAGATGGACGGTTTTTGTTCTCCAGATATTTGTTGCCACTCCGGGTGGTCTTTGCACCAATGGATAGGTTCCATAATCACATTTGGATTGCTGCAACACTCTCTCTGTAGAGCTGCCTTTGGATAGGGTTCAGAAACCACAGCGGAACCAAGTTGCTGCCGCAAGATAATTAATCGGCGCTGGTTAGAAGGATCACAACTCTTCTGTTAGCCTCGTGGCGCAGTGGTTAAAACTGCTGTACGCCAGTCATAACTGTGCTCTTGACCTGGGGTTCAGTTTCACGTAGCCGGCTCAAGGTTCACCCACCCTTCCATCCTTCTGAGACTGATAAGATGACTACCTAGTATGCTGGGGGCGGGGGCCATGTGTTGCCAGCATAATTACTTGTCAACCACCCAGAGAGTGCTTTAAGTGCTACGGGGAGGGATATAAGCAGCACCCTTTGCTGTTTTGTTAGAGCAGCTCATTCAATCTCTGCACAATTCAGTGCTGGCTTTGATCTATAAAGCCCTACAAAACTAGGTTCAAGTTGTCTGAAAGACTTTCTGTGTGATTCTGTCCAAGTTTTAAAATGACCAGGGAGGACTGTCTCTCAGTCTCACCACCTTCACTGGTGTGTTTGATAAAAACACGAAAGAGGGCCTTCTGTATTGCTGCTCCCAAGCTGTGAAACTCCCTCCCCGAAGAGGCCAGACTTCTTTTGAAGTCCTTCCAGAAGGAGGCAAAGACTTTTTTTTAACTCAGACAAATTTTTCTTAGTACAGTAACTGCTGCTTGAGGGGGGGGTCCTTAAAAACAAGGGTTCTCTGTGTTTTCATTTCATTTTAAATGCACATTTAGAACAGTTTTAAATGGATTTTAGCCTGTCACTTTTTAGTATGATAATTGCTTAATTCTAACTTTAATATAGGTACAGCTTGCTGTATTTTAGCTTTTTATATTGTATGTGTTGATATTTTAAGCCCCCTTGGGTCCACTTATACATAAGTAACGTTGAAAATAATGATTTGTGTACCGTCTATAATTTGGGTGTTACTGGTTGCAGATTTTGCACATTTACATGTTGCGTCTGCAAGAGAGGGACTTCTTTGAGAATACAGAAATTCTGGGTTAGACTTTTTTTAAGAGCCCCGTGGCGCAGTGGTTAAATGCCTGTACTGCAGGTAAAACTGTGCTCACAACCTGGGGTTCAGTCCCAGGTAGCAGACTCAAGGTTGACTCAGTCTTCCATCCTTCCAAGGTCAGTAAAATGAGTACCCAGCTTGCTTTGGGGGGGGCAATGTGTAGTCTGCATACTGTAATTAAAACTATAAACCGCCCAGAGACTACTTGGAGTGGTATGGGGTGGTATATAAGCAGACCACTTTGCTTTCTTCAGTTTGGGTGATCAGGGCATTTTTTGGCATCTAGCTTTCATTTCCCTCATCTCTAGGTGCCATTTCCCTCCCCTTGACTATGCATCCTATCATTCTAATTCTTTCATCCCTAGAAATGACATCCTGCTTTCTCCACACACCCTCCGTGTCCATTTAAGCTTGTGGGATTAGGGAATGAGTATCTCTGTTCTTTTCCTTTCCAGGAAAAAGGTGGGGCAAAACATGTTTTAAATAAATAAAT
Source organism: Phrynocephalus forsythii (assembly GCA_029282475.1). NCBI lineage: Eukaryota > Metazoa > Chordata > Lepidosauria > Squamata > Agamidae > Phrynocephalus > Phrynocephalus forsythii. The sequence goes on from JAPFRF010000006.1 coordinate 99,447,806, forward strand.
ATATAGATATGAACTGAGAGCAAAGGTGTTGCTGTTTTGCTTTTCTCCCGCAATAGGAGGGTCCATTTTATGGCAATGAATTCCTTGCCTTTTCCCGCACTATCTCACCTCTTCTCCCCCACCCCCCTCGCTCTAGCTTTAACTCTGGGTGACCTCAAGACAGAGATTTTGAAATAAAATGTAGAGGTGTTATGTTTTTCTCATGCAACCTAAGGATGTTTTTCTTAACAGTGAAACTTGGGCAGGGTTTTTCTTATACAGTAGGATCCCGATATCCACTGATTCATTATGCACTGATTCAGTTATCCACGTTGGCAGAGGAAGAAAATTAAGTAATTCAGCAGCCACAAAGCAAGCTGTTGTCACAAACAGCAACTGTAAAGCAAGCTACTGTCACAAATAGCATCTGTAAAGCAAGCTACTGTCTCAAAACAGCAGTCATAAAGCAAGCTACTGTCAGGAAACAGCAGTTTGGGGGTGGGTGGGCAGGCGTACTTTCTTATCCATGGTTTTCATTATTCATGGGAAGGCCTGGAACCAATCCCCAGCAGATACTGGGGTCCTACTGTATCTTGACTGATGTACAGTTAAGCCTTTTTGGGCAGGGAGGTAAATATTTCTTTCAAAACCTGATTGGAATGGTCACCGTTCACATTGGGTGTGTGTGTGTATGTGTTCTATTTTTTGAAACAATGCCCTTTTGAAATTCCCCCGCCTGTGAGACAGTACCTGTCTGTTTGCTTAGTTTTGCAACTCATTAACCAGCAGCCTTACAGAAAAATCTGGTGGCTTCCCAGTTGGCTTGATCGGATTTGCTTTGGATCTGCAAATGTTATGTTCGGTCACATTTTAAGGGAATTGGATAATTACTTTCCCTTTCTTCTTATCCTTCTTAAGTCTTTTGGAAATCGAGGGGGAGAGAAACCGCATGGAATTAGCTGAGGAAGTTAGCAGAGATGGTGGAGTTTGGACCGTTTGTAGATAGAAGGACATCAGATTGGTACAGGCTGGTATAAATGACAATTTGAAATGGAGCAACCAGATCTTGTTGCTTGATATATAGACTATTAGAGTGGGTGTGAGGAAGTTCCCAAAATGTTTGGTCAGAAGGGTGCATGCTTTGCTTTTTCAGGATAGGACCCTTGATTTGATCTCAAGAATTAAGTCCTACACCAAGACTGAATGTGATGAGCAAGATAGTAAGGTGGTTCTGTACCCCAGCTTAACAATATCCATTTCTGTCCAAACTAGAGAGCTAGCCTGACTTGGAAACCTTTGTAGGAGGCCAGTCTTTAGCATAGCATTCTCAGTGGTGTTGTGCTTTTGGACTCCACCTCCCAAAAACCATAGTGGCCAAATTTCTGGGAATTAAAGTCCAAAACTGTCCAACAGTTCGAAGACTGAAAATCGCTATCTGAACATATGACTTGTAGTGATTTCTTGCTATGTTTGTTCAGTTGAGGAATGGAGAATACATGGCCTTCTAGATATTGTTGAATTATAACCTTCAAGTACTGGCTGTACCTCTAAGACTGATGTTAGTTGTGCTCCAACATCCTATGTTGAAGGTCACCCATTTGCTGTCACTGGTGTAGTTTGTACCACATTGTTTTGACCAGGGGTTGCTAGCAAAAGTCAGTAAACTGAGTTCTGCATCTAGTTTTAGGGTTTATAAAATCTACTTCTGTATTATGTAATAATGTATTCAAATAAAGCAAAGCAAAGTGTTCTGCTTATATACTGCCCCACACTAGTTCAAGCACTCTCTGGGAGGTTTACAATTTAATTATGCAGGCTACATATTGCACACCCCCAGCAGGCTGGGTACTCATTTTACCAACCTCGGAAGGATAGAAGGCTGAGTCCACCATAATCAGGCTACCTAGGATTGAACTCCTGGTTGTGAGCGCAGTTTTAGCTGCAGTACAGGCATTTAACCACTGTGCCACGAGGCTCCCTAATGTAGCAGAGTCTAGGTAGGGCTCAACTGTTGTTGAATTGGACTTTGATTTTATGGGGTTTCATAGGCTATGTGGAAGCCAATAATTTAAACCAAACATTCAGTCTCTCCAGTCATTCAGTTTAGATGTGACCGTTTGAAAAATTCTGTACTTCAGATTGTGTGTGCGTCACTTGCTGTATATCCTGCTAATTGCACTATATGAAGATGAGGAATAGCAGATGTGATCAGCTCTATTTTCCATTTCTGACTGAAGAAAGTCCTACAGCTTTTTTTCTTGTGACATGATGCAACATTGGAAATTCTTGGGAGCCCTATTAAATCTTCTGCAGTACATTAATAGTTTCATCGAGAGTTCCTGATTCCTTTAGAATGCTAACTCGAGTTATTGTCTCTCTGTGAGTTGAAAATGGGCACAGTCTGATGCAGGAAGGAACAAGGCATAGAGAAGTATTGGAGGAGGTGTCTATCTGCGCAGGGAAAGTGTGAGAAAAATATATTCAGGGTTATAGGAAATGAGTACACTTTCCAAAGGAAGAGGTGGGGATACTTTTATTAAACCATGAAAAAAAATCCTAAAACGGAAGCTAACTTTCAAGCCATAAAGATCTTCGTCAGGCTGAGCCGAGTATCCCAGTGCTGTGACTAAAATGATTACTGGGCTGGGGCACCTCCCTTACGAGGAAAGGCTACAGCATTTAGGGCTGTTTAGTCTGGAAAAAAGGCGCCTGAGAGGGGATATGATTGAGACATACAAAATTATTCAGGGCATGAGTAAAGTGGATAGAGGGACACTCTTCTCCCTCTCACAAAATAACGGAACTAGGGGACATCCATTCAAATTGAGGGCTGGGAGAGTAAGAACAGACAAAAGAAAATACTTTTTTTACCCAGCGTGTTGTTAGTCTGTGGAATTCCCTGCCACAGGATGTGGTGATGGCATCTGGCCTGGATGCCTTCAAAGGGGGATTTGACAGATTCATAGAGGAAATGTCCATCACAGGTTACAAACCATGATGGAGAAGATTAATCTCCAGGCTTACAACTAGGGTACTTCAAGGGCCAGGTGAAGGGGAGTGGTATCAGGAAATATATATCTAGTTTCATGCGCTCCTAGATGCATTTGGTGGGGCCACTGTGAGATACAGGAAGCTGGACTAGATGGGCCTTTGGCCTGATCCAGCACGGCTCTTCTTATGCTCTTATGGCTTCCATTTTGTGTAACAGGATATTGTTGAATAATGTGGCAAAGAAACATACTGTATTTAGCTATTTAGTTGGATCCTCTCTCTATCCTTGTTTAGAGACTGGCACAAACAGCCAGTTTATTTCCTGGCTGAAGAAGTGTTTGGTGCCTCCTAACCTCACCTCCTTCAGTTGGGTCCCCACCCAGAGGAGTTGGGGTAGGGAATCTAGGGTGCTGTTCGTCCAGTAAACCGGCTGTATGTGGCCATCTCTGCATGATAGAGCACTGTGGAATAATATAGAGCCGTGATGGTGAACCTTTTAGAGACCGAGTGCCCAAATTTCAATTCAAAACCCACTAATTTCTTTGCAGAGTGCCAACACAGCAATTTCACCTGAATACAGGTGGCTGTGAAGGGGCAATGTTGGGTACCCACAGAAAGGGCTCCAAGTGCCACCTTTGGCACCCGTGCCATAGGTTCGCCAACACTGATGTAGAGGTTTTGTACAGTCGAAGCTGCTGTAATAATGTGTTTTTGTTGTTTTTTGTTTTGTTTTTATTTTGGAGTGTGCAAAATGTGCCCTGCATCTCCGTGATGTGACGTCATGGATCCAGGTGACACTAGGTGCCTGCTGCTCACACTGCGTTAGCGGTCTTCCCACCTGACAGAGACAGATAAAGCAACAGCTGGAATCCCTCCAGCGTTAAGTGGTGAACTTCAAGATGCGTATAATGCTCTGGAAAGATTGGATTCTTAACAAATGGCTGGAGAATGATTGAATCCTACTTAGGAAGAATATGGCACCTAGCATCTGCATGCTGATTTTGATCCCTGTGCCTTAAGTTTCAACTAGGAGTGCTTTTCATCAATGCGTTCGAGTCATATTTTGTGTGAGAGAAGGAAGGATGGGAGCCTGTAGTCAAAAATCTTTTTAAGGTAGGAGGACTTAAAAGGAGAAGTACTGGTGTAGGTGTGCAGGAAGAACAAGTATAGTGGTACCCCGACTTAAGACCAGCTTGACATAAGAGCAATTCGACTTAGGAGGGGAAAACTGTTGGTGTTTTAACTGCCGCCTTACAAATTTTAGATATGGTCTGCTTGACTTACACATTTCTTTTTTAATTTTTTAACTCCCCCCCCCCCAGTTTTTAGATAGGTTTCCCGACTTAAGAGTAGTTCGACTTAAGAGCATGCATTTGGAACTGATTAAATTCGTAAATTGAGGCACCACTCATATTTTCTGTGTATAAGACACCCAACATGTATAAGACAACTGTTTGCAGAGACAAGCTGTGGCAGTTTCACAACCGCACAATTCACTCCTCTGCTTACTTCCGTGTATAAGACAACCCTCAAATTTTAGTCTTATGACTTTAGATGAAAATGTAGTGTTATATATGGAAAATATGGTAATTCATTTCAACATGCAGTAGTTGTCTCAGAGGTGAAGTGGTCAAATTGCAGTTGTAGGCTCTTTTGACTTATTTTAATGAAAGTAACCGGAAGTGCCATTGGCCAATACACGCCAAGCACCTATAAATCATCCTTAGCATTTCTTAGCCAGAATAGGGAAATGCCAGGGAAAAAAGTGGTGACATCACCATAGTTTAAAGGACAAAGAGAAGTATAGTGGATTCAAGAAGGAACTAATTCCATTTCCTCACAGGCTGCAACAGAGGGAGGTGGGATGCACAGCTGTTTCATTGCTTCTGCTGAAGCACCAGTATTATTAGGCTCCTCTTTTCTCATTTAGCTGATTCTTGGAGCTTCTTTTCTCCTTAAAAAATAAGAAATTAAGGATGCCTTAAGTTGGATTGCTTGTCTCCCCCTTCAGGAGTCACCCTCCTTGTTTTTTCTCATGCATTTTAGATTAAGCCCATGTAAGTCCGTTTATGATCCTTTGGGAGTGAAGAGTGCGATAAAAAAATCTTTAAATAGGTATTCCATGGGATAAAATGCTGTTGGCACTGAGCTTCTCAGCGAGAAAATTAAAGAGTGGTTTGTGTTTCACGGACGTCATGTCCGATTTAATTTTTTTACCTGAGATATTCTGTGCTGCTTTTCCGGTAAGCTCCACAAAATGGCTTCTGTAAAATATCCGTAAATTGAATTGTCTACTCCTTCTCACTGAAGACTCTGCCAAAAATGATTAGCTTCTTTTTTTCATATCCCACTCCACTTGCAATAGCTGTTTTCTTTCCATGGAAATGGCTTGCAGGAAATCTAGGCACTACCTGAAGGTGATGGGGTGGGGTGGGGGATGGGGCTGTTCCCTTGCTTTAGTGCACCCTATCAGCATTTAAGCAACAAATATAATATTTACTTGTGCTTGACACAGAGCAGTGCAGCAGTAGCGTGCAGATAAAATGTCAGTATTGATATAAAGGGTTGCAGAGTTAGGTTAACAGAAAGACAATGACAATGAATAGAGTAAAAAACTCATATATTCATATATACATCAAAATATACACAGCATAACAACCAAGCATTATATACAATATAGCAAACAGAGTGTGGGGTAAACTGTTCTCACCATAACAGTCCCCACCTAACAAATGGCAAGCTAGTGCTTTTTATACTATTCAGCACTCATAAGATCTGATGCAATCACTAATTAACAATCTGATGCAATCTGATCTAACCATTACAAATCATGATGTTATAATCAGTTCCACCTGCACTTCATCACTTAACATGCCTGTGATTACTAGTCTCTAACACTTGTGAATTAACATCATGACACTGCAGAATCTAACTGCCTCCATTTTACAATTCTCTTTACACAGTCTGTTAAATATACATAACATATGTTTTATCAACTTTTACATATCTTGACACCCCCCCAATAGGTGGCGTCCTCTTTAGTACCGTGTTTTCCCGAAAATAAGACAGTGTGTTATATTAATTTTTGCTCCCAAAGATGCGCTAGGTCTTATTTTCAGGGGATATCTTATTTTTTCATGAAGAAAAATATGGTACACATTTATTGTTATCTTATTATGGGGAAGCCTTATTTTTGGGGGATGCCTTATATTTCAGTGTGGGGCAAAACTGTAAGTAGGTCTTATTTTCAGGGGATGTCTTATTTTCGGGGAAACAGGGTAATGGTAAAAAAGTTTGGAGCCATGCAACCATAAAAAAAGAAGTACAGTGGTACCCCTACTTACGAAATTAATCTGTTCCGAGTGTATGCTCGTAAGACGATTAATTGGTAAATCGGGGAACTGTTTCCCATAGGAATGCATTGAAAGTCAGTTAATCTGTTCTGGATGAACGGATTTCAATGCATTCCTATGGGAAACCACTTTAAACCACCCGCAGCCCCCCCCCCCCAAACCGGGTGCCTTGGGGGGAGAAGTGACTGGTGGTTTTAAATGTCTTTAGCCACCGAGGCAACCACCTGTCTCTATTGCTAAAGACATTTTAGACCACCAGCTGCTTCTTCCCCGCCCCCAACGTGCCCAGTGTGTGGGGGAAAGGGCGGGTAGTTTAAAATTTCTTTAAGCCACTGAGCCAAGCGGTTGACTCGGTGGCCCAAAGATATTTTAAACAAGCTGCACTTTCCCCCGCAACACGTCTGATTGAGGGGGAAAACACAGGTTGTTTAAAAATTGCAAAAAAAGAAGACCCTCTCACTGGCAAGCATGAAAAAAAATGCAGTACATTATATATATAAAAAAGAAGAAAAATCAACCTACCTTTCTCGCAGTAGTAAAATGCAGGAAAATGGTGTGGGTATTTTAAAACCTCCCAAATGCAAAGCACCATGGGAGAAACAGTTTTCAAAAAATAATAATAATAAATCGCAAGTCGGGAAACCCTATCTTTTGCTCGTAAAGCAGTGGGACTTAAAAACCAATGGAATTGCCCTCATAAGTCGGGATTTCCGTATTTCAGGCACATCGTAAGTTGGGGTACCACTGTAAAACTAGACTACGGGTGATACCTTCATAGGGTGCTAGAAAAATAAAAGAAGGTTGCTGAGCTTTTGAGGGCAGGCCCTCCTTTTCAAGGCATGTTTAAAAATCCAAGCATGGATGGCAAGGGATGTAATTCTGCCATGAAAGAGTTCTTAAAAGTTCACTTGGCAAGATGGACACCAGGCATTCTTCTAGCACACTGGTTCTCAGCCTGTGGGTCCCCAGATGTTATTGGACTGCAACTCCCAGAAACCCCTTCCAGCACAGCGAGTGGTGGAGGCTTCTGGGAGTTGCAGTCCAAGAACATCTGGGGACCCACAGGTTGAGAACCACTGTTCTAGCAGCTTATGAAGGTATCACCCATAGTCTAGTTTTACTCCTTTAGTAATGGGGTTCCATGTGACAGAAGGGCTTGCAGGATCTGAAGCATACCTAAGAAGAAAATGAGTGCCACTCTTGGAGTATATTCAGAAGCAATTTAGGGGTGCTAAAGAATTATTTCCTGGGGTTATAAGAAATTTCTTTCTAAAACCAGCTCATTTGATGGCATTATATGAATAACACTGTTGTGTTTCTCTGATTTTTCACTAGGACATGTATACCTTTGAGAGATCTTCTTGGACAAGCTACCTTGGTTTATTATCTGTCTGGGACTATATGCGAAGAGGCTACCAGTCATGAGTGAGTACTAGTTCTTTGGAGAATACTCAAGGCTCTGCTTTTGAAAGGAAACAGATGCTGCTTCAGACTGTTGAAAGCAAATCTTTCACTCCTGCTGTGTTTCTAGTGTTCTCTGCCACCACAGTCTGTAAATGAATTTTAGCTCTTGAGGATCCTCTGCTCTTCTTTGCTTGTTTGAATACTGATGGAATTCACCAAGATGTTCTCCGGAAGGCATACTTTTCAGTACGCGTAATCCCAGAGATAAATAAAAGTATGTCACTACAAGGGTTTCCAGTGCAATGCTGAGCATTCAGCGAGCAGCTTGCTTCTTTGCTGTTGCCAGATGCCTTCAGGAGGAAGTTGCATCTGCCACCAACAGTCTTCCTTTTGCTACCTGGTTCATACCTTTTAAATTGCCCACTAGAGATGGGCACGGGTCTCCCATGAGCAGGCAGGGCAAGGAAGCCACGCCACTGTCTGTGAGTGGCCTCCCTCTAGAGGAGGCAGGGCTGGGAAGTGCCACACACCTGTTCAGGAGATAAACGAACCACCGAACCAGTAGTTTGTACCTATCTCTATTGCCCAGCCATTTTCACTGATTGCATTTTCAGCTGTTGATACAGTCTTATTGGGGTTTTACACTGATTCTAAATTTGTATCTGTACACCCCTGAAATCCATATTCTGTAGTTAAACATTCTTAATTTTTAAGAAGAATAATCCACCCTTCAGTTTATTTCCATTTATGAAAGTAATATGTTTTTTTGGGGGGGATTACAAGCCGTTTTTGAACTGTAAAGCATCTTTTATTAGCCCAGAGTAATTTTGTGTACTAAGGACATTGTTGGATAATGTGTTTCACAGGTGATAAACCTTATCACCACCATGCTTATCTCTTTTACTTGCTTTCTAATAGTTAGTGGAGTCATACCAATTCAGGAAACTGTCCTAGTCACAGGGATTTTTCCATTCTCTTTTTTAGTGGCATAATACGCTGCTGTAGCACAGCTGCTTTATTTACACTTGGTAATATCTGAAGTCTGCAGTCAAGGAGGAGGCATTTGTGTTGTAACTTTTCCTCTCATAAGTCTTGCTGCAGCTCCTTGGAAAGTGGATGCATATATCTGACTGAACTATAACATAAATCCTCTTTATGAAACCCCGTACCCGTTATTGGGTGCAGAACAATAGTCTGAAGAGGCAAGTCTCTTCTACATGTGGAGGTTTGTGAATTGATAGGGAAACTTAATCACATTGAGTGCCTCTGCTTCTAGCAGACTCTCTCCTCTTAGGGATTGCTGCTGACCACATGTGAAGAATGATAGTTGTGGTGGAGGGCCGCACAGTCTTCTTAGCCATGCACATTGGCAGTTGCCCTTGTCTCAGTGCTTTAAGTATGATCTAGATCAGTGGTTCTCAACCTGTGGGTCTCCAGATGTTCCTGGACTGCAACTCCCAGAAACCCCAGCACAGCGAGTGGTGGAGGCTGCTGGGAGTTGCATTCCAGGAACATCTGGTGACCCACAGGTTGAGAACCACTGCTGTAGATCATGCATAATTTAGAAGCAATTGTGACTGCTATTCCCAAATCCATCCATCCATCCATCCATCCATCCATCCATCCATCCATCCATCCTTCCTTCCTTCCTTCCTTCCTTCCATCCATCCATCCATCCATCCATCCATCCATCCATCCATTCACCTCCTTTCCTCCATGCAGTCCACATACCTGATTTGTAACAACCAGAGAGTCTGTAGATTTTTTGCTGTTTCCATACAGTTTCTGTTGCAATGTCTTGGTTCTCAGTTCTACCTCTCAATTGTGTATGTTCTCCAGTTGTGTGAAATGCAAGTGTCACTGTGGTGGCATATCTTTATCTACGGTATGTGGCACATTAGCTAAAGAAGACCTTCATTACATCTTGCTGTGAATGCATTTTATGTAGGATACGAAGAAACTGGTTATAGTAGGAAACCCACCCCCCTATTTGAGGTATACACTAACTTACTTTCCTCTGCTGGCTGAAAAAAACTAAATGAAAGATCCCAGAAATACCTATTTATATTTATTTCCAGAGTGCTGACATTTGACATCTAAATAGAATTATAAAGATAGTTAACTGGTTGTGGTATGTAAATGGAAAATGAAAAGACCAAATGGGGCATCTTGGTTGTAATATATAACAGTAAGGGGAAATGGTTGAATAGAGCTACTGTTCATTTCATGTAGGCAGTATCATCTTGTGTAGAGTACAGCAGTGGAAATACCCAGCAGCCAAGTTCTGTTTGTCAAGTGGATTAAAACTTTGTCCTGTTTCCCAAATCCTTTTTTTGGAAACAGTCTCTTACAATCATGCAGGAACTTATGATTTCTTCATGGAAAGGTCAAAACCGTAGAATATTATCGCTCTTTTTTCAGATGCTGAAATGTGGGCTCTGACAAATTGTCCGGCAGTGTCATTTTGTAGAGTAATTATGCAGCACATGGAAATTTTAATAACTTGATGGACTGTAAATGAAAATGCTAACCGCAGACAGTTAGACAAAAGATGAAAAATGTGGCAGCACAGATGGTTTCTGTTTTGTCACTGTTCACAAATATCTTTTCTAAAACAGTAGTGCAAAATAGGAGAATAAGAACTACCAGAAGGAACTTAGTTCTTGACAATGGAGAATTGAGTAACTGATTTAACTGTGACTTTATTTTTTGCTTCCTTGCCTGGATTGATTATGGATTTAACTGTGACCTAGAGAGAGAAGTAGAGGGGCAGGCAAGTGTTGTGCAAAGTTTATGCATGTCCTCCTCTTCGAATTCAAAAATTTTAAAAGAACCACTTGCCATACCTTATGTATTGGTTTATCCATCACTGATGTTGTAAATCTGTTTACAACCCAGTTTGCAGTTTCTACAAAGAAGGCAAAAAAAATCTCAAATGAGTAGTTCTGATGTAGGCATATTCTCCTGGAGACAAAGTCTAACCCAGCTGTAGCCTCGCAATAATAGTTACCTGACTGGAGTGTGTATAGAAGTTTGGAGAAGGCAGAAATAAGAAGAAAACAAAGCTATAATTGTGAGCTATTATTGACCTAATTAAACAAAAGCTACATTTTCATTCACTGCAGTAGATAGCTGTACAGTATTAATATCTGATAATTATTTTACCAGTAGATGCAGCTTTGAGACCTAATAGTCTCAAGGAATGCTTCCAAATAGCTACAGAACATTTGCATGTTGACAGTTTAAATTTGACTTGCTGCACAGAACTTACTAGGGTCTTAGTTCAAGATGTGCAGCCATCTTGCTTGAACTATGCATGGATGGAAGGACATCTAGAAACTCAGCAAACTCAGTGTTTTCTGTCTCGTGTTCCTCTGCGGAAAGGCAGAATATAAAGTGTGTGTGTGTGTGTGTGTGTGTGTGTGTGTGTGTGTGTGTGTGTGTGTGTGTGTGTGTGTGTGTGTGTGTGTGGTATTACAGTCGAAACTGACCCTTCGTGACTCCATGTCCATGGAGTTTTCTTGGCAGGAATACTGGAGTGGTTTGCCAGTTCCTACTCCAGGCGCCTACAGCACCTGGTATTCCCTGGTGGTCTCCCATCCAAGTACTAACCAGGGCCGACCCTGCTTAGCTTCCTAAATCAGGTGAGCTCCGATGTACTTAGGGCATCTAGGCAGCTATAAAGTTATATACCACTTTATTATTAACCAGATGTCCTATGGCAGTGTTGGCAAACTTATGGCACAGGCGCCAAAGGTGGCACTCAGAGCCCTTTCTGTGGGCACCTGACAGTGCCCCTTCACAGCCACCTGTATTCGAGTTAAACTGCTGGAATTGCACTTTGTGAAAACTTAGTGGGTTTTGAATTGCAGTTTGGGCACTCGGTCTCTAAAAGGTTTGCCATCACTGTCGTATAGCATAGATTTACTTCCCAATGAATACTGGCCACAACTTTGAGTCTTCATCACTGTGCAACATGAACTGCCCTGAAACGCACATTTCAGGAGAAGAGTACTGAGCTGCCCTTCAAAACATTCATCTGCCTTTATTTCTTGTCTCTCTAAGGAACTCATAAACAGCTTCCAAGACACCTCAGGCTGCCATACCAGCTAAATATCAAACCCCCAGTCATGGAATCAAGTTGGATCAGACTGCAAGCTTTTCTAATTTCTTCTCATGTACCTTCTGAATTCTTCAAATGCCTCAGACATTCACTGAAGGGCACTTGTACTCAGGCCGTAAATATGCCAAATGCTTTGAAGACAATGAAATTCTGTTGAAGTTATAGAACAAGTATAGAACTTTTTTGGGGATTGGGAAAAATAACCAAATAGCTTCTTCCAAAAAACAAAACAAACAAAACAAAAAAAAAAAAAAAACCCCAAACCAAAACAGAACCACCACAAACCCAATAGCAAACCACTGATGATTATTTTATGGAGTTTGATAAAACCAGTGCCCGATTTTGGTATACAGTAAGCACCTGATGTTTTTCACCATGTAGAAGCACACAGTATATTGACCCTACATGTACAGCTGAAAATGACTTCTTTTTCAATGGTTTTCCAACACATGGAGGATATGTGTGGTAAAAGCACATACTTTGTGTGTGTTTAGTTCCAGCTTCTAACCCTGGCATATAAATTTAGAAGGAATGAAGGGCCGGTGATATTAAACATTTCTTATTGAGCCCCTGGTCTGATACAGCATGGTGGTGCATGAGTTTATTTCCCTGCCCCATAATGTTTGACTGATACAGGCCTTAGGGATGAGGACCATGATTTTGAATTTTCTTTGCTCTTCTATATGGCCCTAAGATGCCAGGTGGTGATGAGGAAACCTCTGATATGGTGCCCTTTATCTCAGGAAAACAGGGGCTAGCAGTCCTGTTGGGGGTATGGGAAGGAAAAGCATGAATTGTGCAGAGTGGGTAGAACATTTCCTGTCTGTATGCTGAATAATGCATGGCTAGAGAGTTATTTCCAATCTTTCAAATGCTTATCTCTTGTTCCTTTTTTAGAAGGCCATGTGAAATGTCTTGCAGTTATTTTTAGCAGTGATAATTGATGTTTTAGTTAAATCTTTTCTGTGGTTTCAGCGTTCCCAAGTTGAGGTTGTAGAGAACGACATTAATTAGTAGAGCAGATGGAAGTGGAACTGGCCCTAAGTTTTGAATTATTTTGAAAAAAATTCCACTTCTGGCTTGAAAGTTTATTTCTATATTTTCTTCCTTTGCTCAGCTGATCTATGCTACGGTACTTACTGTCTGTACTTCTGTTCCTTAAACAGTCTTTTCCAAATGTATTTTATCTAGCTGTGCTTCAGGTGACTGCATATGTATCTTCTTGTATGGATTAATTGAAAACCTATTGAAAATAAATACTCTGTTGTAAAAGGCACAGTGGCAATGTGGCAGCTCAGTTGGCATGCAAAAGGCTCAAAGGGGCTCAAAATTATGGGGCTGATTCTCTCCTCCCCTCTTCTTTAAACAATGGTCTTCTTTTAGATCAAGCATTAGAACTTGGCCCTAAAGCAGGCATTTCCAAATTTTGGCCCTCCTGATGTTTTGTGCCACAACTCCCAGAATTCTAACCTTAGATTGCCAATGGCAAAGGACTGTGGGAGTTGTGGTCCAAAACGTCTGGCGGGCCGAAGTTTGGCCATGCCTGCCCTAAAGCATGCTAGGTGTGTTTACTTAGGCTGGGAGAAAATGGGAGCCCCGGTTGTGCAGTACTAATAGCAAAATAAAACATGCAGTGGAACCTCGTATAACAAATGGTTTGTATAACATAAAATCTGTACAACATAAAAAATTCCGGAGATAGGGGAAATTTGCTTAACAGAATTGTCTATGGAGCAAGTCCGTACAATATAAAAATTGTCGCAATTAGGGATTACTCTGTTTTCAATGCATTCCAATGGGAAAGTATAAAGGAAATTTTGCTTAACATAATTTCATTTGGAACGAATTAATTCCTTTATACAAGGTACTGCTGTACATAAATAGTAGATGATGTTATACAATATTGGCTTGTAACATGAGCTGTCTGAATAGGATTTTTTTTAAATCCAGCAGGCTCAGAATTGTTTTTCAAACCGGTGGTTCTGCTGCTTTTCATGATATTAGGTGTTCTAATTTCTTTTTGTTTCCTTTCCCTGGGAATATGTCGGCAGGGCCAAATGATATGTTTATCGCGAATAAGTGCATAATGTTAGCAAGTGTCCATTGATTTTTCTCTGAATTCTGTCTTTGCTGGCGTAATGCGCTGAAATCTGTAACAAAGGGCTTGTGGTTAAACAGTATTATACGTACTTGAATCTGCCAGATGAGAAGCCCGTTGATGGCAGGCAGTCTCACGTTTCACTGGCTCCTTTGAAAACATGCTTGCTGTAGGAAGACCATTTTAGCAGAATCTCTGAGGGGATCGTTGAAGATGTCTCTTCTCTATTCCTTTATGTGCATGTCAGAATTGTCTGTGTTCTAAGCAGGCAGCTATCAAGCTTAAGCCCAGAGAATACAACAACTCACGAATGATGTGGCCATTGGAAATTTCAAGGTTTATAGGCTTATTTGTGTATTTAGTCGTTGTTTTCTAAAACTATACCGTAGCTTTATTGGATAAAACAGACTGCATGGTGCAAAGAAATCAAATGTACGATGCCCTGCAAAATCTGCTTGTGCTACAGAATTTGGCCTTTTTGTGCCAAAATCCAGGTTACCAAATGTGTCTTCTTTCCCTACTCATATAGGATGGGCTTAACCCATTTTATTTACAACAGGGTGTATAAAAGTGAATGTTTTTTTTTTTAAAATCAAATTGATTTACATCATGATTTAAATAAAATCATTTTTAAATTTTAAATCATAAAACAGATTTTTAAATGTTAGATTGTGATTTAAATCAGTTTGATTTAAACTAGATCCACACTGATTTAGACACCGTGATGTTGGTGCTAGGAAAGAAACCAGCTTTGACACAAGTGTCCATAGCCTCCAAGCCAGCAAAACTAGTGTCTGGTGGGGCCACTGTGAGATACAGAAAACTGGACTAGATGGGCCCTTGGCCTGATCCAGCAGGGTTTTTCATGTTCTTATGTAGTGGCAGGTTATGAGAGTATTTATTTATTTATTTATTTATTTATTTATTTATTTATTTATTTATTTACTAAATTTCTATAACCCACCAGCTAGCAACAATGGCCACTCTGGGCGGTTTACAAAATTATCAAATACAGAATGCAAAATAAATTACAATATATATGTGTACAATGTAATATAGTAAACACAATAAATAAAACTAAATCAAATCAAAACAATGAAAAATAAGAGAGCAAGAAGACTAAAGGCAGAACAAGAAATGGTTAATGAGCAGTGAGTTATAACAAAATAAACTAATAAATGAGGTAAGCCTGTCTATATAGCCATGTTACAGTATTTCTTAAAAGTAGACAGCCTAGGGACCAAACAAATTTCAGGGAGGAGTTGAGGGGCCACCACTGAGAAAGCTCAGTTCCTCGTTAGTGATTTACAAGCCTCCTTCAGTGATGGCACCCTCAAATGGCATGCCTGGGACAATTGGGTACAGTGGGTAGTACTTTTCGATAGGAGATGCTCTGAGAGATAACAAAGTCCCAAACCCTTTATGTCTATTATTTATTATCATTTTTATACATGTTGAACACCTGACGTTCTCTCGGGAACTCTAGGCAGGGTACAGCAAATTGCCAAATAAACAACTTGCCCAAGAAACAATCCCAGCAATAAATAAAAAAGATAAAAACAAAACGACAGAAACCATACAACAAACAAAAGTCCGGCAAGAAAGGGCTGGGACAAACAGTACAAACCGACTGACGAACATACCATCATGCACTCAGCGATCACAAAAGTTTTTCCTAAAGAGCCAGGTCTTTAAAGCTCTCCTGAAGGCCAGCAGAGACTCAGCTAGCCTAATCTCCAACGGCAGTTTATTCCAGAGTGCTGGGGCTTTGTATGTCATCATTAAAACCTTGAAGTCAATATGGTAATGGATTGGCAGCCAGTGCAGTGCATTGTGGGGGTAATATGTTGGAATTTACTTAACCTCGTAATTAATCTAGCCACAGAATTCTGCACCAGCTGGAGCCTCCTCATTAACTTCAAGGGCAGCCCCAGATAAAGAGCATTGTAGTAGTCTATTAGAGTGCAAGGATCAACATGGCCAGAGCACCAGGGTCCAGGAAAATGCGGAGGTGATCCTAAAGTGGAAATGGGTGGACTAGACCACTGACATCAGCTGGGCTTCCAGAGAAAGCACCAGCTCCAGTACTACGCCCAAACTCCACACTCATTGTGTGTGGAGAGAGCATGGGGGAGATGACTGACCCCTGTGGCACCCCACAGTTGAGCGACCCAGGGGCAGAGGCCATCTCCTCCAACTCTCTGGGGATGGTTCTCCAGAAAGGAATGGAACCACTGCAAAGCAGTGCCCCCGATTCCCAACTCGGAGAGCCTCCCCAGGAGGATACTGTGGTCAGCAGTATCAAAAGCCACTGAAAGATCGAGGATGACCAACAAGGGCAATTTGCCCCTGTCGGCCTCCCTCAAAAGGTCATCATGCAGGGCAACCAGTGTCGATTGCATACCATGGCATGGCCTGAACCCTGCCAGAATGGACTGAGGGCGTCAGTTTCATCCAGAAGCCCCTGTAGCTGATCCTCCCCCACCCTCTCAACTACCTTGTTAATAAATGGAATATTGACAATGGGCCTGTAACTGCTAATTTGGTCCGCCATCAGATTTGCTTTCTTCAGAATGAGTGTAATGAGTGTCTCCTTGAGGGCAGGGGAGACTCTGCCCTCCCAGTGTCAAGCCCCGCACACAGAGCACACACACAAACAGGTTTCAGTTCTTTGCCAAGATCTTTAGTGGAAAGCAAAGCAAGTTCAAGTCCTTTGCTAAAAATCAAGTGTCAGATAAATAACAGAATCCAACTCCCAGCAATTACCAGTCCAAGCCAAAACCAGAATATCTCACAGAAACCAGATGCCAAACCCAAGGGAACAGATCAAGCCGTTGTCCAGGAAACCAGTCCGAAGTCAGGAAAGAGAGCCAAGGTCAGAAACAGACAGGAACGTGGTTGCAAGTTCAAATGACGCGTTGCTCCCACAGAGAGCTCAAGGTGGGCTTGCCAGCTTTATCCCAAAACAGGGAACACACCCTTACTTCTGGAAAGGCTTCTGCTAGTACTCAAGGCTTGCTGACCTGATTCTCCGCCTAGCATCAAAGACTCTTTCCCTAGCTCTTCTGGTAGCACGTCATTGCAGAATCCTGCTTATGGCCCTTCTAGGAGGTGAAGATAAGTTTTCAGCTGAGTCATCAGACCTAGCTGCTTGCTGATTTGAGTTGCAAGGCTCCTCCAGCAGCCCTTCACCATTTAACCCCTCAGAGTCAGGTTCTGTGGCAGGCAGGGTCCTGGCACCCGGAGAGACCCATTAATTATTGCAGTGACCCATTCTGTAGTAACTGGCCTGGCTTCTTTTATAAGCCAGAGCTGTTCAATTTTGAACAGGCTGATGTCTACTTTTTCCAGCCCAAAGTGCCTGAGGGCTACACTACACAAAAACCTCTACTTATGAATTTTATCCGTTCCAAGCACATGCTCATAAGTAAAAAACAAAATTGTATGTAGAACAGCAGTTTCCCATAGGAATGCATTGAAAACCAAATAATCCGTTCTGGAGGGAACAGATTTCAGTGCGCCATGGCCCTTGAGCTGCCCTGCCTGGCTGGGACAGTGGGCTGGCAGACCCAAAACTTTGCTGGGGCAGTGGTGATCCTTCGGATGGGGGACGGACCCCTGATCTACCTGTTGTGCAGGCCTGTTATAAGCCATGCCGGGCAAGGGTCAAGGGAGGAGGTGATGGCACAACAGTGATCAAGGGCCCTGTCCACTTGAGATGACATCACAGGTTGAAAGTTAGTGAAAATATCCAGGCAAGGTGGGGCACTGGATGTCTCTAATCAATCTACTGCCATTAAGTGAAGGTCTAGATCCCAGTGAATGGTCTCCACTTTAGATTTTTAAAAATGCTTCAAATTGGTCGCAGGAAGTGCTAGGGGGAGGCCTGACACTGCGACTGGATAGATCGCAGATTATACAAAACAACTCAGCCTGATGTTTCATGGACATGGGGTCACGAAGAGTCGGTCACAACTTTAATGACACAACACACACACAATCCGGAAAGAGAAGTAAAATCTTCTCAGAACTCTAATTTTGGCTGAGTAAATAGTCAACATGATCTTGACAGCAGAAAATTATAATACTTTTAGTTCCTAAAGTAACTTTTCAGAGCTTTGATGGGAATGTAGGCGATCCAGCCTACCAACCGTCATTCCCTGAGCCCTTTTTGAATTTACACTTGAAATAGATTGAGCATAACTGTAATGGGGATTCCCAGAAAGTTTGTTATGCGGGTTTAGGATAACTGAATAGGAAGCGACCTATAAGGCCGAGGCCACCGCTACTTTCTCTGTCAGCTGGGGCAAACACGCATTGCACTCCCACAAGCAGGGGTGTGTGCAGAACAGTACAAGTACTGTTTTATCGTTTTTGTGCCCCTATCACTACAGCACACTATAGGGGCATATGCCTCCCTGCCCGCCCCCTTGTGCCCCTATATAAGGCCATCAAGTCTAACCCCTTGCTCAATGCAGGAATCGAAATCAAAGCAGATCTGACAGATGGTTGTCCATCCTTGTTATGAATTGCACAGATTACCTATGGGTTAGCAGTCTTTTTGAAACATTAGCATTAGGTACACACTGTTTCCATATGGGCTTTCCAGTAGCTTTGCATCCAAATGACGGACAAAATCCTGCAGCATTCGTGTTTGTTGCAGACTGTCTGCTGGTTCCATGTCTTTCTGTTGTTCTTAGATCAGAGAAAACACATCACTCCCGACTATGTGTATCCTGCATACTGCAATTAAAACTGTAAACCGCCCAGAGACTACTTGAAGTGGTATGGGGAGGTATATAAGCAGAACACTTTGCTTTATGTTTTCCAACCCCCCTCTTTATATTGCAAATTAGAGTTGATGGTAATGGTTGAATTACTGCTGAAAGACTTCCATTTTCTGTCAGAAGCCTAGTTGGCATTTGGCAATGTTTTTAAAGGGGGACTTTGGACAAAGATGTTTCTTAATGCATTGACATTTTGTTGAATGAAGTAAAATGCACCCTTAAGTAGGCAGAATTTATTGCTGCTGTCTATTTGCTCTCTGCTTATAATGAATCTCTGTTATTCCCAGCGGTTAAATAAAGGCTGATGGTCTTCTTATAGTGTCTACATCCCATTACATTTTGGATTAAGTATTGCCACAGACATTTGCATGTGGTGGAGATTTTGCCTTTGCTAACAAACAGTGACAAACAAAATTGTGTGGCTACCCTCACATTTCTTAGTGATGTGAAACAGAGTAATTTTGTTCTATTCGTGTCTTTTTCCCGAAGAAAATTGGAAAGTGTTGATGTTATCAGGGAGCAGCAGGTCTGCTTTCCTGTGCTGTCTGTTTGAATTGAATTGAAGGGAAGAGAACCCCAAGTCTTCAATGATTCGTTTAATTCTGACAGAACTACTTTACTTTTCACTGTCAGCACACGGAAGTTTATATTGGTTTACTGTGCTTGAAATTACTGTGTCGGCTGTATTTCAGAAGGTGCCCCTTCCTCTTCATACTGTGTATCATGCTGACAGATGCTGTTCAGTCCTATATTTGTTTACAAGTAAGTCATCCTGGTTCATTTTAAATAGATGTAAACAGGTCTGTTGCTTTGATCTCTTTGGAGACAAAGACGTAGCCTTTAAACAAACCTGTTGTGTGGTTCAAGTGCTTCACACACATTCTTTGTGCTGTAAACTATCCTGAGATGGTTTGAAAAGCAGTATATGACTGTCTTACTTTCAATTCAGTTTTTTTAAAAAAATTAAAAACATTGAACTTGTAAGGCTTGTCACTGTTGGATAGCTGGGCTTTTTCCTGTTCCAAAGACAGAGCGGTTTGTGGGTTCCAGCCCATGAAAACTCATGCCAAATAAAATGTGTCAGTCTTAAGCCTCCTTGTTGTTTTTGTCAGAACACACCAACATAGCTATCTTCCCTTGCTTCCCGTGGGAAGTTCAAGATAAACAAGTGAGATTGCAAACTGATATTTTCTTGTTGGGTCTTGATCTAATAAAATCCTCAAATGTTCCAGCTGTTTGCAGTGGCTCTAGTTACTTCTAAATTGAAAACGAAAATTGAGCTCTTCCAACAGTAGCCTTCTTGTCTCCATCTAAGTAGCAAGCAGTGTTTGAGTCTCAGCAGGTCTAAGTTTGGGATATACTTGATCATCAGAAGTGAGCCATGGTGGTGGATATTGACAGAGAAAAAAAATCTGTTTTATATGGCTTTCATAGAAACCAGTACTAAGGCAGCGGAAGTTTTGTTGAGATGTTTTGTTGCCGATCCCATAATACCTCACCAGTGACTGTGTTGGCAAGGCCTGATCAGGAATAATCCGGGCCTTCTCTTTAGCCAGACTGAATGTGCTCCCTTCCAAACTTTTGGATGGGAAATTTCAAAATATCCCTTACCCAGAGAAGCTATGTCCTTGCAATAATAGCCAAATTGAGTCTGTGACCCATGTTCTTTTATGCTGCTCCTTTTATCAAGAACTACGTAAGGAGCTTATACATCCTATTATTTGCAAACATCCTGGGAGACCTACCACCTACTATGCTAAGCTACTCCTTTCAGAGAGGTCCCCTCAAATCACAAATTGTGTTGCCAGGTTTTGCTACGCTGCTATGATCAAACATAGATGTATAACTGATAGAGGTTTGAGCTCTCCTAAAATTATATATAGTGTTTTACCCATAAATGGTCTTTTTTTACAAGCTCTGTATTTTCCAGTAATATATTTTATACTATCATATTATATTTTTATTGTATTGCAATTTTTGTATTATGTGTGATTTGGTTAATAACCCTAAATAAACATTCATTCATTCAAGGCCTGATCAGGGTTGCAGTCCAACAACAGGAATATGCTTGCTTCATCCCTAGCACCACAATGATTTGTTGCGAATGTTTCAGTAATGTATGGGGTCTAAGAATATATTTTGCAAAGGGCTCCTCATGGGTCACGTTGTAGAGCAACAGTGCAACTGTCTGAATTTGGCTTTGTTTGCTATTGCTGCTTCTGCTGTGTATGACTAATAAATTTGGTTTGTTCTAAAAGGATAACCTAAAGGAGGTATGGAGAAAACCAACTGTGTACACAATACAGTGTGATGCATACAGTCAGTGTAGAATTGGGCTAGAAGAAATGTCATACTAGCCGACAAGCTTGATGGAACTGTCTTTTCCTCCACTCTGCTGTCTGAAAAATGTCTATGGTGGGTTTCCAGTGACAATCAGGGTCTGTTATAGTGAGGAGTGGTGGTGTATAACCTTCCCCTTCACTTCTATTGGTGGAAGGATTTTGCATCAGAAGATACTGGACAACCTTTTGGATCCTGTCACTTGTTTTCCCAAGTGGAGAAAAGGTTACTGGTACACATCATTTGTTTCAGCTAACTATGACATTCAGAACAGTCTCCAGCAGGATAAAATACCCTCTGTCTTGGTTTTTGAACGCTCAGACTCTTTGGCTCACTCAAGAAAATCTCCAGGAAGCTCGTGGTTTCACATACGGTCTCTTCTCCTCCCTACCCCAACCTCAGAACCCTGTCAGGTGGAGCAGGCTAAGACCTATAGTTGGCTCATTATCACTTGGTGGATTCCACAGCAGGGTGGTAATAGAACGTTGGTCTCGTAAAGCTGAGTCCCACTTCAGCCATTGTGCTTTGCCTTTGCGCATGTGTGTATGAAAGCATATTGACCCACACATGACCCACACATGATCAGAGTTTTCAGTTGCATAGAAGCATTGGAAGGTGCAGCAGTGCATGGGAAGATCACCCTGTTGCAAGTGTTGGCTCTGTCAGCGTTGACGCCAGTGGGAATAAAGGTACAGGATGTTGCAGCATCAGGAGCGGCACTACTTGACCCAACCCTGTCTCTCGCTCTTATGGTAAATTCCAATTGCAAAAAACCTGAGTAGAGCTTCTGTTGAATCTGCTGCATGTGTCTTTATATGTTCCATTTCTTGTACGTGTATGAAGGAAGAGAATTCAGTGAGGAGCTGTAATCATATATTCACTGCCTTCTTGAGTAAAAGTGTTCCTGTCAGAGCGCCTTCTCCTATTGAAAACCACCCATAATACCCGATCCTCCCAGGATAGGCGTTTGAGGCAACTAACACCACGAAAAGCCTGAAAGGGAAAAACCAGAAATAGGGCCTTTTCTGCCATTGCCCCTCGCCTGTGGAATAACCTTCCACCAGACATCTGCCTGGCCCCCTCTTTGGCTGCCTTTAAAAAAACTATTAAAAACTTGGTTATTTAAGCAGGCATTCCCTCAAATCTAAAGCAATTTCAGTGTTCACCCATTAAATCTTGATTTTTAACTGATTAACCTGCCAATAATAATACAGTTTTATGTCACTTTAATATTAATATTATTTTTATTTTTATTTTATTGTGTTACTGTTTTATGGTTTTATTGTATGAGTTGTTTGAATTTGTTAATTGTTGTAAACCGCCCAGAGTGACCTCGCTGCCAAATGGGCGGTATAAAAATCCAATAAAATAAATAAATAAATGTTCTGCTTATATACCACCCCATACCACTTCAAGTAGTCTCTGGGTGGTTTACAGTTTAATTACAGTGTGCAGGCTACACATTGACCCCCCCCCAGCAAGCTGGCTACTCATTTTACCGACCTTGGAAGGATGGAAGGCTGAGTCAACCTGATACCTAGGATTGACCCCCAGTTTTAGCTGCAGTACATGCATTTAACCACTGCGCCACGGGGCTCAGTGGGCTAAATAGGTGACTCTTGCTATGATACAATGATGTGACTTCTAGAGATATAGAGTTTGGCCCATCCTCAACAAAGCTCTTTTTTTATTTCAAGTCAATAAGAGAGAAGCATAGATTTCAACACATCTAGAGCAGATGTCAAAGGTTAATTCTCCTAGCTGTTTCTCTTTGTTGGCAACATAGAAATTATTTTATTCTTACACACACACACACACACACACACACACACACACACACACACACACACACACACACACACACACACACACACACACACACACACACACACACACACACACACACACACACACACACACACACACACACACACACACCTCTTCAGTAGCAACTGACTGCTTTCCTCAGGCTGGCTCCATTGCAAAGACACCTTTCTTGCTTTTATTTCAAAATCTTAGACAATCTGAAAATATTAATGGCTGCTTTCCAGATAAGAGGAAGGCTAAGCAAGAGGAGACATTTAGATGCAAAAAGAAAAAAAAAAAAAAAAAAAAGTTACCCTGCCAGCATTTGAAACAGATGCTCATTGAGGAGTGGGTTTGACTAGCAGATTTTTGGCTCCCTCTCTTGCTGTAAACGTGTTGCCTTCTGGCAATACAGTCAATAAAAGCTGGCTTTCAAAGAGCCACTAGTTCCAATTACGTTAACGAAGGCATTTTTGAGCTTGACCGATGTTAGCTGAGTGATTAGAAGGGAGGCCACACGTGCTTGGAATATGGAATGGAGGGATACTTAAAATTCTGCCTATACAGTACTGGTAGTTTATCTTGAGTGGCTTCACAGACTTGTTTGAATCTCCTGTTAATCTCAGGGTCTGTTTTTCCTCCTGTTTAGGTTAAAGAAAGATGTTCATTCTCGACCTGTTCAGAGGTATGTTCTTGTTCAGTATAGATACCCAACACCGGAGATGCCAGCCTCAGCTAAGGTTAACTGGTCATAAGAATTTTGCAAATTTATTGAATGACTACTTGTTTTGTGTGCTAGGAAGAGCATTTGAAGCTCTTTAGTTGTGGCTAAAAATGCAGTCTACGTCCTGTCATTATATATCACATGGACTAGCCATAGTTCTCCTATAATGTGTGGTTTGACACTAGTTTTGAGGCGCATTATGGTTTGGACAAGGAAGGAGGGAAATCATAAACCCACACCTCATTCTCAGAGAATCAAGCTGTGTTTTCAACAATGAATCTCTGTTGACAATGATTTGAGCTAATGCTCTGTGTTCAAAATAGAATCTGAGACTGGACAGATATGAAACTCTGGAATGGTGTGTGCATTCTACCCGTTTCCTTTTAGGATTCTGACAAAAAAAGAATCACTAAAATGCTTTCTACAGCCATGGCAAAGCATGACAGTAAAACCATCACAGAGTAAGTCTGTGAAGATTCTCAGTCATGACTCAACTTTCCAGACATCACAGAGTAACAAAGAATGAGTTTAGAGGTCTCAAAACATTTTTGTTTGTCAGTAGTACCTGTATGTACCACATTTTATGGCTTCATGTGATCATTGTAAGCTGTGTGTTTGTGCAGGGAGTGCTGTGTGGGTTTAGATTTCTAGTCAAATTGCATTTTATAGTGGTCTCTATTTCTTGGAAACTCTTTCCCTTGAATACAACTTAACTGACTACAGAACACTCTCACCTTTTCCTATATGGCTGTTCCGTCTGGTAGTACTATGACAAGCGTTTTTCATCTGTCTGTATCTGGTGTATACATCAAGGATAATTAACAGCACAGGCGAAACGTGACAGGGAAAAAGCTGAACTAGGACTTTGTGTTTTATGTTTTTAAGTTGGTGGCTAAAAAGTTTTAACTTCCTACCCTTGCTGACTTGTTTTAAAGCACACACATTCTTAACACTGCTGGTACTGAGCCCAAGAAAAATCCACAATTCCTCATAGTGTACATTGTTTTGCAATACAACACTTTCCCAGCCAGCCAGAGAAACAGCATGCTATAAAGCTGTTGTCTGGTTCAGCAAAGCTTGGGTCTGAGCATACTTCAATTATTCATCACTTTGTTTATATCATGAATACTAATCTGGCTTTGCTCTTGTTTCATGCTGATATTTTAGCTAATTTTTCTCATGCTTGTCACCAGCAGTGTTTTGACGCTATCCTTATGGACAGCTTGGATTGGCTCAGTTCTTTCTTTCTTTCTTTCTTTCTTTCTTTCTTTCTTTCTTTCTTTCTTTCTTTCTTTCTTTCTTTCTTTCTTTCTTTCTTTCTTTCTTTCTTTCTTTCTTTCTTTCTTTCAACTAGGGTCAGTTATTTTTTTCAACCCAGAGTTACGGTCTTTACGCGAAACACTTTGTGCTGAATCGGGAGCTCCCCTCACCACCTGGAGGCCCACTCACCGTCTTCAGCACGGTGCCTGGGTCCTCCCATGCCAGCAACATGCCTGTCGGCTAAGGAGCTTCCCTACTTCCTCCAGCCGGCGGCCAGCTGTTATCTGTGTAGGGATTCTCTCCATCCTTCCCAGCTCTTCACCTCTTTACCTTTGTGTACTGACAGCATAGGAGGATCCTGGCGTACCACTGACCATGGTGAATGTGGTTTTGGGTGGTAGGAGAGGGAGAAAAGTTATGAAGTGCTTTGAGCATGCCTCTAGCCCCCGCCCCCCAAAAAGGAAAAAAAAACACCCTTCTGCATTCTGACTAGAATGGTCAGACTGTTAATCTATGTAGCTACATAACAGTTCTCCTGATGTTGGACTACAGCCCTCATCAGCTCCAGCCAGTGATGAAGAATGCTGGAGTCAGAATCACACAGCATCTGAAGGGCCTGCTCTTGCTTTCCAGACTATACTGACGGGCAGCATTGCACTAGGGCAGTGGTTCCCAACCTTCCTGATGCCACAACCCTTTAATACAGTTTTTCATGTATTCCCATGGCGACCCCTGTGAAATGGTCGTTTGATCTCCAAAGGGGTCCCAAATTGAGGGTTGGGAGAGTGAGAACAGGCAAAAGAAAATATTTTTTCACCCAGCGTGTTGTTAGTCTGTGGAACTCCCTGCCACAGGATGTGGGGATGGCATCTGGCTTGGATGCCTTCAAAAGAGGATTGGACAGATTCCTGGAGGAAAAGTCCATCACAGAATACAAACCATGATGGAGATGAGCCATCTCCAGGATTAAAACCGGGGTACTTCAAGGGCCAGATGCAGGGGAGTGGTATCAGGAGACAGATAACTAGTCTCGTGCGCTCCCAGCGGCATTTGGTGGGGCCACTGTGAGATACAGGAAGCTGGACTAGATGGGCCTTTGGCCTGATCCAGCATGGCTCTTCTTATGTTCGAGGTTGGGAACCACTGCACTAGGGCTTCAAACAGGAGACTTTCACATCCTAATGGGGAAATGCTGGGAGCTGAACCTGTGACTTTTGGGATGCAAAGACCCTGGTCAAAGTAGTTGCCAGCATCTCTTCTTTCAGACAGGGCCAGGGCAGAATTAGGCACATGTATGGTTCAAATACAGTACTTTCCCCCACTTGCTCTAGGAAGAGGGCAGTTAGGTGCTGGTGAATGTGGAGTCTAAAATACTCTCCAAATCATGGCACAGTAGGGGAGGGACGAACCCTGCCTCTTCTTCACCATCAGAGTGGAAACTACAATTGGATTTACCCCTGCAGTTGTCTGGTTGCAGCTGTGGAGCCCTAACAAGCTTCAGTCTTCCATTTCCTCTTTTTGACCTGGAAAGGTGGGATGTAGTTGCATGAAATTCCTTTGTATCCTGAATCCTATTAAGAACAGTGCCAAATGAGCCTGTGGAACTCCCTGCTACAAGATGTGGTGGTGGCATCTAGCCTGGATGCCTTCAAAAGGGGATTGGACAGATTCCTGGAGGAAAAGTCCATCACAGGTTACAAACCATGATGGAGATGTGTGATCTCCAGGCTTAAAACCAGGGTCCTTCAAGGACCAGATGCAGGGGAGTGGTATCAGGAGACCTGATCTCGTGCACTCCCAGATGCATCTGGTGGGGCCGCTGTGAGATACAGGAAGCTGGACTAGATGGGCCTTTGGCCTGATCCAGCATGGCTCTTCTTATGTTCTTATGAGCCTCTGAATTATGGGATGTCTGGAAGAGTGGGGGCTTTGCTTACACATGGCAAAGAATCCCTTTCTTCCCCTTCACACTTGGAGGCTTTGGGAAGCTGTTTAGGTGGAAGAGTTGTGTCATGTAGTTGGGAGTAACGGTCTCCTTCTTGGAATGGCAGCCCGTTTTTGTTTGTTTGTTTAACGTTTATACCACCCATGTAGTGAGTATCTAGATGTGACCTCCAGCATTCTTCTTGAGATAATGTTGACAGAATAAATGTTCTCTTTCCATCTTGACATAAAACCCAGCTCTTTAAGAGAGGCAAGTTTTATTTTCCTTACCATTTAAAAAGAAGGAAACTGGTTTCATTTCTTGGAGTCTTGGAAGATATGACTGTGAAAAAGCAGCGGCCCTTAAAAAGTTAAGTATTCCGTTAAACCTCAGGTGTCACGGCAACCATCTACATTTTAAAGCAATCCATTCCCTGCCACCCCAAAGCAAGTAGAATTACCCTTGCAGTTCCTTTAAAGTTCACTTTAAAGGTTAAGCAGGTGTCATGGATAATCAGTGCACGTTTTGTGTAATGTTTTGGAACATTTAATTTCTTGCATTACAATTTTCATGTTGAAATCACCTGGCCGAAGCATTCAGCTGAATATACAGTATGCTTTGTACCCCTGCTGGTAAGATCTAAGTAATGCCAGAAATACTTGCTTTTGAGCATTTGGTATGATGTATAGGAGTTCCCTTTGTGTGCAGAAATCTCGGAGTCAAGCGTTCGTGAAGGGGCAGAGGGGAAAATTAAAAGGCTGTGAATCCTCAGTTATAGTTGTGAACTTTCTTCGTTTTACTGTAGCACTGCTCAGGACTCTGAAATCCATCAGGATTTTGGGGCTTGCCTCATGGGTAATGCTCTTGCTGCTTCCAGGCTAAACATGTTCAGAATGTTTTGGACTGCCTTTGCATCCATGTGCGGAAGCCTCTTTAAATCATTACCTCGTGCTATACAGTTGTCAGGCACCCAAAGCGTATCCCAAAACAGCTGCTGCTGCTGCTGCTGCTGCTGCTGCATTGCTCTTGTGGTCGCTTATTTGAAACAGACGTGTCACGATCTGTCGGAATGAAACCTGTTGGCGTTCCAGAGGAGCAGCTGTTGGCTTTGATCTTGCTAACTCGCAATGATTCAAGTCTTCCAGATTGTGAAAGAGCTGGTGTCACCAGCACGACGTAGAACAGGCGCGGCAAAGAAAGGTAGGAGAAGCTGTGAAACGTTCCTCCTTAACCGTTTGAGTTAATTAATTGTTCCGTGCACTCCTGTTGATTTGCAGTTTTGGCACTTGAGGGATTGCTGGAAGCCTGTTCTGCATTGAGTTCTAGTTTTCATTTTGGGCACAGCCTTGACTTGAGAAACGACAAACTCCTTGCGATCCTCAGTAGTGGTTTTAGAGGGGCTCCTAATCATTTACAGTCACGACAGGACAGAATTTAATTGTATGCTATTGATAAGTTTATTTTAAGGGCTGTGTCGCCGCCGCCTCCCATCCACCCTCCTTCGGCTAAATTAATTTATTCTGGTGCAACTCTTATGTTATAATCAGGAAATTAGCAATAATATGCCAGAGTGCTTTGCAGTCTAGTTATAAGATGGTTAGACATGAAAGAGAGATGCAATATTAGTACATGCACTCATTTTTATAAAAGTAGGTTATGTTTTGCATGTTTAGCTTTCTGATTAGGCCTTATAAAGAATTGTTGTTAGAAAGTATTTCTTTGATCCCATCACACTACATGAGTTGTTTTGATGTAATTCCACCTTGTGTGTTTGTGTATGCCTGCTTTAAAATGTTAATGGTTGCACCTAAACCTGAGGGTTCAGTGATGACTAGTTTTAAATGGCAACTGCCTTGCAGCAGTCAGTACTTCTTTTACAAATGTATGAATTTAAGTGTTGTGTAAAGAACATTTGGGTGGAAAGAAGTACTGTAACATTAACATCTCTATGGAGATCTGCTTAGGTTTTGAGTGCTGTATTACTTTAGTTTACAAAGGGAAAAACTGTATGACGCCCTTATATGCATCTGTTCAGTGAGTCAGAGAACAATAATACATGCCTTTTCATACTGTTATATCCAAATCCATCATACTTTGCAATTAGTAAGCCCAGCTGGTTTCAGTATAATCCTTTTTCTAAACCAAACAGAGTGTGCCGCGAGATGTTGCCTGGTGTGCCGTTGGAAAAGCTGAAGAATATCAGCTTTGTGTTCAGCCAAACAGGCCCAGGTTGCGCACTGAATAAAGTATTTTATAATTGTTCATATTTCTGTTTACTTACTATTTCATAATAAAGTAATTATAAAATACTTTCTTTGTGTTTATTTGATTCCTATTCAAGAGAATTACTTTATATATAGTCAATATAGGCACAGAGTTAAATTTTTTAACATTTTCTAATGGTGGTGTGCCTCGTGATTTTTTTCATGAAACAAGTGTGCCTTGGCCCAAAAAAGGTTGAAAAACACTGTTCTAAACAGATATGTCGACATTGACAAACTTAAACCAACTGTTTATTTAAATTAACCTGCATTCAAACACCATTTTAAACTGGAGATTTTGAAAATTAGTTTGTTTTGTCTTGCATAGCTTGTGATTGAGATCAAGTTATGAGATGGTGAAGTTATATTTTCTCCACTGGAGCCATCAGTCAGCTGCTTCTTTTATTCTGTGCTGTAAAATGAATTGATAAATTGAAAACCTCTCCTCAAAGGAATCTGCGAACGTGATGGGAACCTAGTGTTTTCAGGTTGTTCAGTCATCCTGTCTGTTGCCCGTAATGGAATCTGAGCATGCAGTAATATGAAAGTGAAAATTTTCAATATACCGCATCTTGCATCCACACTGAACCAAAAGAAAGCTTTGACCTTTAAAAAGAAACTACTTTGTCAGAAGAAACAAATCTTGATGACTCCCATTTTTGTCTTAATCATGAGCATGCTTCTACTTTGAGTCCAGCCAATCACTGATCAGGCATAAAGGGTTCAATAATGGCATGATCTAGCCAGAGTTCAGCACATTTAAGTCCTAATCATTTTGGTGGGAGATTTAAATGCATGCTTAACTCTTCTCTATTTAAATGAATACATTTTTCATGCTGAGATGAAATGCTTTGTGCATTTACTTGAAATGAGTGCAATTGACTTTAAGTGGGCTAACATTTGAGTACTCTATGTATGCACAGATTAAACTAACACATTTGATTGTATGTGTTTCACAAAACACTTTCTGATTATTTTGGAAAGCGTTACTGGGGCTTATTTACAGTCCCTCTGAATTCTTATTCTCATTGTAGTTTTATACTCCGGTGTCACATGGAAAGCTGTGCTCAGTTAGATTTCTACATCCCCCCCACTTGATCGATTTTTTTATTTCATAGTTGATTTTAGGTAGCTAAAGGGAAGGTTTTGTTGTCTTTGCATGCTGAGAAAGTCAGCTTCTTGATGGTTAGAGCTGTCTGGAAGTGAAATATGCTGCCATGGAGGGTGGTGGAGTCTCCTTTGGGAGTTTTTAAGCAGAGGCTAGGTGGCCATCTGTCGGGAGTACTGTGATGGGGGTTCCTGCATGGCAGGGGGTTGGACTGGATGGCCCTTGAGGTCTCTTCTAAGTCTGTGATTCTATGAGTCTGTATATGGCTGAGAAAAGGGTCTCAAGGAAAGGCTATGGGGTACCATGCTAATCTGCAAAGTCTTCTTGGATTTGATCACAATAGCAAAGATTTAATTCACATACTCTCAATCTTGAGTCTATTATTAGATTTAGACTTCAGCTGCCAACTAGCATAATGAATTGTGAACAATTATGGGTGCTGAAATCCAAAACAGTGCTTAATCATGAAGTGCAACACAGAACTATATACACAAAATATACAAAACACAATATCTTAGCCATTTCAAATAAAGAAAAACAGTTGTTGGAGGGCTGCAATAAACCTGCCCTAAATTCTAGTGTAAGACGGAAAACTTCAACCTATCAGTCTGTCTTCCCTGTAGAGCAGTGCTTCCCAACCTTGGGTCGCCAAATGTTTTTGGATGACAACTCCCATAAACCCTGGCCACCACTGCATGCGATGGAGGCTTTTGGGAGCTGTGGTCCAAGACCATCTGTGGAGGGATACCATGGATTCATGTAGATTTTTCAAGGGAATCTACTTTAAAGAAACTGCATAGCACTTGGTCAGGCACCAATTGGTTTCCTGATAAATTGTCATAGTGGCTGGTCTTAGCTGCATCAGGATATTGGGGGGTAAACCCAGATTGCCTACTTAAGAAGGAAGAACCATTACGTCCTACTCAGCGTGTTGACAAAATATGACTGGGCGTAGCATTTAAAAAAAGTATTACATTTAATGCCCAATTTCCTAACTTTAAGGGACAATTACAAAAGATTTTCAAAGGAATGCAACTAGAAATGATTATTTTAAAAGTTTCTTAGCTCATTGTAAGAATGCTTAACAATTCATTATTTTTCAGAGGTGTGATTGAATGTGACCTTGTGTATGTCAAGGCAATAGTGTTCAAAATGAGTCAGGCTTGTTAGCATTTTATAATAGAATGAAAACATTGTAAACAATGTTGCTAAGAATCTTGGTATATCAGATTAGCATTAGTCTGTTAGAGTAAATGTAAAGTTACATTTCTTGTTTCCTCAAGAATTTCTGATATTTAACTTTCTGGGTAGCTGCTCTACCCTAATCCAGATCAGAAGTTATTTCTTGCTTAGAAGAGGCAGTGGGGTCTCTCTCTCTCTCTCTCTCTCTCTCTCTCTCTCTCTCTCTCTCTCTCTGCATGATTTGTGTTATTATGTGGTTAGAAAGTTGGACTGAGATCCAGAAGATTCATGTTATAGCCCTCACTGAACAATGAAACCAACCATGTGATCTTGGGCACACAGTTTTAAAAAATATATTTCATTCTCTTGATTCATAAACAGATATAGGCCATAGTGCCGTGTTTAGGCAAGCACCAGTACATGGCATACAGAAAAGCCTATGATTGTTTTACTTTCATGCTCATCTAAAACCTTGGAGGCATACTGCCAATTAAAGTTGGACATTTATGTGCTAGACAAAATAATTCAAGATTTATGTTACAGTATCTATAGAGGGAATCTACATCCACCTACAGTAAGACAGAATTAGAATATTATCCATTAGATATAACATACTACCTTGAGCGAAGTGTTGCACTCTGGCAAAGTCTTGTCATGGTCTGAAACTCCTTGGAAATGACTTCATGGTTCCATATTTAATCTGTTAGAGGTGACCCAAAAATATAAATAATTTGTTGTTACTGAATAAAAAAAATCAAATAGGGAAAATGCAGCTGAGCGTGAACATCTTTGTTGAATAAATAATGGAAGACACAAAGAGGGAAAAGTGACTTTTTAAAACCCTGCATGACATGAGGCTAGGTGGTGGCACACCTTCAGGACTCCAGATGTTTTGGACTACAACTCCCACAGTCCTTTGTCATACAGGCTTGGAATTCTGGGAGTTGTTGTCCAAAACATCTGGAATGCTGAAGGTTCGCCACCACTGTGCTAGGATGTTTGATGGATCACCTGGAATATGTTAAAATATAAGATGTCATTGGAGTCCTATGTGGCAAGCAGGTGTACCTTCAAATAAGTAGTTCAGCACCCAAGGCAATTCCACTCCAAACTGGCTGTGCAGCAGAAATAAAACATGCAAATTTTAAGGAATGTAGTTTTCTACTCTAGTCTAGTGGTTCTCAACCTTGGGTAACTCGGGTGTTCTCTGACTGCAATTCCTATTAGGCTTCAGCACTACCGTGTTTCCTTGAAAATAAGACAGTGTCTTATATTAATTTTTGCTCCCAAAGATGTGCTAGGTCTTATTTT
The DNA here is from genome assembly GCA_029282475.1 of Phrynocephalus forsythii. Taxonomy (NCBI): domain Eukaryota; kingdom Metazoa; phylum Chordata; class Lepidosauria; order Squamata; family Agamidae; genus Phrynocephalus; species Phrynocephalus forsythii. Next base: position 99,480,457 of record JAPFRF010000006.1, read on the forward strand.
CAGGGGATGTCTTATTTTTCCATGAAGAAGAATACGGTACACATTTATTGTTATCTTATTATCAGGGAGGCCTTATTTTCGGGGGATGCCTTATATTTCAGTGAGAGGCAAAACTGTAAGTGGGTCTTATTTTGGGGGGATGTCTTATTTTGGGGGAAACAGGGTAGCTGTGATGGCTGGGGTTTCTGGGAGTTGCAGAGCAGGAACACTTGGATTACCCAAGGTAGGGAAGCAGTGCTGTAGTCCTTCTTGTCAGTGGGGACCACATAGTGCTAAGAAATGAATGTACTTATATTAGAAATTATTTACAAGTAGGAAGGCCTGTATTAGTGAAAAGGAACACATAGCATGCCAGGTTGCCTCTAATGATATAACATATAAATCACAGAATGTTACAGACCTACAAATTGATCTTTTATCCATCTGGTCTGTTCTTACCATTTTATTTTCCTGCTTTCCTTTGCTGTTGTATCTTCACTAGATCTTTAAAAATCAGGGTTTTCAATTGATTATCTATCTATCTATCTATCTATCTATCTATCTATCTATCTATCTATCTATCTATCTATCTATCTATCTATCTATCTATCTATCTATCAAATAATCAATTTTATTTAAGTAAATTTATTTATTACCAATTGTTTAATGTTTCTGGTCTTTGACCATAATAAAGCTGATGCTACTTATGAACAAAATTTTAAACAGAGTTTCATTTGAGTTCTTCTTCGAGCCGTCTGTGAATCCCACTAAAGGGTTAACCTGCAGCCAGCCTGCAGCCACCGGATTGATACAAAAGCTGTTGACGGTTAGGACCTCCCCCTCCTCCTGCGCATGCTTCAGCCTTCCCGCTCTTTCTCCTCAGTTCCTTTCTTTCCGCCGCCGAGTTCAGCCACTGGCTCTGCACGGGAAAAGAAAGAGAAATTACTCGTTAGATCCTTTTTCAATTCTGCTTCAAATGGCCTCCTCCTCCTCCAGTCGGTGAGCCCCCACCCTCCCCCTGCCCTACGGCCGGCTTTCCCTTGTTTTATGGCCTCTTCAGGCCCCTTTAAGCGGTGTGCGTCTTGTTCTAACAAGATCCCTCTCAAAGACGACCACTCGCTTTGCCTTTACTGCCTGGGAGAAGCCCATCAACCCTCCCAGTGCCCCCACTGTAAAAAATTGACCAAGGCGGCCATTAAACAACGCCTGGCCCGTCTTCGTCTGCATCTCTGGGAGCAATCGCTTTCCCCTATGGAACAACGCGTGCCTGCCTCCGGCCGCGCCTCACCAGGCCCTTCTACTTCTAAGCCCAAGCCCGCTTCCAAGGCCAAGTCTCTTCCGCCGCCTTCTCCATCGGCGTCGACGTCCACTGTGGCCACCGAGAAGCGGAAGAAAAAGCAGTCTTCCGACGCCAAGAAACGCCCCAAGCCTCGGGAACATACCCCGAGCCCGGCACGCTCGGCCTCGACTGCGGCGTCAATGGCTCAGGAGCATTCAGAGGACGAGCATCTTCACTCCGGCCAGCTGTCGACGCTCTCTCCGGTGTCGGACCACTCCTCGACATTGGGAGACGACTCACATGCTCCCTCCACTGTCGTTGAGGTCCCCCTCAGCCCTCCAGCTCAACAGGGCTCGATCTCGGAGATGCCTCTGCACGATGCCACGGCTCACCGACCACCGACCTCGACAGTCGACATCGCTTCCGCTCCCACCGTAGCCCAAGAGCCTCTAAATACTAAGGCACAGGCTAAGCGCGTTCGCCTGCCTGTCGAGACCGCGGTTTCTGGATCTCCACGCCGAACCGCCCGACCCCGGGAGCGAGAAGACCGTTCTCAACGGTCTTGCTGCTCCTCGCCGTCGACCTCTCCACCGCGTTCGACGCCGACGTAAGCGTCGCCATTACCGCGACTCCGACACTGACTCCTCTTCCAGCGATCGTCGTGCCCGACGCCGACACCGCCGTCGACATCGATCTCCGGCTCACCGGCGTCGACGATACTCGCCCTCGCCCTCCGACCACTCAACGTCTACACCACCCCATCGACGTGGGAGAAAATCGGGTGATGCCGAGGCTGCCCGTGCCACTGATGCCGGGCCCGCCACCTCTGAGCTTTCTATCTCCCGAGAGCATTCCTCTGCTGCCGAACGTCCCTTCGGTGTCGATCGCTCCTCCACTGCCGGACGTCTTGGCAATGTTGAATGTCCTCCACGTCGAGAACTCCCTGATGTCAAGACCGCCCGAACGGAGTCGACAACGACCATCTCTCGGCGCCGAAAACGACGCCGATGATCCTCTTCGCCCTCGGATTCTTCTGAGACAGACTCTCGATCGGGACGACGTAAGCGCCGTGATGTCCCTCGACGCCGCACTCAAGGCCCTCCCGACCTCTCGCCTTCGACCACCCGGCCTGATGCCGGCACTTCTGCCACTTCTACGGCTGCAAAGGTTCTCGTCCTAACAGACCACCCCCCTATCTCTGCAACCGTCGGCATCGACGTCTTCACACCAACATTTAGAGTCTCCGACCTCCATGGACGAGCTTCCCCCTGAGTTATCGGATGAGGGCGATTACGATGAAGATGACGAGTCTTACTGTTCTGAGGCCTCATCCCCCCCATGACGTCCCTCCAAAGACGGACATTTTGGGCAGTCAGCCCCCTTCTCCGACGGAAGACATGAAGCTTTATTCTCAAACCATTCACAAAATAGCTTCCATCATGGAACTTCAGGTCCAACAGGACCAGACTGCCGACTCTTGTAGGTTCTTCGGCCATCTCAATAAGCGCCAGACGCCTCCTCTCCGTCTTGCCTTCATTCCATCCCTGCTTGATCGCATCAGGGAAGCTTGGACCAAACCCTCATCTGCCCCGCTTATGTCATGTCGCGTGGATAATATGTACCGTACCCACGGCGAGGGTACATCCTTCCTGGACAAACACCCATTGCCCAACTCTTTGGTAGTGGATGCCACCCAGACAAGGACCAGAGGTCGCTCCGCCCTCACTCCCAGTAATAAGGAGGGCTGGAAGCTAGACATCATTGGTCGCCGGCATTACTCTCTGGCGTCCTTCTCACTTCGCTCCGCAAACTACTTGTGTGCCATGGAGGCTTATTCCCACCATATCCTGCTCCAGGCAGCCCTGGTGCTGGACTCTCTGCCGGACGACCAAAAGGCTAAGCTCTCCGCCCTTCATGAGGAGCTCATCTCCTTAATTGATTTTGAGACCCTCGCGGCACGCAACATGGCGGACACAGCCGCTAAACAGCTGTCCAATGCCGTTTATCTCCGGCGACACGCGTGGCTCCGGACTACCAACATTCCGGATGACGCGCGGAACAGGATCGAGGACTCCCCGTTCGACGGGGAGGGCCTTTTTGCTACGACGACAGACGAGTCTCTAGACACTCTCCGTCAAGATGCGCAGGACTGCGAAGTCCATTGCCTACCCATCTTCGCAGCCGCAGGGACAGTACCGGCGACAACAACAACAACAACAACATTCCTGGCAGAGGCAGAACTCACCACCTCCACGCCGAGACTCCGGGCGTTTTTGGCAGGGCTACCAGTCCTACTCTTACCGTCAAAATAACCAACGATCACAGCGCCGCTCCCAACCCCCCAGGCGCTATGACTACCTCCACACGCATCCGACATACGACTGCACTCCTTTCTCCCCCGCTGGTCCAGGATAACATCGGACTCGTGGGTTCTCAAGATCATCTCCCAAGGCTACGCCCTGGAACTCTGCTCTCTACCTCCCTTGGGACAGATAGTCTGAACACCAACATCAAGGGTCCTGCAGGAGGAAGTTCAGTCCCTCCTGACCAAACACGCCATACAACCCGTGGACCCAACCGACACCGGGGGTTTCTACTCGCGGTATTTTACTGTCCAAAAAAGGGATGGAGGGCTGCACCCCATCCTAGACCTAAGAGAGCTCAACTCCTTTATCGAACACACCAAATTCCGGATGACTACTTTAGAGATCATCCTTCCCCTGTTGCATGTAGGAGACTGGTTTGCAGTCGTAGACTTACAAGATGCGTACGTTCACATCTCAATCAGACCATGCCACCGCAAATACCTGAGATTTCAGATCGCGGACTCAACTTACCAATTCAAGGCCTTGCCCTTCGGTCTCTCCACGGCCCCTCGGGTTTTTATGAAGTGTCTAGCTCCGGTAGCCGCCTTCCTTCACGTCCAGGGCGTGAATGTTTTTCCGTACCTGGATGATTGGCTAATCCAGTGCTCCCCAACCCTTTTTGTCCCCGCGGACCGGGAAATTTTTGATAATTTTTCTCCGGCCTGAAGCTGGGGGTGGGGGTGGGGAGGGGGGGAGAATGCGAAAGGGGGGGTGAAAGCAAAGGATGGGGGGAAGGAGGAGGGGGAGGCACGAGAGCGGCGGCGGCGGCACTCACCGGCTTGGGGCGTCGGGGGTGCCACTCCCCCCCCACACACGGGCGGGGTGGGGGGGAACCCGGGGCTCCTGGGCAGGCGGGCCCCGCCTCCTCCTCCAGCGCCAGGAGCCGCACGCGGGTCTCGCTGCTGGCGCCCTGCTTGCTCCTGCTGCCGCCGCCGCCGTGGGCCTCCACCTCCGCTGGGGAAAGCGAGCGGGGCGCCAGCAGCGCTTTTCCCGGCGGAGGAGGAGGCCCACGGCAGCGGCGGCAGCAGGAGCAGGAGCAAGCGCGGCGCCAGCAGTGAGACCCGCGCGCGGCTCCTGGCCCAGGCGCCCCGCGCGCGGCACCCGCCCGGCCGCGCCAGGAAGTGCCCTCGCAGCACCGACGAGCCGCAGCCGCCGCCTCCTGCTCCTGCTCCGGTTCCTCCTCCTCCTCCTCCTCCTCCCGCCGCCGCCGCTGAAGGAGCAGCAGCAGCAGCAGCGAGGGCAATTGCGGAGGGGTGGCGGCGGCGGGATGGGGGCGATTGCAGCGGCGGCGACGGGGGGGATTGCGGGGGTGGCTGCTGCTGCAATCGCCTCTGTCCCGCCGCCGCCGCCGCCGCCACCCCTCCGCAATTGCCCTCGCTGCTGCTGCTGCTGCTCCTTCGGCGGCGGCGGCGGGAGGAGGAGGAGGAGGACGCGCCGCCGCCGCCGCCATGGCTGCTGCTGCTGCTGCTGCTGCTGCTGGAGGGCGAGGAGGAGGAGGACGGCGGAGGAGGAGGATGCGCCACCGCCAGCGGCGGGTGGAGGAGGGAGGCAAAGACAAAGGTGGCGGCGGCGGCTCCTCCTGCGCTCCTCCAGCCTTCCTCCTCCACCGGCCGCCCACGGGAGAGAAGAGGAGGAGGAGGAGGGCGGCGGAGGAAAAGGGGAGGAGCCTCCCTGGCGTCCCCAGGCGGCCCGGGGGTTGGGGACCACTGGGCTAATCGTATCGCCTACACGCCAAAAATCAGAAGAGGACATTCGTTACACGTTGCGCCTCCTCACATCTTTGGGCCTCCAGATAAACACCAAAAAATCTACTCTTCGGCCCCATCAGGTGGTTCGCTACATCGGGGCCATTCTAGACTCAACAGAGGGCAAGGCATTTCTTCCACAAGACCGCAAAGCGAAGATCTTACAGGCCATGGCTCCTTTCAAACCGGACCATTACTTACCTGCCCAGTCCGTCCTTCACCTCCTCGGCCTAATGGCCTCCACGACCTCCGTTCTCCCTCATGCACGGCTCCGCCTGAGACCACTGCAGTCCTGTCTGCTACGCCAGTACAACCCCCTGTGCGACAGTCTCCACAAACCAGTCCTCATTTCCCGGGACTTACCTCCCGGGACTTACCTCAGCCTTCAATGGTGGACCTCTCCTCTGCATCTTGGCATGGGCCGCCTGTTCCAGAGACCATCGATATTCAGTGTTGTCACCACCGATGCAAGCACTATTGGCTGGGGTGCCCACTGCGGCAGTGCTCACATTCACGGGACCTGGAACGACATAGAGAGTCGTTACCACATCAACTACCTTCTAGCGATTTTTAAAGCTCTGAGGGCCTTCGAACCACTTTTGGCCAACCAGTCTGTCCAAATCGTGACGGACAACACAACAGCTCTCCACTACCTAAACAAACAAGACGGTACTCGGTCCAGGCGTCTCCTCAGCCTTGCCCTGCAGCTTTGGGACTGGTGCTGCGTTCGCAACATTCATCCCCAGGCCATTCATATAGCCTCCGCCGACAACCACGTAGCGGATGTACTCAGCAGACGAACCTACAACAACCACGAATGGACACTTCTCCAGTCCGTTTTTCACAGCCTCTGCAACGCCTGGGGAACTCCGATCATCGATTTATTCGCCACTCACCGCAACGCAAAGTGCCCTCTCTAATGCTCCCGAGCGGGTTTGGGCCCGGGTTCCCTGGGGGATGCCTTCACCTTCCAGTGGCCCCGGGGCCTTCTATATGCCTTTCCACCGATTCCATTGGTACAGAAGACCATAGTCAAACTCCAGGAGAGCCCCACATCCCTTCTCCTCATCGCTCTGTGGTGGCCACGCCAACCATGGTTTGCAACACTGCTGTCCCTGGCCTCCACCTATCGCCGGCTCCCGCCACTACCCCACCTTTTGTCCCAGAACAACGGGATGATCCTACATCCGGATCTGCAGTCTCTGCACCTGATGGCTTGGCTGGTCCACTCACATTGACTTATGTTATGGCCCACGCCCGCCGACAATCCACGGCCACTCTCTATAGTTATAAGTGGGCTGCTTTTCAACACTTTACAACTAAACATCACCTTTGTCGTCACACCCAACCTCGGTGGACACCGTTCTGCAGTTTCTCCTACTGCTATCTAACAGGGGACTTTCTCTCTCGACCCTCAGGGTCTATCTTGCCGCCATTGTGTTTCTTGTAGGCATTACCTCAGCAAAACGTGCTTCTGACCTGGCAGCTCTTCGAGCGGATCCCCCGTTCCTGCAATTCCATCCACAAAAGGTCACCTTATACCCCGACGTCTCCTTCCTGCCTAAAGTGGCGTCTGATTTCCATCTCCGTCAACCTGTGGTCCTTCCTACCTTTTTCCCTAATCCATCTTCAGCCATCGAGCGTTCTCTTCATACGCTGGACGTCAGACGGGCATTGCTGTTTTACACCAACTGCACTAAAGACCGGAAATCGCCCGACTCTTTGCACTAAAGACCCTCCCCAGGAGAAATGACTGCACAAACTCTTTCCAAATGGATATGCCAGGCCATCACACGCCTCCCCAGGAGACGCCGCCCCTGGCTGACTGCACAAACTCTTTCCAAATGGATATGCATCAGACCATCACTATCCACCTTTGTGACCAACTACTGTCTAGACGTTCGAGCCAGGACTGATGCCTCCCCCAGAGGGCATTCCACGACCCGCCTCCGGTAGCAGTCTACTCACCCTTTAGTGGGATTCCACGGCTCGAAGAAGAAATGGAAGTTACCTACCTGTAACTGTAGTTCTTCGAGATGAAGTCTGTGAATCCTCACGTCCCCGCCCCCCCTATAGACTCTCTCTATTTTGTCTGATTACAGGGGAACTGAGGAGCGAAAGCTGAAGCATGGTCTAACCCGTCAACAGCACCAGGTTTGGGATGACCAGACTTCATCTCGAAGAACTACAGTTACAGGTAGGTAACTTCCATTTTTCAATTGATTATCTATCTATCTATCTATCTATCTATCTATCTATCTATCTATCTATCTATCTATCTATCTATCTATCAAATAATCAATTTTATTTAAGTAAATTTATTTATTACCAATTGTTTAATGTTTCTGGTCTTTAACCATAATAAAGCTGATGCTACTTATGAACAAAATTTTAAACAGAGTTTCATTTGAGAGAGAGAAAGAGAGAGAAAGGAAGTATGAGTGAACTTTAATAAAACAAAAAATGCAGCTCATTATTTAAAAGGAAAGGTAATCACATACTCTTTTTCCTGCCTTCTTTTCAAGTAACATGGCAGAACCAAACTAGGTTATAAATTAATGGATGTGCCAATGATTTAACCTGCCAGAGCATCTGATTAAAAATTCCATCCTCAACCCTTTCCATATACTTTAAAAGGGATATGTGGACAAGACCTTTGATAGGGACATGTAGTGATTTCCCTAATTGCTGTGGAAGTGCTAATCTCTACAGGAGATGCTGTTATACCTGTCTGAGCAAAATATCTCCTTCTGAACTCAGCAGTGTGTCATGTTTACATGGATATGTTCCCTTAATGTAGGTCTAAACATATTTATAAAAGCAGGGTACTTTGATTGTGTTGTCCTAATACTGTTTATACTCGAGTATAAGCCTAGTTTTTCAGCCCTAATTTTGGGCTGAAAAAAGGGGTCCTCGGTTTATATGCGGATCAATACTTTTAGCCACTGAGGCAAGTTTGGGTCAGTGGCTAAAAGTCATTTTAAACATTGTGTGCCACTTCTCCTGACCCCCCCACCCAATGTTTAAAATGACTTTTTAAAAGGTCATTTTAAAACAATGTTTAAAATGACTTTTAGCCACCAACTCAAGCACTTGCCTCGGTGGCTAAAAGTCATTTTAAACATCACACACACACCCAGCTCACAAAGGAGGAGTTGCCAGGCCCTGCTGCATTTCCCACCCTAGGCTTATACTTGAGTCAATAAATTTTCCCAGTTTTGGGGGTTTAAATTGGGGCCCCCGGCTTATACTCGGGTCGACTTATACTTGAGTATATACAGTAGTTAGATAACTGGAAGAGCGCCATATTTTCTGTGAGGTAGAGTCACCCTGCAATGGATTTCCTTTGGCAGAGCTGAAACAAACCAACCCAATTATATTTCATTTGTTTTATTGACTTCTCTGTTCCACCTTCTTGGCACACTGTGCCGCTGTGAGGGGGGTGTGCCTGTAAGAATTCCTGCACATACTGTATTCTGTTTGAAAAGAACAGAACGGCTGCTAGTTGTCTAGAAGGGCATAGGTAGAACCGGAAGATTTTCTTCCCTTCTACAGTTAGTTTTGGAACTTGACAGAATTGTTCTATTCTTTGCACTGATTCTGCTTTTTCAGGTACTCAGAAGATGCAATGGTTAGTACTCTGGTTGATCTGAAATACGGTGGTGGTGACAAGTCTTGCTTCCCATATGCTTTCAAAGAAAAGAATTCTAGGAGGACCACTATTATTACAAAGAAGGGAAGCTGGGAGTTCCTGCAGATATGTTTCTCTATAGCTTTTTTGTCATCCCAGTTCAGCAGGGCAAATTGCTTTATTGTTAACTTAGCATGGGTTCGCTCTGCATTTTATCTAGAAAGGCTTACAAGTCAGATTATTAATATGAAAAAAAATAAGACAATACTTGCCCGCCGGTACTTCTGTCTTCAACAGTGCTGTCGGATTAGGAGTGTGGACACCGGTGTAGTTCAAAATCCATATGTAACTCTTATTTATTTATTATTCATTTATTTTATTTATATGCTGCTGTTCTAATCAGGGGACTCAAGGCTGATCACAATATTAAAAGGAATAGAATTAGAATCTTATGCCCCCAAAATGTAACTACATAGAATAAATAGTTAATCTACACACACACACACACAGAGAGAGAGAGAGAGAGAGAGAGAGAGAGAGAGAGAGAGAGAGAGAGAGAGAGAGAGAGAGAATTCCCAGGATACATTGTGCCCCCATGTGTTTCCGGTTTACCAAGTTTCTGGATTACAAAACGTCCTAGAGAATGGATTAATTTCATCAACCAAGGTACGCCTGTATGTATGTATTTATTTAAAAATCTGTGTATTAAAACTGTGCTGCTCAAACCCATGCAATTCAAGGGAGTTGTGTCATCTGAAAGATAAAACACAATAGGAAAAGTGATTGCAAGAAGGGGAAAACCAAACTTAGACACTAGATTCTTGGATACAGGAGGCCACAGGTGATATTCCTAGACAGCCTGAAACACAGAGGATAGGTGGTGCTTCCTTTCATAGAATCATAGAGTTGGAAGAGACCTCAAGGGCCATCTAATCCGTCTAGTTTTCCCTTGGAGCCCTACAACAATCGGCAGTTGCTGACTGAGAAGGTATTCCCGCCTAGATCTGGCTTGAAGAAAAAGTATGGAGATCTGCCTGGCATTGTGGCGAAGGTGGCTGAGGATAGCTGTTATAATCCAGCACATCTGGAGAAGTGCCAGGTTTAGGGAGTCCTGCTGTAGTGTCCAGACCCGGATGAGAAATTTTCCCAGCTGTTGCTTCTGCAGATGGTCCCAAAGGAACGATGGGAGTCTCGACACGGCTACAGTGGACTCTCATATAACAAACAGTTTGTATAACATAACATCTGTACAACATAAACAAATTCCGGAGATAGGGGAAATTTGCTTAACATCATCGCCTGTGGGGCGAATCCGTACAACATAAACAATGGTTGCGATTAGGGATTACAGTGACCCCCTCGCCTGTTGCAGAGGTTAGGGACCCAACCCAACCCAACCCATGATAATTGAAAATCCACGATATACGGATGGAAGTCAGGTCAGCCCTGGGGCGCCTAACTGGGGGCTCTTGTAGTTACTGGAGGCCTCAGAAATGATTTTCAGTGATCTGGAAGTCACTTCTGGCTTACCAGAAGTCACTTCTGATTCACAGGGAGGCCCTTTTGGGGCCTCCAGAAGGCCTGGGAAGGCTCTTGCAGGCCCATTCAGGACAGCGCCAGGTTGGAGGTAAGTATGGGAGGCCTGGTTGCCCTCCTCTGCACCCGCTCAAGGTTGTCAACATCCTTTTTAAATTGAGATGCACAGAACTGGACACAGTACTCCAGGTGGGGGCTGACCAGAGCAGAATAGAGTGGTACTATCACTTCCCTTGATCTAGACACTATGGTTCTGTTGATGCAACCAAGAAACACATTGGCTTTCCTGGCCGCCGCATCACACTGCTGACTCATGTTCAATTTGTGGTCCACCAAGACTCCCAGATCCCTTTCACAGGTACTATTCTCCAGCCAAGTATCCCCCATCTTATATCTGTGCAATTCATTTTTTTTTACCTAGATGTAGCACCCTACATTTCCCTCTGTTGAAATCCATTCTGTTAGCTTTGGTCCAGCACTCTAATCTTTCAAGGATTTGGTGAATTAACTCCTCTGATGTTGCATAAAGGTAAAGATTCCCCCCTCACATGCCTGCTATTCGTGTCTGACACTAGGAGCGGTGCTCATCTCCGTATTCAAGCCAAAGAGCCAGTGTTGTGCAAGCTGCAAGGAAACACTGTTTTACCTTCCTGCTTTTTATGGTGGTACCTATTTATCTACTTGCATTTACATCCTTTCAAACTGCTAGGTTGGCAGGAGCTGGGGTTAACAGTGGGAGTTTACTCCGCTGAGTGGCACCCGGGATTCGAACTGCCGAGCTGCTGACTTTGCAGCCAACAGTTTTCGGAAACCTTAGTCCACTGAGCCACCACGCCCCCTTGTGAATAAAAGGAATACAATTGCATACAAGGAACTAATTGACTAAAATCTTGTTGCTAAGCACAGTTAGACACAACTAGAATAACCTATGCTAATCAGAATTTTAGCCAGTGTGTTCCCTACATGCATTCCAAAATGGTGCTTTTCATTGAGGGGACCGTACCACCTATGATTAAATGTGTGGCATTGTTAACAGTTGCGACCGACTCTTTGTGACCACATGTCCATGGAGTTTTCTTGGCAGGAATACTGGAGTGTGATTATATCAGGCTTATTCTTTGCAGAACCTGGGAGAAAAGCAGGATAATGTCTTACATGCCCATATATAAGTTAGAAGTGTGAGTTTTAAAAAAATATTTAAAACCTTTGATAGCTTGCTTAGAAAAAGAATATCCATAGGAAAGGATTGTCCTGTTTATTCTCTTACAGTGAAAGGAGGGAGAAAGCCACCAAACAACTTAAAAGTCTGGCCAACCGTTTGTTCATGTGTTCGCTTTTCTAATTGTAGGCATGGTGTTTTGTTCTGCTTGAGTTCATCGGGAGGCTAAGTATGGCATTTTAAATCGATCTTTCTGCTTGATTAATGGAAGCATTATGGTTTGCGTCATGATGTCAGAGTTTTGGGTGTGAGGGTCCCAGAAATACATCCTGAGTGTTAATTGGTGTCGTTGGGTGGCTAAACCGGTGAACCAGTTTCCAAAACTTACTGTAATTTTGCCATCACTGGGCTAGCATTAGCTTTCCGGACAGTAAACAGTTCAGAAGACTGTAGGGTTGGTATTAATACACAGAGTAATTGGTATTAAGACACAGGCTAGTATAAATCTTATTCCCTTAAAGAGGGTTGTGGAAAAGTTTACAGAGTTCAAATCACTGACATCATGTCGGTGTCAGTGCATGTTGGTGCTTGTTTTAAAAACTAAGCAAATGGTCTGGAAGGGGTGCGTGTAGGGGCCTCTGGTACATAGACCAATGTTTGTGGCTAAAGAAAAAAATGTGGATGGGTAAAAAATTGTGTATTCCTGTAGCCTATATAGGCATGATGTATCTCTTGGTAACATTATATGACTACAAGTAAATATTTCTACATGTTTCCTGTTTGTGTGCTGCTTTAAAGTATTCTCTGGGCAGTTTAATTATTTTTAAAGTACAGTGTTTTAATAATGCAGGCTACACATTCAACCCAGCCCACTCCTTGAGCTGGATACAGTACTTGGTTTTCTGATTCTTGAAGGAAAGAAAGCCTAGTCATCCTTGAACCAGTCAGACATGTGCCTCTTTGAAAGACTGGGGTGTGAAATCCAATACAGTATATGACTTCTGATGCAGATTTACAACAACCCTGCTTCTTCCTGCCTCATCCCAAGAATACCAGCCTGGTGTATATAATTTAGCCAAGAACTTGACATCTAAGAAAGATTTCCTGGCAAAACACATCAAGTTTGGACTTTTGGTAGATGCTGTAAAAAAGAGGGCATGCCCTTGAAAGCTTGCAATGTTTTTTTCGTTATTTTTCTCGTAGCCTATAAAGATATCACCTAGCCTAGTCTCATTTTATCTTAAAAATCACTGTAGCCCAATGGTTCCCAGATCCCAGAAATCCTGGCCAACACTACTGACGAAGTCTTCTGGAAGTTTTCGTCCATGAACTTCTGGAGACCCAATAGTGGATTGGGAACCACTACTGTAGTGAGAAGTGGCAGATTGTACAGTTTGGTTATTTAGGGTGGGAAAATATGGTTTACCAAATGTTGATTGCTGTTAAGTCAGACTTAATGGTTTATCGTCATTGAGTTGTCACTAGACATGGGCACGACTCGGCGAAATCCTTGTTTCCGTTTCCGTTCCTCGTTTCCGTTACGTAACGGAAACGGTAACGACAATTACTCTGCCAGAACTCGAACTCGAACTGACTAAAGAAAAATTGGGTCTGATTTGTTGTGGTCGTTCCTGGCGGCATCGCAGCGATCGCACGATGCCAAGCAGCACAGGAAAAAAGTTTTAAAAATTAAAAAAAACCCGATTCCCGGCCAAAAAAGCAGGCAAAAATATGCCTGCCTGAGGGCACCTACCAGAGGGGTGGTTTCTGGGAGGGTGTCCCCGGCCTCCCCCCCTCCTCTCATGGGCTGCGCAAAGTGCACATCCTCGTCGTCTCGCCAACTCGCCAAGCGGCGCGGCACAGAAAAAAAATTTTAATAATAAAAAAACCTGATTCCCGGCCAAAAAGCAGGCGAAAATATGCCTGCCTGAGGGCACCTACCAGAGGGGTGGTTTCGGGGGGGGGGTCCCCAGCCTCCCCCCCTCCTGGGCTGCGCAAAGTGCGCATCCTCGTCTCGCCAACTCACCAAGCGGCGCGGCACAGAAAAAAAGTGAAAAAAAAATCCGATTCCCAGCCAAAAAAGCAGGCGAAAATATGCCTGCCTGAGTGAGGGCACCTACCAGAGGGGTGGTTTCTGGGGGGGGGGTCCCCGGCCTCCCCCCTCTCCTGTCCTGGGCTGCTCTGGTGGGGGGCATCCTCGTCTTCTCGCCAACTCGCCAATGCGGTGCGGGCGGGGGATACAAACTGGGGCGACCGCAATATTTATTTTGAAATCGTGGTCCAAAAACACACCAAAGCACCACAGAAACATGCGAAAATAGCTATTTTAAAACTGCCTGAATTTTTTCAGTAGCAGCAGTGGGTTTTTCTTGCAACAGAACGTCTCCATTGATTTTATTTTATTTTATTTTTATTTTTACTTTTTAACACCTGCGCAATTATGGGCTGGCCATGGGAGTGGACCATGCAAATTTTTGGAGCCATTCCACCAATTGCATGGCCACTTGGCCAGGTTTTGACCGAGACTTCTGGGATGTGCCAGTCGGGCATAAAAAGCCCACTAACCCTAGCCCGAACCCTAACCCTAACCCTAACCCTAACCCTAACCCTAACCCTAACCCATACGCCAGTACACTGTCCTTCTTAGTGGGTCAGAGAGGCATCCAGAGGTGCACCCCAGTAACTCACCCTAACCTTACCCGTAACCCTAAGCCTAGCCCTTGCACTAACCCCTAACCAGTAAGCCAGATGTGTACTCGCATTGCACTACAGCAAGTATACTTCCCTTCTTAGTGAGTCACAGGGCGCCCGTAGGGGTCCTCTCTCACTTTGTTTCCCAGCCCAAGTGCACCGTATGCCGGCAGGCAGTGAGTCACAGAGGCACCCGAAAGAGAGGTGCCTCTGTCTGCTACTGCTGCAACTTGGTATGCTTATCCAATTGGCTATCCATGCCATTTTGTAGCGGGCCAGAGGAGGCACCCACCCCAGAGAGGTGCCTCCAGGAGCCCGCTCCCCCCCAAAAAACCAGTACTAACGACAGACAAAAAACCGACAAACGAAACGACAAATTTTTGGAAAATTTCGCGAAAAACGGAAACGAACGCTCCGAAACGACAACTCGAAACGAAATGGGCGGCTCCATCTCTAGTTGTCACCATGCTGGCATGTAGTTTTTGTGAGGCCTGTTGGAGTCTGCTTTCAATGTAAATTATAAAATGTTCTTAAATGTTGTAAGCAAAGCCAAAGAAGGCCATCTGTTTTGTGACGGAGGGTGTCTTTCAAAAATGTGTGTGAGCTGCATTGGATGATCAATCCTTCCCAGTAGCCTTCCAACAGATTTATTTAGTAATGAAGGAAAAGCATAAGACACCTTAACAGTAAGATAGTCAATAGATTAACAAGAAACAACAGCACTATTAAGCATACTGCTATTTAGTCCAGCAATAATAATGAGAAAAAATGAAATGCTATCGTGGCTGAATTCCTGTTGATCAGCATTGAACGTCTCAACTGAAGCAGACTGATTGAATCACTGGAACTAATGGGCAGAATCAACTAAACAGATCCCTACTGATTCAGTGGGCCTGCTCCAGTTACAACATCCCACCCTAAGCAGCAGGAGTTTATCCACTATACTATAGGATGCAGCCTCCTAATGTAAATGGACACTCCATACATCAATAGCCCAGGAAGAGCTTTTCCCTGAGAAATCCATTTGAATGGATGGATCCATATAACCTTCATGAAGGCTTTTAATGTTCATTTGCACAGGCATGAGGCCACCTCTGAGCAAGCTGGTTTTCTCATATCTGGCAGCCTGATAGGAAGCAAGGGGCTGTCTTTTGTTGGTTGGTTTGATTTTTTTTAAAGTGGTCTAATAAAGATATCACTCCTGGCTCCTGCATTTGTATTGTTTCTGAGAACGCAGGGCCCTTTTCTGATTTCTTTAATAGGACTTTAAATTTGCTTACCCCAACACAAAAAAGGGCAATAACCTCTTGACCTCTAGAAAACCCTGGAAGCACCTTAAGTTCCCATTGACTTGGTAGCATGTAGTTATTGTTAATAAGTTCAGCCAAAAACTTGAAAGAGCCTGATGTTGTTTTTAAAGAGAGGGAAACATTACTTCATTGAGGGAAAGAACCGGGTTCCCTACTGTTGCTATTGATTCCTCACCCTATTAATCCTTCCTGATAAAGGCATGCCTGTTGAATGATACTCTGGGTTTTAAGCTTGTTCTCCGAGCATGGGTGTCATCGTACAAGCCTGCACTTGTTCTGTTTATAATTTGGCATTAGAATGGAGCATAGCAGAGCTCGGTGGTATTCAAGACAAGCTACAGGTGCAGAACAAGTGGGACCTGCAGCAGAATGTTGCACATGGAATATTTTTTGTTCTGGGAACCAGACAGCCATGCCCTTTTCCATCATCCTCCCTCCCTTCCCCACCCTGGTAAATTGTTGGCGATCCATTTCAGTTGAGCATCTTGAGACGTCTTTCTGCTGTTGCAATGGGGGGAAGTTCCTGACCAAGGTGTGTTTCCAACCTTTTGGTACTTAAGCAGACCCCAAGCTTGCTGGTGTGACTCTTTTTTTGTGCTTGGACTCGGCAATTTAGATACAGTACTGTACAGAAGTGTAAGCATAAACACTGCAGAACAAGCTCCGTAGCAAACGCAGGGCTACCACTGACACTGTTGCTCTCAAGGAAGGCGTGTGCTTAGCCTCTATGATGTCACTGGTTGGCGGAGAAGCTATCTTCCCTACAGTAGTCTTGGGATGGCTCAGCAGCATCAAAACATGCAGAAAAATCCCTGTATATACCGCCAAAGGTCATTAGAACATGAGAACATAAGAAGAGCCCTGCTGGATCAGGCCAACGGCCCATCTAGTCCAGCTTCCTGTATCTCACAGTGGCCCCACCAAATGCCTCTGGGAGTGCACGAGACTAGATATCTGTCTCCTGATACCCCCCCTGCATCTGGCCCTTGAAGTACCCTGGTTTTAAGCCTGGAGATGACACATCTCCATCATGGTTTGTAACCTGTGATGGACTTCTTCTCCAGGAATCTGTCCAATCCCCTTTTAAAGGCATCCAGACTAGATGCCATCACCACATCTTGTGGCAGGGAGTTCCACAGACTAACAACACGCTGGGTAAAAAAAAATGTCTTTCCTCACTCTCCCAACCCACAGTTTGAGTGGATGTCCCTTAGTTTTGGTATTTTGTGAGAGGGAGAAGAATTCCCCTCTATCCACTTGATGGAGAACCCAATCACTCTTCTGTTCTTACCACAGCTCAAATTATTTTCAGTTGGATTATGACAGTGGTGGCAAGCCTTCACCACTCCAGATGATTTGAACCACAACCCCCAGAATTCCAAGCCTGTATTGCCAGTGACAAAGGACTGTGGAAGTTGTGGACCAAAACGTCTGGAGTGCTGAAGGTTCACCACCACTGGCCTATGAGAACTGGGTGCTTGCCAAAGGCTCTACGAGACTGTAAAACAACAGGTCAAATGACAGCACAATAACCAGCAAGGCAAACCAACACAAGTTTTAAAAATTCTTGAAGTGACCGTGAGAGCAGAGGGACAAAGGCAATGTTGAGAAGATAAATTGGCCCAGAAGAATCATGTCCTTGAAGCACAGAGGTGGAGAAAGTATGGCCTCAGGCTACACAGGACCCAAATGTGGCTCCATTTTTTTTTTTTGTTTTAAAGTGGACTAAGGCTTCCGAAAACTGTCAGTTCCAAAGTAGGCAGCTTGGCAGTTCGAATCCCAGGTGCCATGCAACAGAGCGAGCTCCTGCTGATAACCCCAACTCCTGCCAACCTAGCAATTTCAAAGCATGTAAATGAAAGTAGATAAATAGGTACAACCGTAAAAAGTGGGAAGGTAAAACAGTGTTTCCTTGCAGCCATGCTGGCCACGTGGCCATGGACTTGCACACCACTGGCTCTTCGGCTTGAATATGGAGATGAGTACCGCCCCTAGAGTCGGACATGACTAGCACGCATGTGCATGGGGAATTTTTAACTTTAACTTTTTTACCCTGCAGTTCAAAGGTGGTTATTATTATTAAATGTCTTCAAGTCCTAAAGGGATGCTTTCTATACAGAGAGATAAGCAGTGGTTCTGGGTGAACAGCCTGAGCTGGCCACACACATTCTCTAATTGGGTTTTCTGAGAATACTGCTGGAGCTGATCCTCAAGTCTTTACCAGCTGGGAATTTCAGGTTTGCATAACTGAAGATTGATTTGGCCTGCAGCCCGATTTTGCGTACAGAAACTAGGGCTTCATGGTAGAGTGGCACCTTGACTTTCGGCAGTAAAGCACTGGTTGTTTAAAACAATCGGCAGGTTCATTAAGTGATGCCTGGCCGTGCTTCTCTTAGCTAGATCGATTGTTGTAGGCAAAAACTGGCCTGGCATGCCCATATGGTATTGTGGTGCTGTTGAATTCCCAACATAACTGGGGCTTGCCCTTTATAGGTGTGGAGACATTTGAAACAACTATCAAAAGCTAATGGACCTGCCCATCTTGTTTGAAAAGATTAGGGTATAATAGATTTCTCAGCAGGTCTGTAAGTGAGTTAGAATTCACCTCCAGCTGGTCTTAATGTAAACTACTAGAAGTGAGGGAGCTTTGTCATCCTTTAGGTCACCAGTGTCCCTAGGGTTACTGCCAAAAGCATATGTCAGCATGTATGGTTCTAAAAATGTTCCACCAGTGACACTAGTGCTCCATGTTTTGCAAGGCTGTGTTATGCACATTGATTATTCTGTGAAACGTTCATTCACTGACGTTCAGACTCGGAATAGTTTCATTTTCATGGTAAAACCAGCCTGCAAGATTGGGATTTCCCATGTCACATTTCAAACCATGACTACTATGTGGTTCAAGGTTGAAATTAAAGGATTGTCTCTTTCAAGTTCACTGCTTCCTGGCTTATTTATTTATTTATTTATTTATTTATTTATTTATTTATTTATTTATTTATTTATTTATATACCGCCCATCTTCCCAGAGGAACTCTGGGCGGTTAACAATAGGGTGACACAAGCCCAATAACAGAAGCATCCAGTACAACAATCAACACACACACACACACACACACACACACACACACACACACACACACACACACACACACACACACACACACACACACACACACACACACAAAAGAAATTAGAAAGAAAAAACAACAATAAGATAGTCGAGGAGGTCATCGGCAGGATGGCGATGCTGAAGGGAAAAAAACTGTTAAAGGTCGCCAAATGCCTCCCTAAAAAGCAAGGTTTTAAGAGCTTTTTTGAAGGCTCTTTATAATGCTGGATAGCTCAGTGATTTAAGTATTAAACTTAAACTTAGGTATTAGATTGCAGAACCAGAAGTTTGAAATTCAGTTCCCCACCGTATCTCCTTCACAGAGGCTGGATACAATGATCCATAGACTTCCTTCCAGGTCTGCAGTTCTAAGATGCTCATGAGTAAATTTCCTTGTTTTTAATGCCACTCAGTACTGGCACATTTGACCTTTGGCAGTGCAGATGTTTGCATTTGTCTTATGTGGAACCTTGGCAGTCAGGTAGGTATTGATTTAGAGAGAGGTTGACTTAGACAGCCATTGATGTTTGTTCTGTAGGGCTTGGATCCTGAAATTGGGATGGAATTCCACCCTTTGGCTTTTCCTTTGTTGCTGTAGCATAGCACCCCAGAACCACTCAGAGGCCCTCTTGAATGACCACCTATGCAGCCTGGAAGATTAGAGCTAGGGAGGATGGAGAATCAAAGAGGACTGGGAACTCTCACTCCCATGACTAGAAATCATTCAGGCTGGAACTCGGATCTGGATCCAGGCCGTTGGCAGCACCTCCCAATGAGGACTGTAAAATATTGCAGCCCTTTAAGACATTTAAAGTTCTTATTTTAGAAGCCGCAAGGCAATAAATCTCACAGTATTGAAAAAGATGGTGTGTATTGTACTTTCTTCATCTCATAATGAAAGGGGGGGCTCTTTCCCCCACCAAATGTATTCCCACATTTCATCAGAAATCAGCTGACTCATACTCTTTATTGATTTGCTCATATACAGCAATCTGCTTTTCTGTTTTCCTGAGAAATCAATACCCTGGGTATTTTCCTTCTTTATAACTCCTTTTTGGGCGTATCAGCATTCAGTGTTGCAAAGTCTGGTAAAGGTTGGAGCTCCATATTTTTTTTCTACCTCAGATTTCATCTGGGAACACAAGAGGCTCTTTTATTCCCAGTCAAATTAATTTGTCCTTTTATATTTTTTTAATTTATTGTATTTACATGTTTTTATTGTTCTAATTTTATTGTAATTTTGATGTTTTTATTGTCTATTTTGATTGTGAGCCTCCCAGAGACCTTTGGGTAGTGGGTGGCATACAACCTATAGAAACAAACAAACAAACAAACACCCTGGCCACAGAGCTTTTTTTGGGGGGTCTCCTAGGGTTCTTTTTTGTCTCCTATGTTATTTAGCATCTACATGAAACCACTGGGAGAGATTGTACAGAGTTTGAGGGCTCAATCTCACTAGCATGTGAATGATACCCAGTTTTACCTCTCCTTACCATCTAAATCCTAGGAAGCTGTTTCAGCTCTAGATTGGTGTCTGATGTCACTAATGGAATAGATGAGGGTGAATAAACCGAGACTTAAAACCATAGAAAGCAGAGGTGCTCCTGGTCTGTCGAAAAGCAGTTAAATAGAGACACACCTTTTACTGGATGGTGTCACAGTCTCTCTGAAAACACAGGCACACAGCTTGGGGGTGCTCCTGGGTTCATCTCTAAACCTAGATATCCAGGTTTTGGTGATGGCCACGATAGCCTTTGCACAATGAAAATCAGTGGACCACTGAACCCATTCCTGAAGTGATACATGCCTTAGTTACATCCTGGCTGGATTACTGTAATGCTCTCTATGTGGGGCTACCTAAGATGGATGGATGGATGGATAGATAGATAGATAGATAGATAGATAGATAGATAGATAGATAGATAGATAGATAGATAGATAGATAGATAGATAGATACTTTATTGTCATTGTACATAGTACAGTACAACAAAATTGAATACTATCCCTGGTGCAATTAAAAAGATAAAAAGCATTTAAAAGGAAAGTGTTCGGAAACTTCAGCAGATCCAAAATACAGCAGCCAGACTAAACCTGGTAGCAGGAGAATGGAAGGGCAAAAATATTTTAAATAAATAATAATTTGGTGCACTGTTTTCTACCCTGACTGGCCATGGTTCTCCAGGCAGAATAGGGCCTTTCTTATTGCTTGCTTTGTTCTGTAAGGGTGAGCTATGCTTTGCACAGGATGTCTATGCCACAGGTATGCTATGTCAGTGAATTGGAGTCCCTCAATGATTTTGATAACATGGGAGAAAAAGAACTTACCAGATGTGTGGTTCTACTGCAAAAGTGCAGTAGAAAAACTAAAACAACAACAACCGCATAATACACTGCCTGGTAAGGGGATGGCTCTAAATCTTGATCTTTCACCAATATATTAACTGGGCATCTCTCTTGGCTCAGATGGGTTTGCCTTCCACAAGGCTTGTTGTTGGCAGTTCTTGTTTTTTTTTATGATCAGAAGGGTTGCAAGAAAGGTGCAGACTGAACAACTCCTTCCCATCTATTCTGTTTTAATAACATTTTAGGAAATTTCTTTCTTCCCTCTGTTTTCAAGCCTGCCCATTCAGAAGAGGACTGCAATTTTAAGGGTGTTTCCATTTCCCTGATTTTATAATGGCTTCTGTCTTGCCATACAGGTTTACGCAGCTCAAGGCTGATGGTGTCATCAGCTGTAGTGGTTTTTTTCATGGCCAGTCAAATTATTCAAGTGGTGATTGACAGCAATGCAAGACATTCCCCTTCTAATCTAAAACAGCTATCAGTGGCTTCCTGGTTTTATTTATTTATATTTATTTATTTTGAGTATTCTTTACCCCATCTTTCTACTTGGAAAAGGACCCAAGGTGGCTTACAGTGATGAGGGACAATATACTGCCCAGTACAGTGGCCCCCCCTTTCGTGGTTCATATAACTGCGGTCCTGCTATATTGCGGGACCACAGTATATGAAAAAAGGCCCCCTGGGGTAAGGGGCCAAAGGTCTGTTTCAGGCCTCCCTTACTTACCCCAGGACTGTACCTGTCCTGAACAGGCCTGTGAGGGCCTTCCTGGTCGTTCTGGAGGCCCCAAAAGGGCCTCCCTGCGAACCAGACGTGACTTCTGGATCGCTGAAAATCATTTCTGAGGCCTCCAAGAGCCTTTCTAGGCCTGTCGGAAGCCTCACAAATGATTTCCGGTTTACTAGAAGTCCTTTTGGAGCCTCCAGAAGGCCCCCTCACAGGCCTGTTTGGGGTAGGGCCAGGCTGGGGATAAGTACAAGAGCCCCCAGCTAGCCCCCCCCAGGCCTGACTCGACCTGCATCCGCATAGCGCGGAATTTCACTTATCACGGGTCAGGTCAGGTCCCTAACCCCTGCAATAGGCGGGGGATCACTGTACAATTAAGACATGTTCAAGTTTGAGAACAGGGAATTGAGGGACATCTCTTACAGCATTAAAAGACAACATTAAAGCTACAAGAGAACGTGAGCAGTTAAAAAGAGAGTACAAATTCCATGTAATCATGCATGGTAGACCATCCAAAAGTTATGGGGGATGTAGACTAACATTGAAAACATAGTGTCAATGCAATCACACAAGGGGAGATATAAATACAAGTTATAAGTGGTTATAAACACAAAGTCTGTGTAATTATATGTTTTGGAAAAGGGGTTCCATGCAAGCTTCAGAACCTGCAAGTAATATTAGAAATATTTAGCTTCTGTGGGGTGGGGAAGAGCTAAATCAGGCTTACTCAATGTAAAGTTGCTCATCAGGATTTCAACCATTATTTCATGAGATCCCATACACTACGGCATGGGAAGAAAACACACGTACACAGTACTTGCTTCTCAAAGGGTGGGAACCTTCCCCCCACCTCATTTCCCTTGTTTATCCCTCACTATCATCTTCTCAACCTCTGCTGTCTTCTTGGATTCTTTTTTTATTGTAAACTCCTGGGTTTAGGGATAGTCTCAGCTTGTTAATTCACGAAGCATTGTGTGCATGCAAAGCACTAGAGACGTATTCCTCCTTTGAAAAGTTTTTGCCCATATTTTCTGAGAAGAAATCCCTTTCTTATCTATAAGCCTGTGTGGTTTAAATTTGCCATATGTTATTTCAGCAGGCTTACTCGATCCGGCTGTAATGATAGTTTGAACGGATTACAACGATGGAAAGTTCTTGCTACTACTACTACATAAATTTATTCAGCTTTCTCTTAATTCCTAATGCAGTTATTACAGGATGCTGGTTTCATCATTTAGCCTTTTATTCACTCAGGACTGTTGGTATATGGCCTTTAAAAACATTGATTAGTCATACGGTTGACGCACACAGGATTGAGCAGAAACAGATTGTTTTAAAGCTTAGACAGACAGATACCTGACAGGCTGGGCACAGGTGATCTGTGGACAAAAAAGTTTAGTAAGGTATGTCTAGTGCATAAGAAAATCGTCAGGCTACCAAAGGTTTTTCCTCATCTGAGGGGTGCTAGATGAATTGGGGTGGAGTACAGATCAGCTTCTCTGTTGTCCAAATAGGCAAATGTAGGCCTGATTCCAACCTAACAGTGCTCAAGGGTGGGGAGGGGAGAGACATGGGGTAGCCTTGTATTGGCCTTTGTCTTCCTACACTCTACTGCCCCCATCTTCTGATAGAGTTCACTACCATTATGGCTAGTCCACTGAACTGCCATAAATATCAGTTTATTTGTTTTTTAAGGCTTGCGTAGCTCAGCTTCTGGTGTGCACCAGCTGTAAGTTCAGATATTGAACATGAACCCTGCAAAGGGTTAGCTGGAGAATATGTGAGTGATAATGAGGGGGAGGGTCATGCACCCGTCCATCCTTGGGTAATCTGTATTGTGGCACCAGAAGGAAGGGCTGGCAAACCATTTTTGAGTATTTTATATGTGGGAGTTGACTTGTGTTACACACAATTAAATATTTTATATTTTCATGTTGTAACTTCCCGTGTTTCTGTACTGGTTTGTTGTGAGCCACCTTGAATACCAGTTCTGAAGGAAAGGCGCAAGAGGAATGAAGTGAACTGAACTGAAATAGGGTTCAGCAAACTTTCATTATAGTTGTGTATGTGGTTCCCCTTGAATTATGTATTCAAGACATGTTTTGTGTCCATTCCTGCTACTTGTGAAAACTCTTCCCAGAAAGCATTAACTTGTGAAGTACACATAACTGTTGTACATTCTGGCTGAGTATATAGATAAACGAGTTTTATTTGGATCCATGAACTCTTTTGGTTATTTGATGTACTGGGGACAAGTTGCTGACAAAAGGAGATTCCAATGATTTCAGTAAGACCCGTACAGTGAAAGCTTCGTGAATATTTGGTGCAATACTGGTCTGCTATGTTTGTTCCTTAAACCTCAGTAGACTTTGCTCTGCCCTGAAATTCTTCAGTTATTTGTGGGAATCAAAGCTGACATGAAAAAGTCACCGCATTTTCAACACAGGACTTTGGTCTTGTGAATATGTCCTTGCTATGACAGCTCTTTATTGATTCTTCACAAAATGTTCTCTCTGCATTTTCCTTCCAAGTGGCCATATGAATTAATTAGAACTAAGTCAACTGGTTGGCAGACTTGCTCTTCCTCTCCCTTCCCTTGGCTTTCGGTTTTAGGTTTTCCATTCCATTGCTTGCACTTTGTGGTAGAGGAAATTCACCCATCTTGTGTTTTATTCCAGTGTTGCATTTTGGCACCAGAACAGAACTGAAATAAATTTTAGCTGGGCCTGTGGAAAGGGGCATTCCATACCCATGGTATGGCAATGGCCAGGAAAGCTGTCCATCATATCTTCATTTGTCTTACAGCCCCCAGAGCAGGGCCATAGAAGAGCGTCCTTAATGGATGGAAGTATTCTGACAGGTGTACCCAGTGAATGGGCTCCACAGGGATGTTTGTTTTAAATGGAAAGTGGTCACAATTTTTTTCTTGAACATCAGTTCCCTTTCCATAGAGAAAATTAAAGATTCCTGATTGTACTACTTCCTTCAAAATGAAGGGCATTGCCTGGTTGCTATGAAAACAATAAAAGATTTATAATGTCTTTTACTTTCCTTCTTGATGATGTCCCCCCCCCCTCCTTCTTTCTCCCTCTTATATGAACTTACTGCTCTCTCTTGATGTTGGTGTGTAGCCATAGATGGGTTAATCATTACCCTGACACATACAAGTGCATGGCGATGTTTTAGTTTAGTTGGTTTTGTCTATCCCAGCTTTTTTCTTGCCAGAGTTTTGTTTGTTTGTATATATGCTGTTGTTGTGTTTTATCCTCTTTTATTTATTTATTTATTTTGTTTGTGGGTTATTTTTTGGGGATATGGTTGTTCTGTTTTATAATTTGTTGTACACCACCCAGAGTTCCTGAGGGAAGTTGGTTAATAAGTACATAAACAGATAAATAAATAAATAAATAAATAAATAAATAAATAAATAAATAAATAAATAAATTGAGCAGGGGAAGTTCTGATCTGCTACCAAAATTCTTCAATTTATTGCTCTAAAAGGGCCCCTTATCCTTAGTACTAGGTTATTGACTCGGTGGTGCAGTGAAGGTGCAAAAGTGAGCAAACCCTGCTTTTGTATTAGAATTTTGTACTAGTATAGTAGAATTCTACTATACTATTAGCATCTATTGCCTTGCACAAAATTATGAAAAACTCCTGTTGCAAGAGATATATCATCTGGGTTTTTAATTGCAGACGTGTGGTGAGATGCCTCTGGAAGGTGGGTTCCAAAGTTTACAGGTAGGCACACAGAAGCATTTGCAGAACATTGCAGATCCTGCAGGCGAGAGAGAACCTTTTGTATGTGCACAGAGAGACAAATAGTTAACACTGGTTAAACATTTCTTTACAAAAAAGCAAAAGACGAAACTTGTCCTGCCTACAAGAGTACCAGTTGTGTCTGTGCTTAAAGCTGAGGGATCTGATTGACATCTTTCTAATAGTTGTGGCTTTCTTCCCTGCCAATAAAGCAACATGAGGAAGTGATACTTGGTTACTTCATAAAGAGCTCTTGTGTTTGTGCTTAGTAGAGAAGTGTGAACCTCAGATGTAGGTAAAGTGAGGTTACATCCATTTCGGAGGAGAGACAGGAGTGGAGATGGAACAGAAGATGACATAATCTCTATTTTGAGGAAGAGTAGGTTGTGAGGTTGTGACACAGGCAGAACTAGTCCGGAAACATGTGAGAGACCCAACGTCACACCCACACCATTTTTTTTGCTTCGTTGTTTGTCGTTGTTGGAACCATGGTCCAAGAACTCCACAAGACTGTTCTTCATTCTGTTTGAAACCCTTTAGTCTAGTGGCTGGGAGGGTGTGTTTGAAGCTGAAGGAATGAAGCAGTGCTCCAGTCAAGTCTGCGGTGAATTTTGGCACCCTTGGTCTAACCTTTTCTTAACCTGGCTAGGCAGGGACCACTGCTGTGCAACAACCACCTAATGATATGGTTTCTTTATCATACGGAAGGATTGTAGAAGGTATGCAGTACATGTATTTTGTCAACTGTTATTGTATTTTACTGAATTGGACAAGGAATTTGTGTGGAAATTTTCGTCTCATAGTGTATCCATAAGAAAATAACTTTAAAAAATGAATTACTGGTTTGTTCTCTGCTTAACAATTCTCTGCCCAAACGGGATTCCCGGTTTCCTTGTTGCTGCATCCTAACCAACAATTTCCTCCTTCTAGTGAAATACTGAAGCCAACAGGGTTAGATGTGTTAGCGGTTTTACTGGAAGGATGCTAAAAGTCATTTAATTAGTGTTCTGAAAAATAGATTTTGGAAGAGATTTTTTAAAAGGTCTGCTATCATTTTTGGCCTAATAAAATGATGGACTGGGACTCTGGAGAAAAAGGTTTGATTCCCTGCTCAGCCATGGAAACTCCCTGGAAAAGGGGGTGGATCTGAAGAAACCACTCCTTAAATATCTCACTTTCCTTGAAAACCCTTTTATTCGGTTCCTACTTGATAGCACAGAACACACATGCACTTGCACTTGTTTCTTTCTTTTTTTTGTGCCGGGGGGACGACGACTAAATGGCATTTAATTGTCTTCCTTTTGCTTCTAATGTTTCCCATATTAATGTTTGGAGTGTGCATGTATGGAGCTCTTTAGTCTGGAAAAATGGCGCCTGAGGAGGAGGGATATGATTGAGACATACAAAATTATGCAGGGCGTGAGTAATGTGGATAGAGGGACGCTCTTCTCCTGCTCATAAAATACCAGAACTAGGGGACATCCACTTAAATTGAGGGTTGGGAGAGTGAGAACAGACAAAAGAAAATTTTTTTCACCCAACGTGTTGTTAGTCTGTGGAACTCCCTGCCATAGGATGTGGGGATGGCATCTGGCCTGGATGCCTTCAAAAGGGGATTGGACAGATTCCTGGAGGAAAAGTCCATCACAGGTGACAAACCATGATGGAGATGTGTCATCTCCAGGCTTAAAACCAGGGTACTTCAAAGGCCAGATGCAGGGGAGTGGTATCAGGAGACAGATATCTAGTCTCCTGCGCTCCCAGAGGCATCTGGTGGGAGCCACTTTGAGATACAGGAAGCTGGACTAGATGGGCCATTGGCCTGATCCAGCAGGGCTCTTCTTATGTTCTTATGTACGTTGGATTCTATAGAAGTGGTTCCAAACCTGGAGTTTCCAGACATTCTTAGACCACAACTCACAGATAGAGATGTAAAATTTCCAGAAATTTTGAAGCTTGAAAACCCCCCCGGGGTTTTTCCATTTTTATCTGTGGAAAATGGAGATTTTGGAAAAATTGAAAAAAATGCTACATTAGCACTCTCCACCCCATTTTACAGCTTGAAAGTCACTCTGTTACTTTAGGAACATAAAATATGACTATGGACAATTTGACTTGGCATAAAATTATCACAATTCACATATTAAAATATAGTGTATCCAAACAATTATTACAAACAGAATTTACTTTTTAAATAATATTTATTTGTTATTGTAACAAGTGTAGTAACAATCTCCTGAACTGTTTATTAGTGTATATGAAACAAAGAAACCTCAACAAAACAATGTTTAAAAATCCAGAATTAACAATTTATAATTCCTCTCCACAGCATTAAATAAAAATAAAATAAAAACCTCATTCTGGTAAAAAGATTTGAAGACAGGGAAAATGTATAGAACAGACATGTCCAAACGTCAGCCCTCCAGAAGTGGGACTAAGTTTCAGTGAATGGGCATGACATTTAATCAGAATAATTTTTGTTGCTCTGTATTTTCTCCCAGTGTTTTGAGGCCTAGTGAAGAGGACAGAAGAGAGGCAAACACACCACCCACATGCAAAAACAAAAGTGAAACCTTTTTCTTTTTCTTGTGACAATAGCAGCACCTCCTAAAAGAATAAATGCATCTTGTTCTTGCACTGGGGAGTTCAGTTTGTAATCTAGGACTCTCTTGTCCTTAGTGCACAGAAATCAAAATAATCTGATGCTATGAATATTTTTTTAGAAATGATTTGGAAAATATTAGAAGACCCTGTCTTAAAATATTTTATTCATCATGTTAAAATAAAACATTCTATAATCATTTTTCTTTTTCCCAATTTTTCGGAAAACCCCCAAAAGACTTCAGGAAAACCCCCAGAAAAAACTGTTGTTGTTTGTTCAATTTTTCTGTTTCCGCCCCCTCCCCCCAGGTCTTCATATCTCTAGTCCCAGAAGCCTTCACCACTGGCTATGCTGGCCACAATTCCTGGGAGTTGTCCCCTGAGAACATCTGGAGACCCAGCTGGAGAACCACTGTATAGGGGAAGGTAGATTCACGCCTATTGATATGCACATAGTCCACTGAAATAGGTGTTACATTGGCTCATGATACAGTGCTGCTGCATTTTAAAGGCTCCCACAGTGTCTCCATTTGTCTTTTTTTCTTAGTGTGACACCGTGCTACCACTGGAGCCTAAATATAACAGAGCCTGTGCATGCATCTGGTTCGGAGGGACCACAGAGTTTTTATCCATTCTTAGAAATTTACCCTTATTCAACCAATCATCTGATTGTTTGCATCTCCCTTTCTTAAAAAGAAAGGGGGAAAACAACAATTCAGGCTTGGAAGCCATTGGAGGCATCATGCTCTGAGTGATTTTACATAATGCAATAATAGCATTATTAAAATGTCCCAGATGTTGTGTATCTCTCTCACATAAATCTAATATACAGAATCTCCCAGGACATCCTAGAACTGTCAGATTAAATATAGGGAAATTCGATTCTCTTTCAAGTGTGCATGCTTGCCCCTGCAGGCAGATCTGAATCTCCACCTTCCCTTGTTTATATACACATCTTCACCTTCTTTTCACCTACCCCACCCACGTGATTATCTTTGGCTTTCCTGGGTTGCCTTTGAAGTCTGCCCTGTAAACTTTCATACATTAAACACTTTCAGAAATCAGCTTTCAGTTGAGTTTAAATCATGCCCTCTTACTATAATTGTTCTATCTTATTTGTTTTCTGTTTCTCGTTTTCTCCAAGGAAAACTGTGTATGTTATAATTCCAAATGTTTATTCTCAGAGCCCAAACAGGTGGATTAGGTTGAGATGCAGACTAGTTGAAAGATACCCAGAGAGCTTTCTGGCTGAATGGGGACATGGATCCGGATTGTCATTGCATTGATCCCAAACATTCACCACTATTCTGCAGCCTTCTAAATCACATTTAGTGTGATCCTCCCCCCCTTCTCCATGACAGGCCTGGCATGACGTGGTTATACTGGGATATGTACTAAATGAGATTCCAAGTGTGGTGTAGGGGATAGAAGAGTGATGGACTAGGACCCTGGAGACCAGGGTTCAAATCACCACCAGGCATGGAAGCTGACTTGGGGAACTAGACCTGGAAAAACCACAACCTTAAATATCCTACTCATCCTGAAAGCCCAATTATGGCTGTATAAATCACTTCCGATGGCAGGACACACAACACACAAGACAAAAGAAATTTTTTTTAACCTAGCGTGTTGTTAGTCTGTGGAACTCCCTGCCACAGGATGTGGGGATGGCATCTGGCCTGGATGCCTTCAAAAGGGGATTGGTCAGATTCCTGGAGGAAAAGTCCATCACAGGTTACAAACCATGATGGAGATGTGTAATCTCCAGTCTCAAAACTGGGGTACTTCAAGGACCAGATGCAGGGGAGTGTTATCAGGAGGCAGATATCTAGTCTCATGCGCTCCCAAATGCATCTGGTGGGGCCACTGTGAGAAACAGGAAGTTTGACTAGATGGGCCTTTGGCCTGACCCAGCATATGACTCTTCTTATGTTCTTTTGTTCTTACCACACACATATACTAAATAGTTATCAGGGAGGGAGTTTGCTTGAGAACCTGGTTCCTTTTCTGATAGGGTGGAAGGAACTGTAGGACAACAAATGAAAGCACTGAGGAAGCCTCATGATGTAAGGAATTTTAGATCAGGTGGAGTTTGTTAATCCAGATTGTGGATTGAATCCCTGATTTGCTAATGAGAGGTCCTGCTATCTTTATCTGTGAGCAACTTGCTGCCAGGTTCAACCACGCCCCTAGCCCCATTCTTCGTGGCCTCTAGGCCTGTCTTTTTATCATTCTCATGACTTGGAGGAACTGTAGTAGGGAGAAAGGCTTGGCCGTGCCCACTTCTACCAGCCCTTTTGCACATGCCTAAATATGGATGAAATCCAAGGTTTGCTCTTTGGTCTGAGCTACCAGGTTTGGAATTTGTATTATCTGGCTTAGGTCACAGTAGTTTTTACATAACTTTCCCCCAGTTTCATCACAGTGGAAAATAATTTTTAACAGCTTTTCTATTTTCAGTGTTGTATAAGAAGACACAGTCACTAATACGATTATTAAAAAAAAGTCTGTTGCTTGTATAGCACCCCATAGCAGTTGAAGCACTCTCATGGAGGTTTACAGTTTAATTATGCAGACTCCACATTGCCCCCATGAGCTGGGTACTCATTTTACTGGCCTTGGAAGGATAGAAGGCTGAGTCAACCACAAGCCGGCTGGGTACCTGGGACAGGACCCTGGGTCATAAGCACAGTTTGGGCTGCACTCAGCCACAAGGCTTACGTCATCTTTGTTGTCTCCCTCACACATGGCTTTATGAACTCCAGAATGGTTAGCTTTATAAAATTCTCTTAATATGATGATCAGACGAAGAGGGGGAAGAGGGGAGGGAGAGGACTGACTCCATAAATATTTTAACATTGACATAACAGAGGAAATGAGGCTCCACTGTGAATGGCCACTAAAAGTAAATTACATTTGATTTGCAGTTAACTCTTTAATGTATTAGCTTGGCTCTATGTGAGCTGTTGGTTATTTTGGGGCCATGAAACCTTGAATTCCTTTCACCCTTTCACTTTGTGTATGTGTGCAAGTGACAAAGCAGATATAGAAATTAATTTGTGATTTGTGTCATGGGTCCTTGTGAAATTTGAGGGGTTTTTTTTGTGTCCCTCATTTATTCCGGTATGAATGGTTTCATGAACAATGATGAACCTGCCTGGTCAATGAAGGGACCCAATGCAGTTACCAGGAGTATCAGAAGTTAAATCTGAATACTCTGGTGATAGTAACCTTTGTCTTGATTACCTTTGAGTTAAAAGTCATGTTATCCACCATATCTGTTGTAAAAAGTAGACTTGGTGACAGCAAATGGTGCATTCATGACCAGTATAAAAAGTTACCAATCTTTGCTCTGTTTTAATTTGAACATTGTACTTTGGAGATGGTCACATAATTGAGTACCAGAGTATAAAGCTAGCCAACTTATGTTTTCTAGAGTACTTACATGACCACAACATCCTGCTGCTGTGTTTTGGAGAAATAAAGGAGGCCCCAGATCCCACAAGTGCGCCTTTTGTGTAGTGTCAAATTCCTGGTTCATTTTTATTGGCTGATATCCATAGTAAGTTCCAAGTATAGTAGGTCCACTGAATCAGTGGGGATCTGGTGAGTTAACGTCTCTATAAGTTCCATTAATTCAGTGGCCGTACTCGAGTTGTGATTTACTGCTGGATTTTAGGCATTGTGTTTGTGTGCTTTTGTAAACCCTATAAGGTGTCGGACTAAGATAAGAGTGCAGCTGTGAGCCAGAGATTTGAAGAAGAAAGAGGGGGAGAGGTGAAGAGGGTGGGTGGGTGGGGTCTGTTGTCACTTAAACTGCTAAGCCCTTGCCAACTTGGTCTAGAGTTTTGAAGTCTTTGCATGTGGAACTGATTCTTCTGTCTTATGGATACCCAAACCAGTTGAGGAAGACATTGTGAGTTTTTATCTGAAATTGAATTCTAAAGGTCACTTGAACTTCAAAATTTCTACAAGCAACTTCTGGGTTGGTGCTGTTGCCAAGGTCTTTGTGCACAAAATTGAAGCATTTTATTATAATAGTTCACGTGGTCTAATATAAATCTGAATAAGAAGGCATTCATTCTGTCAAATTGTGTTTGCAAGGTTCATTGATGCCTAAGTACGCAAATAGTTTCCTAGAATTTAAATGTTACACGTTGGAAAAAAATATGTTTTAATATTACACATAATAATTATTTCAAACTACAGGAAGATGGATTTCAGAAAAAAAACTTCTTAACTGTTAGAGTGGTACAACAGTGGAACCAGTTAGCTTGGGGAGTGGTGAGCACTCCAGTGCTGGAGGGATTCAAGAAAAAAATTGACAACCATCGCTCAGGTCTGCTATGATTTTGATTCCTGCATTGAGCAGGGGATTGGAGTTGCTGGCCTTATAGGCATATTCCGATTCCATTACTATATGATTCTATAAATATGAAGGTTTTTTGTTGCACTTCCCTCTATAAAGCCATGCTGCTGCTTTGAGAGACCTTCTTTGTTGTGTTGCCACACATTTATCTTCATGCTTGAGAAGACCAACCAGTCACATATGCTAAAAATGAATTAGATGATTGTACTAGATGCCCTAAGCCAGGCATGTCCAAACTTCGGCCCTCCTGATGTTTTGGACTACATCTCCCAGAATTCCAAGCCTGTATTTCCAATACCAAATGACTGTGGGAATTGTGATCTAAAACATCTGGAGGGCCGAAGTTTGGACGTGCCTGCCTTAAGCTTATCCAATGTCGCCTGATTTCGGAAGCTAAGTAGGGTTGGCCCTGGTTAGTACTTGGATGGGCGACCACCAGAGAATACCAGGTGCTGTAGGCACCTGGAGTAAGAATTGGCATGCAAAACCACTCCAGTATTCCTGCCAAGAAAACTCCATGGACATGGGGTCACTAAAAGTTACGACTGCAGCGACACAACACACACACACACACACACACACACACACACACACACACACACACACACACACACACACACACACACACACACACACACACACACACACACACACACTAGGGGTGAGCAGCAAGAGCTTGCTACTGTGAAGCAAAGGCAAACAGAGAATGTCTTGAGTGTTTCTCAGTACTGTAAAAGCAGATCTGTAATCTGACAGGTTCCTTCTTTGTATTTCAAATAAACATCATTCTCTTTGAACAGGAACATTCTGATCTACCCTGGTGTTTTAACAATGTCAAGTTAAATACTCTGTAGCCAAGGAAAATACCAGTTGGCATTTTCTGCGGCAAACACTGCTGTCCTTGATATGCCTCATTTGTCTTTTGTGAAACAGCATATTGAAATCTTATTTCTTCTGGGTTGGAATGCTGGGAGTGTAGGCAGATGTGGAGAATACTTGCCTGGCTTTCTCCTGCGAAAGACTCTTGGCACGCAACAAATGCCACCATTGTTCTGAAAAACCTCTAGCCTGTCGAGTGTGGCAACCATGGGTTCAGTGTTGACAATGAGAACTCAAAGAGGCTGGGCTATCTGAAACTCCCAAGAAAAAGAAGAAACACACTTTTTTTGCTTTGGATTTTTCTTGGTGTGTGAACAGGATGGCCACTCTAGCGTTGCTTATTATCTAAAATTAAAGGACTGTATTCAATGAGGACCAAAGCCATAAACAGCAATCGTGATGGGGTGAGAAAAGAAAGGTTGAGGAGAGATAAACCAAGGAGAGGTAAAGGATCATTTCAAGTTGCAATCTTTGTTCTGCTGTTATTTATGATTTGAAAAAGGTGTTGAAATGGATGTGTGACTTGTGTCCATTTTCAAGTAATTGTCTTGAAAACTTTCAAGTTTAAGTAGGTAGCATTGATTTGCATGTAAATTACCACTTTTATTTTCAGTTCCATTATTTACATAAAACCAGCCTACTCCTTTCTATTATAGTGTAAGTGAAGAATGTAACCAAACTGTTTTTAGACATTGAAAGTAAAACCAGTATTTGGATAATCTCTAGCCTTTGTATTACAGTATCACACACAGGAATCACACAGGAATGTAATACTTCTGTAAAATACTGCAAAGAACAGTTTCATCTGGCTTGAACGCTTCTGGTGTTTGAAGAAAATTTTGTGTGATTGATAGCTTTCTTATTTAGTAGGACTTGATGGATTGGAAAGTGAGCTAAATTGTGTTTACCTAAACTCATTGTAAAATAATAGTTTTGGAGGGCAGTAAGTCTTTCAGACATTGCTGTGTGGAGTAATCTTTAACTGTCTTTTGAAAGAGGGAGTAGGTGAAGTTACTTTGCTTACATTGCTTTTACTGGGTCTGTCTTTCCGCAGATCAAAGGTTATTATATAAGCACCCCACTGTAAGAACTTGGCGCAAGTGGTGCTGCAGATAGCAAACTTCCTGCAGTGAGTAGCTTACAGCTGAACCTTTGGTCCAGGATGAGTCAAGGCAAGAGGAATCTAAGTGATGGGATGGAAATCAGACATGAGCCACAATTTCCTGACTGCTAGGTAACCCCTGCAGTCCCAGATGAGTCACTGAAGGAATGGAGCCAAACTGACACTCTCTCTTTTTTTTAACCTGCATTCCAAAACAAGATGTTGTTGTAGCAATGTTCTAAGAGACCATCCTTTTGGATCTCTGCAATTGTGGCCAGTATCCCTGGAAGTACAGTGAATGTTTGCTGATGTTCTACAGTACCGTTCCCCCTGTTTTTCTACTGCAGTGTTGGGCAGCTTCTCGTCTCCCAGGTATTTGGGGACTAACAGTGCCATCAGCCACAAGCAGTATAATATAGACTAATAGGAGTTGAAGTCCAGCATCATCTGGATGGTCACAGGTTGCCCGTCCTGCTGCAAGAAAGAACATGGACTGGAAATGGGGAAGGAAATATGACTTGATCATAAGTAAACCCTTTGTCTCTGTTTTGTTACAAAGTGTTCTGCTTATATACCGCCCCATACCACGTCAAGTAGTCTCTGGGTGGTTTACAGGGTTTTTTAATTACAGTATGCAGGCTACACATTGCCCCCCTCCCAGCAAGCTGGATACTCATTTTACCGACCTCGGAAGGATGGAAGGCTGAGTCAGCCATGAGCTGGCTACCTGGGATTGAACTCAGGTCATGAGCACAGTTTTACCTGCAGTACAGGCACTTAACCACTGCACCTCGGGGCTATACATTTCTGTACATCCCACCTGCATATTTGCCCCATTTTTGTTTGCATTCAGTTGCAAGATTTTACTCTTGTCTTCCGCTGCAGCTAGACCTAGTATGTCTGCATTTCTTCTAAATTATGTATATTAATGTTTTTTCCCTATTGGCCAACTTGTGCTTGATGTATTTTTAAGTTGTACACATTTTAACTATTCTTATTGTTAAAATGTGGATATGGTTTTGTAGGTATTTTGTTTCAGCACATTTCAGTCCAAGGTACACAGTATTTCGCAATGTCCCTTGGGATATGCAAAATGAAATACTTTGTCTTACCCTTTAAAATCTCCATAATTCTAGAAAGAGTGAGAAGGGTTCTCCCTGCTTTGATACCAACAAGGATTCCTTTTCTGTCCCCCCCCCCACAATGATTGTTGACTTAACAGTAAGAGTGAAAAATGCCAGAACAGAAGTAGAAATGAGGGGGACTTACCCGTATATACTCGAGTATAAGTCGACCTGAGTATAAGTCAAGGCCCCTAATTTACCCCCAAAAAAACTGGGGAAACGTATTGACTCGAGTATAAGTCTAGGGTGGGAAATGCAGCAGGGCCTGGCAGCTCCTCCTTTGTGAGCTGGGCGAGCTCTGTGTGATGTTTAAAATGACTTTTAGCCACTGATTCAAGTGCTTGGGTCAGTGGCTAAAAGTCATTTTAAACATCGCATGCCACTCCCCTGTGATGCAGAGGGGGGTCATGAGAAGCGGCACACAATGTTTAAAATGACTTTTAGCCACTGACCCAAGCACTTGCCTCAGTGGCTAAAAGCATTGACCCGAACATAAGCCGAGGGCCCCTTTTTCAGCCCAAAATTAAGGCAGAAAAAATAAGCTTATATTCGAGTATATACAGTAGTTAGGGCTGGTGTTCATGTAAAGATACTGTGTCGGAGATGCGAAATATTTCTGTTCCAAAGCAAAAGCACTCTCTGGCCAGTTTAGAGTTTATTTATGCAAGTTACACATTGCACCCCTCCCCCAGCAAGTTGGGTACTCATTTTACCAACCTTGGAAGGATGGAAGGCTGGGTCAACCTTGAGTTGGCTGCCTGGGATTGAACCGGAGATCAGGTTGTGAGCACAGCTATACCTACAGTACAGCTGTTTTAACCACTGCGCCACGAGGCTCTGCAAAGCTGATGAAAAGCTTGTGGCCCTTCTTCACAGCTTTGTTTCTTGCAGAGTCTTGACATTTCTTTGGAAAAATGTAGCATTTCTCAGGAGTACCCACATTATTTCTTAGATGTTTCAATAATTATTTTGGGATTAAAAATAGTTACATGCCCAGGTTAGCATATCCTGTACCCCCCCAACCCCAACAATCTAGAATAAGTAGTGGGAGGCAATGAGAACCTCTGTCCCTGTTGTTAACTGACAGTCTTGAATTTGTAGAATTGTTTTGGAAAAACAAACCCATGTTTGGACTCCAGTTTCCACAATTGCAGTAGCTCTCTGTCCTGACAGGCACGGGTGGTGTGGGAGTGTGTGAGATCATTTTTACAGTAGCTACATACAGCTGCTATGTTGGGGATTGTGGATCTCTTGTATTTTGTTCTCAGAAGTGCAGCTGCGTTAATTTTTGGAGAGCTTTTTTTTTTTAATTGGCCCAGTGTTTCATATATTCTGACAGACATTGCTTTCTGTGATAGGAAACACGAAAACAATGACATACTGTACTTCTTTCTTTATTTCCTCCGTTTGTGGGACCCACTTTTATTTATTTCTCTCTCTGTTTTCCTGTCTTTCTTCTTCAGTCTTGTGTCTCTAGCTGAAAAGAAGTTTAGAATTTGTAAACCTTTTGCAATAGCTGCATCCATAGAACTGGGGTGGATTTTAACAGATACAGCTTGATATGAAGGTGCAATAGAAACTGCATCTGCTAAAATTCCACTTTTGTACAGCCATTAAAGATAAAGTAATTTTCTGGTTACCATGCTGTAAACTTCTTCCTGTTCCATTCTCTTATATGCATGCAGAAGCAAAAAAATAAAAAAAATAAAAAATAAAAAAATAAATTAAATTTTAAAAAAGCCTAGGACAGTATCCTGTTTATTAGCTACCAGCTAAAAAACACAGTCTGAACAACATTTTTATGCAATGCTTCCAGGTCTAGATATGGCACAGGCAAATGATTTATTTCAGACCTGAACATGTATAAGTAATTTCTTGAGTAAAATGGAATTCCCTACCATAACTTCAAATACCCATTTTAATTTCCATCCACCTCTTGCTGCTTTTAATAAGTCTCATGTGAGTCTGGATTAACATAATATTAAATTGTCAAAGTGGATTGCAAGAAAGCTTCAGTTGATTGCCAGAAGTAAGGAGGATTTATTTAATGTCCCTAAAAGTATTTTTTTTTTTTTTTTCTTTTTTAAAAAATGATAAATATATTGAGTTATCAAAAGCTACAGAACATGTCAGGTTTTATTACTTTTCTCCCAGCATAGGGCAGAAAAAAAGATGAATCTATATAAATGGGTCTTTATAAGAACAAAGCAAACTCATAGTGCTTTGAACAAAAAGGCTGTATAGTAAGTTCTAAATAGGTTGTAGTGACACAGGTCTCTTGAATGGTTGTTTTGAGATTTCTGACAAGGCATTGGGGAGTGCTGAAGAGCTTGAAAACTGGCTGTTGTGCATGGCCATTCCTGATGTTAGACCAAAGTAACTTATTGTGGGTAAAAGGAATTACAAAGGAAGTTATGAGAAAACAGAGAGAGCTGGAGTAGACTTGATTCATTTCTGTGTGTTCTGTGCTGTGAAGTTGGAACTGAATTACAGCAACTCTAACTGGGCTTTCCAGGTAAGGGAGAGATTTAAGGAGTGGTTGTATCGATTCCACTCCCCCTTTGAGTTTCCATGGCCAAGTGGGGATTTGAACCAGTTCTCTGGAGTCCTAGTCCATCACTCTATTCACTACACCAAACTCAGTATCCATCCTAGAATTCATTTCTACTGTACATCAGAAAGATAAACTAAGGATAGTGTATTCTTAGTATGCTAAGACCAGAACTCAGTCAGATAGTTACACCAGCGTTAGGGCTATTGCTAATTGCATTTGCGTATTTTAATTAATATGTTGTCCTTGCACTCGCCATCATGTGCCATTCTCATAAGTTGGTGTATGACACAGAAAACTTGTAGTACCTCTTGAACTAGGGTATTTATTTATTTATTTATTTATTTATTTATTTATTTATTTATTTATTTATATTTATGCATTTCCAGAAGGGACACTGGGAAAGACAAATAA
The DNA here is from genome assembly GCA_029282475.1 of Phrynocephalus forsythii. NCBI lineage: Eukaryota > Metazoa > Chordata > Lepidosauria > Squamata > Agamidae > Phrynocephalus > Phrynocephalus forsythii. The sequence continues at coordinate 99,519,132 of JAPFRF010000006.1, forward strand.
ATTTCATCATTTCCAGTTCAGGGGTCCTCAACCTAAGGACACTGGGAGGTCCTGAAAACAACCCCCACCTACAAATAAATCAATTCATCACTCTAGTTTATATTATTTTACTTCCTTATATACTGACCAATAGGATTCTGTTGCATTTGTATTAACAGTCTGGATTAATTTTGGTTATAGTTATAACAAAAGATGTAATTTTCCTTGAAACTAGCATACTGCCGATAATAGGATGTTGATGTAATCTGTGTAATTTATTCATGTGAATAATGCCCTTTTGAAAGTTGACTATCAATGTAATTGTCTCTCTTTTTCTCATCTCATTTGGTCCCCTCCCCTCAACTATGTACTCTGCATATATAGACTGATGTGTTCCAGAAAAGCTCACTAAAATATTTTTTTAAGGAGCCACAACTGGAGAAGGGCATGAATGATTGGTGCAGCTGTTCAGTGCAGTTTGTTTCCCAAACAAACAGCTGATCTGTGGTTCAGCGCTCAACCCCCTCCAGCAGGCACCCACGTGGTGGCAGCATCCCACCTCCACTGGTTGCTGTCTTTAGAGTGGGCACCCGCTGGAGGAGGTGGGGTACCAAACCATGGATCAGCTGTTTGCCTGAGAAACGAACCACACCAAAATGCTGACCCAGTGGTTTGTGCCCGCCTTTAAGCCACAACTGTCTTGTTTTTATTTTTGTCTTGTGCTATGCTAGCCTAGTTCACGATGCACTTTATAAGAAGTAAGTCTTCTTATAAAGGGCATTATTGTTATATCTGTCACACCATTCTGATGTGAAACAAGTGGTGTACATGTGCATATATCTAGTTTGTTCTACCTTTTCCATGACTAGGTAAACAAGAAGGAAAGAATTTCACATCATCTGACCCTCAGTTAAGTGTGCCCAGACAGGCAAAGATTTGTAATCTGGCTTTAAACTTTGGTTTGTAGAGTCCTGGTTTGTTTAGATGCAATTACAGTAATTGCATTCAGATACAACAAAAAGGCACTTCAGTTCCTGCGTGCTTTTGGTCAACTTACATGAATTGTGTAGCAAATAAGCATTGTGAACATGCATACACCTCATTTTTTTGCTGCATTTCCCCAAAACTGTTTCTTCACTGGTTGTCACATGGAAATGAACCAGTGGGAAGACAAAGTTTGCTTTGAATATGAACTACAGCCATAAGTTGTGTGTATGATTTCTAGAGATTGCACAGTGGGATTGTCCACAGGATTGTTGCTATGATCTGCTAATGTACTACACGGCTTGGGCCTCTGCACATCTACAGTTGTCACTGAATGATGTCTGCTTGACTCGTGTGTTTCTTAGGTTATTGCAAATATTACAGTGCTGTGTAGACCTGAAGAAGCTGCCTTAAGACTATCTAGCTCAGTGTTATGAATTCTTAACTACCGGCAGCTCTTTAGGATTTTTGGCAGGAGGTTTTGGGGACTATCAGTGCAAAACACTGGATATTAGAATCAGAATACTTTTATTGGCCAAGTGTGGTTGGACACACCCAGAATTTGTTTTGGTAAAATATGCTCTCCATATATAAAAGGAAATATAAGAATCATATAGTCAACAATAAAAACACAGTACAATAATACAATGTAACCTATTAGTAAAAAAGGAAGAAGAGAAGTAAAAATAAATTATTCAACAGTTTGATAGCACTTGGAAAGAAACTATCTTTATATCTAGTTGTCCTAGTATGCAATGCCCTAAAACGTCGCCCTGAGGGTAACAATTGAAACAGGTTATGTCCAGGATGTGTGGAATCTGTATATATTTTCATCGCCCTCTTTTTAGCTCGTGTGGTATACAATTCCACAATAGATGGCAGATTAGTAGCAATAATTTTTTCTGCAGTTCCAATTATCCTTTGAAGTCTATATCTGTCATGCTTAGTCACAGAACTAAACCAGACAGTTATAGAGGAACAGATGATAGATTCAATAACACCTCTATAGAATTGAATCAACAGTTCTTTTGGCAGTCTGAACTTCCCTATCTCCCCCCCCCCCCGGTTATCAGACTGCCTGCTGGAAGTTATTGAGAGGTTTGTGACCCCTCTTTGTAATGGAAGTGACAGGTAGTATCTAGGGACCTGGCTTCAAGGATGCCTGGCTTTTGTGTTCTTCCTTAGCACATAACTTTGCCCTTTTTATAAGTACGGTAAATAAAAAAATGTTTAAAAATTGTTAGGGGCCTCCCCCCATTGAACTCTCCCAGGAAACTCCTGTTTGTTCTCCCCGTTCATTCATTCGCTCCCTGGCTCTATGCTCTGCAGGGAGTCAGGTACCATAAAGGCCCTCCCAGAGCTCACAGCTGCTACTTATAGCTCCCAGCAGTAATCAGGACCTCCCCTGTCTGTTAGGCCACACCCCTCCTGCTAAGCTGACAGCTCTTTTGTTTAGGCCACACCCCTCTTTTTGAGTTCATAGCTCTTTCTGTTTAGGCCACACCTCTTCCTTTTAAGGCATGCACGCGGCTCTTAAGCCCACGCTGCTGCTCTCTGGGCAATTCCTAGGGGTTGTTTTAGGTCCCTTCTAAGGTATCTCTGACTTGGCCTCCTTGGCCCCTTTCTGACTTACTTTCCACCCCAGTAGCTGTGGTGCCAGTGGGGAGCACAAGGGCCAACATCACCAGGTGAGAAGGGCTTGTCGATTGGGGGGGGGGGGGCTGAAGGGATTTTTTTGGGGGGGAACCGATGGGCTGGCAAAGGGCCGGCCCACCGTCATAGCAGCCAGGAGCTGCCAGCCTCTTATTTGCACATAGGAAATAATGGAAACTTTTTCCAGAACGAATCATGTAAGTTTCCATTATTTCTTATGTGAAAATTATTTCTGATGTATTACTATTTTGGTTTAGGAGCACGTTTCAGGAATAGCTCATGCTCGTAAACCAAGGTACTACATACTGTACATGTGTTTTCTTCTGTCTGTCAATGAAAGGAAACAACACAGATGGCCCTCTGCGAGGCAGTACATTTTAGCCATATAGAATGGAACTTCATCAGTCTGGCAGAAGAACATTTTCCAGAAACGAACACATACTTAACTACTGAACCAAATACAAATGGCAGGACCTTGTTTCTAAAGGAATGATCTGAAAAATCCATTGACATTTCCCTTGCTGTCAGACCTGGGGTGATGGTATATTCTGCCCCCCCAATTACTAAACTTTCTGTTCTATCTTAGCAGCATCTCCCCACCCCCACCCCCACCCCAACAGAGGGCTGGTTTCTAAATTTGATAGACCCTTCGTGGGTGCATTCTGGCTGCAGATAGAGCTGAGGGACCAGTGCAGGGTAGGTGGAGGACAGGTACAATTCTTATACTTTTGGACATTTTCCCACTGAAGATGCAGAAACTAGCTTGGTTCCCAGTGCCTGGGTCACCAAGGGGCAGCACTTGTCCTATTGTTCTTTCATTACAGTAGGACCCACGTATCCACTGATTCATTATCCACTGATTCAGTTATCTATGGTTGGCAGAGAAAAAATAAATAATTCAGTAGCCGCAAAGCAAGCTACTGTCACAAAGAGCAAATGTAAAGCAAGCTACTGTCATAAAACAGCAGCTGTAAAGCAAGCTACCGTCACAAACAGCAGCTGTAAATCAAGTTACTATCACAAAACAGCAGTTTTGAGGACATTTTGGCATTCTCTCTTATCCACGGTTTTCATTATCCACAGGAAGGCTTGGAACCAATTCTCGGCAGATACTGAGGTCCTACTGTACTGCTCTCTTTCCTTTGATATCTTCTCTCTCTCTCTCTCTGTCACACACACACACACACACACCATGTTCATATCCAGCAAAATCTTCAGGAAACTTCATAAACTGAATATTGGCCCTAAGTGTGTGGAGGGATTTGACTTGACTCTGTTTCCTGAAGGGCAGGGAATAAACTGCAAAACTGGCTTTAGGCATATTTTGTTTTAACTTCCTCATCTTCACCGCTCCTCCATTTTCTAAAGCAATTTTCAACACGAGTTTCTACCAGCAGACTCCAGCTGTGCAACCTTCCTTGCTACAGGTTTCTCCACATTAGCTTTGCTGTACGTACATTAAGGAAAGAGTATTAAGACAACCGTCTGTCAGATCTGCTTGGGTTTGGATTCGACGGGCTTCCAACTCACTTATTCTATGATTTATGAGTTCTGTGAAATAGTTATTACTGTAAAATTGTAACATTTTGGTCAGCAGCATGGTGGCAACTCATGAGCCAACAGGAAGAAACCATAGAGACAGAAGTTTGTTTTCTGAACATGGGTGCATTTTATTTCAGTGAAATGTGGTAGCTTTCTAGCACTTCAGCTTTTCTTGCACAGCAGTCCTCCAGATGTGATGTGCATAATTCTGATAATCCCCAGGCTGGAAACATGCCTGGAGTGTGCCAGATTGCAGGGGCTATTGAGAGTCTGGGGGATTATATCTCTTGCCCATGAAAAGAAATATGTCTTCTTGAAAATAATATATTTTAGACATGGGCACGACTCGGCGAAATCCTTGTTTCCGTTTCTGTTCCTCGTTTCTGTTATGTAACGAAACGAAGAACGACAATTACTCCGCCAGAACTCGAACTCAAACCGACTAAAGAAAAATTGGGTCTGATTTGTCGTGGTTGTTCCTGGCGGCATCGCAGCAATCGCGCGATGCCAAGCAGCTCAGGAAAAAGGTTTTGAAAAAAAAAAAAAAACCTGATTCCTGGCCAGAAAAGCAGGCGAAAATATGCCTGCCTGAGTGAGGGCACCTACCAGAGGGGTGGTTTCTGGGGGGGGGGTCCCCAGCCTTCCCCCCCTCCTGTCCTGGGCTTGCATCCTGTCTCGCCAACATTAAGGAAAGAAAAAAGTTTTAAAAATAAAAAAAATCCTTGATTCCCGGCCAAAAAAGCAGGCGAAAATATGCCTGCCTGAGTGAGGGCACCTACCAGAGGGGTGGTTTCTGGGCGGGGGGTCCACGGCATCCCCCCCTCTCCTCTCCTGGGCTGCACATCCTCGTCGTCTCGCCAACTCGCCATGCCATGCGGTGCGGGCGGGGGATCCAAAATGGGGCGACCGCAAGCAATATTTATTTATTTTGAAATCGTGGTGGTCCAAAAACACACCAAAGCACCACAGAAACATGCGAAAATAGCTATTTTAAAACTGCCTGAATTTTTACAGTAGCAGCAGTGGGTTTTTCTTGCAACAAAACGTCTCCATTGATTTTATTTTTATTTTTATTTTTATTTTTATTTTTTTACACCTGCACAATGATGGGCTGGCCATGGGAGTGGACCATGCAAATTTTTGGAGCCATTCCACCAATTGCATGGCCACTTGATTAGGTTTTGACCGAGACTTCTGGGATGTGCCTGTCGGGCATAAAAGCCCACTGAACCCAACCCGAACCTAACCCATACGCCAGTACACTGTCCTTCTTAGTGGGTCAGAGGCACCCAGAGGTGCACCCACGAACTTCACCCTAACCTTACCCGTAACAAACATGCGCTAACCCCCTAACCCTAAGCCAAATCTGCGCATTGCACTCACGCAAGTACAGTTCCCTTCTTCAGTGAACCACAGAGCGCCGAGACTGAGGAGGGGCCTTCCCCAGTGTGCGCACTGTGACACTGCAGTTAGCAGTGGGCCTGTGGTCCAGAGAGAGGCACCCAAAAAGAGGTGCCTCGAGTCTCAGAGTATGCATATCCAATTGGCTATGCATTCAGGAGGCACCCACCCCAGAGAGGTGCCTCCAGGGGATTCATAGCGGGCCAGAGGAGGCACCCACCCCAAAGAGGTTCCTCCCCAAACCAATGTCCAGACGAAAAGCGAAAAGCGACAAATTTTTGAAAAATGTCATCTGGCTGACAACTCGAAAACATCAATGCCCATCTCTTATATATTTGCAAGCTGTACCTGTAATTATATTCAGATGTCGGTAGTTTTTGATTGCCAGTTATATGCCTGTGTAATAAATGTGCACCAGTTATTTTGGATAAATGTTATGCCAGACAAATACTAAATAATTGCCTGATGTCCTAAATGGCACTTTCCTTTGATGCTTACCACAATTTAAGATGCTGGATTATGTGCTAGACTCTTGGATTAGGGGCAAAATTTTGTTGTATATTCATCTGTAGTTTGGGAACTGTAAATATTCAATCTGATACCACTCACCATTTTGTGGGTCAGTTAGGAACTATGAAGAAAGGGGAAATGGGACATCATTTAATGTCCTGGATATGTATGTTAACATGTGCATGTTTGCCTTCTGTCTAGATGACAGCAGTATGCTCTACATTGTTATTGTTACATGCTGTCAATTTCAATTTTTACATATTTCAGGCAAAAATCAAAGAAAAACAAAACAAAACAAAAAGACACAAACATGTGGCACCTTAAAGACTAACTTTCATATTTTAATGTAACATTTCGTGCACATGCTGCTATACATGTCTGAAGAAGTGCACATGTGCACGAAACATTACATTAAAATATGAAAATTAATCTTTAAGGTGCCACATGTTTTGTCTTTTGTTTTGTTTTGTTTTTCTTTGATTTTTTGCCTGAAATTCTTGAAAAGACTAACACGGCTACCCTCTCTGAAATTTTTACATAGTCAGTGATAAAGTTATGTAGTTCTTCTGCAGTCACAATTTTGCCTTCTTACTCTTCTGCTGCTATCCTGTTTTCACTTTCCTTAACAGTCATTTCAAGTGGTTGCTGCTCTCTGCTTTTATGTGCTGTGTTCAGCTGCCTTTAAAGTCTATTTTGAATTTCAGCTGGTTGAAAATGTTGCAGACCAACTACCTGGGGGCATATAACTCCTCAGGTACACCAACTTCATTGGCTGCTGGTACATTCCTGAATCCAATTCAAAAGTCCCATCAGTCCCTGTATGGCGTGGGTCCAGGCTATCTGTGATTGTTGCGTCGTTTTAACTGACCGTGGGTCACCTTGTGTCCCACAGTGGAGAGAAAGGTGCTATGTGAACAAATAAAATAAAATACAAGTCTGTAGGCTAAGGTCTCTCTACCCATCAGTGTCTGCTGCTAAATCCTATTACCATTGACTCTTGTTTTTCTCCCTCTCTGGATTTGAGAGAGACTGACTTGCCTGGAAATTCAGATATGACTCAAGGATTTCCACTTGGTGCCCCCTTTTGGGGTCTTCAGGATGGGGGAAAATCCCCCAGTTGTGATTTTAGAAGCGGCAGCTGTGCTTGTGTTACCATGTCAGGCAAGAACAAAGCAAAGCAAAAATATAAAGAGGACAAAAACATTGTGGGTACTTAAATCAGGGATGGGGGACTCCAGTCACAGGACTCGCTGTCAAGTCGAACTTAAGTCCAGTGACTTGGACTTGTCTTGTTCTTTTTCTCCAAGGTCTCAGAACTCACCCACTCTTCCACTTTTTTTCTGATGGAGAAATCCTTATTTTTAATAGGGTCTTAGACTTGGGGACTCAGACCCAGAGAATTGCCAACATCCCTATCTTAAAGACAAACTACTATATTTCAGTGTGAACTTTCGTGGACAAATCTACTTCCTCAGATAAATTGTCCACAAAAGCACACATTAAAATACTGTATAGCTGTTAGCCTTTAAAACGCTACAGTGTTTTTGTCTTTGTTATTTCTGTTTTGGTTTTATTTATTTATTTATTTATTTATTTATTATTTACACTTGTATACCGCCCCATTCCCACAATGGGGACTCTGGGCGGTTCACAGTATCAAAATTAAAACAGCAAGAACAATTGAGAACTACAATAGCAAAACAGCAATGACCAAAAGAAATTTGGCGGGATAATAATATTAAAAAAACAACAACAACAACAACAACAAATGGGACCTTAGACATTGCCGTAAGCTTCTCGGAAGAGGATAGTTTTAAGATTCCTCTTAAAAGCTTCCAGCGATGGAGCCAGCCGTAAATCACTAGGGAGTTTATTCCAGATGGACGGGGCCACCACCGAGAAAGCCCGCCCCCGAGTACCCGCCTTATGGGCGTCCCTCGGTGTGACCGTCCACAGTGATAAGGCCGCCGAAGCTCGGGTGGGTCGGGCCAGGTCTAATTGTTTCCGCTCCGCCAAATATGCTGGGGCCAAGCCATGGAGGGTTTTGTAAACCAAAACCAACACCTTGAACCTTATTTAACCAGTGTAGGCGAGCCAGGAACGGTTGGCACACCAACCAAGCCTGTATTCTTTTCGCCGAACAAGGTTCAAGGGAGCCCCATGTAGAGGGCGTTGCAGTAATCCAAATGACCAGTGCCTTACCACAGTCCTTTTAAGATGGTAAAATGCTGACACCTGAGGTTCCAGGGTCAGATCCACGCCCAGATTCCTCACTCTTTGCGCCAGCTGGAGGCGGACCCGCCCAGACTGGGAAGAGGGCCACAGTACCCCTCCAACGAGCCCTCCGACGTGCCTAAAAATCCCAATTTTTTTAAACTGAAACCAGATTTCCCCCATCACAATCACTTTTTGATTTTTTTAAAAAGTTGGAATGTTTTCATTATTAAAATGCTGTTGTTTTAAAAATGTATGTGGCAATCATTTTAATATAAAATGTTCTATATCTCTGTGACTGTGAGAGATTCTTATTTATTTATTTATTTATTTATTTATTTATTTATTTATTTATTTATTTATTTATTTAGAATAATTTTACCCTACATTTCTCCTTAGAAAAGAACCCAATATGCTTACAATAATGAGGGACTATATACAGGCCAGAACATTTAAAACATATTCATGTTAAGAAAAGGGAGTTTGAAGAGGCATCTTAGAACATTAAAAGGTGACATTACAGCTATAAAGAGCACGCAAAAAGAAAAGAAAAGAAAAAAAGAAAAGAAATTTTATGAGAGAGTTATATTCATTTCTTGGACTGGGACCTTGATTCTGTATGCTTTTGTATAGATTATTTAGGTGAATATTTGTCTCATTAGGCTTGCAAATCTAGTACTCTGTCAAGAAGGTGCCATCAAGAAACTTTTCAGTTCTTGTGCATTCAGAGAGATATACCACCCTGAAAGCCTTCATTTGAGTGCCTACAGAAAAGTGTCGAATTTGGTTCCTCTCCATCATTTTCTTCCCTTCATTTAGTATTCACAGTATAGAATCATAGAATCATAGAGTTGGACGGGACCTCAAGGACCATCTAGTCCAACCCCCTGCCATGCAAGAACCCCATCACAATATTTCCGACAGATGGCCATCCAGCCTCTGCTTAAAAATCTCCAAAGAAGGAGACTCCACCGCGCTCCGTGGCAGCATATTCCACTGCTGAACAGCTCTAACTGTCATGAAGTTCTTCCTAATGTTCAACTGAAATCTCTTTTCCTGTAGTTTGAAACCATTGCCCGAGTCCTAGTCGCTGAAGCCATGGAAAACAATATGACATCCTTTCAAATATTTAAACATAGCTATCATATCCCCCCTCAGCCTTCTTTTTGAAAGGCTAAACATTCCCAGTTCTCTAAGCCGTTCCTCATAAGACATTTCCTCCAGACCCTCAACCATCCAGGTCGCCCTCCTCTGCATCCGCTTGAGGTTGTCAACATCCTAGTCATGCTTGACAGTGGTGTCACTCCTTTACTCCACCTGCCCTATTAATGGGCAAATCCATTCCAGTATTTCTGTTGCTTGGTTTTCCTCTATTGCATTCTTTTTCTTTACACGAGCTCTGTTTTTCCTAACAGCCAGTTCCATCTTCCTTAGACATCCCAAGGGAGAAAGCAAAGAGACAGAAGCATCTTTAGCTAGTCAGGCATCTTCTAACCTTCACCCTTTCTGAATCTGATCTGGTTTTGCTGTTTTCAGGACCTATGGTATCTCAACAGGAATAGTGGTTGTTTCATTGTTGTAAAGTACCCCCGCGGTCTTGCCCCAATGGTCACCAGGGAAGACATTGAGAATCAGGCACATGTTTATTACAAGGTATGAGACCTGACAGTTCGGCTGAAATAATAAGGCTGCTTAAAATGAGAGAGTCCAGAATACTTACAGATATTTCCATTCTTCCTGTGTATTGGGAGTTTTTCCCATGTCTGTTTCAGTAGCAAAGAATCCTTGCATGTTAGTCAGTGATCCTTGGGAGCTCCAAGGCATATTAACTGCTTACTTGGAGCTTGGAAGAGCTTTTTCTTCTCTTTCCTTTCCTTTCTGAATTTTTTCTTTTTGAAATTACAAATAGTCCAAACAAGACATTTAGAGTGTGCTTTAGGTTAGCATCAGGGTGTTTACATTTGAAGAGGAAACTTTCCCCCTCCCCACTCCACCCCACCAGCATGTCCCTAGAGATGGGCACGAAGCGCTTCGTACTCATCTCTAGACCAAAGGATGGCCAGTAATAGATCCTTCTGTGCCCATCTTCTCTTCTCTCTCTCTCTCTCTCTTTTTTCAGGTACTGATGCTGAGCAGGATGCCGCGGCCAAACTCGCCCAAGAACGAGCCGAAATAGTTGCCAAGTATGACAGAGTAAGTATCTGTGTAGCATGTAAACCTCCTTTCAATGTGATCTTCTGTTCGTCTGGGGCGAGCAACAACTGCCCACCTCTGCCCAAAGGAGTTGGTTCTGTACCTCTTGCGGCTACCAGCTTCTTTGGCACTGTGCTTAAGTGTTTTCCTAGTTGCCTTTTGCACAGACTTCCTCCCATTACCAGCAGGAGATGAGCCCTCTGCTGCATTCAGTATTTCAAGGAGAGATAGATTATACTAAATTTCTGTTGAATAATATCCAATAGGACACACTCCCCCCCCTCCCATATGCAGGATTAGTAGCCACTGATTTACTCATCCACCGCCTGAAAGTACGACATAACAAGTGGCCAGGAAGACACATCTAAAATTGCACTGGTAGCTTAGGGTAATAATGTTGGTCGTAGCTACAGTTATCGTGTAGTTGGATCTGCAGGTTCCACTTAGGTATTAACAGCTAAAACACTGTTGTTGTTGTTCAGTCGTTCAGTCGTGTCCGACTCTTCGTGACCCCATGGACCAGAGCTCGCCAGGCCTTCCTATCCTCCACTGCCTCCCGGAGTTTTGTCAAATTCATTTTGGTTGCATCGATGACACCGTCCAACCATCTCATTCTCTGTTGTCCTCTTTTCCTTTTGCCTTCGATTTTTCCCAGCATCAGGGACTTTTCCAGGGAGTCCTCTCTTCTCATGAGGTGGCCAAAGTACTGGAGCCTCAGCTTCAAAATCTGTCCTTCCAGTGAATATTCGGGGTTGATTTCTTTCAGAATGGATAGGTTTGATCTCTTTGCAGTCCAGGGGACTCTCAAGACTCTCCTCCAGCACCACAGCTCAAAAGCATCAATTCTGCGGTGATCAGCCTTCTTTATAGTCCAGCTCTCACTTCCATACATCACTACTGGAAAAACCATAGCTTTGACTATCCTGACCTTAGTTGGCAAAGTGATGTCTCTGCTCTTTAGGATGCTATCTAGGTTTGCCATTGCTTTCCTCCCAAGAAGCAGGCGTCTTTTTATTTCATTGCTGCAGTCGCCATCTGAAGTGATCAAGGAGCCCAAGAAAATAAACTCTGTCATTGCCTCCATTTCTTCCCCTTCTATTTGCCAGGAGGTGATGGGACCAGTGGCCATGATCTTAGTTTTTTTGATGTTGAGCTTCAGCCCATTTTTTCCACTCTCCTCTTTCACCCTCATTAAGAGGTTCTTTAATTCTTCCTCACTCTCTGCTATTAGAGTAGTATCATCTGCGTATCTGAGGTTGTTGATATTTCGTCCGGCAATCTTAATTCCGGCTTGTGATTCATCCAGACCGGCCTTTCTCATGATGTACTCTGCATATAAGTTAAATAGGCAAGGTGACAGTATACAGCCTTGTCGTACTCCTTTCCCAATTCTAAACCAGTCAGTTGTTCCATATCCAGTTCTGACGGTTGCTGCTTGTCCCACATATAGATTTCTTAGGAGACAGATAAGGTGGTCAGGCACTCCCATTCCTTTAAGGACTTGCCATAGTTTGTTGTGGTCTACACAGTCGAAGGCTTTGGCATAGTCAATGAAGCAGAAGTAGATGTTTTTCTGGAACTCTCTGGCTTTCTCCATAATCCAGCGCATGTTGGCGATTTGATCTCTAGTTCCTCTGCCCCTTCGAAATCCAGCTTGTAGTTCTGGAAGTTCTCTTTCCACATACTGCTGAAGCCTGCCTTGTAGAATTTTGAGCATAACCTTGCTAGCATGTGAAATGAGTGCAATTGTGCGATAGTTGGAGCATTCTTTGGCATTTCCTTTCTTTGGGATTGGGATGTAGACCGATCTTTTCCAGTCCTCTGGCCACTGCTGGGTTTTCCAAATTTGCTGGCATATCTTATGCAGCACCTTTACAGCATCCTCTTTTAAGATTTTAAAGAGTTCAATTGGAATGCCGTCACCTCCACTGGCCTTGTTGTTTGCAATGCTTTCTAAGGCCCACTTGACTTCACTTTCCAGGATGTCTGGCTCCAAGTCAGCAATTACGCTATCTTGGTTATCAGGGACATCCAGATCTTTCCGATATAATTCTTCTGTATATTCTTGCCATCTCTTCTTGATCTCTTCTGCTTCAGTTAGGCCCCTACCATTTTTGTCCTTTATCATATCCATCTTTGCACGAAATACCCCTTCAATATCTCCAATTTTCTTGAACAGATCTCTGGTTTTTCCTTTTCTGTTGTTTTCCTCTATTTCTTTGCACTGTTCATTCAAGAAGGCCGCCCTGTCTCTCCTTGCTATTCTTTGGAAGTCTGCATACAATTTTCTGTATCTTTCCCTTTCTCCCTTGCATTTTGCATCCCTTCTCTCCTCCGCTATTTGTAGGGCCTCGTTGGACAACCACTTTGCTTTCTTGCATTTTCTTTTCTTTGGAATATTTTTCATTGCAGCCTCCTGTACAATGTTACAAGCCTCCATCCATAATTCTTCAGGTGTTCTGTCCACCAAATCTAGTTCCTTGAATCTATTCTTCACTTCCACTGTGTATTCATATGGGATTTGACTTAGGTTATACCTAACTGGCCCAGTGATCTTCCCTACTTTCTTCAGTTTAAGTTTGAATTTTGAAATAAGAAGCTGATGATCTGACCCACAGTCAGCACCAGGTCTTGTTTTTGCTGACTGTATAGAGCTCCTCCATCTTTGGCTGCAGAGAACATAGTCAATCTGATTCCGGTATTAACACTGTAGTTAATATTTAATAGACATCTTTCATCATGGATATGCCCAAATACTGCTGCTCTCTCTTTTTTAGTGGTCCACTTTTTAGCTGAACCCAAGTGACGTATTTGCCACTGGGAACATGGTGGGCCCAACTGTAGAGGAAAATCACACCAGCAACATGGCCCAGCTTGTTGGGAAAAGTCATAGGGCATGGCTTGCTGTCCAGGGAGTGCTTTTCTACAAGTACATGTAGTTCGATATGCAGACGAGGGTGTTTTGAATGGGCTGCTGTACTGCCTTGACAAAGGCCCTCTGTATGGTTCTCGAGATAATAGACCTGGACTTCACTTTAAAATAGAAAATGCCCCTCTGGTTGTGAAATGGTGGTGGTCAGATCAATCCCAGCTAATATATATTGCCAAATGATACTGGAAATAACAAACGGGTTCTGCCTGTTTTCCTTTTGTGTTTTCTGCAGGGACGAGAAGGAGCCCAGATTGAGCCTTGGGAAGATGCTGACTATCTTCTTTACAAAGTTACGGACAGATTTGGTTTCCTGCAGTAAGTGGCACCGATTGGCAAGGGAGCGATGCTAAAAGTTTGCTTCTTGCATTTTTAATTTTCCTTTTGGTCTGCTTGTTTCGTCAAAATATTGACTGCTTACTCGTAATAGAATTGCTTTATGCATCCAATTCCCTTTTGCGGGTGCGATTTAAATGGAGACCCACAATGGCAGTGCCTTTCATTAATTTGTATGCCGTGCTTTCTTCTCTCAGTGTTTTGAACTGATTTGCATATGGTAACAGAAAAACACTGCCTTTTTTGCTGCTCCTGTGGGTAAAGATAACGTTATGATGCTTGGCATTGCAAAACTTGAGGCAACGAGGCGTTCTAAAGAAAACTGAAGGAACCATACGCAAAAGATAAAACATTTGCTTTTGGAGTTCCATCACTGCCCCCCCTTTCTCTAACAGAGGAAAAAATATTATTCCTTATTTTATCAATGATATACGGGTTTCAGTTTCCATCAGCATCTTGATTATATTGAAAAATGACTTTTTTATTTTTCAAAGGCACAATCACAGATGCATTGTTCCCAGTTACCTAACACTGTTTTAAGAAATTGGGAACACTCCACAGGCATAAACTGCACATTTCTCCTTATGATCTGCTTTGCATCTTTCCTCTTTATGTGCTGTGGCTTGTTTATAAATAGTTATTTAGGATTCCCCCCCCTCCCAACCTGCCCCTCCATTGGTACCAGGCATTGCGGACACTAATCAGATTCTCAGGGTTTGTGAACCTAATCTTAAACACAGGTTTGCAAAGGCAGTTCTAGTTTTTACCTATACTGAATTGTAGTGTGTGTGTATATATATATATAGAGTCACCCCCCACCATTTCACGGTTCAAGTACTGCGGTCCCACTATATTGCGGGATTGCAGTACCTGGGGGGGGCGGGGAGCGATCCAATTGCTTCCCGACGCCCCCTGCCCCTTCCGGGAGGCCTCCAGTGCCGTAGGGGGCGTGGCGGGGAGTGATCCGATCGCTCCCCACCCCTCCCCTCTGATCGCCCCCACCCGACCCGCTTCTGCACATGTATCGCAGATTGGGTGGGTCCCTAACCCCAGCAATAGGTGGGGGCTTACTATATATATATGTGTGTGTGTGTGTGTACTTCAGGGGAGGTAGAGGGAGTTTCTTGGGGAGAAGGCAAGGAGTGAGTTGGCAGCATGATACCAGGTTCTGAACCATGCCTAGAAGACTGCAGATATTACACCGATACTGAGTCAATGTACAATTGTAATACAAAGTTTAACTTGGCCACTGCCTGAAAATACTAAAAACAACAACAAAACAGTACATGTATTTCCAGGGTGTATTTACCAGACCTGGCTGCCAGAAGGGACCAGAGACCATGCAATTTATAGCAGTTGATATTTCTGCTGTTTCTTTTTCTTTTTCTTTTTTGGCACCAACAGTGGCTTGGAACCCATGCCGTAGTCCAACTGTAAAAGTGAAAAATTACACTGGTA
The DNA here is from genome assembly GCA_029282475.1 of Phrynocephalus forsythii. Classification (NCBI taxonomy): domain Eukaryota; kingdom Metazoa; phylum Chordata; class Lepidosauria; order Squamata; family Agamidae; genus Phrynocephalus; species Phrynocephalus forsythii. Next base: position 99,534,331 of record JAPFRF010000006.1, read on the forward strand.
GAAGTCATAGACTAGCTTAACATGACTTCATCCTTCTGCAGGAAAGATCCACACATTCTGCCGTACCAATCTTGATGCATAATCACGCGCTAAGTGTGCTCCTCCATGTCCAGCTGGTTCCTGCTGAACCCGATGGGTGCGCGTAGTTAAGATGTTTCCTTCAAAAACCCATAGCCATTGCTCGCAAGCAATGTGCGACTACCAGAAGTGTGGCTGTGAAACTAATAATGGTGAAATTTCCGATCAAGGCAAGGTTTACAGGAGCCCAAGTGAGATCTCAGTTTTTAGCTCCTAGCAGTAGTTCAGGCTTTCCATTCAGTCTAGAAAGGGTTTATTGTGTAAAACAGAGGCCATGATACACTTGTCTTAGCATGCTGGATAAGAAGAGTTTGTATATGGTTGGGTGTGTAGAGGCTTGCTTGCATCTCATCCTCCATCAGGCTTGTCACATTGAACAATTGTTTATTTCATGGAAGGGCACAATGCAGTCCATAGTGTGCATGTGACCACCACCAGGGCCTCTAGTGAATTGCTTACTCCTGGTAGAGGACATTTCAATAATGATAGAGAAAGCAGCATCAATGGTGTTGTGGTCCTTAAAGGACACATTGTCAAAGGACTCAAGGGTTCTAATATATATTTGTGTGTCATGTACACAGTTTGAGAAGGGCGAATGCAAAAGAGAGACCAGTCCATGGCTCTTTGGATTGAATTGGCTTTAAAGCCACTGTGCAGTTTGCGTTTAAATGCTGGTTAAGATTTTCAGCTTTTCACTGACAGTTGTAGGTGCTAGGTTTTAGTATCCATTAGGTTGCTGTTTGCAGTTGTAAATACAGTGTCTCTGGTATATTATCCAGTTTTCAAATATTGTTCAGTTTGAATGCACTCTGTGGGTCTTTGAAAAACAAAGGCCATTACCTGTCATTTTCATTTTAGATTGAAAACTGAGAATATACAGTATTGGTAGACCAGTGACTGTTGGAGAGGTAGGCCAGGTGTATTGGCCAAAAACAGAAATCCATTCAGCTAATGTAGGTCATTGGTGCAAAATGAATCACTTATAAGTGATTAAAATTAGACAGGGACAAGCCAGATGCCTTTTGCTTTATGTAGTCTTATTTTGAACTCTTTCCATCAGAATGTTCCATTGTTCAGATTAGTTTGTGTTCAAGCTAGCTAACTTTCAAGAAAGGTTAGTGAGAAATAATTCATTTGTTTCCATTCCTTTTAGAACTTGTCACCTTTATGAGTTGCATTTCTTTCTCATGACAGATATAGCTGAGGCTGACTCTTTAAAATTTATGTGTGGCCAGGAACAATGCCGCATGTAAAGGCCTTTTTTATAGAAAAATATAGATGGTCTGCAGGTTGCCAGAGGGTAGTGGGGATATGATATATATCTCTGTCTGTTTTCCTGTGGAAATTTTTAGATTATTCACTGGTGATGTCTGAATAGATGGCCATTTCTCCATAGCTATTTCCTATACAGATTCACTGGATGAGACTTGGTGAAGGAGCAGTGCTCTTAACCGAGGCTGTATCTCTTTCCAGTTGGATGAATCAATAAATATGTATCTATTATTATTATTATTATTATTATTATTATTATTATTATTATTATTATTATTATTATTATTATTATTATTATTATTATTATTATTATTATTATTTCCAATCCAACTGTTGTTACTGAATCAGAGATCTATAGAACTAATTAACTAATGCCATAAGAAATTAACCTCTTAGGAAATTGGCATGGTATACAAATAAATAAATAAATAAATAAGAAAGAGGTAAATATTAGATCACTTATCTGTTAGCTGAACTCTAAATATCTGTAGAAGGAAAATGTAGAAGCCTTCTAAATATATGTGGGATACTGGATCCATATTGTTGTTGTCGTTCAGTCGTTCAGTCGTGTCCGACTCTTCATGACCCCATGGACTAGAGATGGGCATGACTCAAAAAATGGTGTTTCGTTTGTCGTTTGGTCATTTAGGGGTCCGTTTCGGTTCGTTTTCGTTTTTGTGACTTTTTTGCAAAAATTTGTTTTCGTTTCGTTAGGTAACGAAATGAAAACGAAAATGAAATATTGCTGTTTCGTTAGCATTCTTTTTAGTTCAATGCATCTGCTGCAACAAAAACGAAAAACACAGCAAATTTGGTCATTTCGTTTTTCGTTTTTTTAATTCATTTCATTTTCGTTGCATAACGAAATGAGAAAACGAAAACGAAAAATCGCTCGTTTTGTGCCCATCTCTACCATGGACCAGAGCTCGCCAGGACTTCCTATCTTCCACTGCCTCCCGGAGTTTGGTCAAAACCATATTGGTTGCATCAATGACACTGTCCAGCCATCTCATTCTCTGCCGTCTTGCCTTCCATCTTTCCCAACACCGGGGACTTTTCCAAGGAATCCTTTCTCCACATGAGGTGGCCAAAGAACTGGAGCCTCAGCTTCAAAATCTGTCCTTCCAGTGAACAATAGGGATTGATTTCTTTCAACCCTTGCAATAAACAAGCATCATTTGTGCCTTAGAAGAGTACAGCTGCATGTTGATGTCTTAGGTTTGGTTCAAACCAGCTTGTAGCCTGTTATTCCTGCTTGAATAATGTGTGGAGAAGATTGTTCATTTTCTTACTTCCTTCTGAAACTGGATCTGCAGTGCTTAGCCGTATGTAATTGAAAAGGCAACAAGAGGTTTTTGTTTGCGTGTGTTTTATTTTTTTGCCTCTTTTTTGTTTGTCTGAACCGGATTTGCATAGTGCTAATTCACTTGCACTCCAAGTGTCAGGGCAGCCTGGAGAAATGATTTGGCATGAGGAACTGCAAGGACCTTCAGTATTTGCCTTAGGGATGAGAGACAGGCACCTACCTTCATTCAAGCAACAGATAGCAAGACTCTTTTACTTTCTGCCTTAATTTCCTCTGGCTGTTGTTTTAAGGATCTCTGTCTGAACGTGAGGTGCACATGCTTTGACCTTAAATGGTGGCCATCTCCCAGGTTATTTTACTTACTTATCAGACAAGATTCAGGGAACAGCTGTGAGTCTTGGCACCTGTACTTTCTGCTTGAATTTAGCCAGCATCCCATCTTCTGGAATCATTACTTTGCTGGCCCAGATGTGCTATCTTGTTGTCTCTTTCTCTTAGCTGCTTGAGTTTTGTTTTGTTTTGTTTTGTTGTCTCTGAAAGATATGTAGCAGAACAGAAACATCCCTTTTTCCTCCCTCAGTGCCTCTGTTTTCATCTGAAAACTCTGAACCAAGCCATGTTCGTAAAATTGCAAGAGAAGAAATTGAAAAAGAGTTGGGAAGAAAAAGGGAACAGCTTAAAAAGGAATGAGAAACAGACTCAGGTTTTCGCAAAACAATGGCTTCACTGTGCTTGTGTTTTATGACTTTAAATGGTGTGAAACTACACAAGTGCTTTATTCAAGGACTTCTCACCCAGTTGTCTGTGTTGAGTGAAACATCTGTGTGGGAGGCAGACTGAATGGCTTGTTTCTCCCTCTCTCAGGCTTGAAGATGGTCAGCCAGAGAAATCATTGTAGATTTCAAGATAAACGAACCAACAAAACAAAAGCACTGATCTAAGCAATGTCTGATTTTAATTTATGAGATAGATGGCCACTGAAGATGCCTGTTTTGGCACCCTCTATGAGAGAAATGTGGGGGGGGGAGACCTTGCTGACCTTATTGACTGCTCCTTTCATCTCCTGCTCATTAGATCCCTCCCCACTGCTGTGTTAGTGGGGTATGTCAGTATGATCAGGTTTTATACCATGAAGCTACCAGTGCATCTCAGGCAGCTTCCCTTCTGCAGATGTGCTCATTCTGGGCAGGGCAAACAAGCAGGTGCCAGTAGGGGTTAAGCAGATGGGTGCAACTCTGGTTGCATCACCACACAAATATGAGATGTATGCAGGAGATCAATCACATGGCTCTAACATCATGTCCAGCTGGCTGGAATAGTTTATTTATTCATTTATTTTGTATCTTTCTGTACTGCTGACTTAGTGCAAAGCACTACTGTAAAGCAGTACAACAAACCCCTCCACCCCTTATACCACCATTCTGTGTTGTGTTGTTACGGTTATCATCGACTCTTTGTAACCCCATGTTCATCTCATATTATATTTCACACCTCATTCTGCTGCTATATGCCTGAAGAAGTGAACATATCCACGAAACTTTACATTAAAATATGAAAGTTAGTCTTTTAGATGCCACATGTTTGTGTCTTTTGTTTTGTTTTGTTTTTCTTTGATTTTTGCCAAAAATTATCAAGGAGCTTAAAGAATTGCCCTGAAATATATGATACTGAGCAAAAGCAAAAAACAGTAATATTTGAACACAGAGAAACATTGCATTCTAGTTTGGAAGAATGAAACTCATACTGTAGTGTAAAATACATTAATAATTTTGTCTCTAGTAGGCTTTATGGAAATTGGACTAGGAAGAGTCTGGGGGGAAATTGTGTGAAATCACTAAAGATGTTTTATTGACAGGCATGATCATTCTCCCAGTCCCGTTGTTCTTCATCGATTTAGTAGCCGCAATGTGTATCAAAGGTGATAGCTGCTGCACCCCCTTTTTTTAGCAGAGATGCCCCACTTTTCTCCAGCTGATATTCACAACACAAATGTACCCAGTGCCTTGTGACATTTCATTAAACCCCTGAGCATGTTTTGAGAGTAGCTTGCTAATGTTGTGAATTATTGCTGTGCCTGGGGCATACACCAGTCAGCAGAGATCAGTATTCTGTGTCTTGCTAAGAGCCTCCCAAGAACCATCACTCCTCTCACACTGTAATCTTGAAATGGAATATATTTTAGCAGCAGGTGGGAAAATAACGGTAACGAAGCTAGGTAATAGATTCCGATCAGATATAAAATATGATAAATATCTCAAAAATGAAGTCAGTGACCAGTGTTTTTGAACCTTTAAAAAGATTGTTTTGATTTTTTAAAAATGATATTTTCCCCCTCCTTACTGTGAATGTGCTTGTATATGTATGTACATTTATACACTCCTCATCATTTTAACCAGCCTTTCTCCTTATGTGCCCTCTGGGTATTTTGGGTCACAGTTAATCCCCAACCATTTCTAAATAATGCACGAGAAAACTACAGCAGCTTGAGTCTTTGGGATCCTTTTAGAGAATCCTTATTTTTCCGCCTAATAGGATCCATAGTTGAACTTGATTAGATTGGCTTCTAATTGCTTAAGCTTTTCTACGAAATGGTTTTAAAGCTGCAACTTCAAAAAATGATGGTATGTTTCACCTTTGAGATGTATGTGTCTCTTTATCTTCTCTTAGTGGAAGACTGAATTTGAGATGGATTGACTCATTGTGAGGGTTCCGTTGGTACCGTTAACGGTTCCGCTGAAGGATTACCCGGAGACTCCATTTGTCAGTTTTAAAATATCAATCTTTCATTCATACCACAGGCGGGCACATTATCTTGAACCAGGTTTCCAACAACGTCAAAATTAACAAAAGATGAACTTCGTAACAGTCCTTCTTGAACAGGGGGGTTTATAACATCACCCTCATCTAAAAAGAGGTACATACTTATTTGGGGGCCTGATGACCCCTTGGAAGGAGGGGCCCATAACATGCGGTCCCGCAGCAGTGGTGGCAGACCGCATTCAACCCCAGCCAAGAATCCATGTGGGCAGCGCTCCTCTCCACGTATCACCGATACTGTGTTAGCCCCTCGCCTTGGGCTCGATGATCTATTGCAGGGGTCCTCAACCTAAGGCCCCAGGGCTGGATGCGGCCCCCCCAAGGTCCTGAATCCGGCCCCTGGGACCAATTGCAAACCCCCCACCGCCCCCTGTTTTGTGAGCAAGCCAGCCTCCTGCAGCTGCTTTTGGACTGTAATCCGGCCCCCAGTGGTGTCTGTGTGGTGGTGGACCGGCCCACTGTTTGAAAACTTTGAGGACCCCTGAATTGGATGGGGTGGGCAAAGGAAGACCCGTTACTTGAGATTCAGGAGGAGTTTGTGACGCCTTATCTTGAGGGTGCCGGGCGATTCTTCCTTCCCCCTGCGTCTTTTCATCTCTTCCCCTTGGCTCCATCTGACAGCCTACTGTCTGTTGCTTCTCCTCCACTATTTCCTCCACCCCACGTCAATTATCCAATAGCTCTCGGCTATTGGCTCATTGTGGATTATCCGCAGCCTAACCCCTCCCCCTGTCACGCTTTTATGTCACTCCCGGGACCTCCACCCATTCTATACGATCCTGCTTTTTCCCTTTTCCCATCTCTTCATCCTTGGGTAAGTTCTTCCTTCCCGACATCTCCGCAGACGGAGCACTCTCCCCTTTCTCACACTCGTGACGAGGAGCCAGGGCTTTTAGGATCTGGCAGGATCTGAGAAGGGCTGTTAGTGATAAGGTCTCAATTCATAAAATTGCTGCAATTCAGAAACATCTTGACAGCATATAATAATGTACTGTCTCCAATGCGGGGCAATGGTTTCAAACTACAGGAAAAGAGATTCCATTTGAACATTAGGAAGAGCTTCATGACAGTTAGAGATGTTGGGCAGTGGAATATGCTGCCACAAAGGATGGTGGAGTCTCCTTCTTTGGAGGTTTTTAAGCAGAGGCTGGATGGCCATCTGTGGGGAGTCCTGTGATGGGGGTTTCTGCATGGCAGGGGGTTGGACTGGATGGACCTTGAGGTCTCTTCCAACTCTCTGATTCTATGATTCTAAATAATAATAATAATTGTGTGCCATCAAATTGATTCTGACTTGCAGATGACTTTTTCCAGGGGCTTCTAGGTAGAGAATACATAGACGTGATTTTCCATGCCTTATTTTGGGGGAGGGGTGCTGGGATTGTGCTGTTTGGCCATGGTTATCCAGGCTGGCTTTTCCCCCAGGCGGTCCATTGGGGAATTGAACTATCCTCTCGCTCTTCAGTCAGATACCAAAACCACTGAGCTATCCAGGCCACTAATTTAATACAAATACAAATGCAGTTAGACCAACAAAACCTCTTTCTAAAACATGTCCCAACATCTGCTCTCGGCTAATCAGTTGACAAACAGAAGGGTTCTTGGTCAGCGGAAAACATTGTAACCGTTTTCTAAATCTGACATGTTCTCATTCTTGCCAGTCAGTTTTCCTAGAGGATCTATTTTTCTCAGTCACTATATTAGGGGAAATGAAGTTTAATCAAGATTAATGAGTCAGGTTTAATCTCCCCCGCATGCATCATGCTAATATGCACAGATGAATTTTGCAAAGAGGTAGTTCTTTGCTTGAGATAGGCAGTGCATTCGGGTACATATAGGTTCCTGCCGCCACCCTGGGATGAGAACCAAGTGCAAGCTTGCAATAGAAGAGTAAAGCGCTTGGCAGTATAGCTGCCTTTGTAATTTCGCTTGCTACTATTGAATCCTGTAATTATGATACACGGCCTGCTGTAATGAAGGCCATAGCCATATAGCTGGCCAAGTTGTACAGATGAATGTTACGAGGTTTGTGACGGCTTTCTGTAATGGTCTTAACTGATGAGTAATGTCACTGTTTCTTGTGACACATTTTTAAAAAAATATGTATGAAAACCAGCACCAGCTGCTTCACTGAGTGTAATAAATGTGAAGATCTGACCCCATTCATCATTTCAGATCTATTCTAAACGTGCTCTCCTTGACACAGGTTATAATTCAGAAAGTCTGGCTCAAGCAAGGGAAAGCTGTGACCATGCCATAAAAGCCTTGGTTGCTGGGTTTCTCCTTTTCTTGGGCACAGTGATTATGACAATTAATTAATTATTCTGGTTTTCCTGTGCCCTGTGTTCAGACTTTACTGGACATGTGAACACTGTGATATCCAATAGAACTTGATTTGGTGTAAACCCGTTTCCTTGATCTAAAAATAAATCCACCTTTGAGTTCTCATTGACTCAAGTATTGGCTCAAGTATAATCTATTGTAAACTATCAGAGTACTTCACTGTGAAGTTAGTTACCTGCCCCATTAGTGGTGAAGCAGTCTTCTGGGCTGATCACAAACAGTTAAAACAAATTGCAAATAAAAATAAATACTGTTGCTATATGCCTGAAGAAGTGGATGTGTAGTCCACGAAATGTTACATTAAAATATGAAAGTTGGGGCGGGTGCAAGGGGGGGTGCGTGCATGCTTGCACAGATCGCCCCTTCCCAAGGGGCAACCACACGACCATGCATATGCCTCCCTGGCACCCGGCTCGAGGGGGGCAAAGGAGGCGTGTGCATGCTTGCGAGCAGCCCGGATCTGCCACCGCCACTTGCCTGGGCTGCAGGAAGACTTTTTTTTAAAAAAAAAGGCATAAGAACGTAAGAACATAAGAAGAGCCCTGCTGGATCAGGCCAAAGCCCCATCTAGTCCAGCTTCCTGTATCTCACAGTGGAGCCACCAAATGCCTCTGGGAGCGCACAAGACTAGATCTCGGTATGATACCACTCCCCTGCATCTGGCCCTTGAAGTACCCTGGTTTTAAGGCTGGAGATTATACATCCCCATAAGAACATAAGAACATAGAAAGAGCCATGCTGGATCAGGCCAAAGGCCCATCTAGTCCACCTTCCTGTATCTCACAGTGGCCCCACCAGATGTGTTTGGGAGCGCATGAGACTAGATATCTGTCTCCTGATACCACTCCCCTTGAAACATTTTGTACTCCTCTGTCCTATAAGCTGAAATTCTCCTATGGCCTGGTTATTTGCAGTATGAGCTTTGATCTAAAATATACTGGTATTTTTTGGTCCTTTTCCTCTGACCTCCAAAGCCCTAAACAGCTTTTCTGAAACCAAATCCCTACCCTTGCACAAAGCGGCACACACAGTCAAAGGAAGCAGAAGCATCCCCTTCTCACAAGGCACAACATAACTTTTAACTTTTCATTGAACATAAGAACATAACATAAGAACGTAAGAAGAGCCATGCTGGATCAGGCCAAAGACTCATCTAGTCCAGCTTCCTGTATCTAACAGTGACCCCACCAAATGCATCTGAGAGTGCACGAGACTAGATCTCTGTCTGCTGATACCACTCCTTTGCATCTGGCCCTTGAAGTACCCCGGTTGTAAGCCTGGAGATTACACATCCCCATCATGGTTTGTAACCTATGATGGACTTTTCCTCCAGGAATCTGTCCAATCCCCTATTGAAGCCATCCAGGCCAGATGCCATCACCACATCCTGTGGCAGGGAGTTCCACAGACTAACAACGCGCTGGGTGAAAAATATTTTCTTTTGTCTGTTCTTAATCTCCCAGCCCTCAATTTGAGTGTATGCCCCCTAGTTCTGGGATTTTGTGAGAGGGAGAAGAGCTTCCCTCTATCCACTTTACTCATGCCCTTCATTATTTTGTACATCTCAATCATATCCCCCCTCAGGGGCCTTTTTTCCAGACTAAAGAGCCCCAAATGTTTTAGCCTTTTCTCATAAGGGAGGTGCCCCAGCCCAGTAATCATTTTAGTCGCTCTCTTCTGCACCTTTTCCAGTTCCACTATGTCTTTCTTGAGATGCGGTGACCAGAATTGTACACAATACTCCAGGTGCTGTAGGCGCATGAAGTAGGAACTGACAAGCCACTCCAGTATTCCTGCTAAGAAAACTCCATGGACATGGGGTTGTGAAGAGTAGGTCACAACTATAACCACACAACACAACACAACACAACACACACACACACACACACACACACACACACACACACACACACACACACACAATTACAACAGCTAACGGTGAAGGCAATCTGATGCAACAATATTCAGTTGTTTAAAGCCATCCATGAAATAGCAGTAGTCAACACATTGCAATCTAGTCCGACCCTAGAACTTTTCAGGTACCTTGTAAAATAAAAATATGCTTGGAAGGTTCTGCCTGGCAGTATACAATCTTAGTGAATGCTAACAAGGATTTGAATTAATGTCATCTCAGCTAAGTCTTGATGTTAATAATGCACACTGCCAATGGTTTGTTGAGTTTAAAATACCTTTTTCTTTGTTTTGAAGAGTACAGTGGTACCTCGACTTAAGAGTGGAAAACTGTTGCCGTTTTAACTGCCGCCTTACAAATTTTAGCTATGGTCTGTTCGACTTACAAATATTTGTTTTTCATTTTTTGTTTTTTTAACTTATTTTTTTCAATATTTTAGATAGGTACCCCAAACTTAAGAGTAGTTCGACTTAAGAGCATGCATTCGCAATAGATTAAATCCGTAAGTTGAGGTACCACTGTATAATGTTTGTGAAACAGAACAAGCTAGACCACTTCTACTTTACCATGGCCTTCATAGCAAATTACATCATGAACAGAAAAGAAGGTGAGGAAATTAGCAAAGCAGGTAAACCAGCAGATTGAAGAAGTAAAAATACTACAACGTAGTGGAGCATCCAAGAAACACTCAGTTAAATTCTAATTTGTAAACTAGTTTAATTGTTTTAAAAGGTCTGTTCACAGGGCAGGTTCTAAATACCATGTCTTGGCTTCAGAAGCTCAGATGCAGGCACGGCTTTTTTCCCCAGCGTGTTCCTTCGTGCCGCCTCTTTGTTCTTCAGCAAACCACAGTTAAACTCCGGAAGCTTAGTTTGTTTGAATACGGCCTGCTTAATTGCAGACTTCCAGATGTAATTACAGGGTTCTGGGAAAGGGCAGCATGAGAATAAAGTATGCGCACACATGGCTCATTCATATCACAGCTTATTAAAGGGAAACAAAACTGCCCAAACAAGATCATAGACTCTTATGCTTCTTCTCACTACTGACCTGGACTCTTCACTGACTTTCACAACCCCACACACCTATTTGTGGACCTGGACAGTATGTGTGTTCCTTTGTATGTGCGTGCAGATCTGATTCATGTAATAGTTCCAATAAAAGAAAGTTAAGAGAGGTGGGTGGGGTAGGCCTTGGATTGTATATGCCATGCCTATTTGCACAACCCAGCATCTGACTAAAAGCAGTTAACCTAAAAATCATGTTTTTAAAAACAAATACCACTTCTGCAATCACCTGTGATGCTAATTTGGCTGCACAGCGGTTTCTGCTTAAAGCTATTTTAACAAAAATTCAGAAGCTACATGGATTTAAATCTGACATAGTCATTACTTTTAAGTACAGTGCACCCTTGTATATAACAAACAGTTTGTATAGCATAAAATCTGTACAACATAAACAATTCTGGAGATAGGGGAAATTTGCTTAAGAGAATCATCTATGGGGCGAATCCGTATAACATAAAAATGGTCATGATTAGGGATTACTCTGTTTCCAATGCATACCTATGGGAAATTTGTATAAAGGAAAATTTGCTTAACTTAATTTCATTTGTAATGAATTAATTCCTTTATACAAGGTTACCACTGTATTGTCAATTTGAACTTTGGGTGATGAAGTCACATTAATTTCTGGGTATATCCCAGATATCTATTTGAATATTTTATATGTACCATTTTATTTTACTTGATTAACCTTTTCTTTCTTTGTAGACCTGTAAAGGCTGTCATTTGAAAGGTTTTGTTTTGAATAACTTGTGGTGATCTGTTCAAGCCTAAACTTTTGGGATTCTCTCTCCCCTCTTCATAGAACTCTTGCCTAAATAAAGATGCAGAGGCTTGCAGTCAAAAGACCTATGCTTCTTTGTTATCCTGAATATTATTGCGGCATTGATACCTTATTTATTTTATTTATTTTCAATATTGTTACCCCACCTTTCTCCTTGGAAAAGGACCCAAGGTGGTTTACAATGATGAGGGGAAATCTAATAATCAATTACTAATGGAAGAATGGTATAAAGAGTTATGGAATTTAGCTATTAATGATAAACTGACTTGTGAAATCAAAATTAGGAAAGGGCTGAGCCAGTCTAATGACTTTAATGGAATATGGGATAAATTGTTGGTATATGTATTTCAAAAAGGTAAAGGGTACACACCTGGAGAAGACTCAATGTATTTCTGGAGAGAAATGGGCTGGTCAATAACATGAAAGTTGTAATTTTGTTTAAGTCCCGAGGGGGTGGGTAGCACTGGGTCTATGCCTTTATACTTGTTATACTTTTGTTATATTGTTTTGTGTTATTTTCTCTTATGTTATTTTGTTGTTTTTCTGTTCTTTTATAAATTTGTAATAAAATATAAAATAATAATAATAATAATAATAATAACAAAATAATAATAAAAATAATAATAATAATAATAATGTACAAGATAAAAATAATAATGGGAAATACAAAGGAAAATAATAAATAATTTCATTTAATATTCCTTTATAATAACTGTAATAAAAAATACAATAATGAGGGGCAATACACAGCCCAGAACATTTAAGACATATTCAAGTTAAGAACAGGGAATTAAAAGAGGCATCTTAGAACATCAAAAGGTAACAGTACAGCTACAAAGAGCATGCAAAAAGAAAAGAAAAACCCACTATGAGGGGTGGAAACTAACATGGAAATCTCTGGTGTTCTTATGAAATCAGTCAATGCAATCATGTATGGTAATTCACATAAAGTTACATAGTAGGAAGTCCCTCGTTCAGGGAAAGTTTGCCTGAAGAGGAAGGTCTTTGCCTGCTTCCAGAAAGACAGTAGAGATAGGGCAGTCCTGGCCTCCAGTGGGAGGGAGTTCCAAAGTCTGTAAACTCTTCATCTTTTGCTCTGTACCTCTATTTCCCCATTGCTAGTTAGAATCATAGAATCATAGAGTTGGAAGAGACCTCAAGGGCCATCCAGTCCAACCCCTGCCATGCAGGAACCCCCATCACAGTATTTCCGACAGATGGCCATCCAGCCTCTGCTTAAAAACCCCAAAGAAGGAGACTCCACCACCCTTTGTGGCAACATATTCCACTGCCAAACAGCTCTAACTGTCATGAAGTTCTTCCTGATGTTCAAATGGAATCTCTTTTCCTGTAGTTTGAAACCATTGCCCCACGTCCTAGTCTCTGAAGCCATGGAAAACAAACCTGTTCCCTCTTCAATATGACATCCCTTCAAATATTTAAACATAGCTATCATATTCCCCCTCAGCCTTCTTTTTGAAAGACTTATCTTAGTTATCTTAGAAACTATCAATGGGGAAATAGAGCTACAAAGCAAAAGATTTCTACATTTTCCAGTAAATCAGAATTCATAGTCTTCCCCTTTGTTTCCCCCGCCTTTTATTTATAGATATATTTTTATTATTTCTTTTTTAGCCAAGAAGAGTTACCTGTCCATGATGCAGCATCAGAGAGGGTAAGTGGTCCATCTGCCATGTAAACTATCAGTGAATGCTTTGGAAAGACTCAGTGCTGTACCACCACTGCACTGGGCACAGATTTAGAAAGCTCCTGTAACACAAGCCCCTGGATGTTTGAAATCCCTGTGTATTCAGACAAAATATCATGCCCGGTGCTGCGCTCCCTGTCATGACTGGTGGTGGTTTTCCAAAATCCCGATATCTCAAGTATAAATCAAGTTAGTGTTTTCAGAGTTTCATTTTACCCTTTTAAAACTTTTTAGTGATATCTTGACTTGGGTAGTTTAGGAATTCGGCTTTCTTTAGCTAGTAATTTGTGGTCTAAACATAATCATGCCTCTGTAATTACTCAGACGGCTACCCTAGCCTCTTCTGAAGAAGGGCGGAATAGAAATGAAACCAAATAAATAAAGCTCATTGTCCAAAATCCTGTTGCTTAGTTACATCTGGAGAAGTGGGTTATTATTAATAATCCACAAACCACTGCTGGGCTCTTCATGTGTACATTAGGCCAACAGGTGGGCGCGCATTCAAGAATTTAAACAGGGACTCATTAATTGCCAGCAAAAAGGTTGTGCTGGTTGCCTTCTGCAGGCATTGCTATAGAAGACAATGTTTGCCTTTGGGTTGAATCTAGACTGAGCCGTGCTTGTAGCAGGGCCACTAAAATTAATGTGATTGTATTAAGACTTAACTACCTGAGTAACAACAATGGTGTTGATTGTGCCTATGAGCAGTAAATAAATAAATAAATAAATATGTTCTGATTTAGGATGATCCTTGTAGGGTTTCTAGGAATAAAGAGCTCAGAAGCAGCTTACTGGTTCCCTCTTCTGATGGCATTCAGGAAACAATGGGTGACTTGTCCAAAGTGCTGGGTGATCTCAGCTGAGTCCTTTTCTAGGAAGCATAAGAGGGTTTGAGTTCCTGACTCCACCACCAGACAGTCCAATTTTACTGAGCTCTACCAGCTCTCATCCTGTCTTAAGCCTTGTTGATTTCACTTCATTTCTGGGTCAAATGAAAGACTCTCCTTCCTTGGGTTTCTGATTAATCAGTTGCATTTTGAATGCCTTTATCAACTGTTTGCATGCGTGGTTTTCTAGTCCTACACACTTTGATCTTAGCCAAAAGGCCGAGAAGCGATAGTAGCTAATGGCCTCAGCCTTTCAGAAAAGATGAAATGAGGACTAGACAGAAACCAACCTTTTTAAATGTTGAAATGCAAGGTGTCATTGTAACTGATCAACTTAAATGGATTTGCTTTAACTATGTAATGGAGTGTTTCCATGACCTACAGAACACAGTAGGGCAGGCAGGCAAGGTGGTGAAAAGAGGCCAACCACTGGTATTTCAAAGGTGTTGCAAGTTCTTAATGCTTTTGTCAACAATGTATACCTGTATAAGCATGAGTTATCATTGTCCTAAAAGATTTTGTGAACAAAAACAATTATTATTTATTTTATTTATTAAAACATTCCCACCCCCACCCCAAAAAGGTTATTACCTAGAAACTGCAACTTCACTTAATATCAATTATTTTCTCAGCATAATACAAACTTTCTGGGAGCCTTTTAGAACTTAAAAAGGAAACCCTTTATTGTACACCTTTGCAAAAGAAAAACCCTTTTACAGGGATGAACATGATTAGAACTGAGATTTGATGGACTGTCGGAAACTTTCCACGGGCATTTATCAGCTGAAGGAAAGATAATGGTATGCATAATAGCTCCACTTGATTAAAGTGTTGTGAAGCATTCCATAAGTGCTGGAATGATGCCTATCCTACAATAACCCGTTGTTGCTTAGTATCGCTTAACATAAAGTGCAGTCCACTGATTAGGTTTATAGTGGTATTTAAACTAAAACTGCTCATCTCCTAAGGGTGTGACAGAGAGACAGCATGCATAATTGCCATTTTTATGTTTATTAAGATGCTCAGGATCTGGCACTTCTCATACAGGAGTTACATTTAGGGTTTAAGTGCCATAAACATTATTTGCTTTGGAAAAATATTTATGTACTGTTTGCAGTAACAGATGTCTTACCCCTACGGGTAGACTGTTTCAACCTTTAGAGAAGGGGTGGGACTTTGAGAGGTCTGGGCCCCAAATTTGTACCCCAGGATGGTCACATGGATTGCCCCAAAAATGTGGAAAAAGCAAAAATCCAACAGAGTGACCAGATGTGCAGTTTGTAAAAAAACTGTGATTTCAGTGGCAGACACAAGAGAGCAGCAAAGCAGTTTGTGACCTGTTTGATTCACTGTCCCTGAAGGGAGTTGCTGTGAGTTTTTTGGGGCTGTTTGGCCGTGTTCTGGAAGTTTTTGTTCCTGACGTTTCGCCAGACTCTGTGGCTTGCTTTGAGGAATGGCTGCTACAAAAGCAAACACATTCAGGAGGGCCGAAGAGTCTGATAAAGACAGGGGTGCCCAAAAATAGTTTGAGATTTCATTTCTGGGCAAGGCTGGGTACATTCCCGGAGTCCAGAGGGTAGTTATGCTCCCACAAACACAACACACACACACACCCCCCATTTGACAGAATTTCCCCCCTAGGAAAAATGGGATTGTTTTCCTGCACTGGAAAAAAAATCCCTTGAGAATGCGAAGTATTTCATTGCCTTATATAGCTGAGTCAGAACTTGTAGTTACCAGCTCTGTGCAAAACTGCAGTTGCCCCCCAAAGTTTGCTATCCCCTAGAAGAGGAAAGTGAGAGGGAAGGCAGAAGGACCTTCTGTGCACTTTTAGATAGACTCATTCGTTCTTCCCTCTTCCTGCCCAGTCTTTTCTTGCTGGAGAGGCTTGCCTGAGTTAGGGGAGGGTCCTCTTTGGATTTTGTTGGTCAAAGACAGTACAAGCCACTGTTCTTTCTCCCTCCTGTGGGAAGCTTACTTTGGCTGAAGCAAGTTGTGGTGGATGATGTCGCCTGATTGCAACAGCACACCTTTTGTTCCAGACTGATGTTTTCCCAAGAGAAAGCCCAGGCCGACTGCTCTTCTTCCTTCAGAGTAAGAAGGGCCATCTGGGATTCCATTGTATTCCTCTTTGGCCAAGACTTGTTCTATGAAGGCGTTGAGGAATCTCTTGCCTTTCTCCCAGATTTGAAACTGGAGAGCGGATGTGCTCCATTGTGCCACTACCTGGGCGATCTGTGTCATTATACAGAGGCCCTCGTACAACCAATGGTTTGTATAACATAAAATCTGTACAACCTAAAAAAATAATAATCCAGAGATTGGGGAAATTTGCTTAACAGAATTGCCTATGGGGCAAATCCATACACCATTAAAATGGTCACAATTAGGGATTACTCTGTTTTCAATGCATTCCTAGGGGAAATTTGGATAAAGGAAAATTTGCTTAATAGAATTTCATTTGGAACGAATTAATTCCTTTATACAAGGTACCACTGTACTACCATGTGCTCTCCATCTCCAGTTTCAGAGCTGGGAGGATAAATGCCTGGCCATCTTTCTCACCGTTGAGTAGCCCAACACTTACCCTGGCGAGCAGAGTGTTTGAATAGCCCAACACTTACGCTTGGCGATGTGTCATCAGTGTTAACCTCATGCCTCAAAATGATTTCAGAACTATATCAAGTTCATACGGAGCGACATACATTGGCTATTTGTAAAATCTTAAAAGCAGGCATCTTTTACTCGTTCTGGGTAAAGTAAGCTGGGAATGTAAAATAAATACATTTCGAATCTGATTTGGTTTAAATTTACGAACAGGTCTTATTAACTAAGTAGTGTATTTAACAACCTTTTCTTCTTAATTTTGAAGCTTGCATTTGAGTTGGAATGTTTGCCAACATGGTAAACACATTGTCGAGTTTGTTTGTATATTTTTTTGGAGCTAAAAAAGTACTTTGGTGCAAGTAAAGTAGAGAGAATAATGGCCTGTAATTCTGTTTCAGCAAAAGCACCTTGAAATTGAAAGGACTACGAAATGGCTGAAGATGTTGAAGAGCTGGGAAAAGTATAAAAACACTGAAAAGGTAGAGACAACTTTACAAAAGCTCTTTGTAACAGTGATATTATTGATAGTAGCAAATTGGTTTCCGTAATGTCGAGCCCTCGGTTGTTTGGTTCATAGCATTCAGGAAATAACAAGTGGACAAAGAAGGTGGTTTTTTTTTTTTTGGAGATTTCTACTAATCTTATTCAGAAATCTATTTAAATGCAAGTTACACCAGTATACAGTATTTATAAATAGAGTGGTAAAATGGAATAGGAAAAACTTTGTTGCAAAACGCACAAAGATAATTCAGTAGCCAACCATTAAAGCCAACAAACTCCTCTGTCTTATTAACATCATGTAAAAATTATTAAATGACAAAGCTGAAGTAATACTATATGCTGTTTTGAATGGTCGCCAATTTCAGCTTTCTAAGCAACTCACTCCTTTCCGCCTGTACCATCTAAAGCTGGATTCCAGATTTACTCTGAAGCAGCAACGTAGAATGTATATATAATTTGATTGGTGTATTGGGTTCTGTTTGCAAGGCCTTGCATTTCAGCCATGCTTGAGTAGGGTGCCTACAATGTCATAAAATGGTCACAAACGCTGTACATACTGCAAACTGTGCAGATCATATCAAAAGAGGCTAAGGAGGTGGAGAGCTGTACATTTAATAGGGCCAGTTCATCTGTCTGAACAAGAGTTCTTAAAGTGTGAAGTGGAGGTTCGTGGAAATGAAATATCAGAGAAGGAGAAGTCAGGTTATAAAAATCACTTGATAGTTGATTCTTTTCCAGATTCAGCACAGCAGGATTTCTGAGTGGGTCATACCTCCATTTGCAAAGTGGGAGATGATCCTATACTTAAGCTGCGCTTAATAGCGTTTTATTGGAAGTGTGAGGAACTGGTCTTAAGCCATCTCAGCGCTTATCCATCTCCTTCTTTGAGAGCACGAGGCCATCTGCAGTTTGAATCATGTCCTTCATTCCTCTCTGTGGAGAGAAGAAATACAGTTTCCCAAGCACACTGGCCAAATTTAGGCATAACCAATTTAACGCTACATTGTACAGTGCCCTCTCCGATGGCTAAATAAGCCATTGTAGTCAGTAGCTGACTACAACAGGCTGAACTGTGCTTTCATCATTGTAAGGCTAATTACACTGCTGACAATGAGGCCTGTAATAAGACTTCCTGGGGTAGGAACTGGCAAGCCACCCCGGTATCCCTGCCAAGAACATCCCATGGTCAGAAACAAAAGGCTAAAAGATATGACGCTGGAAGATGAGCCCCTCAGGTCGGAAGGTGTCCAACATGCTACTGAGGAAGAGCGGAGGACAAGTACAAGTAGCTCCAGAGCTAATGAAGTGGCTGGGCCAAAGCCGAAAGGACGCTCAGCTGCAGACGTGCCTGGAAGAGAAAGGAAAGTCCAATGCTGCAAAGAAATATACTGCATAGGAACCTGGAATGTGAGATCTATGAACCAGGGTAAGCTGGATGTGGTCAAACGTGAGATGGAAAGAATAAACATTGACATCCTGGGTATCAGTGAACTTAAATGGACAGGAATGGGTGAATTCAGTTCAGATGACTATCACATCTACTACTGTGGGCAAGAATCCCAAAGAAGAAATGGAGTAGCCTTCATAGTCAACAATAGAGTGAGAAAAGCAGTGCTGGGATA
This sequence comes from Phrynocephalus forsythii, assembly GCA_029282475.1. NCBI lineage: Eukaryota > Metazoa > Chordata > Lepidosauria > Squamata > Agamidae > Phrynocephalus > Phrynocephalus forsythii. The sequence continues at coordinate 99,553,232 of JAPFRF010000006.1, forward strand.
CAACCTAAAAAATGATTCCAAGGCAGCCCTTTGAACATCACAGTAATCCAAGTTTATGCACCAACTACCGGTGCTGAAGAGTCTGAGATTGACCAATTTTACGAAGACTTACAAGAACTTCTAGAACTGACACCAAAGAAAGATGTTCTTCTCATCATAGGGGATTGGAATGCTAAAGTAGGAGTCAAGTGATAAAAGGAATAACTGGCAAGTTTGGCCTTGGAGTTCCAAATGAAGCAGGGCAAAGGCTAATTGAGTTTTGTCAAGAGAACAAGCTGGTCATTGCAAACACTCTCTTCCAACAACACAAAAGGCGACTCTACACATGGACATCACCAGATGGACAATACCGGAATCAGATTGACTATGTTCTCTGCAGCCAAAGATGGAGGAGCTCTATACAGTCAGCAAAAACAAGACCTGGTGCTGACTGTGGCTCAGATCATCAGCTTCTTATTTCAAAATTCAAACTTAAACTGAAGAAAGTAGGGAAGATCACTGGGCCAGTTAGGTATAACCTAAGTCAAATCCCATATGAATACACAGTGGAAGAGAAGAATAGATTCAAGGAACTAGATTTGGTGGACAGAACACCTGAAGAATTATGGATGGAGGCTTGTAACATTGTACAGGAGGCTGCAATGAAAAATATTCCAAAGAAAAGAAAATGCAAGAAAGCAAAGTGGTTGTCCAACGAGGCCCTACAAATAGCGGAGGAGAGAAGGGATGCAAAATGCAAGGAGAAAGGGAAAGATACAGAAAATTGAATGCAGACTTCCAAAGAATAGCAAGGAGAGACAGGGCGGCCTTCTTGAATGAACAGTGCAAAGAAATAGAGGAAAACAACAGAAAAGGAAAAACCAGAGATCTGTTCAAGAAAATTGGAGATATTAAAGGGGTATTTTCGTGCAAAGATGGATATGATAAAGGACAAAAATGGTAGGGACCTAACTGAAGCAGAAGAGATCAAGAAGAGATGGCAAGAATATACAGAAGAATTATATCGGAAAGATCTGGATGTCCCTGATAACCAAGATAGCGTAATTGCTGACTTGGAGCCAGACATCCTGGAAAGTGAAGTCAAGTGGGCCTTAGAAAGCATTGCAAACAACAAGGCCAGTGGAGGTGACGGCATTCCAATTGAACTCTTTAAAATCTTAAAAGAGGATGCTGTAAAGGTGCTGCATACGATATGCCAGCAAATTTGGAAAACCCAGCAGTGGCCAGAGGACTGGAAAAGATCGGTCTACATCCCAATCCCAAAGAAAGGAAACGCCAAAGAATGCTCCAACTATCGCACAATTGCACTCATTTCACATGCTAGCAAGGTTATGCTCAAAATTCTACAAGGCAGGCTTCAGCAGTATGTGGAAAGAGAACTTCCAGAACTACAAGCTGGATTTCGAAGGGGCAGAGGAACTAGAGATCAAATCGCCAACATGCGCTGGATTATGGAGAAAGCCAGAGAGTTCCAGAAAAACATCTACTTCTGCTTCATTGACTATGCCAAAGCCTTCGACTGTGTAGACCACAACAAACTATGGCAAGTCCTTAAAGGAATGGGAGTGCCTGACCACCTTATCTGTCTCCTAAGAAATCTATATGTGGGACAAGCAGCAAACCGTCAGAACTGGATATGGAACAACTGACTGGTTTAGAATTGGGAAAGGAGTACGACAAGGCTGTATACTGTCACCTTGCCTATTTAACTTATATGCAGAGTACATCATGAGAAAGGCCGGTCTGGATGAATCACAAGCCGGAATTAAGATTGCCGGACGAAATATCAACAACCTCAGATACGCAGATGATACTACTCTAATAGCAGAGAGTGAGGAAGAATTAAAGAACCTCTTAATGAGGGTGAAAGAGGAGAGTGGAAAAAATGGGCTGAAGCTCAACATCAAAAAAACTAAGATCATGGCCACTGGTCCCATCACCTCCTGGCAAATAGAAGGGGAAGAAATGGAGGCAATGACAGAGTTTATTTTCTTGGGCTCCTTGATCACTTCAGATGGCGACTGCAGCAATGAAATAAAAAAGACGCCTGCTTCTTGGGAGGAAAGCAATGGCAAACCTAGATAGCATACTAAAGAGCAGAGACATCAGTTTGCCAACTAAGGTCAGGATGGTTAAAGCTATGGTTTTTCCAGTAGTGATGTATGGAAGTGAGAGCTGGACTATAAAGAAGGCTGATCGCCGCAGAATTGATGCTTTTGAGCTGTGGTGCTGGAGGAGAGTCTTGAGAGTCTCCTGGACTGCAAAGAGATCAAACCTATCCATTCTGAAAGAAATCAACCCCAAATGTTCACTGGAAGGACAGATTTTGAAGCTGAGGCTCCAGTACTTTGGCCACCTCATGAGAAGAGAGGACTCCCTGGAAAAGTCCCTGATGCTGGGAAAAATCGAAGGCAAAAGGAAAAGAGGACGACAGAGAATGAGATGGTTGGACAGTGTCATCGATGCAACCAAAATGAATTTGACAAAACTCCGGGAGGCAGTGGAGGATAGGAAGGCCTGGCGAGCTCTGGTCCATGGGGTCACGAAGAGTCGGACACGACTGAACGACTGAACAACAACAGTCAGTAGCGAATGAATTGTATTTTGTACAAGAAGATTTGGGTGTTGGGTGAAATGTTTCCCAATTCGTAACATGATGCGTCCTAGCAGGTGAGTCTTGTAAGAAACGATGCTTGATTCCTTTGCTACCCTCATCACTCTCTCTCTCAAAAAATAAAAAAATAAAAAAATACAAAGGTTTGAAGAGAAATACTGGCTCGAGGCATTAAACTGTTCCATAAAATTAGAAGTAAAGGGCTGAAGAAAATTATGTACAATGAACTTTCATAAAAACAGAGCTATTGTGAGGGAGGATTTGGGGCAAGATTTTTTAAAAATTTAATATATAAAATGTTTGTGGTCGTCCTACCCACATCTCCCTTGATTTTTCTCAGCTTAAACTCCCCATCTCTAAAATTTATCTAAAACAACTATTGGTTTAACTCCATAGCACTTTGAAGAGGACAAGAAAAATCATAATTTGAAAGCACTCTGCACATTCCGGGTGCTAAATAGCTCAATGATAGAAATAGTGATTCTAGTCCACTTCAGACCAATATGCTCTAGCCTTCATTGTTCAGTATTTTCTTCCTTTAGGTATCATCCTTTCTGCTTCTCAATAAAGCCCTTGACAGCTCTTTTGACCTGCATCTTAATTATATTCTGCAGTGCACTGCATCAGGGCTTATCAAGCTATCAATCATTATAGGTGCTGGAGGGTTGTTTGTCCTGGTGTGGTCACAGCATTTAGGATGCACTGAATAGAAATGTCATTCACCATATTCATATTCAAATAGCTTCCTCCCTGTGCTTCTGCCTCCTGCTCTGTCCCTCTCTTGGTGATTGAAAGGCCCTCTGAGTTCAGAGGAGGAAACAGGAGGAACTGACAAAGCCAGGTTTGTCTAATATACCTCAGAATTTATTGGGAGAATTAGTGCCAAAATGTATCTCGCTTTTCTGTTTGTTATTTGCAAACATGGGTCTAACCTTGACAGATTAGAGTGCTGGGCCAAAGCTAACCGAATCAGTTTCAACACAGGGAAATGTAGCATGCTACATCTAGGTAAAAAGAATGAATTGCACAGATATAGGACGGGACATACCTGGCTGGAAAATAGTACATGTGAAAGGGATCTGGGAGTCTTGGTGGACCACAAATTGAACATGAGTCAGCAGTGTGATTGGCCAGGAAAGCCAATGTGATTCTTGGTTGAATCAACAGAACCATAGTGTCTATATTTATTTATTTATTTATTTATTGTTACATTTATATACTGCCCAATCTTCCGAGGCGGAACTCTGGGTGTGGTAGGAAAGTGATAGTATCACTCTATTATGCTTTGGTCAGACCCCACCTGGAGTACTATGTCCAGTTCTGTGCACCTCAATTTAAAAAGGATGTTGACAACCTCGAGTGGATACAGAGGAGGCGACCAGGATGATTGGAGGTCTGGAAGAAATGTCTTATGAGGAATGACTTAGGGAACTGGGAATGTTTAGACTTTCAAAAAGAAGGCGGAGAGGGGCTATGATAGCTATGTTTAAATATTTGAAAGGATGTCATATTGAAGAGGGAACAGGTTTGTTTTCCATGGCTTCAGAGACTAGGACTCGGGGCAATGTTTTCAAACTACAGGAAAAGAGATTCCATTTGAACATTAGGAAGAACTTCCTGGTGGTTAGAGCTGTCCGGCAGTGGAATACGCTGCCACGGAGGGTGATGGAGTCTCCTTCTTTGGAGGTTTTTAAGCAGAGGCTGGATGGCCATCTGTCGAGAGGCCTGTGATGGGGGTCCCTGCATGGCAGGGGGTTGGACTGGATGGCCCTTGAGATCTCTTCCAACTCTATGATTCTATGATTTCCAAAGAATGAAGAAAGCTCCTCTGAGATTCCAATGGCTTTGGAACACAGGTTCCTTCTGCCGTGTTTGGCCCCAGGTTAAGGCAGGTGTCAACAATGAGGCTCCAGATTGTGTAGATGTTTGCAGCTACCTGGTGGTAGCCATGGGTTCCAGCAGCTACTGGCTTATTTGTTTGTACACGTACTTGCTGTCCTATGGCCATGTCATCAAGATGGGCTATATAGCAAGAACAAAAGCAAGCTAAGCATGCATACAGTAAAATAAGTGGGCAGCAAAACATATAAAAGCAGCCTAGCACCTGATCAAGGCAAGTGATGCCTATCATTCGCAATACTGATAGAGCACCCTGCTCTTCCTAAAACTTTTCTTAGTGAAACAGCTCCTGTGTATTGCAGGCCTTAGTCCCTTCAGGCACTGCCAACGATCTTTCTGGCAGCAGGGAATACTGCCAGAAATGGCATATAATAGTTTTCCCTTGCCCAGGTGCGGACTGCATGCCTGCTTTTTCCACCCCCTAACCCAATGTGGTAGAAATGATGGAAGTTGTTGCCTCCTAATTGGAAACTTCCAGCACACCCAAAGGTTCCAGATTGGTGAAAAGTTGGCTTAACAGCACTCTTTGAAATTGGAAATTGGAATTGATTGTCCTCTCTACCCCGCCCGGTCATCTTGCCTTTCTGTACTTAAACACTGAGCATTTGGAAGCATAGTCATTACTTATAATCACCCTCATCCTTTTGAATTGAAGGGACTCCATACTGAGGTATGATCTTGAGGGGAACAATTTCATACATTATGGATTAATAAACCCAGGTTTCCCTCAGAGTTGAGCAGAGCACTGCCACTGATCCCATGTCAAAGAATACAACACGTGAGACCCATGTTTGCAAACTCGTTTGCAGCATTTTTAATTTACCAGGGGCAAAATACTTTGGCACATTGCTAAGTAATGGACTGTTGGAAGTTGTTGGGTGCTCTTTCGATAGCAAGAGGGCTAACTGTGCTTTTAGTTGCTTTGGTCCTTGATTACGCCCACCATCCCCATGTGTCTTCTCCTTTTTGCTGGGAAGGCCTGGTAGAGGACTCTGCCTCTCCTCTTGATTGATGTGAACTGCTTTGTGAGATGACCGTTGGTTGAAAATCAGAATAAAAACAGACCGGCAACTAAGATCTAGTCAGAGAGCCCTCCTGAAAGAGCCATCCCTTAAGGAGGTGAAGGGGATGGCTTGCAGGAATAGGGCTTTTTCAGCAACTGCCCCCAGACTTTGGAATGCCCTCCCAAATGAGACTCGCCTGGCACCGACGTTGATATCATTTCGGTGCCAGGTAAAAAAAAACCTTCCTATTCCAAAAGTTTTTTAACTAATGATTGTGGGACCTGATGGCAATTTTTAGTGGTGTGCTTTTAATGTACTGTATTTATTGTATTTACTGGTTTTTGTTCTAATTTTATTGTATTTTGATGTTTTAATTGTTTTGATTGTGAGGCGCCCGGAGACCTTTGGGTAGTGGGCGGCATACAAGCTAAATAAATAAATAAATAAATAAATAAAATGATTACCTTTTTTTTTAAAGCTTCCAATTAGAGATGGGCACTTACTGTTGGTTTGGAAGTTTGGTGTCACATTCAACCCACAGGTGTTGGATTCTGTGCCCTGCCTCCCTCCACCGGTGCCCACTCAGAAGTGGAGGCATGGCAGGGAAGCCTTTGACGGGGCATCTGCAGGAAGAGACCAGGCGTGGAATCTGGTGCATCCGCACAGCTCCTCTGGGCCTGATCCAGCAAACGGTGCCAGACTGCCAAGCCACAGAAAGTGCCCATCTCTACTTCTAACGCCCAATTGGTTTAGGAGACTGAACGATGAATCGCAAAGTACTGCACCTTGTTTCAGTTTTACATCAGCCACAAACTCAGCATGCAGTCCTGTGCAGGTCATTCATTCCAACGCCTCCCTCTCCAGCCATTTACAGCATACAGGATAATATAGTAAGACAGGATCATTATCTACTGATTTCCTGATCTACGGTCTGAAAATATTAAAAACATTAAAAGAAAATTCCCCCTCCCGAACATATTTGGATGTGGATACTGGGGTTTCTAATGTACTAATTTGCCTCCCAGAATTGTTGTAAAAATTAAAAATTGGTAATATGTAGGAATATATTTGGATATTTGAAAGCACTACACAAATGGTAATGATCATAATCATAATACTGTCTTCCTGCGTCCTGTTGATTCTTGTTTTCTTACACAGTTGTGGTTAGATTGCTTCTCATCCTTCTGCAAGTTTTTTTTTTAAAAAGCATGCCTTATATTATTTTCATGCACATTGTCTTATAAAACTAAAGCCACTGCCATGGAAGAAGATTTTGTCTGTTCAGTGATCATCTATCTCGACAAGCTGATGAAAATTTTTAAAAAATTGTCTCTGGAATATATAATGCACAGTGGGAATCCTTAGTCCAGTTCAGTGTTTTCATTGTTAGCTATGTTGTTCGAACATCTGCTGGTAATGAATAACTTCCTTGTCCGAGAAGGTGAACAAGTGTTAGTTAGTTAGTTAGTTAGTTTCCTAGAATCAGTGTCTCTTTCCTCCGAGTCTTGTTCTTCCCATGACATGCCCAAAATGCAGTCGCTTTAGTTTTCACTTTTTTTTGTTCCTGGGGAGAATACAGCCTGGGTTTGATCTAGCACCTACTTTTTTGTCTTTCTAGTGGTCCACAGCATAGTTATTCCAACATCACATTTTGAGTTACTCTGCAGTACTTGGGTTTTCAGGGTCATTGTAAAGAAGTACGAGGACCCCCCGTATCCGCTGATTCAGTTATCCGCGGATGGCGATCAGCGGTGCAAGGGCCCGCAAAATCAAGGGCATAAGAGGAGGAGACCGTGTGGCTTCCAAGCTCCCACCCACCTGGCTGCCTGAAAGATCGGTGGCGCCGGCAGTGAGGAGGCTGTGTGGCTCAGAAGCTCCTGCTTGCTCGCCCACTCGCTTACCCACTGGCTGGCTCAGAGGATCCTCGGCGGCGGATCCCACCTACTTGCCCACCTGCAAGCTTAGCGGTAGTGGTGGCGGCAGAGGAGGAGTGGCCCACCCTGCATGCATACAAGTTCAGCGGCAGCGGCAGCAGCGAAGAACAAGAGCCCACCCCCTGCCTGTTTGCAAGTTCGGCGGCGGCGGCAGTGGTGGCGAAAAAAAGTCTACCGGATCACCCGCCCGCAAGTTCGACAGTGATGAAGAACAAGCGCCCGCCAGGCAGCCTGCCCGCAAGCTCAGTGGCGGTGGAGGACAAGCGCCTGCATGTCTGCCTGCAAGCTCGGCAGTAGCAATGGAGAAGGTGTCAGCCCCGGGGCCTGGGAGAGCCTGCCTGCCCGCAAGGTCAGCAGATGTGCTGTTGGTGGCACAGAGCCATAGCGGGGTTCCCTGGGGTGCTGGCAGGCTCTCCCAGTGCTTTCACCCCTGGCACCCTGGGATAAGAGCGTTTGCTCTTATCCACTGATGTATTATCCACAGGGGGCGAGAACCAATCCCCCACAGATACAGGGGTCTTACTGTACTAAAGAATTTTGAAATTTACAGAGGTAATGATCAAATCAAACTTGTCCTCTCCTACCCCTTTTTAATTTTTTAAATCGGCGTTCTCTTTTGGTTGACCTAACAATATTTGGCTCCATACTACTTCGCTCTGATGAGTCAACTGTGGTTTTCAGGAAAATGGAACCTAATCATTTAGTGATCTGTAATCAAAGTGAGTTTAGCAGGCTTTCATCTGGCATATTCCCATAAGGCCTAATATTCCCCTCCCTCGAGTGCAATCCAGCTGCTGTTGCAGCTGTTGGCTTAATGTCTCGCCACTCCATCAGTCTGTCTCAGTCAGTTCTAATTCTAGCAGACAAGAGGCTATCTGTCTCCTCTGTAGTCTTCCATACCCCACGGGTGCACGAGACAAATCATCTTTCATTATCCGGCTCACCACCCACACAAGAACATGCATGGCATGGGTGGGCAAAGTGTGTCCCGGGTCGGAAAGTGCCCCTCTTGGGCTGTTTTTGCAGATCGGGCATGTCACCATAGGAGAACAATCTCTGCAAAACGAGAAAAAAACATTCAGGAGTAGAGATGGGTACGACTAGGGAAAATGACGTTTTCGAGTTGTGTGTCGGAGTCGGCCTGTGTAAAAGGCTCGTTCCGTTTTGCGAAACTCGCAAAAATTTGTCGTTTCGTTTTTTCGTTTTTGTCTGTCGTTAAACTGGTTTGGGGGGGTAGCGGGCTCCTGGAGGCACCTCTTTTGGGGGGGTGCCTCCTATCCTCACCCGCTAGGGAAAGCAGGCTCCTGGAGACCCCTCATACATGGGGGTCTCCTCTCCTCACCCGCTGCAAAAGGGCATGCATGCATAGTCATATGGATATGATTGCATACCTTACCAAGTTGCACGCAGAGACACAGCAGACTGGCAGAGGCACCCCTCTTTTTGGGGTGCCTTCCCTGCATCAGTCAGGCCTTGGGGGCATGGTTTGCATGTCACACATGCTGCCAAGAGCCAAGCCTGCAGGAGTCACCCAGAGCCACAAGTGGCGGACTGGCAGACTCTCTGCACCCGCTGTGTCTCAAGGGAATTGTACTTGCGTAGTGCAATGCAAGTACACAGATCTGGCTTAGGCAACAGGGTTAGCGCAAGGGCTAGGGTTAGGCTAGTTACGGGTGAGGTTAGGGTGAGTATTGGGGTGCACCTCTGGGGGCCTCTCTGACCCACTTAGAAGGACAGTGTACTGGCGTATGGGTTAGGCTTAGGGTTCGGGTTCGGGTTCGGGCTACGGTTAGTGGGCTTTTTATGCCTGGTTGGCACATCCCAGAAGTCTCTGTGGTCAACATGGCCAAGTGGCCATGCGATTGGTGGAATGGCTCAAAAAATTTGCATGGTCACTCCCATGGCCAGCCCATCATTGCGCAGGTGTAAATAAAATAAAATAAAATAAAATAAAATAAAATAAAATAAAATCAATGGAGAGAGGAAAGAGGAGACATTTTGTTGCAAGAAAAACCCACTGCTACTGTAAAAATTCTGGCAGTTTTAAAATAGCAATTTTCGCATGTTTCTGTGTGGTGCTTGTGTGTTTTTGGACCACGATTTAAAAAAAAAATTGCAGTCGCCGCCCCATTTTGGATCCCCCGCCCGCACCGCATGGCATGGTGACTCGAGTCCGGCTGCCCAGGACAGGAGAGGGGGGGAGGCTGGGACCCCCTCCAGAAACCACCCCTCTGGTAGGTGCACTCTGCACTGCAGGCATATTTTCGCCTGCTTTTTGGCCCGGGAATGGGGGAGTTTAAAACTTTTTTTCTGTGCCGCTTCCGCTTGAATTGCGGCGGCCGGCGGCGAGTCCGGTGCTTGTTGCGAGCGATTCGAGGATTTCCCCACCACCAGAGCAGCCCAGGACAGGAGAGGGGGAGTCAACCACCCCTCTGGTAGGTGCCCTGAGCCCTCACTCAGGCAGACATATTTCCGCCTGCTTTTTGGCCGGGAATCGTTTTTTTTTTAACTTTTAAAAAGCATCGCGGGATCGCCGCGATGCCAGGAACGACCACGACAAATCAGACCCAATTATTCTTTAGTCGGTTCGAGTTCGAGTTCTGGCGGAGTAATTCCGTTAGTAAGTGGGGAGGAACAGAAACGGAAACGGGAATTCCGCCAAGTCGTGCCCATCTCTATTCAGGAGTGTTTCTGCAATAAAAAGGGGGGTTATTTTGGCAATTCTGGCTGGGGAGACCCACCTGAAATTAAAACTGAAAGTAGGATTTCCAGCCTTAAATTTATAGAGGCAGGACAAATTAAGGGAGGACCCTTAAATTTGCTTGTGATTTTTGTTTAATCATCGGAAATGGGCCTATGGTGAGCTGGCATTGTCATTTTTCTAAGGGAATAACTCGGGCACCAAGACAGAGAGTTGTGCAAATGCCAGTAGCAGTGGTCAGCTGGGCCATAGGGCAGAGGATCGGGGACATTTATTCCCCCCCACCCCCACCCCAACATATTTGCTGTATGTGATGGAGACAATCCATGAGGATACTTGTATGGACAGCGGAAGTGGGGCTCAATTACAATCCCCTCACCTTTCAGGAAGGAAAAAAAAATCCCTATTTTGGCCACACTCCCAGCACACGTTGCCAATTACTACTCCCAGCCCCTTTAGAGCTCGGCCGGTATACCGTATATACTCAAGTATAACTAAAAATAACGGCCTTGGCTTATACTTGAATCAATAAGTTTTCCCAGTTTGGGGGGGGGGTTAAAATTAGGCCCTCGGCTTATTCTTGGGACGGTTTATACTTGAGTATATATGGGTAAATATGGTATTTATAAAACTATTGTTGAATAATGCTAGTTGTTGTGAGCCACCCTGGGTCTCCTATAGAGGGATAGGTGGCATATAAACAAACACCCAAACAGACACCTAACTGGCCCAATATCTGAGCAAATTCTGAAACCAGCTAATTACCGTTTCTCTCCAAAAAACAACATAGACACTTAAAAGTAAGAAATTACTGTAGGTAATAAGTGTTTGATATTTACAGAGATCCTTCTTATGATGTGACGGTCACCTATTCTCACTTACTTAAAACATATGGCCTGTTGTGTTTTAATTTCTTACTTTTAAGTGTCTACATTGTGTTTTTTCTTCTTCTTTTGTGCTGGAATGTGAAAGACTGCATTTCTTTGAAGGATTTAATTTTCTCTGCAAGGTTAAAAGCAGTCGTCACGGCGGATAATGGAATTGAACTCCAGAGTGAGTTTGCTGAAACTGTTACTGGCGTTTTCCATGCAAGTTTTGACATAGCAGCTAAAGGTTTATGACTGTGAAAATTCTAATGAATTGATTTGATTGGCAAATTATAATCTAGAGCCAGGAGATTAAATGCCCAAGAATGTATTGATTGATTTAGCCACTTCTTTCGAAGAGTAATTTGTTTGTTGAAAAGATCTCAAATGAACGTGCACGCCCATTAGCAATGAATCTCTGGTTGCTTGCTTTTCAAAACCAGGCTATACATTAGGCAGGAGTTTTTTCCCTACTAAATAGTTTTTTTAAAAAATTAGCACTTTAATGCTGTTGATTTCAAGAAGAGGAATAGTAGAAAGAGCCTGTTTCTTTCTGTAGAATCTTCTGCTCAGAGACCCGCATCCAAAAGTATACATGGGTTGAAAGCTGAATTCAGGAGATCCCTTAGGGGTGGGAAATTGACAAAGGCAGTGAGGCAGAAAAGAACATAGAACAGTGCACAACACGCACACCTGCTTGCTGTGCACTTTGAAGATTTGTCTAGTGCAGCCATTCCCAACTGTGTGTTTGTGGTGGTGGTGGTGGTGGTATGGGCCCTTAAGAGGCCCTGGCACAGTTGAAGGAGGCCACAGACTGGGAACAGTTCTTCGCACAGCATCTTATGAGGATTGTGAAGTGGCTGATACAATCCTGATTCAGCCTCTATTTCTTTCATACTGCGTTTATGGCGATGGTTTTAGGAGTCAGTTTCTGTTTGGTGATGTTTTTAACTTGCACCCTGCTACACTACCAAGAAAAAAAAATGAGGAGACTTGGCATAGCTTAGAATAAGCAACAATATGTTTTGAGGGGCCAGAAAATAACACAAATGGGCTAAGTGGTAGAGTTGGCCTGTGGTGCAACTTATATAGAAGTTGCCAACTTCTATCGAGATGCATAAAGGGTTATCCTCTTACTCAAGTCCCCTGTATATCTGCCAGCCTGATACCTGGCATTGGGACTGAAATGAAGGAGGGGAGGAAGGTTTGCATTCAACTTTTTTGAATGTCTCCCATTGCTTGCAATGCAGGGAAAATTCTCTCACCAGTTCCATAGCTGGTATAAAGTCTTCCTGCGTTCAGAGTGTGGATGGGTGGTGTGTGTGTGTGTGTGTGTGTGTGTGTGTGTGTGTGTGTGTGTGTGTGTGTGTGTGTGTGTGTGTGTGTGTGTGTGTGTGTGTGTGTGTGTGTGTGTGTGTGTGTGTGTGTTTGGATCCCAGTCCTCCCACAACCCACTCATGCTTTGCCTACAGTCCTCCATCAATGAATCTTTCTGCAGAGGCAGGGTAGCTGCCTTGGAAGATTTTAAAATACAGTAATACTATTCTGGCTCAGAGCCTTTGCTTTCCCCACTGCCCCTAATGAGAAATAAGAGGTCAAATAAGGTTGAAGTAAAGGGATGAAACCGAATGGTAAAATTTAAGTCACCCCATTCATGGCAGAAGCATGTCAAACTATAAGGATGCTGTTGTGTAATTCATAAAACAAACAGAATTCAATCAAGGACATGTATATTTGGAATACATTGTTGATTTTGATCTGGAGACCCAGTTTGTGCTCGTTGTATCTAGATTAGTATGTTATGAACATCTCCGCCCCTCTGTCTCCTGCTGCAAGGACTGCTTGAAGGAGGCTTGAGTCCTGTGGTCAAGCCCCTGGCACCGATCCAGTCCAGTCGTTTTAGGCCAACAACTTACAGGCACTCCTCACTGAATGGCAAGAGTTCCTTTTCTACAACTGGGTTGTTAAGTGAATTGGTTGTTAAGTGAGGAGCTTAAGGTGGATGTGGTGTGTTGCGGCTGCCCTCTTGGAGTTGGCCAGAGCGGGGAGGCCACAGGAGAAGCAGGCAAAAAAAGGACAGAGAAATAGAGATGGGGGTGGCTGAGACTCCTCCCTGTTCCAGTGGTTTTCTTTCCTGGGAGAGGTATCGTGACACTTGCATCAAGACCCATCCCTTGAAAGCAGCGGAGGAATAGGGCGGGGTAGACACTGTAGTTCTGATTCCTTCCCCCTGAGCTACTGGGAAGGTAGGTTGCAGGCAAGCAGAAACAAGCTGGACACTTTGGCCAAGGAACAGCAGGTGCTCCCAGAGTGAGCCACTAGGCGGCAGCAGTGTCTTTGGCCGCTGCTGCTGGTCATGAGTCTGAGCCGTCATTAAACAGGTTGGTTGTTAAGTGAGGAGTGGCTGTAATACACAGGCATCCTGCTTTTGTTAAGTGAAAGTGGAAGACATCCTGATACCAGCCGTGAATGGACCTGCCTGTTTAAATTTAGTTAATTCCTATTAGAAGCTACCTCTTGTGTTAGACTTTGCACCCTTCTTTGACAAATGCTGATTGCATAGATTAACTTTTGACTCTGGGCATGTTTGTTTAAAGCCTGGTTTCTTGTGCAGAAGTTCAAAATGTCATCCCAAAAAAAGTCTCTTGGAAAGCCTAGTTAATAAACTTTCAGAATTCCACAGAAAGGAGTATGATCATGAAACCCATGGACAAGGCTAATTGAAGACTTTCATTCTGCAAATAGCTTTTCTGCTACTTTCACCATAAGGTCTTGCATTTCTTAAAAATGCACTCTCCCTTGCTTCTTACACTTTCATTCCTTCTCTCCTCCCCAACTTTTATTGCATTTTAATGCATGATGCACCTAATAAATCACTTCACCAAGCAGTGCATAATGCTTCTGTGTCTCAATGAGTACTGTTTCTAACTCTTTTTTTTAAGATTATAGGTCTGCCAATATATAAGAGCAAAGCAGTCATCGGGTTACACCTTTTCCTGGTTCTTCTTGCATTTGTAAATTTCTTTTTCTTTTTCTGTCTTTTCTTTTGAAACAGTTTCATAGGAGAATCTATAAAGGAATCCCATTACAGCTGAGAGGTGAAGTTTGGTCTTTGTTGCTCGATGTGCCCAAAATGAAAGAAGAAATGAAAGACTATTATAACGTGAGTTGCTGAGTTCTGAAGTCAACCATTTCCTCCAGAAACTTTAATTCACATTCTTTCTTTTAAAAAATGTCAAGCTCAAGAAGGGTTAGTTGCCTATAAAAGCACCCTTGCATTTTATTCATACTGCATGCCTTGATTTCTTCCAAAAAAATGGGAAAATTATATAAAGGGGCCTTAGTGAAAATATCCCTTTCCTTTGGTCATTGTAACACATTTGCCTGATTTCCTGCCGTCACTTCAGTCCTCTGCTTTCTACCATTGTTGTTTCCCAGTTCAAACGCCCTTAAGTAAGAATTACTCCACAAACCCATCCACGCACACCCAGTAACTTAGTTTGGCAAGACAGAAAGCTGTCTTATCTAGGCATTACATTTTTTGCTTGATTTATTATGTTTCAAATTTTGCGTTCATGTTGCCCTTTGTATGTTACAGCTGCAGTGGTTTGTCATCCAGAGAGGGTTTGTTACTGGGCACTAGACAAATACTGACAGTAAATAATACCAGATTGACCATATTTCTACTTAGTCCAAAATTATCTATCCCGCCTTAGGTCCTTCCTAGAAAAAAGGTGGGATAGATAGATAGATAGATAGATAGATAGATAGATAGATAGATAGATAGATAGATAGATAGATAGATAGATAGATAGATAGATATAAAATTGGCAGCATCTCCCCCCCGCAGATCTCAAGCAGAGAGGGTCTCTCTCTCTCTCTCTCTCCCCTCCCCCCCCCTCTCTCTCTCTCTCTCACACACACACACACACACACACACACACACACACACACACACAAACTTTAAAATATTGCTTGCTCTGTAGCCTGTCTGTCACCAAACCCCAGTCCTTTCCCCTTTTCCTTTATTAGAGTTTTGAGAGGGTCCCGAAGGAGAACCATGACCAAAAAAGAGTTCGTGAATCTCACCATCAAGGGAGATTAGATTGATGGACTTCTATCATGGTTGATTCCTTCTGAAAGCAAAATGCAAGTGGATGAACAGACAGACTCTTGGCCATTCCCTGAATAATGGACTACCACTGCATCTTTTATTTGAATCTACCATACATGGCTACACAGACTTTGTGTTTATAACCACTTATAACTTTGTGTTTATATCTCTCCTTGTGTGATTGCATTGAGCTCCCGCTGTTAACCCCAGCTCCTTCCCAACAGGTAAACTGTGTTCCATGCAGCCATGCTGGCCCCATGCCCAACACTGGCTCTTTGGCTTGAAAACAGAGATGAGCAATGCCCCTAGAGTCGGACACAACTGGCACACATGTGCCGGGGGAACCTATCAACTGTTAGTTTTAATTTTGCCTTCTAATGCGGCAAGATACCCCTCAATTCCCTGTACTCAAACTGATTATGTTTTAATTGTACTGGATTGTATATTGTCCCTCCTTACTGTAAGCCACCTTGGGTCCTTTTCAATGGAGAAAGGCAGGGTAAAAATAAATAAAATAAAATAAATTTCCACCTTGGCCAGTACACCTTTGATGAAAATAGGTCTTGTAGAGGAAGGCAGTGCATATTGTCCATAGTTATGGTACTAGGTTATTCATTCATTCATTCATTCATTCATTCATTCATTCATTCATACAAATTGTATGATGCCCACTATCCCAAGATTAGAGGGGATAAATCATCTTTCAGATTCCACAAGAACCTGGGGGTCAGTAAAACCTCTCGTGCCATGCTTAAAATTTAAAAATGCACATACTTGCCCATACTGTACTTCAGAATGCTAGCAGTTTGCCTTTTACCAACCATTGGCTTATCCATCTCAATACTGTATTGTTTACACTCAGAACATCTCTCCCACTTTCTAAACTGGAGTCTTTCCATGGTCTTCTCTGGAGATACTAGGAAGTAAAATTTAGATCTATTTACATATGCAAACATTTACAAACATGTAGAAGAACATATAAACATTTACATATACATTGATGTGGTCTGTTTCCTAAACTGAATTACAGTTCTCAGTCACATCTGTTCAGTCTAAAGTCTCCAACCTGGAACAAACTTTTGAATCCATCAGAAAATAATGTATGCCAGTGTAGGCTCCAAGTTCAATTTCCAATATCTTCCCGATAAACTTATGTTAACTTTGCAGTTAAATTCTTATTACCTTTACAGTACAGTAAAACAAGTAGGAACAGAACCAGTACAATGATCCCTAACTACAGGTTCCATAACTGCTACATCTTTTAAAAGCCCTCTCTTTATAATTTGTTTTTAGAACAGTGTTATTGAAAACACTCCTGCATTGACAGCTTTAGAAATGTTTTTTTGATTTTATTTTAGAAACAGATTTAAAATAAAAACATCAGTAATCCATCTGACAGTGAGGTACCCCTTTTTTAAAATAAAGAAGTCCTATAAGTACTGTGAACCAAAACGCTGAGCTTGCCAAGAAAAATAAGCAATAAAATGAGAGGAAAGAAAAATGGATGTCTTCAAAGGTTATGGATGCCATCTAGTGATGTGTATTGGGAAAAAGAAGGAAAACAAAACAAAACATGCCAGGGTATGGAAAACCCAAGTGTCTTCATCTTCAAGTGAGGCCAAGCCATATTTTTTAATCTTAAGATTATTGAGAAAGCAGAGCTGATGCTGCCAGCAAAACGCTTTATAGATTTCTTGAGGTATGGTGGGAGAGTCTGTGAAATCGAATAAAGAAGCATTAGGAAACCTGAAATATGGTTTGAAGAAAATGGCCCCTTCGTGTGCAGAATGTTTCCACTGAAAGAGAAATGGCTTGCGTTTGTATGCAAAAGTTCTCTTGCCTGCATGCATCGGCTGGCGCTTGCATATTTCCTGGCCATGCACCATGCTCAACACCAGTACCCTGTTAGTTCAGGTTGGTGGCTCATAGGCCTTTGACTGAAGGACTGAAGAAGCTGCTTGAATGAGGAGAGAAACGTTTCAATCTCACAAGAAAAGAAGTCCAGTTGCCATGACTCAGCATCCGGATAACCTCACCCTGGACATGGTCCTTTGAATGGGTTGCCAAAAACGTCAAAGCCCTCTCCCCATTTCTTAATAAAGAAGTTTGTTTGTTTGTTTGTTTTTACCCTGCCTTTCTCCTTGAAAAGGGCCCAAGGCGGCTTACAGTAATGAGGGATAATATACAGTCCAGTACAATTAAGACATATTCAAGTATCGAGAACAAGGAACTGAGGTACAGCCTACAGCATCAAAAGACAACATTACATTAAAGCTACCAGAGAATGCAAGCAGTTACAAAGAGAGTAAAATTCCATGTAAAGTTATGAATGAGGGAAGCTAGCATTGAAAACATAGTGTCAATGCAATCACAAAGTCTATAAACACAAAGTCTATGTGTTCATGTATGAGAGATTCATATAAAAGTCATATAATAGGTAGTCCATCATTCAGGGAAAGCTTGCCTGAAGAGAAAGGCATTTACCTGTTTCCAGAAAGACATCAGAGATGGGGCAGTCCTGGCCTCTAGTGGGAGGGAGTCCCAGAGTCTGGGTGCAGCAGCTGAGAAGGCCCTTTCAGGGGTTCCCATGTGATGCATTTGTGATGCTGGTGATGACCTTAACACCTGAGTCAGTTCATACTGTGAGATTCGATCTTTGAGGTTGCTAGGACCCAGGCCATACAGTGCTTTGTAGGTCAAGGTCAGCACCTTAAATTGTGCCCGATAGCTGATTGGCAGCTAGTGGAGCAGCTTTAATAGGGGTGTCATGTGATCTCTGTACCCCGCCCCAGTCAGCAGTCTGGCTGCTGCATTTTGGAACTGTTGTTTCCTGGGGCTTTTCATCGGTAGCCCCACATACAGCACATTATAGTAGTCTAGCCGGGACGTCACTAGGGCATGTGTCACCGTCTCAAGAAAGGGGTGTAACTGGTGAACTAGCCTTAATTGTGCAAATGCGCTCCTGGCCACAGCCGTGACCTGGGCATCCAAGCTCAATGATGAGTCCAAGAGCACCCCCAAGCTGCGTTCCTGTTTTTTCAATTGGAGGGTGACCCCATCCAGTACAGGTTGCATCCCTATCCCTTGTTCTCCCTTTTGACTGACCAGGAGCACCTCTTTCTTGTCTGGGTTTAGTTTCATTTTGTTCATCCTCATCCAGTTCATTATATAATATATTTTATATTCTATATTCTATATCCTATCTATTTTACTACTATTTATATACCTTATCCTGTTGCTGGTCACTGACTGTAATAAAGTTTTTTGATTGATTGATTGATTGATTGATTACTGCAGCTAAACACTCATGTAAAGTTGAGATACTAGCTCCCTTAGAGTCCAGAGGTTTCTAAGGAGTTGGAATGGTCATTGGGACAGTGGCGTTATGGGAGGTGTGGGCAACATCTGGAGGGTGGCACTGTTCTTCAAGGTCATTATTGCAGCCCACCCTCCAGGATACCCAGTTTTTAAAATGGGAAAGGGCTCAAATAGGACACAAGGACCCCTCTGTAGTTAAAAAAAAAAGCAGGAACTTCTTTTAAACCTGGGGCATATAGTCATGGTCTTTTGTGAGCCTGGTATCTAACAGGGAGGCTGCGGTGAGTATGTTTACCTACACATTCTTTTGTCTTTAGACCTTAAAAATCAAAGCAAGAGGGGCCTCCCCAGACATCAGGCAGATTGATCTTGACGTGAATCGGACGTACCGTGATCATATCATGTTCAGAGACCGATACGGAGTTAAGTAAGTGAAGCTGTTCATCTCCACCCTTTCTAAATTCTTTTGCATTCTACCATGTCAGAACTTCTACAGAACTTCAGGAGTCTTAAAACTCTACAGAGGTACAACCGAGGTCTGGTTTTTTTTTTTAAATCCTCTCCTCAACCCACGTATTTTGCTGAAGGGGTTATTGAAAAGCACCCCCATCACACACATATGTACACACTCGATGTGTATATGCTGTCCTTTCCCATTGTGGTGTTTCTGCTACAGGAAACCCTACATCTTAAAAATGCCAAATGAAATCATACATTTTTTTTTTCATTTTTATGCTGTTGTATGTTATACTTGTTTTTCCATTCAGGCAAGAAAGAAAGAAAGAAAGAAAGAAAAAAGAAAGAATTTCCATGGGGGAGGGGGAGAAATGAGAAGCATATTTCTGGGAGACACTATTTTAAAAGTGCAGCTATGCCCCTTTATTGAATCGTGGAATCATAGAATTGTGAGCTTGGAAGAGAGCAAGGCCATCTAGTCCAACCTTTGTTCCAAGCACTCACCACCTCTTGAGCTCATTGGTTCCATTGTTGTACTGCTCTAACAGTTAGGAAGTTTTTCCTGGTACAGTAATCCCCCGCCATTTTGCGGTTCATGTACTGTGGTCCTGCAATACCGCGGACCGCTGGGGCTCCAGCTGGTTAGTGCTGGGGTGCAGGAGAAAAAACTTTATCTTCCCACCCCAGCTCCAATGAGCTGGAGCCCGGGGTGTGGGAAAGGGAAAAAAGGTTTTAAAACCCTGGATTTTAAAAACCTTTTTTCCCTTCCCCAAGATGTACGGATCCACCTCCATCGTTCTCCTGGGCTGCTGCAAGAAGCCTCAGCGCAGCCCGGGTGCGCGGCAACGGCGGAGCCGATCCCCCTCCGTGACTGGAAATTATTTTAAAATGGGTGCGCCACTTCCCCCTCCCCCCCGCGGGGGTTCCGGAGAAATGGCGTGTCCATTTTAAAACCCTTTCCAGTCCAGGGCCATCTCCATTGAAATGTATTGGCTCAATGCATTTCAATGGAGATTTTTTCCCCCCATTCAAATGCATTGAGCCAATGCTTTCCAATGGGGGAAAAATCTCTATTGAAATGCATTGAGCCAATGCATTTCAGTGGAGATTGCTGGGGAGCGCTGGCCCCAAGCCAGAGCCAAGCAGCTGATTGGCGCTGGCTGGGGGTGGAATGGCCCTGCAGCAAGTGCAGTGGATCAGATCATCCACCACCCTTGCACGGGCTGCTGGAAGGCTTTTACAAAAGTCTTCCGGCAGCCTGGGAAGCAGTGGTGGCACCCCCTCCCTGCATCCGCATATGGCGGATTTTCAGTCATCGTGGGTCAGGTGGGTCCATAACCCCTGCGATAGGCGCAGGGGGGGGGGTTGTTACTGTATTCATCCCAAAGCTGGGTTCTCTTAACTTGAGCCCATTGTTGTGTGTTGTGCAGTCTGAGATTATCAAGAACAGATCCTGCCCCTCTTTTCCCTTTTCCTGTAACACAAGGGTGGGAAACCTTAGGTCTTTCCAGTTTGTCTTGGACGTCAGCCTTCACCGTCCAAGCTGATAAAAGTTGGGATTCTACAATCTGGAAGGGCACAGGTTGTTCACCTTTGCAAAAGATTGTTCGAAAGCTCTAAATGGATGTGCACTGGATGTGATGTTCACAAAACTGGTGTACACAGTTTTGCTCATTAACATTTTTGCTTTTAATGCTGCTTCACCTCAGAACAATATACAGTGGACCCTTGTATAACAAACAATATAAAATCCATAAAAGATTGAATAGGGAAAGCTTAATATAATCACCTATGGGGAAAATCTGTACAACATAAAAAGGAACTCCATTTTCAATCTCCATTTGTATAAAGGGCTTAACATAATTTCATTTGGAACGAATTAATTCCTTTATGTACCACTGTATCCAGATTGAATGAAGTACAGTAGGAACCTATCTCCATGCGGGATGATTCTGAGTCCCCCCCAATGTTGCTGGGAAATGGGAATTATAGCTAAAATGCTATTTTATAACAAACAGTATGCCTTGAATAAAGAAGGCTGGTTGCTGCAGAATTGACACTGTTGAGCTTTGATGCTGGAGGAGAGTCTTGAGAGTCCCCTGGATGGCAAGGAGATCAAACCTGTCCACCCTGAAAGAAATTGACCCTGGATGTTCACCGGAAGGACAGATTTTGAAGCTGAGGCTCCAGTACTTTGGCCACCTCATGAGGAGAGAGGACTCCTTGGAAAAGTCCCTGATGTTGGGAAAGATGAAAGTCATATTACCTATGTGCCTTGCTTTGATGGAATTGTGAAGATACCAAGATTGAGCCGCCATTCCCCCAGATATCTGGAAAGAGGCACATGGACTCTCAACATCAAAGGTCAAGACTGCAACCACTAGGTAATATGACTTTAATTCAATCTGGTTACAATTGGCAAACCTAGTGGATTTACAAAAATTGTTTTACCCCAATCCCTGAACGAAGCACATGGGTCTCTCATATCAACCCTTTTCTCCCCCCCATCCCTTCCCGGCCTAAAGGGATTTGTATGTCTCACAGTGCCAAATGGAGCTGGGTTAAGGAGTAGGGGTGATATATGACCTATGTTCCTTTGTTTGAAGAACGGGGCTGTGACTTAAGAAGCAGCAGCTTACAACTGCCCACATTGCCTCTAACAAGAATGCCCTGGCTGAAACAACACCTAGCCATGGACTTTAAGAATAACATCTAACTAAGGACTTTAAACGTAAATGCCTGGTAAAGCACATCTTTTACCATGTCTGAACTTCTGGGACCTGCTTTGAAGAAGGGTGTTTTAATACACTCGAAAGCTTGCAATGTTCTTTTTTTATTTTTAATAGTGGCCTATGAAGGTATCACCTGTAACCTATTTTTGCAATTGTGCTTTGTGATGGCCACGCAGCTCACCCCCTTTTGAAATACATATTTCTAGGTTTTTTTAAAAAGTATTTTTAATATTTACAGATCATGGATAAGCGAATCAGCAGATATTGTTCCCATGAATACAGGGGTCCTACTGTCTTCATTCTGCACGTATTTAAAATGTGAGAGAAGCTGATCAACTGGGGGCACTACCTTTCATGCAGGCTTATAGGCTGTTAAAGCTTAGACTGCTAGACATTGAAAGGCAAGACCTTTTTGCAGCAGCCTCTAAAGCATGTTCTCCTCTCAGTCTACAACTCCCACTACCTGTTGGCAAGCCGGCCAGCTACCTACATCTTTTAGAGAATCCACAGGAACGACGTGCTTTCACTCTAGCTAGATGTAATGTGTTCCCCTCTAATGTCCTATACAGGAGATTTGGCTCCCTACCACTAGAGACTCGGTTATGCCCCTGTAATTTCGAGTCTCTGGAATATGATCCTATACTGTCCTCTATATAAGGACATCCCGCTTCCCACCTAGAGCCACATCTTGCTAGATTCCCTGGTCATCAGGACGAGATCATTTTGCATAATCTTCTCTCAGGCTTAGACAAAACCCACACTAGGCAGATTGCCACATTTATCCATCTCACGAGGCCACAGTTACTTAACGGGCCTTTTGTTCAACACCCCCAAATATAGTCCGCTCATTCTGGATGGTCTGCAGTCAATTTTGGCTGGACAAATATGAGGATACATGGGAACACCCCCTTGCTCTCGTTCTATTATAATACTCCCATATTCCCTCCATTCTTCCCTGTTTTTAATTGATACTGGTTCGGGCATGTACACTTTCCCAATTGTGTATTTTATTCTCTATTGTCCATTGTCTATTTTACTTATTTATTTATTTATTTATGCCAATAAAGGTGTCTGACTGACTGACTGACTAAAATGTGAGAAGTCACTTGCCAATGAAGCCCTAAAACAATTTTGAATGGATTCACCTCCTTCCTCAGCTGCCTTTTTATGCTGGCTTTCTCAGTGTTTCATGATCCTCTACTGAAGCCATTATTTGACGGTGACCCCTTTCCCCGTCTTCCTACAATGAATTGTTGTTGTTGTTGTTGTTGTTGTTGTTGTTGTTGTTGTTGTTGTACCATTGGCATTAACATATCTTGCTTCCTTATTCCTGCCTTTCATATATTTTGTATATAAAGTGCCTGATGCTCCTTTTTCATCTACATTCACCCTTAATTTTTTTGGGTGCTACAAATATCCCATGATTAATTTAGAGTGTGTTTTAAGTACTAAGGGATGGTATATAAGCAGCACCCTTTGGTTTAACTGCCAAGCATTAACATGGCTGTCTCTAAGTGGAAACCAAAAAAACAACAGGAGCACCCTCATTAAGGCCCTCCGTTTATTTTACATGAGATTGTTTCATGTTGTTTTGTGGTTGAAAACAGTAGGCATATGTGGAGTACATTCCAAAGGAAACAATTGAATATACAATATGCTGATAATATATGGGACACCGTTTTAGATGGGTAGAGTAGAACTGATTCATTTCCAACTGTTTGGGGTGGCTTCCCTCTCGGGTGTTAAAACGTATGCGATGTATTTCAGAAACAGATCTGATCTTCAGGGTTAATCTGATTCCCAAAATGTGCCTTTGATGCTCTCAAGCAAACGAAACCTTCTATCAGCATTCAGTTGCTGCTTCCTTGGCGTTTATAAAACCAATTTTAATTTTTTAAAATTTATGTTGTTTTCTTTCTTTTCTGTTTAGGCAACAGTCTTTATTCCATGTTTTAGCTGCATATTCTGTATATAACACGGTAAGTCACTGTGTGTATAAACACATGCCATCCTTTATACAATATGTGGCCCATTATACTGCATATAATGCTGTTAGACTACATTATACATTATACTACATGTGATAACATTATACTAGAAAATGTTGTCACTATCATGGAAGTAGAAATTCTGAAGGAGAAGGGGAAAGTGTTGGCTTTAAAGCAAAATGTTCTGCTTTAAGCAGCTCTAATGTTCGGCTTGAGTTCAGTGAAGGATTTTCCTTCTCGGTGGAATTCAAGGGAAAATCTCCTTCTCCTTCTTTGGAGGTTTTTAAGCAGAGGCTGGATGGCCATCTGTCGGAAATATTGTGATGGGGTTCCTGCATGGCAGGGGGTTGGACTGGATGGCCCTTGAGGTCTCTTCCAACTCTATGAGTCTATGAAAGGTTCTAACTAAATGACTTGGGCCCAAGTTGTGTCAAGGACTGCACCTTCCTGTATTAGCCCGTTTGAGTGTTAAGATTATCAGGAGAGGCCTTCCTCTCGGTCCTGCCCCCTTCATATGTGCATTGGGTGGGGACCCAGGAGAGGGCCTTCTCTGTTGCCACTCCCAGACGTTGGGACCTCTTCCCACAGGAGGCCAGGCTGGCCCCATCTTGGCTGTCCTTCCACATGCACTCAACCTTTCTCATCAGGACAGCTTTCTCTGTCTGACTGAGTGGGGAGTTATGCATGTGATGATGGCATGTGTTTACTGCTTTAACTGTGTTTGGGTGTTGCCTTTTATATGTTACTTGTTTGATCCTTTTTTAATTTGTATACTGACTGCTATTGCTTTAAATACTCTTTGAATGATGTATGTTGCCATGGATCCTCTTAAAGGAGGAAGGCAGGGAAAATACTGTATTATGAATGAATGAATGAATGAATGAATGAATGAATGAATGAATGAATGAATGAATGAATGAATGAATGAGAAAAGACACTAATGCTAGGAAAAAAAAAAACAAAATATGAAGCGAATTGACTGTAAAGAAGCAAAATGATTTATTTTGCAAGAGCTGGGCAGTAAGGCAATTCATAAACAGACATTTTAGGTGTCATTCATTCAAATGCACAGTCACACCTGAAATTTTCATAGGAGCCCCATGGCACAGTGGTTAAATGTCTATACTGCAGGTAAAACTGTGTTCACAACCTGGGGTTCAATCCCAGGTAGCAGGCTCATGGCTGACTCAGCCTTCTATCTTTCCAAGGTTGGTAAAATGAGTACCCAGCTTGCTGGGGGTGGGTGGAATGTGTAGCCTGCATAATTAAATTATAATATTTTTAATACTTAAAAATAAAAATTGAAGTGCTATGGGGTGGTATATAAGCAGAACACTTTATATTTCTCTCTCTCTCTCTCTCTCTCTCTCTCTCTCTCTCTCTCTCTCTGTGTGTGTGTGTGTGTGTGTGTGTGTGTGTGTGTGTGTGTGTGTGTGTGTGTGTGTGTGTGTGTGTGTGTGTGTGTGTGTCTGTTTCAAACTCTTAACTATTGTCTTCATTTTCCCCACCAGGAGGTTGGATATTGTCAGGGAATGAGTCACATCACAGCTTTACTCCTTATGTATATGAATGAAGAAGATGCCTTCTGGGCCCTGGTGAAACTTCTCTCAGGTCCCAAACATGCAATGCATGGTGAGCCCCTACAGATCTTTGGCAAAGGCAGACAAGTCAGTTGGAGATGCTTTGGAAGCTAGGACTGGATTTATGAATTGGTGGGCATCGCAGTTAACGTGATCTGAAGAATTTGAAAAACTTTTTTAAGACGTCCTTTAGAATAGTCCTTTCTGATTCTGCAGTAAGATAAGAAGTGTCTGCTAGAGTGGCACTTAGGGTCTGTTATGATGGCTTGTGAACAGTTTAACCCAGCAAGATTAAGGAACCAAGGAGCGCATTGCAGTATTTTCAAGGAGCTACGAAAAACCCCATCATTGACTTAATTAACCCTAATTTGAATTGATTCTTGATATCTAAAAGCACGGCTAAAATACATTTTCCATGTATGCAGTTTTCAATTAAAAACCAGAATTGGATAACCTTGATGTGTTCTGACCCACTTCCAGACTTTTAATTTCAGGCCATTTCTACATGGCATGTTTTATTTGTGCTCAATAGATCTGGATATGTATTCCTCAAGATCAGGGCATATCTCATGTCTTAACTTCCAGCAACTGGAATACCATCTGCAGTTGAGCGCAAGTATGGCATTGCCTAAAAGCTATTTGCTGTGACTTTTTTTGCAACAAGGCTACCCAAAAGCACAGATACATCTGTTCAACAAACCACTCCTCGTATTGGTGTTCAGATGTCACAACAAATCATGATACTGTACGTGGAACAACATGCAGCCCTTGAGGAGCACTCATTCATCAAATGTCCATGTGCCCCGTAATTCACACTACAGTGTTGCTGTTTTTTAATCTCATTTTTGCAGAATTTGCCTGCGGAGTGCACACTTTGTTTTAGGTAGAGGATAATTTAATTTTGTAAAAACCCCTCCCCCCCGGGAAAGTATTTACTCCTCTACTCCAAAACAGGGGTTTCAACAGCAAGAGGTTGGAGAAAAGAAAACTTACTGAGTTTTGCTGCCACTTTGCAAAATGTAGGTGACAGCAGAGGAAACAGTTTGGAAGACAGGTAGAGAATTTGTCCTTCAACTTACTTGAGCATAAGAACATGAGAACATAAGAGGAGCCATGCTGGATCAGGCCAAAGGCCCATCTAGTCCAGCTTCCTGTATCTCACAGTGCCCCCACCAGATGCCTCTGGGAGCGCATGAGACTAGATATCTGTCTCCTGATACCACTCCCCTGCATCTGGCCCTTGAAGTACCCCAGTTTTAAGCCTGGAGGTTACACATCTCCATCATGGGTTGTAACCTGTGATGGACCTTTCCTCCAGGAATCTGTCCAATCCCCTTTTGAAGGCATCCAGGCCAGATGCAATCACCACATTCTGTGGCAGGGAGTCCACCTCTGGTTTAGTTTTAAGACAGTGGTGGCCAAACTTCAGCCCTCCAGATGGTTTGGGCCACAACTCCCACGGTCCTTTGTCATTGGTAATACATGCTTGGAGTTCTGGGAGTTGGGGGGGGTCCAAAACATCGGGAGGGCCGAAGTTGGGCCACCACTGTTTTAGGAGAATGAACCTAATCTCAGGCGCGATCTCCCTCAACTCTCTCATGTGCAGAGAATAAACATTTCTGCTGATCAAGTATATTTTACTATGCCAGGTTGAAATGGCAAATTACTTTCTACCCCCTAATTTCAGCATTCCTTGCTGAGGGTAGATGAGTTTTGATTCTCCTGCTTGTTTCTGTCTATAACACCCCACCAATCAAAGAGTCCCACTATGAAGTCTGCAGCCCAATGCAGGTGCTCTATCACCTTGGCTGCATTTGAGAAAAATGCATGGTATCTAGGCCATATAACATTTGCCACCAAATAATAATAATAATAATAATAATAATAATAATAATAATAATAATAATAATAATAAACCATTACAGGTGGTCCCAGTGGTAATCGGCACATTGGATGCGGTGCCTAAAGAACAAAGCAAGTATTAGAAAAAACTGGAGTTGACAAAGTCACCATCAGTTAGCTGCAGAAAGCCACCTTACTGGGATCTGCTCGCATAATTAGGGAAAATTTGACTAGTGATTTGTAATACAAAATCCAGTGTAGTTATCTTGTCTGCTGTGTGATTGATGATGATGATGATGATGATGATGATGATGATGATGATGATGATGATGATGATGATGATGATGATGATGATGATGATAATTGCTCACATAATTCACTGATACATCACATAGTCGTAAATGCTTGGGAAGTGTTCAACTAGTGATTTGTATTACAAAATCCAGTGTAGTTAGCTGTTTGGTTAATAATAATAATAATAATAATAATAATAATAATAATAATAATAATAATAATAATAATAATAATAATAATAATAATAAATTACTTTGGGACTTCCGAATACAGGCAGACAGGAGCATAATACTTCAGATATTGTGATTGTGGAGAAGAAAAAAGTGTGGAACATTGATGTTGCTAAAACAGGTGATAGTAGAGTCACTGAGAAACAACTTGAAAAAATTACCCAATATAATGATCTGAAAATTGAACTTCAGAGACTCTGACATAAACCGGTACAGGGGTCCCAGTGGTAATTGGCATGCTGGGTGCGGTGCCTAAAGAGCTAAGCAAGTATTTAAAAGAAATTGGAGTTGACAAAGTCATCATCAGGCAGCTGCAGAAAGCCACCTTACTGGGATCTGCTCGCATAATTCGCTGATACATCACTGAGTCCTAAATGCTTGGGAAGCGTTTGACTAGTGATGTGATTACAATATCCAACATAGTTAGCTGTGTGGTTAATAATAATAATAATAATAATAATAATAATAATAATAATAATAATAATAATAATAATAATAATAATAATAATAATAATAATAATAATAAATTGTTAGGTTTTAAGGTGCCACAGAAGGTTGCATTGTGCTTAATGTGTATTGTTCTGATTATTTCTAAAGTCATTTAGGGAGTGTCCCCCCCCCCCAAAAAAAAAGAGTAGTTCCCAAAAGCTATGAACATACTTGGTTGGCATTTATTGATGTTTCATTGTTTTTTCCAAAATTTCTTTACCCTTTAGGTTTTTTTATTCCTGGTTTTCCCAAGCTGTTGAGGTTTCAAGAGCATCACGACAAGATAATGAAGAAATTTTTGTCTA
Source organism: Phrynocephalus forsythii (assembly GCA_029282475.1). Taxonomy (NCBI): domain Eukaryota; kingdom Metazoa; phylum Chordata; class Lepidosauria; order Squamata; family Agamidae; genus Phrynocephalus; species Phrynocephalus forsythii. The sequence continues at coordinate 99,581,598 of JAPFRF010000006.1, forward strand.
AACTAAAACAACATTTTGTAAGTAAATACCATCCAGATATCACATTGATAAAAGGCAATATTTATGGGCAGAAGGTCCAACGGGTTCTTTCAAAGCATCTTTGAAATTGCTTCATATCAGCCTTCTGCAGGCTGGTGACCTCCAGCACAGCTTCCATAACACTATGCCCCTAACTCGGTTTAGGAAATAAAGATCTGATTTGTGTACTGCAAACATGATCTTTTTGTCAAAAAAACCAAGGAATCGTCACATCCTTGTATAGATGCCTGCCCTTTCAGAAGAGAGCAGTTCTATGATTTCTTCAGTGCAGGAGGGGCTGTGAGAGCTAACGAAATCTGATGAATAAATAATTTGCCTTTTAAAACAGCTGTGTGTCTTCTACTGAAAAGTCTCCAATTATGTGCACGCTCACACACAAAAGTTCTATCGATTTCATTCGCGACTGATCACGTTACCCATTGCATGCAAGGTATTGACCTCTGTATTGGGTGTGTGTGTGTGTGTGTTATGAAACATAAAGTCTATTGCTACCAGGATGTACTGTTCATTCCTTTTCTGTTTCAGGGGGATTTGATGTCAACTTTCCGAGGATAAACCTGTTAGAGAGTAGCCTTAGGAAGCAGACTTGAGATCACTTTTATTGAGAAGGAGGTTCAGCTGAATTCAAAGTGACTTCGTTTCTTCTAAACGGCTAGAATATTAAATATTTCTAGGATCCACTTCACAGATAGCACATTGGTTTCCTTCCTTCCATTGAATATAGACAAAGTTGTAGTAAAAGATGTGGGTTGGAGTAACTGAGCAGATATACAGATCTCTTTTTAATTGGTTGCCGAAGGCAGCACCGCTTCGCAATTTTCCTCTCTGCTGTAAACTGTGACTTCAGTTTTGCAGCCGAGCTCATACCAGGTGTACACTGTCATTGCTGCTTATTGGTTTAGTTTCATAGGAGTTTGTCTTCCAGGACTCAAAATGTTGGCTATATTATATTTTAATACACCAGGCTTTCTAACCCGAGGATTAAATTCTGGGTTGCTGATCGTGGTGTCTTCAAGTTAAATAAAACACTGCTAAATTTCTATAGTCACCCCCAAAAAAATAATAGTAATTAATAATAAAAAATAATAATGAAAAATAGAATTATCTGCCTAGAAGGGCCAGTCTCTGATTCATGAATGAGTGAAGACATTGCAGAATTATTAATTCAGTCCAGCTATTCTGAAGTTCTTTTTACTGAAGAAATCCCTCACACCCATTGTCTATTTTTAAAAAAAAACTATTTAAAATTACAGTTGTTGAAGGAGACATGGGCCATATTGTGTTAAAACTGCACCCTACATGTCCTAGAGCAGGCCTGCCCAACAGGTAGACCACGGGCTACTGGTAGCCCACGAAGGGTTCAAAAGTAGCCCACCAGCCATCAATAAAAAAAAGTGAAGGGATAAGTTCTCCACCCCTCCCTCCCCCATTCCCAAGGACCACCACTGCCCCAGCAAAGTTCTGGGTCTGCCAGCCCACTGTCTCAGCCGAGCAGGGCAGTTCAAGGGCCATGGCGCATTGAAATCTGTTCCCTCCAGAACAGTTTAATTGGTTTCCAATGCATTCCTGTGGGAAACCGCTGCTCTAATTACAAAAGTTTTTACTTATGAGCATGTGCTCGGAATGGATAAAATTTGTGAGTAGAGGTTTTAGTGTAGTAGCCCTCAGACACTTTGGGCCGGAAAAAGTAGACCTTGGCCTGTTCAAAGTTAAACAGCCCTGTCCTGGAGAACTAATCTTTGTTGTTGGACTAAACCAGTGCATGTGTCAAGGTGAACCTTGTGTGATTAACATTCATGGTCTTGGATCTGTTGATGCTGTGGACAAGCTGGCTGTATTTATAGCTTCTCAAGTTCTGTTGTCAGGTTGGAAAATCCCACAGAGCCTCTCTCTCTAAGAAGGAGCCTTGGGGTGGCATGAAGGGCTGTGTGTTGTCTACCACTTGTATACATTAAAAGAACTGCATGGCTACCCCTGGTGTAAACAAATGTTTATGTTGCAGAGTAGGGCTGTCCAAAATAATGGGAGCAGAGAGCCATATACTCGACCCCTGAGAAGCCAGAGAGTCTTCATACGGTTACCATTTTTACCATCCTTCACTTACGCATTCCCTCTCGCAAAACAACGTTGCAATTTGGGGGTCTATAAGAGGCAGTTTGGGAATTGGTTGGTATGGGAGCAAAGGATCCTACAAGTTCCATGACCCTGAGCTTTGTAGGGCTTAATGGGGAAGCACTGATGTTTGTGCTGGCCCCAGAAACCCATATCATAGCCTTGTGGCTGAATCTGCTTGTCCCAGGATGAAAGAGCAGCTGGCAGGCATCCACTTGACTGCCCATTAGAAACAGGTGGGTTTGATCAAAGTTCAGTCTAATATGGTCTGAAACATTCATACCAAAGAGCAATTTGTTGGCCAAATTCTACACCAGCTTCAGTTTCATGGATCCATGCAAAAGCCTTCGTAGTGGTTTACGTGGGAAGTAACTAAAAGCTGCAGAAAACATATCTTATAATAGTGACTATAATTGTGTTGCAGTTGGCAAAGCAGCTAGCTTGACCACCAGAAGCCGTGCTAGATCAGTGATCACTTCCAAGCTCCAAAATGCTGTCCCATCTATGGCATGCAGTACATCTAATCCTAAATAGCAAGAAACTACACACCAGTACCTCCGTCTTATCTGCATTGAGCTTCAACTTGGGAACCCACTTCCAGCCTGTGTGTGTGTGTGTGTGTGTGTGTGTGTGTGTGTGTGTGTGTGTGTGTGTGTGTGTGTGTGTGTGTGTGTGTGTGTGTGTTATTACAGTCGAAACTGACCCTTCGTGACTCCATGTCCATGGAGTTTTCTTGGCAGGAGTACTGGAGTGGCTTGCCAGTTCCTACTCCAGGCGCCTGCAGCACCTGGTATTCCCTGGTGGTCTCCCATCCAAGTACTAACCAGGGCCGACCCTGCTTAGCTTCTGAAATCAGGCGAGATCAGATGTTCTCTTGGGGCATCTAGGTAGGCAGCCCTCGCTTACTTTCAGGCAACACTTCCAGAATTCCACCGCTGCCTTGACAGTCATTGGAAAGGAGAGCTAGAAATATCATCAGCATATCAGAGAGACCGATATGATGGGCAAAAGCAAGCACATTTTAGAGGAGACAAAAGAGATTATGGCTATAACACAAAGCCCCAATAGCTGAATTCTGCTACCATACCTTGATGCTCCCATGTCCCATTTCAGCTAAACATCGCAGAAAGATCATACATTCAGGGTTACTGAACGCCATTGAAAGAGAAGCCAAAAGAACAGAAGAGAGAACCCAACAGAACTGCATTGCCTTAATATCTGGATAAATTCCTAAAATGTGACTACCTCTCTTCTCCAGACAGAGTTTGTTTTTTGTTGCTTCGAAAGGGGAGTGAAGCAGAATCGTTAATGGGAAATCAGTCAGGCTTTCGACTAGGAATGTTCTTTGCCATTCAGCTTGGGAATTCGTTGTCTGTTGGATGCTAGAGGGTGTGAGGTTGCGTTACCTTTCAGAGGTTCATAAACTGTTTCCCATTGGCAGGATTCCCAGGAGGTCAGCACAAGCTTTTACACCATGAAGTGGTTTTTCCAGTGTTTCCTTGATCGTGTGAGTATCCTCGATTGCCCACATTGTCTGTTAGACCCAAGTTGTTTGTGCTTCGACACACTCACCTGGTTGTCTCATTGCAGACACCCTTCAGGCTAACCCTCAGGATCTGGGACGTCTACATACTTGAAGGAGAACGGGTTCTCACTGCAATGTCTTACACCGTTTTGAAACTGCACAGAAGTAAGAACTCTGCCTGGACTTTAAACAGTACACTGTCATCTGACATAATTAGTCCTCCGATGCAAACCATGTTTGTTTTTTAACGTTGGTCATTATTCTGTTCCATAGTTCTGTTGTGGGAATGACATCAAAGGCAGTGACAGATGACCACTTAATTAAATAGGTTCTTGTCGGAGTTTTGTGCTATTTGATCAGCCAGCGGAAGCAACACTTATTGAATAAATAGTTAGCCAGAGACAGAGTTTTCTTAAAACCAAACAGCTATATTACAAACTGTACAAAAATATATCACAGCATCACAGAACAGCATAACAGCATACATTACATTGACAAAATATATGGCAGAGAAACAAAGTGGGTGCCTTACTTACGGAAGGCCCAATGAACAATGATTTACAGAACATTTTTATACATGTGTCTGTCCAATCATAAATGACATTACCTCATAGCTATTGCAACCCCTTGCATCAGCCAAAATTCATTATGCTCATTCTTAACATCTGCACTCCATTAGAAAAAACTATACATTGAGTCACTGTGACTTTGCACTTTTACAGACTCCATCTTTAAATCAATTAAATACATATCAAATATATATAGAACATCCTGTCTAATACATGTATTTCACTAACTAATATCTGACAGATCTCCTGCTATTTTAGGTTGCTTGTGACTTGCGTGCCATGGGACAAAGTCATAAACAACTGGTAACTGAAAGACGGAGTGTTTAATTTGAAGCAATCTGCCACTACTATGTCACTCCAAGGAGGCATCTTTTTTTTAAAGGAAAAAAACTACAAATCCCAGAATTCTTCCTTCTCAGAATCCCACCTGACAGACAGACAGACACTCATAGACAACTAAATATGGCCCAGTTGGGAGAGAGGCTGTGTGAGGACGGCCCGTGTTGTTTTAGTTCCTTCTGACTTCCTGTTCAAAAAGGAAGCTACCCTATTGCTATATATTTCGGTTGATTTTAGGAGATGCTGTAAAACCCACCTTTCGAAACACGTTTTTGGTCACCCAAATCTGCTGATACTTTTGCAGGACTTGGGCCTCTGGAAATTATGGAGATTTTTACCCCCTTGCTTTCTTTTTTGCAGCATTTGTCTTGTCTTGCGTTATTTGGAATTTTAGTTTGTGTTCTATTTTTACTGGGTTTTGTAAATGTTGTTTATCTGCTGTAAAACTTTTTCAAGCTGGGGGACATTCACATTGCAGAGATGAGTTGAAAAACTGGATGGAGAGGATGTCTGAAGTTCTTAAAGGACATACATCATATCTTAAGCATCTTTGCAAACATCAGCCTGTATCCCCCGCCCCCCCGGTCAATGAAGCAGGGCTTGGGAGAAAGGATATAACATCATGTACTGTATTAAGGTATTCCTGGGTGGTGGGCAAAGGGGAGCTCCAAATGATGCTTTTCTGCAGACCCCAGCCCTTCTCTGACTTCCTCTTTAGGTGGCATTTTAACATAAGGGCATAAGAAGTTCCCTACTGGATCAGGCCAAGGGCCCATCTTTCCTGTATCTCGCAGTGGCCCCACCAAATGCCTCTAGGAGCACATGGGACAACTAGAATAACAATCTCCTGATACCACTCCCCTGCGCCTGGCATTTTGAGATACCCTCCTTTTAAGCCTGGAGACAACAGATATCCCCATCATGGCTTGTAACTTGTGATGGAATTTTCCTCCAGAAATCGGTCCAATCCCCCTTTAAAGGCATCCAGGCCAAAAGCCATCCCCACCTCCTGTGGCAAAGGCATTCCATAGACCAACAGCATGCTTGGATGGTCAATCTTGGATGGTCTTTGCAGCCATTTGAGGATTTGGGAGGGTGGCTATCCCTGCTTCCTTGGCACATTATATGCTGCAGAACAGGGCAGACTGGATTTCAGCTGCTATTGTGTCCTCTCTCCTAATAGGTCTGCTCTTGTTCAAGGTCACAGCCTGCCATTCTATCCTAGAAGGAACTTCTCTTCCCCACTCTATATTCTGATTCCCCTGCCCTGCCAGCTGCCCAGAATGGTGCCATTCCATGGCTGTGGACTGGGGATGGGCACAAATCATTGGTTTGGTGGTCCGTGGGGGTTTGTTTACCACCACGGCAGGTGTATGGTGGTTTGGCACCCCACCCTCTTGGTAAGGGGAAACCCCCCACTCTGAAGCAGCACCTGGAGGAGGTGGGAGAGGGAATCCCAGAATGCTACATGCAGGTGGGCACCAGTGGTGGTGAACCTTCGGCACTCCAGATGTTTGGGACCACAACTCCCACAATCCTTTGCCACTGGCAATCTAGGCTCGGAATTCTGGGAGTTGCAGTCCAAAACATCTGGAGTGCCGAAGGTGTGCCACCACTGTTCTACCCTGACTCAGACTTCTAGAGTTATTTTTCAATTCATGTTCAGCCAGTAGATATGAATTGACTTCAAGATTTAATTCATTTAATTAGAGTTTGTTTGTTTGTTTGTTTGTTTGTTTACCACCAGATTTTCCCAAATGGGAACTCAGGGCGGTTAACAAGTATAATATACCACCATTCAGAAGAAATAATATTTGGTTCCACAGAGTAAACATAAAAAGAATCAACAGCAAACAGCAGAACCCAAAGTTAAAAGGAAAAGCTAAAAAAGATTCAGAATAATACTGAGGCAAGATGGCGAAAAATGGGTGAAAATACAGACTCAATCCCTGCTCATATAATAAATCCATCCCCTTGATCGCCGAACGCGGCCGTGTAAAGTCAGGTTTTTAGCAGCTTCTTAAATGCCGGGAGGGATTCCGCAGTCCTAATTTCACTTGGCAGACAGTTCCACAATGTGGGAGACCCGCCACAGAGAAAGCGAGGTTCCAGGTGGAGGTTTTATACGCCTCCTTGGGGGGGGGCGATCTGGAGGGCAAAGGACTGTGATGTTCTGGTGGGTCGGGCTGACGTTGATTTTAGGATGATATGCTCCTATCTCATATAGAGGGTGTTCCTAGCTTCTGATATTGCATCATCTTTCTTTTTCCCCCTCCATCCTAGAACACCTGATGAAATTGCAAATGGAGGAGCTTGTGCAATTTCTTCAGGAAACTCTTGCCAAAGATTTCTTTTTTGAAGACGACTTTGTGATAGATCAGCTGCACAGCTCCATGGCAGAGCTGAAGCGAGCCAAGCTGGACCTGCCGGCCGCAGGTAAGTGACCCCAGGCGGGCCGAGCGCTTTGAAAGAAGAGCTTAGGAAACACCAGCTGTGGGATTCGGGTAGCGGTTGTCTCCAAAAAGCAACGTGTCCAAGGTTTGTCTGGACAGGGACAGCCAGTCTGAACCACCTGGTTGTTTTGCCCACCTTTGGCCTGCTCTGAGGCTCTGAAATGTAGATGGGAAAGCAAAGTGTAGAAAAAACTTCACTGCATTTGTATTCCATCCTTGATGTTCTTGGTGTGTGTGTGTGTGTGTGTGTGTGTGTGTGTGTGTGTGTCTATGGTGTCATTACAGTCGTGACCGACTCTTCATGACCCCATGTCCATGGAGTTTTCTTGGCAGGAATACTGGAGTGGCTTGCCAGTTCCTACTCCAGGCACCTACAGCACCTGGTATTCCCTGGAGGTCTCCCATCCAAGTACTAGCCAGGGCCGACCCTGCTTAGCTTCCAAAATCAGGTGAGATCAGATGTGCTTAGGGCATCTAGGCAGCAGCTGACGTTCTTGGTAGTTTACTCAAAACACATGCCCACTTGATAACTTTCTCCTGCTTCCAGTGTAGTGGCAGCAGATCCAGAAGGAGTAGGTCATGGTTCAGTAGCAGCAGCTCACCTGCTCCCAACGGGGAAGTCAACTGGGGAGAGGGTCTGCCAACCACCTCCCAGCCACTCTCTGTCCCGGAGAAGGGGAAGGAAACCAGTCCGGCCAGTTTGAGGAACACAAGGCATCTCTTCTCGCAGAAAGGGCCACAGGCAGCCACGCTCCTTGTCACAAGAGAAGCTTGCCTCCTTTGTGTTAGAATGGAGACCACACACTCAAAACGCCACTAGCTTTGGTTTCTCAGCAGGAGGCTACAGAAGAGCGTTATCAACCAGGAGTGCAATGTGGCTACCAAAAGCAACCGTTCTCCAAATGTACCAGTTCTTGCAGAAAGTTGAAGGAGACTGAGGCTTCCGGGAGCATTGTTTTTCCTCCCTCATGGGACGGGTTGTTCCACTAAAGGAAGAAACTGTTTACTTTTCTTTTTTCTTTCTTTCTTGCAAACTAATGCAGGGAAAATGAATGTTTCGTTTCAGTTTCTCACCATAAGAAGGTCTTTCAAGTTGTCTATCATTATAGAGCAAGGGAATGAGGGGAGAAATGTCAGCTAGGAGTTTTTCCTTTGAAGCTGGAGAGGAAATTGGGTAGGGTACGTACTGGAAATGCAGGGTGTTTCATGCCCTCACATTCAGAAGAGTGTAGCTTCAGGCGACAAGATTATGATGGGTGCTTTTAATCTTTTAATCGCCTGTCTAAGGTTCCCCCCCAACTTGGTGTATTTTCCCCCACAGTCATAGCAAAGCAGAGAATATTGACACTGCTTAAAATCTGAGAGCCTATCTCCTAGACAGTTGGTTAATTTGGACATTGGTCTCTTTTAAGCTGTAAATTGTTTTAGGAGTTTTTGAGGGGATCCCATTCTTACCTCTTTCTACTCTGAAAGTTTTCAATTTATTCTTAATTTTATGTATTAATGCAAGAGTGGATGTAATCTTGAGGGCCACATGAGCTTTTTTGTTCATTTATTAATGCTCTTATATTAGATAGGCACAAACCGCCAGCTCAGTAGGTTGTGCTGATTCGTTTCCTGCCACAAATCAGCATTTGGCAGTTTGGCGCCCCTTTCTTTCCATTGGGCACACACTCAGAAGCAGCACCTGGAGGAGGCGGGCCAGGGAAGCTCGAATGCTGCTTAAGAATGGGTGGGGGAACCAAACCATCGAACACCTGTTGTGGCAGTAAACAAACCAGCATGAACTGCCGAATCAACGGTTCGTGCCCATCCGTATACTTAACACCACACAGGTGCACAATTTCCCATTTCTTTTGGGTTTGTACTGCGTTGTGAGAAAAGCCGTGTAGCCATGTGTGAGGAGCAGAGGGAGAGAACGTGCAACTTCAGTGTGAAGGTGGTGGCAAGTGCATCAGAGAATAACGTGCTTTGAAATTCTTCGAACATCATTAACAAACATATTGACCAGTCTGTTATTGAATGTCCACTCAAAAAGGTGACACAATAATGCGGGGTTAGGAAATTTATGCAGGTACTTGCTGTCCTACAAGCACTCGGCAAGTCCCCCCCTCCCCGGGAACAACAACTCTTGCTCAGTGACAGTGCTTGTGTAAATGGCACAATCCTCCACCACAACTGGCAGGATTTATTCCATCCATCCATCCTCTATCTATCTATCTATCTATCTATCTATCTATCTATCTATCAATTGCACCATCTGACTGATGGTCACTTGGTGCCCTGTGGAAGATGAAGGACACCAGCCAGTTGAGCTTGACAGTCATTGCTCAAGTGTAAGTTCAGACATGCAAAAAACAGAAAGGAAGCAATTCATGGGAAATATTTGGTCTCATGCTTCTTCTATTCTGTCATTGCTGCCCGTTTCTCCCACCTCTCGGCCCCTCCTCCTCATCCTTCGCCCACCCCAATGGTCCAAGACATATTTTCTCCATCCCTGTATTTCAAGTGCCCCTTGAAACACAAACGCTAGTCTAGATTCCCACAGGGAGTTGACTTCTGGGGAGTGCCATCATGCTCAATTGAGGACAGGAGGTAGGAACCCACCGGTCCCAAAATTAAAGTGGCCACTTGGTGAAGCAGGGGGGCAGGCCAACATGTTGGAAGTATACAGGGGTATACAGTTTCCTGATTCCCTACAGCTTTTTGGCAAACTGAGGGGAGGTGTGTGTATGTAGGGGGGGTCTCTTCCATGGATAAACAGCCGTCTTGTTCTGTGTTTAGATTTCAGGATGGACATCATCAAACATGCTTTTTGACGACGGGTCATTTTTCTTCAGCCCTTAAACTGATTTCTTTTCTTTCCACATATGATCACACAACACCTTGTCCTAGAACATCCAGCAGATTTGTCTTGCAGTCTTGTGTTGCTTGTAGCTTATGCCTCGTCTGTTCTTCATCTGGATTTCATCACCCCTCAAGTCTTATCTCTCCACCCTCCTGTTCATTCTTGTTTTCCTAATCACTATTTCCTGGTGATGTTATCAGTCACAGAGCTCGTGCTCTGTGGTTTCTAGACGTTACCTCACTCTGCTGTGCCTTGTCTTGTCTCTGATTCTATGATGGTGCTGGGGCACGACACCTCTCCCGAGACAGGCACAGGGTTAATCCTGCCTCGAGAGAGCTCATTGATGACCCTTGCCTGCAAACTAAGGCTCCTTTTTTTTGGAAATGCATAGCAAGGTCCGTCGCTTAGCAAGCTTTGGAAAGCACTGAACTATGGAAACAGATGCAGAGGAAAGTGTCGGAAGGAGGAGAGAAGCAACAAAGATCTTGGAACTAGGATGCCATTTGCTTTGAAGATCCCAGAGGAACCCTCTGCATCACAGGCAGGCTACTTAAGGTTTTACCCCCGGATGAACTGAAAGCGCTCTTGAAGGGCTTGAACCTACATTTGGCTACCATGGAATGTAGAATCATGAAATAGAACAGTTGAGTTTGAAGGGGACTCTGAGGCCAATGAGTCCAATCCCTCCTCAAGGCAGGAATCCCAATCAAAGCAGATCTGACAGACCGTTGTCCAAGTTTCTCTTGAATGCCTCCAGCGCTGGCGAGCTCGCCACCTCTTGAAGTCATAGAATCATAGAATCATAGAGTTGGAAGAGACCTCAAGGGCCATCTAGTCCAACCCCCTGCCATGCAGGAAACCCCATCACAATATTTCCGACAGATGGCCATCCAGCCTCTGCTTAAAAACCTCCAAGGAAGGAGACTCCACCACCCTTCTTTGTGGCAGCATATTCCACTGCCGAGCAGCTCTAACTGTCATGAAGTTCTTCCTACTGTTCCAATGGAATCTCTTTTCCTGTAGTTTGAAACCATTGCCCCATGTCCTTGTCTCTGAAGCCATGGAAAACAAACCTGTTCCCTCTTCAATATGACATCCTTTCAAATATTTAAACAGAGCTATCATATCCCCCCTCAGCCTTCTTTTCAAAAGGCTAAACATTCCCAGTTCCCTGAGCCGTTCCTCATAAGACATTTCCTCCAGACCCTCAACCATCCTGGTTGCCCTCCTCTGCACCTGCTCGAGGTTGTCAACATCCTTTTTAAATTGAGGCGCACAGAACTGGACACAGTACTCCAGGTGGGGTCTGACCAGAGCAGAATAGAGTGGTACTATCACTTCCCTTGATCTAGACACTATGGTTCTGTTGATGGAACCAAGAATTGCATTGACTTTCCTGGCTGCCGCATCACACTGCTGACTCATGTCCAATTTGTGGTCCACTAAGACTCCCAGATCCCTTTCACAGGTACTATTCTCCAACCATGTATCCCCCATCCTATATCCGTGCAATTCATTTTTTTTTTTACCTAGGTGTAGCACCCTACATTTCCCTCTGTTGAAATCCATTCCGTTGGCTTTGGCCCAGCACTCTAATCTGTCAAGGTCTTTTTGAATTTTCATCCTATCCTCTAGTTAATTAGCAACCCCTCCCAATTTGGTATCATCTGCATTGTCATACTGCTCTAACAGTTAAGAAGTTTTTCTTGATGAGTCAATCCAATTCTGGCTTCCTTTAGCTGGAACCCATTGTTATGTGTCCTGATCAAGAACAGATCATGCCACTCCTCTATATGGCAGTATTTGAAAAGTGCTATCATACCTCCCTTCAGGATTTTTTTTCTCAAGGCTTAGCATGCCCGGTTGCCCAAGTCTCTCCTCCTATATACCCGAGATCCCCATGGACTGTGTAAAAGAGAAGAAGAAAGCAAGTCTGGACTGAACCCTAGCATTTTATTGGCAGGAAATCGATACAAAAACCTCTGTGCCAAGTTTACAGGTAGCCTTGAATGGTTTCTGTCGCCTTAGCTTATTCTTCATGTAGGGTAGTTATAATAAAGCACACCAGTGGTGGGAAACACATATACACAGTCTATCACAAATGTGAGTACACCTCCTTACATTTCGTAAATATTTTAGTATATCTTTTCACATGACAACACTGAAGAGATGACACTTGGCTACAATGTAAAGCAGCGAGTATACAGCTTGTAAAACAATGTAAATATGTCACCTCAAAATAATGCAACACAGAGACATTAATTTCTAAACCACTGGCAACAAAAGTGAGTACACCCTTAAGTGACAATGTCTTGATCGGGCCCAAGTAGCCGTTTTCCCTCCCTGGTGTCATGAGACCCGTTAGTGTCACAAGGTCTCAGGCATGAAGGGGGAGCAGGTGTTATCACTCTCACTCTCACATTTGGTGTTATCACTCTCACTCATACTAGTCACTTGAAGTTCCACATGGCACCTCACGGTAATGAACTATCTGAGGAGCTGAAAAATGAATGGTTGCTCTACATAAAGATGGCCTAGGCCAGTGATGGCGAACCTATGGCCCGGGTGCCAAAGGTGGCACTCGGAGCCCTTTCTGTGGGCACCCGACATCGCCCCTTCATAGCCACCGGTATTCAGGTTAAACTGCTGTATTGGCACTGTGCGAAAAATTAGTGGGTTTTGAATCATAGCTTGGGCACTCGGTCTCTAAAAGGTTCACCATCACTGGCCTAGTCTATAAGCAGATTGCCAAGACCCTGCAACTGAGCTGCAGCATGGTGGCCAAGACCATACAGCAGTTTAACAGGACAGGTTCCACTCAGAACAGGCCTTGCCATGGTCGGCCAAAGAAGTTGAGTGGCCATGCTCACCGTCATATCCAGAGGTTGGCTTTGGGAAATAGACGTATGAGTGCTGCCAGCATTGCTGAACTATCCAGTTCAGTTGTCTGAATCAGGGACTGTGGGCAGATACAGCTGCTCAACAACCAGTTCTGCTCAACACCAGGAGAAGATAGAGTAGTGTGACTGGAGATATCCCACATCAGGATTTCGGGAAGAGAATACCACAGCTTGATATGCACAACCAGCTGAGCACCCAAATCTAGACCAGTGGTGACATCTAGAAAAGCTGGTTTTGCCAAAGGAAGATTTCTGATTCTTTACAGACCTCTGTGTCAGGGACAGGATGTCTTCCACCAAGCAGGAAACGGAAGAAGAAAGGGTAGACAGCTTTGTAAATATCTCATTTGGAGATACTTCTCCCTGAAATTTATCAGGCAGGAATGAAAACACCAGGAGGTAGTCCTGCTTTTCTCCACTCCCAGCACGCTTTAATCACATTTAGTGGGTCTCTGGTTATTTTCCATGGATCGAGAGACGAAAACATCTTGAATTTAGCACTTCTCTGATGTTTTTCACAGACTTTTCTGTCTCCTGGGCTGCTACCTCCTTCCCACTCCACCATGAAATGACTATATTTCCTTGGTCTGCAGATGGGTGGAGAGAGCCTCAGAAACCAAAAGTAAACGTAAAGAATCATAGAGTCGGAAGAGACCTCAAGGGCCATCCAGTCCAATCCCCTGCCATGCAGGAACCCCCATCTCAGTATTTCCAACAGATGACCATCCAGCCTCTGCTTAGAAACCTCCAAAGAAGGAGACTCCACCACTCTCCTTTGTGGCAGCATATTCCATTGCCGAACAGCTCTAACTGTCATGAAGTTCTTCCTAAAGTTCAAATGGAATCTCTTTTCCTGTAGTTTGAAACCGTTGCCCCGAGTTCTAGTCTCTGAAGCCATGGAAAAAAAACCCTGTTCCCTCTACAATATGACATCCTTTCAAATATTTAAACATAGCTATCATATCCAACCCTCCCCCAGTCTTCTTTTTGAAAGGCTAAACATTCCCAGTTCCCTAAGCCGTTCCTCGTAAGACATCTCTTCCAGACCTTCAGCCATCCTGGTCGCCCTCCTCTGGACCCGCTCGAGGTTGTCAACATCCTCTTTAAATTGAGGCGCACAGAACTGGACACAGGACTCCAGGTGGGGTCTGACCAGAGCAGAAAAGCCAGCCCATGCAACACATGGGTGTTATGTGTGATGTTGCATGAACCTGGTCACTTGGGAGCCAACATTCATTTGCTGTGTGACTCCCTAGCTGTTAACCCAGTTTTCTGGTTTGCTTCTCGAAACTGATGTCCCAACAGCAGTGAGAGAGCTGTTGACCTCATTGTTCTGCCTGTGACCATCTCGATGGCTGCCGTGGGACGCAGGACTTAGTAGACCATTGATCTTCTCCAGCAGGCCTGCTCTTGCGTCCCTCCTCGTCATTCAGTGAAGGTTTTATAGTATATTGCTGAAACAGAACAGTTGTTTAAAACACCAAGAACCCTACTGTTTAAAAAGACATGCAGAAGACCCAGTTGCATGAAAATACAAATTCTGAATAAGCCTCTATAAGCCTTTTGAAATTAAAGGTCTTCCGGTCATTTTTAGGGACATGACAGGATATTTGGGAGTGGGAGGGAGGCAGCTGTCCTTTAAAAGAGAGTCCTACATCTGCAGGATGGAAGACAAACTTATTTATTATTTTGCAGCTATGTCTGTCTATATTGTGGGGTTATTATATTAAACATAATAGGCAAAGAGAGGACTTGATTGCATGATTCCTCCTAAATGTTCACTTTGGCATTCTTATTGTCTTCCACTACGCCAAGGCTGCCCAACTTTGAACAGCCTGCAGCCTACCTGACCCTCTGGAAGGTCCCTTGTGGTCAACTCTTGGAGTGCACGTGCATGCAGATTGCGGGGACGGAGGCCCCAGGACCCCCAGGAGGTCTTGCCTTCCCCTCCTGGGCTTGTTGGGCAAAAATTCAAAAGGACCAAGCAAACTTCCTCACCCCTTCATCCTAGTAAAGGGGAGGAGGAGGAGGAGGAGGAGAAAGGCTTGGCCCTTTTGAATTTGGCACTGCCTGAGCACCCGCATGGCCGCCGGGGCGCTTGTCATCTGGCCGGGAGGGGGCGAACGGGGGACTTCACCGCTGCCTTCTCCCCTCGGTGGTGATTCCCCCCGGCCGCCAGCCACCCCTCCCACCTCAGCGGGCAGCTCCCTGAGACCGTTGCCAGAGAGGCAAAAAGGTGGCTGGAAGGAGGCGCCTGGCCTGGAGAGCCCGGTGGGGCCCAGGCCGCAGCCCAGCTGCGCCACCACCCGCAGCCGCCACCAGATGGCCCAGTGCCAGCCCGGGCTCCTGGGCCCTCACCAGTGCGTGGGTGGGGAGTAAACTCCAGCCCAGTACACCACTACAGGCAGCGTGCTGGGATGCCAGCATGGAACCGGCAGGGGACCTCTGACGGCGTCACGGGCAACTGGTTGCCCGTGGTTGATGTGACGTGCAGGCCGGCACTTGGCGTTCAAAGTTCTGTTAAATTTGTCCTTTTTCTTTTCCCAACCCAGTCTTTTGGTGAAAGGGAAGGGCAATGTCGCAAGAGCATTCTTTTTCACTTTTATTTATTTGTTCTTTTCCCCTTGCAGATGAATATGGGATTTTTCATTTATACGTTTGGAGAACCCACACGTACCTATTTCCCCTCCCCTCTTCTTTTGCACTTCACTTCATTAACAAACTAACTTGTGGAGCTCTCAGATAACACTTTCTGTGTTGATGTTTTTCTTCCTACTGATTTCTTGAGTGCATCTAAATTGTGATGGAGTTGGAGGTTGCCATGGAATCTTGTGTTTTTCCTCTGGCGGTTTGCCGGTCTGTGCGGTTTGAGCTGCCTACTTTGCACCATTGAGTCCCTCTCTTTGCATCCCTAAAGATGTAAACAGTGTTTCTAATTGTGTTTGTGACTTGTCTGTTTTCTTAGACTCTGCAAAATCTGGCACGGCTTGAAATTTTTTATCTGTGTGGTGGTGCGTTTTTCCCCGGAGGGCTTTTTTCGTTTCTTCCAAATTTCATTAGCTCGGTCACAAACAAACCTGTTAATTTTCTTAACTGTCTTTGCTTTAAATCTTCAGAAGGGCTCCTCAAGTGAAATTCTGTAGGCACTGTCTTGCAGTATAATCAAAATTGCAAAGTCAAGCTAAAATTTCCATGTTACCATGATGTTAAACGGAGTACTTTACTTCATTTTCATTTATTGATTGCACTTTTTGACCTTCGCCTTAATACAAAAGGTCTAGGTTCTGCTTGTGTACAGTTGTCTCCCGCCCTTTTGTGGTTCATATACTGCGGTCCCGGTATATCGTGGGTCTGCAGTATATGAAAAAAGGCCTCCTGGGGTAAGGAGGAAAGGCCTTCCCAGGCCCATCGGAGGCCCCCAAAGTGCATCCCCGCAAACCGGAAGTGACTTTTGGTAATTCAGAAGTGACCTTTGGATCACTAGAAAGCACTTTTGGGGCCTCCGAGGGCCCAGGAAGCCCCTTGCAGGCCCGTTCAGAGCAGCCCCAGGCCTGGGGTAAGTACAAGAGCCCCCCGCCCCCCAGTCTCAACCTGACCCAGCATCCACATATTGCTTATTTTCAATTATTGCGGGTCAGGTTGGGTCCCTAACCCCTGCAATAGGCGGGGGTTTATTGTATCATTAAAAAAAAAACCGACACACACACAGGGACCTACCGTCTACAGAGACAGAAGACCAAAGGAAAAGGAAGACAAGACTTCAGCAGCCTGATTGAATGATGGGTGCATCCCATCTCCGTCTGATTTGTAGGAGAGAATAGATGTAATGCTGTACCACCCTAAACACATCAGGTCTTGTATGGTTCCAGGAGCTAAGACATCTAGTTCAGTGGTTACCAACCTTGGCCCCCCAGACAATCTGGTAGTGCAACTACCAGAAACCCTTGCCAGTGCAGCTGTGAAGGCTTCTAGGGACCCAAGGTTGTGAGTTACTGATCTGATTGGTCTACATTGTTCATTGCAATATAAAAATTACTAGGCTTACCTCCCCCCCCCGGTTCCCTCTTCCATATCACTGGATGCTGTGGATGCCAAGGTGGCGAGTAGAGGGAATATAAAATTCCATGACCTCATGACATAAGGAGAACGGCATCCGGTGGTGTTCAGATCCAAGGCATTCAGGATCTTGGTGCCATTTTCGGCATTAGCCTTGCATGCAACAATAACATCCCGCTTGGATCCCCAGGCAGCATGATGTGCATTCCACCTACCCACTGTTCAGGTTTTTAGGAAGTAGAATAATCCTTAGATCTCGCTAACAGCAAAGGAATTACTGACCAGGAGCCGTCCAGCGACTGTATCTTTTTTTTACTTGACCGTGTTTCTGCAAAGTATTGCTCTAGTGCTGAAATGAGAGGCCATGGCTGTTTACCACAGCCGGTATTGAAAGCTATCCAGTGCCTGCATTCTGTGCCGCATTGAATTCTGAGCCATTGACTCTCAAAAGCCTCTCGGAACGATTTACCCCGCAAGCTTTGCAGTTGCGATCAATTTCCACCGGGTGGAGACAAAGATCAAGAATACATCCATAGCATTTCTTCGATTCAGAATTCAATCTTTACTTTTCCTAAAGAAAAATCAGAAGAGCATTATTCTTTCCTTTGCTTTTGTGGTCTTTAGGCTTTGGAGGCCTCTGCCAAAAGAACGACATCTGATTTAATTTAATAGGAATTAAAGCAGGAAAGGGAGAATGCATAGGAGATTTGTCCTCGAATGCCAGTAGTAGTTATTAGAACATCTCCAAAAACATTAACTTATGGTAAATCTAGTTCTTCTGGATCTTAGTCTCCACCACCACCACCACCACCACACAAAATGGGGTGCTAAAAGAAAAAGAACAGCTTTTACTAGGCTCTCAAATCAAAAAGCATGATTATGAAGTCTCCACTGTCTCTAAAAATGACATCATAAAATTGCTGTTCTTTCTCAGTGGGAGAAGAGAGTGTATGGATCTGGCCTTCACACATGTGAGGCTGTTTGCAAAGAGCTCAGTGTTGGTAGTTGGGGGCATGCAGGGTGGGAGAGAGGTGCACCTCTTCTTCTACTGGATAAACATTCCAGTGGTCAGACAGGTGTCTAACAGAGCTGGAGTGGTCTAAAGAACATCCAGAGAAACATTTAGCAATAAGAGCAGATGAACAGTAGACCAGAAGGTGCTACTGTTCCTTCTCTCCAAGCTAGAGACCTAGTGCTGGGGCTAAAAAAAAGTCTCACCTCTGTACCTCCCATCAAATACAATCCACATATTGCGGATTTTCATATTCCCTCCCTGATACTGAAAACTATGGATTGCAAATGCTATAAATATAGCTTGGTAAAAGAGGAAGCAAGGGGACAGGAAGGAAAAGTAATTTCCACATGCATTACCAGGACAGCCACCAGAGAGCGAGAGAGACCATGTCCTCTCTTCTTGGCTAACAAGTATTCGTAGCACAGTCTTGTGGCCAGTTCTGGTAATACATGTGAAAAATATTGGGTTCTTTTCCCTGGATTTTAAAAATATTTTTGATACAGTGGTGTCTCTACTTACGATTTTAATCCGTTCTGAATGCATGCTCATAAACCAAACTACTCGTAAGTACATCAGTCGTATCTAAAAAAATTAAATCAATAAATCAATAAAAATAAAAAAAATGTAAGTAGAGCAGACTGCATCTAAAATTTGTTAGGCAGCAGTTAAAATGCCAACAGTTTTCTGCTCTTAAGTCGAATTGCTCATAAGTAGAGCCACTCGTAAGTAGAGGCACCACTGTATTTTCAGACGGCGGATAAGTAAAATTGTCAGTCATTCTGCAGTTTTGGGTGTAGCTCCCACATCCTAGAGGAAATTTTATCAGACTTGAATGTAGCCCACAGTAACATTTCTCTGCGTGCCCTTTCTTCAGCGGTGTGCTGCCGAAGAGAGGGTTTTCTTTGACTTTTTGATTGCCAGAACTAAATAAATCAGTAAGTGTCACCTTTCAGTAAGTTAACTGTAGTTTCAACCCATGGCATCTTCTCCCGGATGCTTGTATGTACCTCAACCCTCATGGATTTCAGGATTCCAAGTACTTGCCATGTTTCTTGCTTGCCTTTAGCAAACTCAGCATGCTTAGCTTGGTTGATGTTGGAGAAGATTCAGCTGAATTTCAGAGAACGATATCTAATCTTCCTTTCTGTTTTCCTCTCTCTCGCCAGCACCCGATATCGTGGCCTTCCAGTTCGCTACTATCCCCCAAGTGTATCCTGGTACTTTGCCTCTGTCTTGTTTACAACTTTATTTCCTCTTCCTTGTGGCTTGAGCAAAGGTTGCTTTTATTTCTTAACAAGCATGAGGGATGGGGTTGTAAATGGTTTTATTTTGTCTACCTGGGACAATGTCTTGACTTCCTAAATTCAGCCTGTTTATTCTTCTTCTAATAATAACGCCATTTCCTGCACTTTATTTGCATTCCGGTAGATGTGTCAAAGCAGTGCCTGTTTACCAATCTGTCTCCTTTAATGAACTTGTAATGACAGTGTGCATAAGTTACTTCTGTGCATGAGCGTGCTTTCATTTGTGGCTACCAAGACTACAGGAAGCCAATATATAATCTTACAGACTCACTTTCCTGGATTGACATTCATTAAGAAGGATAGATAATTTCCAGGTGGCTAATTAGGAATGTTTTCCCGAATGGGAATTCTTTATATAGCCTGGCGGTGGTGGTGGTGGTGGTTGTGATGATGATGCTG
Source organism: Phrynocephalus forsythii (assembly GCA_029282475.1). NCBI lineage: Eukaryota > Metazoa > Chordata > Lepidosauria > Squamata > Agamidae > Phrynocephalus > Phrynocephalus forsythii. The sequence goes on from JAPFRF010000006.1 coordinate 99,601,157, forward strand.
CTGATGATGATGATGATGATGATGATGATGATGATGATGATGATGATGATGACGACGACGACTACAACAATGATGCATTAGGTCACTGAACGTTGATAAACATTTCAATGTTGCTCAAAATGGGAGTTAGACCTTGTTAGTCTGTACACTTCAAAGAATAATTTGCATCATTTTTAAGAGGCCACAAAATTCATCTTAAGTTTAAAGTTGACCTGTGTCCTTTCAAGATATGTGCCTGATCAGATATCCCCAGGAAAACATTAGAAAAGCAAAAAAGCAAAGTGTTCTGCTTATATACCGCTCCACACCACTTCAAGTAGTCTCTGGGCGGTTTACAGTTTTTTAATTACAGTAAAACAGGCTACACATTGCCCCCCACTCCCACCCTGAGCAAGCTGGGTACTCATTTTACCAACCTCAGAAGGATGGAAGGCTGAGTGAACCTTGAGCCTGCTACCTGGGATTGAACCTCAGGTCGTGAGCACAGTTTTACCTTATATTTATTTATTTATTTATTTATTTATTTGTCCATTTTATACCGCCCGTCTTCCTGAAGGAACTCCGGGCGGTGAACACAGAGGGTGAGATAGGCCCAAGAACAGTACAACAATCAAATCAAAATAAGTACAGGCATTTTAACACTGATCATTTCCAGTCTGTGTGGCCCTCAGCTCTGCTGGCTTGGGTTCAGTCCTTCTGGAGGGTCATGGCATGGAAAGTGTTCCATTGAAATCATTTCTCTCCACCACCACCCCTGAAAGCAAAGCAAAACAAAACAAAACACTCATAGCTAAAGGCTGTAGTTGTTGTAGTCACTGGCAAAGGCCAGTGTACCCCTCTTCTTTTCCATCATTGCAAGGCAACTGGTGATTGGAATGGTGTTCCTTCTGACAGGCTGAGCCTCATCAAGTATTTGTTGAGTGGCATCCATCTAGTCAGCTTTTGCAAGCAGTGAAACAGCTCTTTCCCTATAGACGGTTTCCAGGTTGCTGCTTCGGAACCCCTGATGTTAATGCATCTGGGTTGTTTCTCTCTCTGAGATTTCTACCCTGTGCCTGCGTGTTCCGTATACAAGGTTTTCAGTGATTCTGACAATTGAAGGTCACGCTAGATAACACACTTAGCAGATGCTTAAAAACAACATTCCTTCAAGTGGTGAAATGCAGCTATTTGTACATGGATGGTTTCCCCCAATTGCTTTGTGCTTTGACAAGAGTAAACACTTTGGGAGTCAGATTGTTGAGCCATGTGTTTCTGAAGCATTCCCTGTAATGTCTAGATTGGCCCCTGAGCTGAGAATACCCTAGGACTCAGCTGCTGTCTGCCCTGGGGCTGTGCATGGGACACAGCAGAGTCCTTCTCTGGCATGGAACAGGAAAATGTGATAGCAGAACACCAGTGACGGATAGGCAAAATTGAAATCTCCTGGTTGGCCAAGTCTAATATAAAAATCTAGCAGCCTGATTTGCCTGCCTTTCTTGGGATGAAGAGACCAGACCATCTCCTGCCTATTGCATTCCAGTTCAGACTCCAGTTGCTCCAGGTTTTAGTTGCAGCTTTAGTTCAAGATTCCAGCTGGCTTTTTACAAAAATGAACAAGGAGAAGAAAGAAAGGGAGGCCTTATGAGCATAATACGTAGCTCGGTATTGTGCTTAAAGCAGTCCTGCCATAATTGCAGGGTTAGCAAAGGGTGCACTTGGTGTTGTACAAAGCATATAATGTGAGCATAGGCTTACACCATAATCATAAAGGTCTTTTCCAGAAAAAAAGGTTGTTCGATAACGCCTCTCAAAGAGCAGGCAGTACCCAAGTGGTGGAGTTTTTAACTGCTAGCCTAGGTCTCACGTTGATGCCTAGCACCAGGCCAAGGCCAACAAAGTCCAGCATCACTTCGCCAACAATGGTCAGATAAAAGCAGCAGCTGCAGGACTGGGAAGTCCCTGGGGCATAGTGATAAGGCCAGTGGTTCGCAAACATTTTGGCCTTGCGGCTCCCTTGACTCATTGACCATAAGCCATGACTCCCTTTGTGCCGAGAGGACATCAAGGGGTGCCTTTCCTACCAGAGGAGTCTCCAGAATCAGCAGTACACCTCCACCTGAAGGACAAAGGGCACTAGTTCAAAGATGAGGATGTCCACATATTAGACAGAGAAGAGAGGTGGTTTGAGAGATGGGTCAGGGAAGCCATTCATGTGAGCATTGCAAACCCCTCTCTCAACAGAGGTGGGGGCCTCAGGCACAGTCTATCTGCTACTTATCAGGCTGTGCTTTCAACAATACCAGACAAATCAAAAAGCCTTCACCACCAAGGCAGTAGCTAAAGACCCATTCTTTATGGGTTTCCGGACCTTAGGTCATTGTTCACCTTAAGGCTATGGATGATATGGTCTACCCAACAAGCCTATTCAGGCCATTGTTCATCATATGAGCCTGTTTCAGACCAGGGTGACAAGAGGTCAAAGCTGACTATAAGATGGAGGACTCGCAACTAGCTTTCTTCAGACTGATGAAGCTGTTTGAATGAGCAGCAAATGTTTCTATCTCTCAAGTAAAAGAAGTCCAGTTGCCCTGATTCAACTTCCCAGTAAACTCACCTGGATGACTGAGAATCTTCACAGACAGATCTTGACCCCCACCACTCCAGCCATCCCCTCTTCTTCTCCCAAATATCCCTGAGGGTCTGCCTCCTCCACGTCCTGATTCAGGAAACCCACGAGGCCAGCTGGCAGCACTTCCACCGGGGACTATAAAAATGGGGGAAAGGACAGGCAAAGCACACAGCTTCCGATTCCAGTTCCTGTTTTGACGTAGCAGGAAGCCTGTAGAGGAGCTGTTCATAGAGTTCTATCGCCTTCATTGCTCTATGTTCTGTCCCCTTTCCATTTTCCCTGGCTGGGTTTCACAATTGTACGCTGTGAGGTACAATTTGGGAATCCCTGTAGTGGTGGATGAAGGGAGGCATAGTGGAACTGGAAAAGGTGCAGAAGAGAGTGACTAAAATGATTACTGGGCTGGGGGACCTTCCTTATGAGGAAAGGCTAAAACATTTGGGGCTCTTTAGTGTGGAAAAAAGTCACCTGAGGGGGGATATGATTGAGATGTACAAAATAATGTAGGGCATGAGTCAAGTAGATAGAGGGATGCTCTTCTCCCTCTCACAAAATACCAGAACTAGGGGACATGACACACACTCAAATTGAGGGCTGGGAAAAATATTTTTTCACCCAGCATGTTGTTAGTCTGTGGAACATTCTGCCACAGGATGTGGTGATGGTCTGGATGCCTTCAAAAGGGGATTGGACAGATTCCTGGAGGAAAAGTCCATCACAGTAACAAACCATGATGGAGATGTGCAATCTCAAGGTTTAAAACCGGGGTACTTCAAGGACCAGATCCAGGGGAGTGGTATCAGGAGACAGATATCTAGTCTCGTGCACTCCCAGATGCATTTGGTGGGGCCACTGTGAGAAACAGGAGAACAGGCCTTTGGCCTGATCCAGCATGGCTCTTCTTATGTTCTTATGAGGGGTCCTTTCATTGTTCCCCTGCCAGCCATTATTCCCCCTACAAATTCCTTCCTCTTCTTTTCTCCACAGTGGGTGTCATAGAGTTACACAATCATGGAGTTGGAATGAGCCTATAAGGCCACCGACTCCAACCCGTACTTGGTGCAGGAATAGAAATCAAAGTTTATCTGCCAGGTGGTTGCCTGAATTTCTCTCGAAAATGCCTCCAGTGTTGGAGCACCCACCACCTCTGGAGGCCACGGGTTCCATCATTTTCCTGCTGTAATATGATGTTTTCCTCAACATTTGACTGAAGTTTGACTTCCTCTAACATGGGCCGCTTTGTTGTGTGTCCTGCACTCGGGGTTACATAAGAGCATAAGAACATAAGAAGAGCCATGTTGGATCAGGCCAAAGGCCCATCTAGTCCAGCTTCCTGTATCTCACAGTGGCCCCACCAGATGCCTCTGGGAGCACACGAGACTAGATCTCTGTTTCCTGCTACCACTCCCCTGCATCTGGCCCTTGAAGTATCCTAAGTTTTAAACCTGGAGATTACACATCTCCATCACGGTTTGTAACCTGGGATGGACTTCTCCTCCAGGAATCTGTCCAATCCCCTTTTGAAGGCATCCAGGCCAGATGCCACCACCACATCCTGACTGACTGACTGAGAACAGATGCTGCCCCCACCTCTGTAGGACAGCTGTTCAAGTATTTAGAAAGAACTACCCTATCTCGCCTCCGTCTTCTTTTCCCAAGGCTAAACAGGCCCACTTCTTTTCACTCTTTTCTCATGGGGCTTGTTTTCCAGCCCCCTAATCATTGAGTACAAATAGCCATGAGCTGGAGGGGAAGGGAAAAACGGCTGTGAGAAAGATTGCTAGGTAGAAAAATGGGGGAGAAAAGCCAGGCACCCCCTTTTTGATGGCTACTTGCCCTTTTGTGATGCCATTGCACCAAGGATGATCTGGTGTCCCAATAGGCAAGGTGGCAGTATGAAAGTCTTCCACCCTGGGCATCTCTTGTAATGATACAGCCAACTTAAAAGTTTGGGGCACGAGTGATGCCACCGTATCTAAACAGGCTGTGTACTTCTTGTTCCTTCCTGCCACGTTTGACACCTACGCCTGGAGTGAGGGTTCACTGGCATTCTTCCAAGGCCACGTGGCAAGGATCTAAAACGACGTCTCTTTTCATCTCTTTTCCTATCCTTTTGCCTTTGTTGCCTATGCAATCTGTGTCCAATTATTTTACACATCTAATAGAACGCCACAAACCCGGCTCGCTCATGGCTTTGGTCTTAGCAATCAACACTTGTGACCTTGGACTACTTTGGCTGTCAGTTCTCCATTTATAACCCTGGGCTCTCGTTTGGAGAACTAGCACCACAATTTAGGGTCATTCGAACATCGCTCTTCTCCCTTCAAATGTTTCAAAATTCAGGTGTTAGCCTACAACATCTAAGCAGCTTTGAACCATGCACACCAGGCCTAATGCTCTCTCTTTAGCTTTGACATGTGAAGGAAAGAGATTACAGGGAGTAATCTTCAAAGCAACAAAGAATTCAATAAAAATGTCTGTAGTATTCTCACTTGGGTGTCTTGAAGCTTAATGGTAATTAAGAGACAAGTGAGCTAAATTAAAAAGAATAAAAGCCGCCTTATTAATCAACCTATGGACATTTCAAAGTTTTCCTTGGAAAAACTACGCGTTGAATCAAGATATGGAAAAGAAGGGAGAGAGCTGTGATTATCTGGTGGACCATGAAAAACAATGATGGTGATCGTGCCGGAAACACATAGATGTCCATGAACGCAAGAAGGAAAATGTTAAAAGACCAGGCTTTAGAGGAGGGTGGAGGTCCCAGAACCTGAATCCTCGGCTGCCTCCAGATCATATTTCTAGGTTGGTGCTATCATGGATGTGCAAATGAGGCATAAACCTACAGGAGAGGCATGGAGCTAGATGGACCTCTGGATACACACATTAAAGCAAGAAAGGTGTACTGTCTTGCCAGCCGGAAAAGGACAGGAGCTCAGTCGCATAGGATGCTCTTTGCATCCTGTCTGAAGAATACTGCCCCAAACCCGGAGGCGAGGATGGGCTGGTGGTCTCACGCGGTGCAGGACAACCTCTGTGTCTCTAGGAAACCATTAAAGCAGTCCGTCAGCCCCTGCCTAGTCTTTGTTCCTCAACAGACAGCACTCGTTGGCGTGTCGCCTTTGAATAGGATGTGCCTGTTTAGTCATTGCTGTTTTAAAGCTGAGTACCGAGTTTGAATGAGCCAAACAAGAACATCTTGCAGTGAATCAGCTAACTGTTGTTGTTGGGGGGGGGGGAATCATTGTGCCAAGTGTTGTGATTGAAATAAACCGTACTCTGGGTATCTATCCGAGTTGGTGAAGAATGTTTGTTCATATAACTCAGTTCTTCCTAGCTTCTCTTAACCATTTCCGAGTGGTGCGGAGATGGTCAGATTTGTCTGTCGTTTAGAAGAATCTCGGCAGAGAGGAACACAGTGGTGGTTATGTGTTGTGTCACCAGCCTTCCAGCGAAGTCCATTTGCCCAGTAACAGGAGGTTAGCAATCTCCCTCACAGCTTCATTGGTTACCATCACCGGTGTTAATCTTGACAGTTAGGATGCACTTTACATCCTGCATTCGGTCTGTGATGTTGCTAGTGCTGAGAGCAACCAGGAAAAAAATATCTTAAAGAGAAACTTGGACTGGAATCCATTTGCAATGGGGAATTATCAGACAAGTGGCTAGGTTTGGAGGGGAAGGTTGTTTTGCTCCTGCTTTGATTTTGGTGATGGTCAAATGTTTCAAAGGGTTTTCAGTGTGGCATACTAAGAGTGCTCATGAAACTAGGGCGTACGGCATATACGTTTGCTATAACACAGTTAAGTTGTCTTAGATAGGAAGACAAGTCCAGGTGTAAAATGCTTTTTCAGCAACAGTGGCCTAGATGCCATTACATCAGGTTTTGGGCCAAAGAATGGAGGAGCACCATGAAGGTTCATGAAAGTTCAACATTTAACTGCTTCTCTATCTGTTGAATTGGAACACTCCACCATGTTTGATAGTTCAGGTGTTCTGTCCTGCAGAGACCTCCATCTTAGGAAGAAGGCAACAGAATTTAAACAAACAAACAGTGTGCTGCTTATTTATTTCCCCATTGCAATCAAATATGTATTTTGGAAGATAATTTTATTATGCAGACTATAAATGTCTCCCCCACCACAGCTTACCAACCTTGGAAACATGAAAGGCTGAATCAACCTTGAGCTGGTTACCTGACCCAAGGGGGATCAAGCTGTGGCTGTAAGAAGAGTCTGGACTTCAACACTGCAGTTACACACTGCACCATGAAGCTCCTACCTTATGGCGGTTTGTTTATTTAAAACATACTGCTTTGGGGGCTACAGGACCTACAATCCCACCTCTCAACCCTGATTTCTCTCCATAAGAGGCTTGGATGTCTGCTTAGTATCATCTTGGACTGAATAACATGTTAGATTTGGGTGAAGGTCTCTTTTGTACCTGTGCCAGTAGAATTTGATGATTTCATCGATTGCTCCCAGTGGTGAGAAGGAGTGGGTGTGGACACATACAAGACTTGCACTGCTTTGTGTGTTGCCTTGCCACTGTGAATAGCTGAAGCCTCACCGTCTTTGGAATGAGACCAATGTTTAGAAAAAGCATGACTTAGAATATTGTGCCTGTATTCTTGAATCCATACAAGGTCAGGAAATCAGTTTCCAAATGCCTCTGCATTCCAAGGATAGTTTTTGTATGCTTGAATGAGTGCTTTTGATCTCAAACCTGCTGACCACCTGCGGTTCTTATTGCTGTCACAAGTGTCTGTGTATTGGGCAGAAGACTAAATCAGGCATAATCCCTGACCCCTGAAGACTTGAGTTCAGCTCTGAGCCCTCCAGCTCAGTTGTTTTCCCTTTTCTAAAGCATGTTTTTCATATAGTGACGTGTGCTCTGAAAGGAAATGAAACACGGGTATCCTGTTGTAAGATTTTAGTTGCTGAACACATCTGCTTATTTTATGTTTTATTCTTCTAGGTAAAGAGGATGAGCTTCCAAAGAAGATGGAGAAAATCCAGCCTGAGACCCAGCCTGCTATGATGAATCTGACTCATCTTGTCAACGGACAGAGTAGCACTAACGCGCCAAACAACACCCGGGCAAGCCAGAAGGCAGGGCACCGAGTGCTCGCAGAGAGAGGCCAAGAAACCTCCCCGAAAACAATTGCAGAGAAAGACCCAGAAAGCTCCCCGAGTCACCGAAGAAGGAAAAATCCCCTGGAAAAAAGGCCTTCTTTGAGACAGCAGAAGCCGGTAACAGCAAATGTGAGGAGCGGACTTTCTGAGCAGGAAGCAGAGAGTCATAGAAAGAAGCCCGATGTTCAGGCCGAGGCTGCGGACTCCAAGCAAAACGGCAACGCAGCTGCTAACCAAAATTCCAACGCTACTGGAAAGGAATTTGTACCGAGATGGATAAAGCCTTCCGACCTGAAAATCATCGAAAAGACTGCAAAGCTCGCCACGGAGATCAAGAGTCGTGCTGCAAACCACGCCGCTCCGGGAACACCTCCGAGTCCTGGCGGTGAGTCGCAGCCGTTCAACGTCAAGCCTAAGACGAGGGTTTGGGATGTTGACGAGGGTAAGCGAGGCTCGAATGCGTCCCAGTATGACAACGTTCCTGGTGCGGAGCTGGAGGATGGCAACCCGAGGGATGAAGCAGGAGGAGGGGAGCCCTTGCAAAGCCCGAAACACACGGCTTCTTCCAGCAGTTCAGCCAAGTTGGCAGAGAAAACGTCGAGTCCGGCAAAAGTACGGACCGCTTTTGTCTTCAGCACACAACCCAGGGTCCCAAGATATTCCTCCCAATCTGATGGACCTGATGTTGGTCCTAATGTAAAGCCTCCTCCACCATCTTACAGTAACCCACCTCTTTACCATGGAAACTCTCCAAGGCATGTTACCAATGTAGTTCATTCCAGCTTCGTACCCACGCAGTACCCTCATGGGAATTGGACCAACTCCCCCGGTCGCCCGTATGTCTCTGAACTTCCATCGGAGATGCTGCTTGATAAATCCCATAGAAACCATCCCATTAACCACCATAATCCTGTTGTAAAACCTTCAAATCGAATAGAGGTTGTCCCGTTTGACACATACACAGGCCACCCTAAATCGCCCACAGGCATTGGCTTTGAAATTCCTCCAGCAGATTATTTGCCGGACAACAGAAAGAGGCTAGATCCCGCTTATATGTACAGGCAGGAGGCTTTGGGGCAAACCTGGAGCCAAGATGGCAGTCGTAATTACTTGGCTAACATGAGGAAATATCCACCGTTTCAGTCAACGCCTGTAAAAGACCATAACCTCCCCACTGTTTCTGTGGATAGTCCTATAAGATACAGGACTTCCCCAACCCATGAATTTGGCCCTCCATACTATAAATATCCAAGTTCCCCCGGCCCCACCCATCACTACAGACACCCAACCGATGGGTTGTCCATGCATGAATCGGTTCTGCTGTGAGAAGCAACACTGAAAGGTCACCTGAAAGGCCAGAAGAGGACTCGGCACGATTCCCTGCTTTTTGGGGGTGGTCTTTACCCAAGAGGAACAGTCTGGGACTGATCAAATAACACTATTCTGCAGCTGCATTTAGATGTTGGACAAAAACTGAAACTGAGATTCTGTTCTCCTAAGTATAGCAATAGCTTTATGCATTCAGTAGATAACCCCCCCATGCCAGTTGTTCGTCACATTTACGCAACTTGCCTGGGAACCGACCCTGCCTAAAGCCCGTAAGCTGCTTGTTGACTCGACACTACAATATTATGGTGTTTTCAGTTATGGAAAGAGAATGCTATGAGTCTAAAATGGAGATGTATATGTTCCTAGACTGTAGCCACAAAAGTACTTTATTTTATTTTAATTTAATTTTAAAACTTTAATTTATGAATCATCTTTTTGATTTAGATTGGGGGGGTGGGGTGAGGTCTCGACATTCCCGTAGACACTGCCTTTTCAGTAACCTGGAAATAGGCACTCCAGGTTATCCATTGCAAACTTGATAGAGACAAGCTATTGCCTTTTGTTCAGCTGGAAAGGAGGACGCTTCATATCCAAAGCAAAGGCATTCTGATACAGCCAATAAATGGTGCTTTTAAAAATAGGACTGTTTGTGAATTGTAGCATGCCCGTAGGGTGTCAAGAATCCTGATCCATACGGACATATGCAAAGACAGTTCTGCAGTGTAATAATCTTTATTTCTATGTCCCATCTCTCTCTCTCTCTCTCTCTCTCTCTCTCTCTCTCTCTCTCTCTCTCTCTCTCTCTCTCTGTGTGTGTGTGTGTGTGTGTGTGTGTGTGTGTGTTTGGGGGGGGGTTCGATTTTCCACTGAGTGCAGAATGTCTAGTTGTATCACAGAACAGTGCTAATATGTCTTGATCATCAGTGATTACAGCAAGTGCTAATCTCACTGTACATTGGTGGTTACAGATGTCCTGTGTTGATACTGAAGTCTGGATCTGAAGTTTTCTCTGATCTCTCCCATTCCTTCCTTTCAACTGTTGGGTTTCATTCTTGTGTCCTTCCATACACCTCTTGAGCCCAACACACTTGAGTCCAAACCACGCAATCTGGACACCTCAGTTCTTGCGGGATGTTGAGCATCCCGTTGAGATGGATTGGGTTTGGGCCCTGCATGTGTATGAAAAACCAATTTGGGAGTGGCAGGTGGAGGTGATTTGGGCATACCTCAGGCTCAGCTGAGCCCATGCCATACTACCCCTGTAACAGAATGCACATTTTGCCCATTCACTGTGCACAGCCATTCATTACATAGGCTGCTTTAGATAGCAGCAGGATCATACAATGCTCTTTTGTAAGTACACAAAAGTTCATCACCAACAGTAGGCAGCTGAAAGTTAAAACATGGATTTTAATGGTTATCCTCATCGAGATCTCTTAGTCGTTTATCTTTGACAGACAAAAGAAGGTTTTAGGCTCTTTGAAATATATGCATTATTTCTATAGTGAAACTTTTTTTCCACGAAAAATTATGGGAAACGGATCTGCTATGATCCCATGATTGTTGCATGCACCATGAGTGTTGCCTTTGTGTCTTAAATGAGGGCTGCCCTTTGAACCATTGGATTCCACATTGTTCTATGGACATTGTGGACATGATCAAACAAGATCAAGTATGCCCTCTTTATATCCTATTAATTTTACTGACATTTGGTGAGGGGATGGGCAGTCTGTCCTAATGTGTGGTTCACTAAGTCCAAGAGACGAACCACCTCCGGTATCCTATCAATATAATAAACTGGTGAACACAGCAGATTCATCAAGTGCATGGTGGATCAGCAGCTGTGGAAGCCTGCAGCATTCCCAGCACCTGAGACATCCTCAGAGCATGGAACAATCATTTTATTTTGACTACATCTCCCAGAATTCATCTATTGAGCATTGTCAGGGCCAATCTGACTGGGGAAATTAGGCATGGTGAGAATGAGTTTTATAAACATTAATAGTAAGTTCTGGGAAGGCACCCATGCCCATATCACAACCACCATGCTGCCTGAGAAGGCAACGGTGGAGATGATGGTAAAAGCTTTGATAGGGAAGGCTTCTGTAGTTCAGCTCCCGGCAGAGTTTTATGGCAATTGATATTTGAGCAATTTCTACTCTATTGTTTCCTAACCTTGTTTATCAAACACCTTCCCCTCCATTCCTTCTATGCTTCCTCGTCGGTTCGTGTAATGTGCTTGAATGCCTTGTTTTTTTTCTTGAGAGCAATAAGCAGTTATGCCCTTGATTGGCTAGTGCTGCTGTACCGCTAGGCCCTTAAGAGATGATTGTAGGTAGAGAAGAGTCTAACGCTCAAGTGTTCCCTCCTTGTTGAGAGGAAGCCAACAAATTCATGGCTCTATAATCAGTGCCTGCAACCTTTGGATGTTTTGCTTCTTCTTCTTTTTATTTTTTTAATGGTATAGGGCAGGGACAGCAGGAAATGAGAATGTCACAAGAACTATCTGAACAGTTGTCAACCCCATTGGGTGGTGGCGTAAGGAGACAATAAGTGCAAGCGTCCATCTCCTTTGCCCCTTGAGCAGCACTTTTTACAACTGAAGCATGGGGAGGTGGCAGAACTGGGTCGGGACACAGTGCTGGGAAGAGCATTTCATCGGCTTTTTTGCCGGGCTGGTTTTCGTGATCAACATCATCTCCTTCAGACTGTTGCACTGCTAACGGCAGGGGGGAATTGGCCAGGACCTGTATCATCTTCTCCTTATGCCCCAGCAAGGCTAAATTTGCCGAGCGGTTTTGAGATGAAATTCCCAGCCTGTCCCAGAAACCCAGCCTGATCCAACTAACATGGCGTGGCCTACTCCCCGTGTTGTTTTGCTTTTTTAAATTCAGGAAGTGCACTCGCAGTTGCCAAGTCTGAGTTGGTCATCCTTTGAAGGAAGGTGGCCAGGGTCCCTAGTCTAGTAGCATCCTTGCACAGGCCAAGGCAGTTGTATTTTCACCTTGCCTCACCCGGCGCTCTCTTCGTTGTTCTGTCAACTGTGGGGCGCTGGCATGCCTCATGCTGATACCAATCCCATACGTTGAGTCCTGAGAAGGCATATAGACCCCCTTCAGCAAATGCACACTGCTGTTGTTTTTGGATTCTTTTGAATTTCCTCCATGGCAGATGCTGGAAAGCCACTGTGTGTACATAGATCAGAACACCAGCTTGCCATTATATTTCCCCCTCTCAGGCTCACTTGTAACTTGGCTGAAGGTCTAGGAGCTAGAGCCTAAATATGTTAGTAATAATCACGACTGCATTCAATCTCTGGAATCAGTCGCTGAGCAAAAGGTCAACACTTGTGTAAACTGCTTTAATCCAGTGGGTACTAAAACGACTCCGGTCAAGAGCTCTGGGCTTCGGGGAGTCCACCTGAAGTTAAAATTATTGGATTGGGGGAAGTAGAATATCTCTTTGTTTGTTTTTAATTAAATAAATACAGCTAAGCCCCGGGTTGTAAATGAGACTGTCCTTCCATTAGGCATTTCCTTTACTTTTTTATTTTATAAAATGATGAAACCAGCTGCACTGACGATGAAAGGTTGGAAGTCCAGAATGTATGTTTGTCGCTGTCTGAGACATGTTTGCACAACTGAGGATCTGGAAAGCTGACCAGAGTCTGCAACCTTTAAGACATGGTTTGCCATGGGGATTGCCTTCACCGGGCGGGCAGTCTGGTCAGCCCAGGCACATGGCAAAGGTTCCAAAAAACGGGGTTGCAGAAATGTTTTTGAGTCCTTTCTAGGCCACTGCCATTTTGCGGCGGGTCGGTGGGTGGGGTCTGTTGAAGATAAGAAGTAACACAAGGCTTCCCTAAACCGTGGGCTTCCGATGCCTCTGCTTCCTTCAGGTTGGCGCCCCCCCATCTTTTATGGTACCTGCATTCAGCCTTCCCTGACTTGGTGCCCCCAAGATGTGTTGGGCTGCAAAGCGGAAGCAAACCTTGGGGAGCTGTAGCACAGCTCATACGGAGGATGCCAGGTTGGGGAAAGCTGGCAAAGATTGTATTTTCCCCTTTCTTTTAAGAAACAAACACTATTTGGCCAACATGGTGGACTTCTTGTGTATAAACTGAATCTGATGTAATTTTTTTTGTCATTATTAACTTCATGACTGTCTTTTTTGTTTAACCCGCCGAACACAGTGAAATAACAGATTTGAACTGCACTGAGAAGAGAGTTATAAAGAGGAGGGGTGCTGAAACCCTCCAGATGTTGGGTTTCCAATGTCCACCAGCCCCAGGGAACATGGCCAGTGGTCAAAGATGATTAAAAAACTGGAACTCGGCAACATCTGGAGGGCGACAGATACCCGCCCTTGATCTAAACTGACAAAAAAAAACCCTATGTTTGTCTTTTTACCATTGGTTCTGATCGACTTAACCGCTGCATAGAAATGTATGTATATAATAATGTTGTTATGTAATGATCCCAAGTTTTGAACCATGGCTTTGTGATTCATAATAAGTATAACAAAATATATATATTAGCTGTACAATTTAATGGATGCTAGCCGTGAGAAGACAGCTGCACCTAAAATATGTATTGAGACTAGTAAATACTGTAGATTTTTATATATATATAAAATATATACATGCTATTTTTCTTACATCCTCTTTGACAGTTTTTTTAAACTATGTGTTCCTGTTATGTTGTTACCTATATTTTGAACTTGTTAAAAATAATTATTAAGCCTTTTCCTGACTTCTGTGGCCTGTCTCAAAGCGGTATTTTTAGCCTGGTGTCAAAACACACCTGAGCGCAGAACCAGGCAGGTAGGTGCCTTTCTATTTCTCCCAAACCAGAACAGACTACAAAGTAGGATGCCAAAAGTATGTACCTAGGTCAAATCTTCGGTGTCACCTCTAGTTCGAGTAATGCCATCACCAAGGGACACAGTCAGGGGATAAGAGGACAGGTCCTCTTATGGATTGAGAACTGGTTGAGATCCAGGAGAGTAGGTGCCAGTTGCCACTTTTCACAATGGAGAGAGGTGAAAAGCAGTGTGCCCCAGGGATCTTTCCAGGGACCGGCTCTTTTCAAACTGTTCATAAATGACCTGGAGACAGGGATAAGCAGTGAGGTGGACAAGTTTGCAGATGACACGAAACTTTTCTGTGTGGTAAAAACCAGAGAAGATAGTGAAGAGCTCTAGAAGGATTTCTCCAAACAGGGGGAATGGGCTGCAAAATGGTAAATGTGTTTCAATGTAGGAAAATGTAAAGTAATGCATATTGGGGTTTTAAAAAATCAAAAATTTATCTATCAACTCATGGGCTCTGAGCTATCCATGACGCAATATACTGAGACCGTAATATGTGAACCACATTGTGGCGGGGGACTACTGTACAAAAAGAGAGACAGTGGAGCTCCCTTGTCTAAGTTCTGCAGGAACCCCTGCACCTTTGGTCTTATAATTATTATATTTTGTCTATTGATTTTATCTTATTTATTTATTTATTTATTTATTTATTTATTTATTTATTTATTTATTTATTTATTTAGCTTGTATGCCGCCCACTACCCAAAGGTCTCTGGGCGGCTCACAATCAAAATAGACAATTAAAACATCAAAATTACAATAAAAACATGTAAATACAATAAATACAATACATTAAAATACAACACTAAAATTGCCATCAGGACCCACAATCATTAGTTTAAAAACTTCTGGAACAGGAAGGTTTTTACCTGGCGCCGAAATGTTATCAACGTCGGCGCCAGGCAAGTCTCACTTGGGAGGGCATTCCATAGTCTGGGGGCAGTTGCTGAAAAAGCCCTATTCCTGCAAGCCATCCCCTTCACCTCCTTAAGGGATGGCTCTTTCAGGAGGGCTCCCTGATTTGATCTTAATTGCCGGGTAGGTTCATATGGAAGGAGGCGGACCTTCAGGTATCTAGGTCCTAAGCCGTTTAGGGCTTTATGTGTCAAAACAAGCACTTTGAATTGGGCTCGGGCAGCAACTGGTAACCAGTGAAGGTTATACAGAATCGGTGTGATGTGTTCGTTGGTGGCCCTACCACTCACCAGCCGCGCAGCACGATTATGCACCAGTTGCAGTCGCTGGACTGTCTTCAAAGGCAGCCCCATGTAAAGCGCATTTGATTGATATATCGCTCATCTGGCCTGCTCTAGGCCACTCTGGGCCTTTCACAACAAAAAAGTAAGACAAACTAATAAAGGGGAAGCATTTATTCAGGAAAAACAATTGGCCCACAGAGAATAGAAGAGAAGTTCAATTTTGTTTTTGTTTTTCATTTTTTTTAAATAAAAGTTTAGGGTTTGTGAGTTCAGGGAATGAGTGGTCCACCTTGTTCAGAGTACTCAAGTTGCCCATTTTTCATATCCCAAATAGAAGAACTGGTTTGCTGCTACAGTAGTTCCCTTACTTCTGCACTTGACTACAGTACTCAGAGCCACCTATAGAACTGATTTTGTTTGGGTGTGTCTTTTTATTCCAGCTTGTCTACCTGTTAGGATATCTTTTAACAGTACAGTGGACCCTTGTATAACATACAGTTTGTATAACATAAAATCTGTACAACATAAAAATTCCAGAGATAGGGGAAACTTGCTTAACATAATTGCCTATAGGGCGAATCTGTACAACATAAAAATGGGATTACTCCATTTTCAATGCATTCCTATGGGAAATTTGTATAAAGGAAATTTTGCTTAACATAATTTCATTTGGAATGAATTAATTCCTTTATACAAGGTACCACTGTACAGATTTCTGGTCAGTGTACTGGAATATGGACTGTCCCTCTACCCAGTTCCCATCTGCAATCAATCAACCTCGGCTGCTGAAAGCAGGGATCTGGAGAACTTAAACCCACATGGATTCTTTTCGTCTCCCAGCCTGGCTGTGATAGCTATTTCACTTACCAGAATAATTATTCAACAGGCACCTTCACTTGAATAAGAATATAAAAGCATTTATTTGGCTAATAAAAATTACACAATAATATTCTCTTACTAGAAAATAACAACATGATTTCCCTTACTAACTTAAATGAGGCTTAAGAGGCAAAAAGCCCCTATGTCTACTTTAAAACTATTTTGCTAAGCATTAGTCCATTAGTCCATCTTGCAGAATACAATTGGAGAAAAACTCCGTCTCTCCCAGACTGTTCACAGCATGGGGAAAAAGTTGCATGTCGCCTCCTTGACCAATCAGGATTCACTTGCTTCTTAGCTGGTATGTGCCTAGGCTGATGTTTACACAAACACTTGAGATAGCAGATCTACAACAGCCTAGCATGCACCTTCGTATTGGCATTATTTACATTTGGCCTCAGAAAAAGGCTTCCCTACTTCTAATATTCATTACAGTCTCTGTAAAAGTGCAGTGCACACTTCTGATACCTGGTATCTGTGGAGACTGCCACTCTTCAAAAGGAGTTTTGGGAGTTTTGCTCCTTGTGGGTGGGGGGCATGTCCTTTATATCCCGCGTGACCTCAACTTTCCATATGTTACCTCCTCATCTGTGGTTGTATCCTGCTGTTCCCTAAATTGGTCCAGAGGAGTTAATGCTGATGAAAAAAATACTAGAGGTCCAACAATTAAACCTGCCAGCAGGGAGAAGGAGATAGATACATTTCCTTAAAAATAAAACCATTAAATATATTACAGAACAGGATGGATCTGACCCTTTTTGCAACCCTGCTTCCATTGAAAGCAAGACCCTACTGAAAAGTGGACAATAATCATCAACATCTCTGTGAAAATCAGTTGGGAATTTTGTTAGGAACAATTCTATCCCACCTTTGGGATGGAGAAAAGAGATTGTCCACACCTCGTTGATTTGAATCACCAAAGAAGATGCCCTTTAAGGAAATCTTAAAGGAAAATCATTCCCTCTCACTGCCTTTCTGCCTACACTTCAAAGCGACTTCAGCTCAACCCATAGGGTCTTTGGCTGAGATGATAACAGACCCATGGCTCAGATTCTTGGACACTGTTGCCAGTGAGATGATGAATGCTTAGACGGGGCCAACATCAGGCGGGGTAGATCATATTTAAAACAATGGATATGTTTTTAGCTGTGTACAGATCAAAGTGCATGGCACCCTCTTGATGTAATTCCACGTTCTCAGAGGACTTTATGTTCCCACCACCATCATAACATTAAGGTGATATTTCTAGTTATTTAACAAGAAACCACCTCTCTCTTTGAATGCGACATGTGAATTAGTGTTTCCCCCTCTACCAGGCAAGAGGACAAATGTATGCATCTCAGCATGGAACAGGATTTATTGTTGATGTACATCATCAACAATACATCCTGTCCCATGCTGAAATGCATACATTTTTCCTTTTAGTTGGTGGGCTGGGGGCACCTCAAGTGCCCCCTTGAAACAAAGCTATTCATAATTAGACCCAAGGAAATGCAGGGGTCATATTAACTATTGTAGAGACTCACCAAAGAGGTAGGCAAGTCAGATGTAAAGCCATGGTCTAGGAGTTAAGGCAGACCAGTAGTAACTGGAAACAAACAAGCAGTGTCCAAGATATGTAGTCAAGCCAGACAGTCAACCAAGGTCAGCATGCACAGCAGGGGAAAGCTGGAAACAGTATATTTTCTTCCACGCACAAATCTGAAGCTGAAGTTTAGATAGCTGGGCTTTAGAGACCTCCATGCCTAGCTGCAGGTTCTGGCCTGATGGTCTGTTGCCCTGTTAAAATAACTTTCCTTCAAGCAGATCTTCTACTCTTCTTCAGGAAATCTCTCTCTGCAGCTGAGCCTTTTGGGAATTTTTAGCCCGGCTCATGCGTTCCACCAAGAGCACAAATGCAGTCAGCTGGTGGTATTTCCGTGGGCTGGAGGGAAACCAGGCTCTTCTGACTTGGTCCTGGAATATTCTTCTGCCAGGAAGGTTCAACCTTCTGTTCTTTCTAAGGCCCCAAGCTGTGCACACATGTAGTCAGCTGGCGCTGTAGCTTTCTGCATCTCTTTGGAGCCCATAATCTGTTGGAAGTCTTTCCAGAACTTTAGATGTGATGAGCTTTGATCCATGTTTCCTTATAGAGTCGTCCGTTAGAGCCATGACAGGCTTTTTAAGAAGTTGTGTTTGTCTCTTGGCAACACTAAAACAGAAAAGTACCATGGCACCTTTGTAACATTTAGCTCTTCAAGAACTTTCCTGAATACCATCCGTCAAATGCATAATGCCTATTTTTGGTTCAAAAACATCCATTCACACCTGTCCTACAGTTTTGCATTTTCTTGACTTTTCTTTTCAAAGAGATATGCTCCTATATCAGCATGATATATTTATGAGCAGTTGTGTATGGTAATTATTTTATATGTCTCTGTTCTCCCTGGAATTGGTCCAATGATGGCTTGTAATATATTTGGAAGTTGAGTCATGGCTACTGGACTTCTTTTTTCTTGAGAGATAGAAATGTTTAGCTGCTCATCCAAACAGCTTCATCAGTCTGAATAGAGCTAGTGTGAGTCCTCCATCTTATAGTCAGCTTTGACCTCTTGTCACCCTGGTCTGAAATAGGCTCATAAGATGAACAATGGCCTGAATAGGCTTATTAGGTAGACAATAGTATCCATGGCCTTAAGGTGAACAATGACCTAAGGTACTGAAACCCATGAAGAATGGGTAGTTAGCTATGGCCCTGGTGGTGAAGGCTTTTTAATTTATCTGGGTACTGTGGAAAGCATACCCTGATACTAGCAGATAGACTATGCCTGAGGCCGCCATCTCTATTGAGGGAGGGGGTTTCAATGCTCACATGAATGGCTTCCCTTACTCCTCTCTCAAACCACCTCTCTTCTTTGTCTAATATGTGTACATCCTCATCTTTGAAAGAGTGCCCTTTGTCCTTCAAATGGAGGTGTACTGCTGATTCTGTTCCTGACCTGTTGCCCCTCCTATGTTGGGCCATCCTTCTGTTTAATGGCTGTTAGGTCTGCACACTCTGGGGAGGGATATCACACTGATGAAGCTGTTTGGATGAGCAGCAAAACGTTTCTATCTCTCAAGAGAAAAGAAATCCAGTAGCCATGACTTGACTTCCAGATAAACTCACCTGAAGGACTGAGATTCGTCACAGACTTGCAATATATTGTTGTGAGTTCCCCCCGACCCCAAGAAAATAAATAAATTGCTAAAACACAGAAATTGCAAGTACTAAAAATATTGTAGAGTACCTTATACCAGTGTTTTTCAACCACTGTTCCGCGGCACACCTAGATGTTACGTTGGAAAAGCTGAAGAATATCAGCTTTGTGTTCAGCCAAACAGGCCCAGGTTGCGCACTGAATAAAGTATTTTATAATTTTTCATTTTTCTGTTTACTTACTATTTCATAATAAAGTAATTATAAAATACTTTCTTTGTGTTTATTTGATTCCTATTCAAGAGAATTACTTTATATATAGTCAATATAGGCACAGAGTTAATTTTTTTAACATTTTCTAATGGTGGTGTGCCTCGTGATTTTTTTCATGAAACAAGTGTGCCTTTGCCCAAAAAAGGTTGAAAAACACTGCCTTATACCATCAAAATGCAACCACCCTAGTTTACTCTGAGACACCAGAAAGCTAATAATACATCATTTTAAGTGTAAAACAAAGTTATACGTCTAGTGAGAACCCAGCTGGCCGTCCATTTGGTGGAGCTTAACAATTTTTTCTTGTTTCTTGTTTCAAGCTTGCCTCTTCCCAGTAAAAGAAATGTTGATTTAAGCCTGAGCATGTGTTCATCGCACATTTTGTCCTGGCATTTCCGTTGCTGGTGAGATTAAGCCAACTCGGTTGTTTTGTCCATGTGTAGTCATCGTGCAGAGACAGCGCCAGACACTCACAAGGATTGGAACAGGGGCCTCAATACTCCTGGCAACGGCTGCCACGTATTCTCCAAGCTTGAGAAAATTAAATTATTACGTGGCCTCTTCGTAACACAACTGAATCACTGCCCACAGAACCCACAAACACACTTGTGCGCTTGACCCTTTGCTTATTTACTTGTTGACTTCATGCCTGCCTGTTTCAGGGCTTACAACCACAGAGGTCTAACAAAGAATGGGGGGAAAGACGCAGAAGTCCTGTTGTGGCGTGGCAATATGGCACTGGCGACAACCTCTGTGCAAGGACGTCCCAGGTAAGGGGCAGCTAGGGAAAGGGTAATGCTGTCCATAGATGGTAAAACTGTGGAGAGGATAATAGGGTGTACTCTTCTTACTTTAGATCAATTGTATGCCTCCAGGTGTTATAAGAGAAATAGTGCAGGATCCCACACACCCTAGAAATCTTTTTCAGCTTCTGCCTTCTAGAAGGAGGTATAGGGTCATTAAGACTAGAACCAGCCGCTCAAGAAATAGTTTTTATCCAAAAGCGGTTATGGCTTTGAATGCAGGGAAATGTAGGTTTTGAGGGAGTTTCTGTATAAATGCAGGGTGGGGTATGTTTGTGGTATATTCTTCTGTATGGCTGTTTCTAATGTAGCTCTTTCAATTTCATTCTTCTTTCAATTTTGTTGTTCTGAATAGGACAATGACAATAAAGTTTTTTTATCTTATCTTATCTTATCTTATCTAAAAACATTTTTGCCTTCCAATATCCCTTGATCTCTGGAGGCAAAAATGCTGAAGCTGAGGCTCTCCAACTTTGATCATGTCGTGAGAAGGAAAATGTAATAATGCTGGGAAAGGTGGAAGGTAGAGCAGGAAGAGGAAGACCAAATACAAGATGGGCTGACTCCTTAAAAGAAACCACAGCTTGAATCTGCAAGTGCTGAGCAGGACGGCTTTGGACAAGACATTCTGGAGAACATTCATCCATAGGGTTGTCATAAATTGGAAGTGACATAAATTGGGTGTTGGGAAGGGTTGAAGTGGTGGGACTTTCTCCCAACCCAGGCAGTTGTACATCTAACAAGCCTACTCAGGCCATTGTCCACCTAAGGAGCCTATTCAGACCAGGGGATGTGAAATCAAGGTGAACTATAAAATGGAGGCCTCGCCACTAGCTTCCCTCAGACTGGCGAAGCTGCTTGGATGAGCAGCGAAACATTTCAGTCTCTCAAAAAAAGAAGTCCAGTTGCCATGACTCAACTTCCAGATAACTTCATCTGGATGACTAAAAAGCTTCACAGACTTCCTTCTCTGCTAGGTTTCTTCCTCAGGCCTGGACCATTGACTCCTGCTGAGGCACCGATGCCTTGCAGTTCTTTCAAGGCTCCTCAGACTGGCAGGCCTTGTGTGGGTCCAATGTTCTGCCCTTTCTTTCCCCAGTAAAAGAACACGCAATTCAGTTTAATTTTAGCAGGAAGGTACGCCCGTAACTGGTTGTTGTCCTCCTCGTTTGCCTCAAAGAGAACAACAGTAGGCTCCACTGAAGAATAGCGGCCTCGACAGCGAACGTGTTCCTGCGTGACAGGCGTACAATGTCCGGAGTGCTTTGCAAACAGAAGCTTTAAAATGTTTGTACCTGCAGGTGTGTCAAATGGCCAGTCTGGGAGCAAAGTCTTCCGTTAAAGGGGGGGAGGTCCCATTATACGCCTACACTTATGGTGAACTCCCTCCCTCTGCGTCAGAGCAGCTTCACACCAAGGTCTCCGGATTTGTTGAATAACCTTTTGTTCTTCAGTAGCAATTACCTCCCATATGATTTCTCTGTAGAGGTTGGTTCTTTTTCGCCCACCACGCTAATTTAGAAATGAATCATGTTCTGGTTTGTACCCATGGGTCAGGGGGAAGGGGAGGAGGCGTTCATAAACAGAAGACATTATGATTTCCCATTTTGTTCAGACTGATGGACCTTGTAGAAAAGTTATTTACACCAAGGCGGGGGAAATTGTCCAACAATCTTGCTCCTAGTAGACATGGGCACGGAGCGGCGAAATTGTCGTTTCCATTTTCGGTTACCGTTTCCGTTACGTAACGGAAACGGTAACGATAATTACGCCGCTCCAGCTCGAACCCGACCCAAAAAAAGAAAAATTGGGTCGGGTTTTTCGTTGTCGTTAATGGCATCGCGGCGATGCCAAGCAGCACAGAAAAAAAGTTTTAAAAAGTAAAAAAATAAAAAAAAATAAAAACCGACTCCCGGCCAAAAAAGCAGGTGAAAATATGCCTGCCTGAGGACACCTACCAGAGGGGTGGTTTCTGGGGGGGGGGTCCCCGGCCTCCCCCCCTCCTGTCCTGGGCTGCTTGCACCAGGCTGAGGGGGGGTCATCCTCGTTGACTCTCGCATGCCATGCGGTGGGGGAGGATCCAAAATGGCGACCGCAATTTTTCTTTAGAAATCATGGTAAAAAAACACACCAAATCACCACAGAAACATGTGAAATTTATTTATTTTAAATGCCTGATTTTTAATAGTAGCAGCAGTGTGTTTTTTATAGCAATAAAACGTCACATTGATTTTATTTTATTTATTTATTTATTTTTAGACCTGCCCATTTGGGCTGGGCATGGGATGGGACCATGCAAATTTTTGAACCATTCCACCAATGGCATGGCTAGGTTTTGACTGACACTTCTGGATGTGCCAGAGGGCATAAAAAGCCGAGGCACCTTCCAGAAGTCGCAGTCAGGTCTTGGATGTGGAGGGTGGAGGGCTGTGTGGCTGGCTGCTGCTGGCTGATTGGAGGGAGGCTGGAGGCTTTAGATTTAAGTTAGGCAGGCAGGGAGGGAATTGAATTTAGAAAAGAATTTCTTTGATTCTCTGCAGCTTTGTCTGCTGAAGTTTATTCCCATGCTCTGGGAAGTCAACTCGTGCTAAATCGCGGTAGAAATGACAAATGACAAACGAAACGATGAAAATTTTCACAAAAAACGGAAACGACCCAAAACGGACTTGTTCCGACAAACGAAAACTTGAAAACGTCATTTTTTCTGGTCGTGCCCATGTCTAGCTCCTAGCTTCAGATACATATAATTAATTCCAATTTGGAATTGTGGAAACATGGTTAGCTGTTAGAGATGGGCACGGAACGAACATTTTTTCGTTTCCGTTATTCGTTTGTCGTTCCGTTACGTAATGAAACGACAAATGAAAATTGTGCTGAAAATGCAACGAAACGAACAGAACCATGAAAATTGTGGTCGTTACGTTTCGTTTCCGTTAATGGCGACGTGCAATGAAATGAGCTGTTTTAAATGTTAAAAAATGCCATGGACATCCGTAAAAACGCAGCGATAATTATTTATATTGTCTGATAATACCTACCAGGGGGGTTGGGGTCCTTAAAACGTTTGTTTTTGTCTTCTCCCATCGCGATGTATTTTTCTTTTCCCTTTAAAATGGATGTCGCCACCAGCCACAAAATGGATGCAAGCCATGTGATGGGATCATGTTCAACCAATAGCATGCCCAGGTTGCAGACTGGGCAGGCAGGTATGGCAGCCACAGAGGGCATAAAAAGCTCTGGCAGCCCCCTTCCTCCTTGCAATCTCTGGTGGGAGTTAGGGTGGGATTGCTATCTCTGCGACTCTAGCTTCAGTCCTGCAGCCTCCCTGTGCGTGTGCATGCTGCGTACCTCTCAGTGAGTACCCTCCCTTGCCCCACAGTGCAGTCACTCTGTGGCTGCCTTGCACCCTGGGCAACGCCCGCCGCTGCCTTTGCAGCCTCCCTGCGTACCTAGTTTATACTGTGTCTCTGCCAGCATCCATTTTTTAGTGTTTTCCCTCTGGTCTGGGGCGTTGGGGGATACTTGCGCACGGAAATGCTTTAAAAATTGCACAAAAAGCGGGTAGAAACGACAAACGAAAAAACGAAAAATTGTAACGAAATTTTTCCAAAAATTCGCGACAAACGGAAACAAACTGAAACAGACCTCTCAACGACAAACGAAAAACCGAAACACCATTTTTTTGTTTCGTGCCCATCTCTATTAGCTGTCAATGTAGTGGCATGAAAGGGCCTGTATGCAATGAAAGACGTGCACCGAGTCATCTTGGAACTAATAATAATAAAATAATAATAATAAACTTTATTTCTAGGCCGCCTTTTTCCCCGAAGTGACCCAAGGTATGAAATATTAAAAAAATAACAAAAAAAACCCATGCATTTAAAAACTATATAAACAATACTAGAGCAGCAGCAGCAGAGTTTAAAAAGGCCCCCCCAGCTGATAAAAATGGAATATTAAGATATTATACATAAAGATTTGTAAAAGTCTGGAGGCTCAGAAGGTTTGACTGAATAAATAGGTCTTAAGGCCTCGCTAAATGTTTCCAGGGAGAAGTTATTTCTTAGCTCAAAGGGAAGGGAATTTCATAATACCGGTGCCACTACTGAAAAGGCCCTGTTTCTTGCCACTGCCGAACACACCTCCTTGGGCGGTGGCACTCGTAGAAGGGCTTTCTCCGATGACCTAAGGGGATGGAGCGGATTATATGGAAGTAGGTGGTTTCTCAGATATCCTGGTCCTGAGCTGTATAGGGCTTTAAAGATCATAACCAGCATCGGAAATGAATGGGCAGCCAATGCAGTTTCTGGAGAAACGGCCCAACAGAGTCGAACTGCCTAGCTTCAGTAACTACACGGGCTGTGTCATTCTGTACCAATTGTAGTTTCCAAATCATCTTCAGGGGCAGCCCCACATAGAGTGTGTTGTAATAATCTAGCGTTCATGTCACCGTGACATGGATCACGGTGGCCAGGTCTGCATGATCCAGGTACGGCTGCAGCTGGCACACTAGCCAAAGATGAGCAAAGCGCCCCCCCGCCACCGCCACAGCCACTACCTGCGAGTCCAGGAGCAGCTCTGAATCCAGGCAGACCCCCAAGCTGTGGACCTGCTCCTTCAGAGGGAGTGCAACCCCAATCAGAGCAGGATGATGTTCCAGCACCTGCATCGAAGCTTTCCGAACTAGGATAACCTCTGTCTTGTCTGGATTTAATTTCAGCCTGCTAGCCCTCATCCAGATCCGTACCGACTCCAAACAGTGCTCCAGGACTTCAGCCCCCCCCCTGGAATCTGGGGGAAATGAGAGATATAGCTGGGTGTCATCAGCATATTAACAGCACCCCACTCCAAATACCTGGGTGACCTCTCCCAGCGGTCTCATGTATATGTTGAATAGCATGGGGGACAGGATAGAACCCTGTGGCACCCCACACTTCAAGGGCCGGGGTGCCAAACAGGCATCCTGCAGAACCACCATCTGGGACCGATCCTCCAAGTAGGAGTGGAACCACCACTGCAAGACAGTGCCTCCAACTCCCAGCTTGGCCAGTCAGCCCAGAAGGACACCATGGTTGATGCTGTCAAAAGCCACTGAGAGGTCCAGCAGGACCAACAGGGATGCACTTCCTCCTGTCTAGTCCCCGGCATAAATCATCCACCAAGGTGACCAAGGCAGCTTCCATCCCATAGCCTGGACTGAATACTGAATGAGAAGGATCAAGATAATCCGCTTCATCCAAAACCCTGTGGAGTTGAGACGTCACCACCCGCTCAATCACCTTGCCCAAAAGAGGGATGTTAGAGACTGGAAGGTAATTATCTAGTACATAAGAACATAACATAAGAACATAAGAAGAGCTTATGGAACTCACTGCCACAGGATGTGGTGATGGCATCTGGCCTGGATGCCTTCAAAAGGGGATTGGACAGATTCCTGGAGGAAAAGTCCATCACGGGTTACAAACCATGATGGAGATGTGTAATCTCTAGGCTTTAAACCAGGGTACTTCAAGGGCCAGATGCAGGGGAGTGGTATCAGGAGACAGATATCTAGTCTCATGCGCTCCCAAACGCATCTGGTGGGGCCGCTGTGAGATACAGGAAGCTGGACTAGATGGGCCTTTGGCCTGATCCAGCATGGCTCTTCTTATGTTCTTATGTTCTTATGATCAGGCCAAAGGCCCATCTAGTCCAGCTTCCTGTATCTCACAGTGGCTCCACCAGATGCGTTTGGGAGCGCATGAGACTAGTACAGTAGAATCCAGGGAGCATTTTTCAGGAGGGGTCAAATCACCGCCTCCATCAAGGAGGAATTAACCACCCTCTCTGTCCACTCAGCCAGTCCCTCCTGGAAAGCTCTAGTAATCCAGGCTGGGCCAGGGTAGAGTTGGCAAGCGGACGGCCTCACACTCCAAAGAAGCCTGTCCACATCCTCAGGCTGTACCTGAGGAAAGAGCCCATGGAAACAGAAACCTCAAGTTTCTCGGAGATCTGAGTCTTATATTTGATTTATGTGTTAGGCTTGAATTTCTTGTATTGTCTATTTGTGGATGTGGGAAGTTTGCCTTCGTAAGGCCCAGCTTGTAGGGCTTTGGCAAGCTACCAGGAGTATGAACCCAGGACAAAGTGGCAGAGGCAGCTTGAAACCTTTATCAGCCCAGGGTATTTCCTTTGGCAATAAAAAGCTGTGGAAGAAGTCCTTCAGCAGAAGACACTGAATGGGAGGTTGGCGCTTATTAGGCTTACTGTGTTCCAGCTACTGCATTAGCAGCCAAGTGGTGCTCCTGGGTTGCTAATTGCTTCTATTCATAAATAGAATGCACTTTACCAAGGTTGAAAACACTTCCTGACGCCTCTGTAAAGGAGTTACGTATTGTTAGAACTCCATTTTAGCTGTTTATTTAAAGCCACATGGAAAGGGTATGCTCGTTGGCTGGTTTGTTAATTTGTTTAGGTGGGCTTGACCAGGGAGAGTTTGCCATCTCTGAGGTCTTTAAAAGTCCTTGGGAAATTATCTGGATATCCCTCTTAATAGCAGGAAGCAATCGTGATGTTAAAGTCTCCCAAACAGTGAGGTTCTTCTGATTCCATGTTGATTCTCACCACTTAGGTCGAGCCCAAATAATGGATATTGCCAAGTAAAGTAGACTCTACATGGGGATGCCTTGGAAGTTAATGCAGAGGATCCAGCTGGTGCAGAATACTGTGGCCAGATTAGTTTTGGGTACCAAAATATTCCACCACATCACCCCGACACTGGCCTCACTGCACTGGCTGCCAATCCATCACCATATTGACTTCAAGGTTTTAATGTTGGCATACAAAGCCCTAAAGAGCCTCGTGGCGCAGTGGTTAAATGCCTGTACTGCAGGTAAAACTGTGCTCACATCCCTGGTAGCAGGCTCAAGGTTCACTCAGTCTTCCATCCTTCCGAGGTCGGTAAAATGAGTACCCAGCTTGCTGGGGGGGCAATGTGTAGCCTGCACACTGTAATTAAAATTGTAAACCGCCCAGAGATGACTTGTAGTGGTATGGGGCGATATATAAGCAGAACACTTTGCTTTGCTTTGCTAAACAGTCCGGGACCTTCCTATCTGTCAGAACGGCTCCTACCTCAAAGTTAGGCTTGTGTCACTCGTTTGTCACAGGTGGGTCATCTGATGCTGGATCAAGCTGAACAGGTTCACTTTGAGAGACGGTATATCATTTGGGGTGCAGCCACATTCAATGATCGGGGGTTCAGGGCACGAAACCGAGGGAAGCCCCCAAGACAACAACAAGGAACCGGGCTTTCTCAGTGGCAGCCCCTACACTTCAGAACAAACTTCCCTTGGTGATCTGCCAGGCCCCCATGTTGCTGAACATAAAAAAAAGTTTGAAGATGTGGTTGTTTAAATCTTCTTTCTCCGGTTTCATCTGCCCTTAGCCCATCTTATTCACTTTTGATTTTATGAATGGTGTTGACTTAACTATGTCTCTATTTGTATTACTGTATTATGTTCTTGTATTATTTCATATTGTAACAGTTTGCTCTATGCTGTGAACCACCCAGAGTGGCCTTTGGTTAGATGGGTGGTATATAATTGGAAGGAAGGAAGGAAGGAAGGAAGGAAGAACAAACGAACGAACGAACGAACGAACTTTGGGCACATCATGAGACAGCAGGGTTCCCTGGAAATGACAGTAATGTCAGGAAAGGTGGAAGGCAACAGCAAAAGAGGAAGGCCAAATGCAAAATTCCTTCATGGGGGGTTGATCTTGATGACCTTATAGGCCCCTTCCAACTTCACTATTCTATGATTCTATGATCTAAGATTTATTTATTTATTTATTTATTTATTTATTTATTTATTTATTTATTTATTTATTTTGGTTTATTTTTACCCCACCTTACTCCTTGGAAATGGACCCAAGGCGACTTACAGTAATGAGGAATAATATACAGTCCAATAAAATTAAGACTCCCTAAAAAACAAAGCCATAGTCTTGGGTTTGCAAGAGGTGAGCAGGGCTTTTACAAGAGGGTCTCCGTAAGTCAGAAGCAACTTGAGGGTTTGGAGCCTGCCCAGTGGGAATCTGCTGTTACAAAACAGCACAATTCAAAGTGCTGACCTTAACCTACAAAGCACTGTACAACCTGGGTCCAAGCTACCTCATAAATTTACATGGAATTTTTACCCTCTCTTTAACTGCTCGCGTTCTCTTATAGCTTCAATGTTGTCTTTTAAGGCTAAGAAATGCCTCGATTCCCTGTTCTCAAACTTGAATATGTCTTAATTGCACTGGACTGTATATTGTCCCTCAATACTGTAAGCCGCCTTGGGTCCTTTTGCAAGGTAAAAGGTGGGGTAAACATACTCAAATAAATAAATAAATAAATAAATAAATAAATAAATAAATAAAAAGCTTGCTTCATCTTCTATGTGGCATACCTTCAGATATTTCAAGATGGGTGTCATCTATTTGAAGGCAGGACACCATTTGCGGAATCCTACTTACTTCAGGGTGCCCCTAGAAACCCAAATGATCGCATGCTGGATCAAGCTGAACAGGTTCACTTTGAGAGACGGTATATCATTTGGGGTGCAGCCACATTCAATGATCGGGGGTTCAGGGCACGAAACTTCTTTTCATGTGGCCCTATAATGCTTGTTCCTTCCTTTAAACAAAAAGAAAGAAAGAAAATAACAGTCAAGAGCCTTCTCTTTGGTCCCTCCTGTCTGCCCAGCTGAGAGAAGGGGAGTGTGCTGTCTACGGGGATGAAGAGAACATAAGAGAACTGGATATGGAGAATAAGGGGAAGAGACATACAGTACGTCTGAGAGTGGGATACAGAAGGATTTGATAGAATGGGAAGAGACTAGGGAGGATAGGAATATAACTGTTCAGGGACCAGGGCAAGAAGATCCAATTGTAGAGGGGTTATGGCTGATTGATATGCCAATTGACGAATGGGAGAAGAGAATGGGGAAGAAAGAAGTTATAAAAGAGAGATGTCAGGAGAAAGAGACTCACAGAAGTGAGCGGGCGAAATGAAGGGCTCCAAACAGAAGGGAGAAAGCACAATCAGATACATAGAACATAAGAACATAGGAATATAAGAAGAGCCATGCTGGATTAGGCCAAAGGCCCATCTAGTCCAGCTTCCTATATCTCACAGTTGGCCCCACCAGATTCGTCTGGGAGCACACAAAACTAGATATCTGTCTCCTGACACCACTCCCCTGCATCTGGTCCTTGAAGTACCCCAGTTTTAAGCCTGGAAATTACACATCTCCCTCATGGTTTGTAACCTGTGATGGGCTTTTCCTCCAGGAATCTGTCCAATCCCCTTTTGAAGGCATCCAGGCCAGATAGACAAAGGAATTCAGGCGGAGAAAGAAAAGGTGACATCCACAGAGATAGGATTGCTCTTACCCACTCCTATAGCTGTCATAGGAAGTCCTGTGAAAGGGATAAATACGGTTACTGTCTCCAGAGGAGGGGGTGCCATATCCAGATGGATCCCTGGCCTGGGTTGGGAAACGCAATGGACAACAGTGAAGCATCACTGTTGCGAGACCCACAGTTAAGGTCCTGTCATGATGAAGAACCCTGCCCCCTCATTTCAAGTGAGTAACAATCCCTTCCTGAATAGTGATGATGCCCGGAATGACATTATTACCAGAGGCAGTTTGAACAGTTTACCTGTTATTAATGTTAACCCTGTTAATGAACAAGTTGAATATGTGTTACCCGCCCATGGCGAGAATAAAAGTTTAATGTCTTTGGATAAGATAATTGAGTCCAGTGGTCGTTCTTCATCGGAACCGTTAGTGGTATTAATGGAACCTTCACACCTGCCATTGGGAGAGTAGTTGAAAGCTGAATTCGTGTATTTATTTTGAAGTGATCTACATGCCACTCAACTGAAAAAGCACTGGATTTTTAAAGGGATTCTTTTCAGAAAACAAAACAAAACAAGCTCCATCCTCTTCTGTCTTTCTTTCTGCAGCCAGAATGGGAGAAAGCTGGGTTTTAAATTGATTAACAAATGCCATCCTTTCCACCTGTGTGAAAGTTAGGTTCTACAATGGTCTGAGTGAAGTCACACCTGAAGGATCCACTTTGGTCCATTCTGGTGATCTCACATGCTGGAAGTGAACCAAAATGAAGCAATCCTAACTGCACAAAAAGTGGGGAGGAGTCCCCCCCCTTGATGGGGACTCCAAAAGTTGCTGATAGGGGTGTGTAAGGGTTGACCTCTATCACACTTGATTGGACATCATGTAGTTACTGGGAAATGGAGCAAACCAACTTGTGCACACTGGTGCACACTGTGGGGCAGGGCTGCATTTCCAGTGTTTCGACATCAAAGGCAAAAAACTCACAGCTCAGTGGTAGGACCCATGTTTTCAGATGGTCCCAGGTTAAATTCCGAGGCTCTCCAGGTAGGGATGGAAATGTTTTGTTTCTGAAGCACCAAACAGCCTCTACTGATCAATGGAGATAATATCGAAGGAGATACAGCAATGATTTGTTGTACTGCAATGTCGGGCTTTTGCTAATTTCTCTTTTCTCGTTTGTTTTAATTGCTGCTTTTCCAGCCAACTAGTATAGAGAGCATCATGTTTGTTTTGGAGCATTTCATTCTCCGTGGTTTTCAGTTGGGAGCAAACCAGTCAGACCATTCCAGCATACAAAACTGCATTGTACGAGGGGAAGGGATTCCTCTCTATTTAAAAAGATGCTGTTCCAAAGATGAGGGGTGGAAAAAAATAGAACTTATTTTCAACCGTACGGCATTGTGAATTCTACAGGAGTCTTAGAGGATTCTTGTAGCCTTGACATCTGAAGTCTTCCAAAACGAGTTAAGTGGGGCCTGCATTTGAAGTAGCTGATTGTAGCAGGAGGGAGAAATGAATTGTATTAATTCCCACAGACTTTAAGAAACTTGGGGCTCTAGAAAGTTCTGTACATCTTTTGGTTCAGAGGTCACTGGCGATAAAGAAGCGTCAAAATCAAGTATAAAGATTCAGACAAAGACTGACAGGAAGGCAGCAGCTTTTTTTCACCCCAAAAAAAAGAAAAGAAAAGAAAAAAAGAAAAAGAATCCCGCTCTCTTGAATGAACGCCACATGCTTTCGGCTTTCATTTCGATCTTATTCTTCTTTTAAAAAAGTCCTTTTGGAAATCACTGAAGGTAAAAAGTTGAAAAGGAGAACAAGAGGAAGGGTGCACTTAGACCTCTCTTGCTGCTATAGAGGTTTGTGATTGATAAGTGCATCGGGAAACGGGCAATTGTTCGACTGCTACAATTCCATACCCAAGGACAATAGATTTGTTTAATTTTATTGCATGTACGTGCTCAAGGGTTGGGTATTTGTGTACGTGTGTGTGTGTGTTCTGCCAAGACAAACGTCCGACACTGTTTTGCTATTCATCACTGAATGATGCTTCCAGTCTTTGTTCAAAGAAATGCTGGGAATTTGGTGGAATGACCAGGTTTGTCACAAAACAATGGAATTCGCTGGGCTCTTGAACTCAATGTAAATCCATTGAACCCAATGGATTTACAGACACTTTCCCACTCCATTATTCTCCGATGTCTTGAGGGGTCTATTTGGCTTGGTACCTTCCTTCCTAATGGTCTTCCCAGTGGCATCCTGTAGGTTGCAGCTTGCTGGACCGAGTGGACCAAGTCTACAAACACACCATCACCACACACATATCCATGGTAAAAATGCCTATAGGAACAAGGAGATCTTTTGAGCACAACATTCTAAAAATTATATAAATAAATGTTTCAATTGCGAAAATATTTATTTATTTATTTATTTATTTATTTTTACATCTTATATACCTACTGCCCACTACCCAAAGGTCTCTGGGTGGCTTACAATCAAAAGAATTAAAACAGTTAAAACATCAAAATGTCAATAAATAAATAAAACAATAAAAACATTATACTAAAATTTCCATCAGGACCCACAATCTATGTCAATTAAAAAACTTCTAGAACAGGAAGGTTTTTACCGGGCACCCAAATGTCATCAATGTTGGTGCCCAATGGATCTCATTTGGGAGAGCATTCCATAGCCTGTGGGCAGCTGCCGAAAAGGCCCTGTGTCTACAAGCCATCCCCTCTCACCTCCTTGAAGGATGGCTCTTTCAAAAGGGCCCCCTGGGTTGATCTTAATTGCTGGGTAGGTTCATATGGAAGGAGGTGGTCCTTCAGGTATCTAGGCCCTAAGTCAGACATTTAGGGCTATATATGTCAAAACAAGCACTTCAGGTAACAATTGGTAATCAATACAGATTATGCAGAATCAGCGTGATGTGATCCCTGGCGGCCCCACCACTTACCAGCCACGCTGCACAATTCTGAACCAGTTGCAATCGCTGAACCCATCTTCAAAGGCTCCCCTATGTAGACTGCATTGCAGTAATCAATACGGGATGTTACCAGTGCATGTGTAACTGTCATAAGGCTCCACTTGTCCAGGTAAGACCGCAGCTGGTATATTTTCTGCAGCTGGAGAAAGGCACCCCTGGCCACCGAGTCCACCTGGGCTTCCAGAGTTAGACCAGGGTCCAGGAGCACCCCCAAGCTGCAGACCCTGTCCCTTAGGGGGAGTGCAACCCCATCCAGCACAGAAAAATGGCCCTCTAGCCTGTCCAGCGCAGCACCCACCATCTTGTCTGGGTTTTAATCATTTAATTTTGGGAGACAAAGTGGAGGGGCACATTTAGGTCACTGGAACCTGGATAGATAGAATCATAGAATAATTTCTCTTGAATACCTTCAGAGCTTGGGCACTTGTCACCTCCCAAGGTCATTGTCAGGATCAGGGCCACTTGAGTCTGCCTCTTTGTAGAATCAGGCCCCACTCAGGCTGAGGCAATCGGGGAGTGCAGCTGGCAGGCTGGCTACTAGCCTAAAACTAGCAGCCAGTACTCCCTGTTCTTTGCCTCAGTAATGCGATACCTTGGACTCCTGAAGCTTTAGCCCTGTTATCTTGATCCTTCCTGGAATTATGCTACCCAGTAAGTCTTCCTGTTTGGCATCCCCCTCCTTGTTGGACTGTGTTTGTATGAATCTTGAACTTGGACTGGCTGACAATCCTCTCTCTGTGAATCTTGAACTCGGCCTGGCGAACTATGCTCTTGGCTTTTGGGAACACCCTGGTCCTGGCCCCCTTGCAGATATCCTAGTTGCCGCCACGCCCCGGCTGTTACAGTCATTGGTTCCATTGTCATACCTCTCTAACAGTTAAGAAGTTTTTCCATATATTTAACCTAAACTTGTCTTTCTGTAACTTGAACCCATTATTACATGTACTCTCTGGGATGATGGAGAAAAGATCCTGCCCTTCAAGTATTTGAAAAGTGCTCTCATATTACCTCTGAAAAAAAACAAAAACAAACACACACAATTCTGTGCTCTGCCTTGGTTCGTTGTGGTGGCTGCTCTCCTGCTCAGTGTTTATGTGCATGAAGCTGTAACCATGGTGATCCCACATGGTGTTGGCCACATACTGTCATGTGATCGTATGACCAGGTACCATTTCAGATAGGTGCAGTTGCTTCCATAGTTGGCATAACATAGATGAAAATGTTGGCTAGGTAAATTAAGAATTAAGAAAACTCCAACCTTAACAACAAAGCTTACAGCAAATGGCCACCTCCCATGAAGAAAGATAAACAATGTAAAGAGAACTAATATAATGAAATAACATAGACCCACTCAATTCTGTAGTAAAATAGAGTATTTGTATTGTTTGACAAAAAGAATTTATACATTAAACAGAAATCCACAATGCTTGATACTCAGCTCTATATAAACAACTTAAAACAGTTCTATACCTGCTTATACTCAGCAATCCCTTTCACAACACAACGAAAGAACCCAGAACTGTAACTTAAGCTTAAGTGTATACTACTAGTAAAGTATAACCCTCAACTTTGACAAGTAAGTATACAGCATAAATAGTAGGCAGAATAACACACAAAAAGCAAACAGCTCATGCAGAGCTAGCAAGTTGGTGTGACTGAATCTAAACCAGATTCAGTAAAGTGTAATATCAGAGCCTTTCCTTAAATACAGTTTTGGCTGCTAGATTGCCTACACCTGCCCGAGGCAGCACAAAACCTCAGCTTGATTGCCTCACCTGTATTGCTACTCCCCAAACATTCCTGTAGTGCCTTCTAGTAAGGAACAGGTAAGTCAACTTTATTAACAATATTTAATTTACGTTTGTGATTTTATAAAAACTCAACAGAAAATACTGAACCCTTTCTTTGGTATGCTGGCCATTATCTTGAGAATGTTTGTAAGAGCAAGGGAGATATTTTTAGAATGCAGTAATACTGGTATTTTTTTTTAATCTGGTGCTTGAGAGGCCATGGCTATGGCAATAATTTTGTGTTAGTGGGTTTCTCCTAGCTCAGTGGTTCCCAACATTGGGCCTCTAGATGTTCTTGGACTACAGCTCACAGAAAGTATCATCAATAGAGGTGCTGACAAGGATGTATTGGAGTTGTGGTCCAGGAACATCTGGGGACTCAAGTTTGGCAACCAGTGCCCTAGGCATCTGGATGCCTATAATTGGAATCAGGATGCTAAACTGGCTCACCATTTCTCAGAATTTGCCTTTGCAGATGTTCTTGGTCTTCAAATCCCAGAATTCTTGATAGTTAGACATCCTGGTTGGGGCTTCTGGGAACTGACGCCCAAAAAGAACCACTGATTTCAACAGATCCTTGTTGTTCTTGTTGAGTCATTCAGTCGTGTCCGACTCTTCGTGACCCCATCATGGACCAGAGCTCGCCAGGCCTTCCTATCCTCCACTGCCTCCCGGAGTTTTGTCAAATCCATATTGGTTGCATCGATGACACTGTCCAGCCATCTCATTCTCTGCCGTCCTCTTTTCCTTTTGCCTTCAATCTTTCCCAACATCAGGGGCTTTTCCAAGGACTCCTCTCTCCTCATGAGGTGGCCAAAGTACTGGAGCCTCAGCTTCACAATCTGTCCTTCCAGTGAACAATCAGGGTTGATTTCTTTCAGGATGGAAAGGTTTTATCTTCTTGCAGTCCAGGGGACTCTCAAGACTCTTCTCCAGCACCACAGCTCAAAAGCATCTATTCTGTGGCGATCAGCCTTCTTTATAGTCCAGTTTTCACTTCCATACATCACCAATAGGTCCTTGGGATGTACAAAAATGGCATGTTTTGTGTTCGTAAAGGAGCCTTGTAGCACAGTGGTTCAACTGATGTACTGTAACCAAAGCTGTGCTCACAACCTGGAGTTCAATTCCTAGGTAGCCAGCTCATTGCTGACTCAGCTTTCTATACGTCTGAGGTTAGTAAAATCAGTATGCTGCTGCTGGTGGGCAATGTGTAGCCTGCATAATTAAATTGTAAACCGCTCAGAGAGTGCTTTCAGGATTATTGGGGGGGGGTATATAAGTAGCACACTTTGCTTTTTTTTTATTTTATTGTAAGGATGCAAAAAACCCCAAAACTTACCCCCATGTTTAATGCTGCAGTGTGACTTTCCCTGCAAGGAACATGCAAGTGAGACAGTATGAAACAGCGGACAGAGGGTTGCATGGGCAATCCAAAAGTTTTTAGAACGTATTATATTGCCTGTGGTTTGCAGGACAGGGATGGACCTTTCTGGGCTGGAGTGACCCTCAGTCTATCTAGCACCAACCAACAGTTCCCTCCCATCTCTGAATTTAAAGAGACCTGTGCCACTTTGCTGAATGTGTTTCCTTTTTTTTTTTTTTGCTTGTTAATTTACTGTTAATTTGTTCACAGCTGAAAGAAATGGAATGCGTTCATTCTTTCTCTGAGAGATGTCTCAGAGTGAGTTACAGAGACCTTAAGTGCCAGTTAATGAGAAAGTGGTGGATTATGTGGGGAACTTGAAGCTTTTCTCCTCAGTGAGTTTACGTACATCTAAAGCAGTAGCAAGGTTGTTGTTGCAGATGGTGACTGCAGCAACGAAATAAAAAGACGTCTGCTTCTTGGGAGGAAAGCAATGGCAAACCCAGATAGCATCCTAAAGAGCAGAGACATCACTTTGCCAACTAAGGTCAGGATAGTCAAAGCTCTGGTTTTTCCAGTAGTGATGTATGGAAGTGAGAGCTGGACTATAAAGAAGGCTGATCGCCGCAGAATTGATGCTTTTGAGCTGTGGTGCTGGAGGAGAGTCTTGAGAGTCCCCTGGACTGCAAGGAGATCTAACCTATCCATCCTGAAAGAAATCAACCCCGAATGTTCACTGGAAGGACAGATTTTGAAGCTGAGGCTCCAGTACTTTGGCCACCTCGTGAGGAGAGAGGACTCCATGGAAAAGTCCCTGATGTTGGGAAAGATTGAAGGCAAAAGGAAAAGAGGACGGCAGAGAATGAGATGGTTGGACGGTGTCATCGATGCAACCAATATGGATTTGACAAAACTCCGGGAGGCAATGGAAGATAGGAAGGCCTGGGGAGCTCTGGTCCATGGGGTCACGAAGAGTCGGACACGACTGAACGACTGAACAACAACAAAAAGCAGTAGTAAGGTTGTTGTTTTTACCAGAAATTCAAAACTTTGCAACAGTTTCCACTCAGCCATGAAACCTACCAGGTTACCTTGTGTTAGTTACTTTCTCTCTCATTTTGGCCTCTCTTTTAGCACTGAAATTAAATACTATGAAATTAAATAATGGTGGAGACAGCCACTTCCCTTCTTTGAGTCCACTGGAGGAAGATCACTATGTAAATCTAACGAATAAACGGCTCTGTGTGTGTGCATGCATGCAAACTGCAAAACTTTCCAGGGACTTAATGAAAATTAAAAAAATAAAATAAAATCCCAGGTTTTATTTCTCAGCAGGTCTGTTCCCCTCCCTTCCCTCATTCTTTAGAAGTTGCAACTTAGGTCAGAGGGAAATGAGAAAAAAAAACATTTGAAAATTTCCCATTAAAGGCTACGGGAGATAAAACGAAGTTTCCAGAGATGAGCATTTTTATCCGTTTTTGATACACAACGTTGGGACTAAATTATCACTGCTGTTCAGCACAACTGTGTTGCATTTCCAAACAGCAGGGGGGAGGCTTATCTCCCTTTGCTTGTGCTTGAATTACTGCACACATCGTAAGGTGGGGGGGGGAAGCACATTTGAAGCATGATATTGTACTTTTAAAAAGGACTTCTGTCAAAGACAGGTGGTCAAGGATATTTTCAAGATGTCTTAATATTTTTTTTCTAGGCCAGTAGCCAGAAATCTTGTGCCAGCATGGGGGTGGAGTGAAAAATCTTCAAAGTACACCAATCTGAATGAACAACATCCTGCCTGTAAGTCGCATAATATCTTTACTTTTCAATTAAGTGAATGATTAATGAATTAGCACGTCTATCATACAACTGGCAATCACTCTTGATCCTCAGAAGGTGGGGATTCATTGTACACATTAAGAAAGGGGATAAGGATTCAGCCTTTATGTCTGGAAAGATGAGGACTAGAAACATGCCTTGAGTTTGCCATTGGGAACTGGCAGATTTTCACCGGCATGGAACCCCAAAGAAAGGAATATTCTGGCATCAACTTGAAGCAAGTGGATCATCTCCCACTCCCATCTTTCTCTGGCTTGGCAGAGAGCAGCTTCTCAAAATCTTCCATAATTTGATAAGATACTCTGCAAATTTTCTTCACTTAATAGCCAGGGGCCAATATCTCATCTTAAAGAGGGCAAATAGAAGCTCTAGTCTCATGGCTACAGAATGTGGAAAAACCTCTGCTGACACCAGACAACCACTGGTGCAACTTGGAACAGTGGCTGAACTGCTGTACTGCAGCCAAACTCTGCTCATGACTCCGGTTCAATCTCAGGTAGCTGGCTCAAGGTTCACTCAGCCTTCCAGCCTTCCAAGGTCGGTGTAATAAGTACCCAGCTTGTGGAGGGCGGGCAAGGGGAATGTGTAGCCTGCATAATTAACTTGTAAACCACCCAGAGAGTGCTGTAATGCATACAGCATTATATATAAGCAGCACAATTCTTCACAGCTTTCTTTGCTAAGCCTAGAAATATCATTCATTCAAAAATATTTTTATCCCCACTTTCCCTTTAAAAAGGCCCCAAGGCAGCTTACATCATTAAAAGATGTACTAGTTATTTAGATATTGAAATTCAGGCCAAAAAATCAAAGAAAAAAAACAAAAGACACAAAACATGTGGCACCTTAAAGACTAACTTTCATATTTTAATGTAACATTTCATGGACTACGCGTCCACTTCTTCAGACATACAGCAGCAGAATTAGGTGTGCAATATAACATGGGATGGGATATACATTTCAAACCAGATATTCATTGGCTGTAGTATATAGAGTTGGGGGGGGTGGATAGGGGGAAGAAGAGGAGGGAGAGTTGATTAGTACAAATGGTGGGAAGATTAGGCTAGGGTCTATAGAGCTGTAAAGTATAATTTTATGGCTCTGAGGCCAGGATCTGTTTATATGTTTTAAATGTGGTATTAATGGCTTGGAGGTAAATTCCTCAAGAGACAGAAACCAGATCAGATCAGAGAGGGTGTGTGTGTGGAAGCGACAGATACTGAAAAGCTTTTTTTTAAAAAAAGCTTAAAAAGGCTAAAATACAAATCCTGTACTAAAAAGGAAAAATCAAATACCAAACAAAGATGGTAAATAAAAGGCAACACTGAAAACACATCCAAAAGCAAAAAAAGGGATAACAAGCCATTAAAATACCCCACTCAGGCAGCTAGTCCCTTGGGGAAAGCTTGCCTGGAAAGACAGTCTTTGCCTGCTTGTGAAAGTACAGCAAAGACGGAGCCAGCCTGGTCTCCTGTGGGACTTCCACTCTTGGATCTCCAACAAACACACCGGTGAAATAATCCTTTTGCAGACTTGGACTTTGATTTGGATTCCTGCACGGAGCAGGGGTTTGGACTCAGTGGCTTTATTGGTCCCTTCCCAAGCCATTATTCTATGATTCTAGAATGCTTGACTGAGCCTGCATTGATCATGCTGTTTGGAAAGGGTTTTTTGGGGTGGTGGAGGTGGTGGATCAATGCCAAACCAAGTAACACCCCTGAGCTTTGACCCTCCTGAGCTTTTTTTGCTTACAAGCACCCCATGTTCCAAGAAGTTTCTCTCCAGTGCCTTCCCTTTATGGGGGAGCTCAACGCCGTTCTGATCTTCTGATGCTGCCCTGTTGTGCCCGCTTGCCTTCTAGGGCCATCCGTCTGGCTTCCGGCAGGGAAGATGGCCCATTTTAAACCTCCACTGTGATCTTATCATCCTGCTCTATAGAGTAGCATTAAATGGGCTAGATTGCTCTTTCAAAGAGCAATGTAGGCTAGATACCCTAAGCCAGGCAAGTCCAAAATTCAACCCTCCAGATGTTTTGGACCACAACTCCCAGAGTCTTTTGTCATTGGCAATCTAAGCTTAGAATTCTGGGAATTGTGGTCCAAAACATCAGGAGGGCCGAAGTTTGGGCATGCCTGCCCTAAGCACATCCGCTCTTGCCTGATCTCGGAAACATTTAGGCCTGGCTAGTACTTGGATGGGCAACCACCAGGGTGCCTGGAGTAGGAACTGGCAAGCCACTCCAGTATTCCTGCCAAAAAAACTCCATGGACATGGATTCATGATGGGTCAGTCACGACAGTAATGACATGACATGACACCACACACACACACACACACACACACACACACACACACACACACACACACACAGAGAGAGAGAGAGAGAGAGAGAGAGAGAGAGAGTGGAGGAATTCTTAATAGAACTTATAGGCCAGGGGTCTGGAATTTGTTTTGTTTTGAAATGCATGACACTGCCTGATCAGCTTTTTGTCTGGAATTCTGGGAACTGTAGTTTTAAAAAAAGGTTTATGTGGGAAAGGGGCGGGGGGATATTTCCCAGTTCTTTTTACACTCCTGTTATCTCAACCTGCCGTCCAGCCCTTCTACCGTTATGTATGTGGAACCAATAGCTTCCCCCCACCTTTGAAAACAGTTCCATTCTGAATCCTATGAATTTCAAGGAGAATAAGTGATAGAGGCAGTAAGCAGCCAACAGCCTGGTTCTGCCTCAGCGGGAGATCAATTATACTCGGTGTTGGCTGATGAGGGTACGGAGGAACTGCCGGATTTCATTGCTGAAGGCTAACAAATGTTGAAATCAAGTAAGTGTAAAGCCGTTTTATTCTTAAAGGCACCCTGTAACAAAAACAAGACTTGGCAGTTAGTCATACTCAAGCACATTCAGGGCAACCGCTTCCTTGTTTTTAGAGAGATTCCTTCTTCACAGCAACACCTTGGTTTGCCTCTTCATCTCCTTCCTTTTTTTCTGCTCTTTCTGCCTTCACAAGTCTCTTCCTTTTTGCCTAGTCCTGATCTTTGCATCTTGTAGAGAATCCCCAAGACCAGAAGTTAGGCAAGCAAATGGCATCCTTTAGTTGTGACCATTGGAGATAAGCAGGCCAGCCTGCCTCCCTCCCTATCAGTTCCTTTCTATCTATCTATCTATCTATCTATCTATCTATCTATCTATCTATCTATCTATCTATCTATCTATCTATCTATCTATCTATCTATCTATCTATCTATCTATCTATCTATCTATCTCTTCCTTATCTACCTAACGTATTTTTCAGTGTATAAGTCACCGCAATTTATTAGATGCCTCACATTTTTAGACCCCCAAATAAATAAAATTAATAAATCCTCCTTGATGTCTCCACACCCCACTCCTACTGTTACCTTTAATTTCCCCATTCTTAACACTCCTCTCTGCTTTGGTGGGTTTGTTTTTTGTCGGATCCAGCTCTGTCTTTCCTTGAGTTCTCCACTCCCTCCACCACCACCCCTATTTCATTTCCTGTTCTAAACACTCCTGGCTTTAGTGAGTTTGTTTTTTGGGTTGGTTTTTTTTTTTTTTTTTGCCGGATCAGGCTCCATAGGGTTTGAGCAGCCCAAAATGCCTTTTTTCTCTTCTTTCCAGAGCACAATGTCAGGGAACTTCAGGTAGACCTTGGATATAATGCTTCCTAGGCACCTTTCTGCATTTGGATGGCATGAGAGACACAGACCTTCATGCCTAGGTCTTTCAGTCTTTCCCGACACCAGTGCTAAATAGAGGGGAATTAGTACCTCTCATGATTTGGAGACTATACTTCTGTTAATGCACCCTAAGATCTGGCTTAATGCCAGACTGGTGGACAAGAAAATCATGACCAGTCAGAAAGTGATTCAGGATAAAGACACTGATCTGGCCTGTATGACCCAGATGGTCTTCCTATGCTTTGTCTAGTTGGGTTTCCACTCCATGGACAAGCAAGACCCAACAGCCCCGGGGCTGCTGAGAAGTATTGTGACTTGGTGCTCACTCTAGGAGCCCCATCCACAGTCTACTGGGTTGTTTATGTGGGCATTTGTACTCTGGGACAGAATAGGATTCTGTTGTGCTACCCATCTCACTTGAAGTTACCTTGTAAGTGGCCTTTCCTTGTGCAACTGGCATATTTAGCCTTGAGAAAAGAAGTCTGAGGAGAGATCGGGTACCATTTTTGCAAATACGTGCAAGGGGAGGATACAGAGGAGGGCCAGGATCTGTTCTCAATCAACCCAGAGAGCAAGAGACTCACCAATGGCCTCAAGTTACAGAAAGCCAGAACTCAGTTGACTATCAGGAAAAAATTATTGTAACAACCATGGCATGGGCAGCAACTAGGATATCTGCAAGGGGGCCAGGACCAGGGAGTTCCTAGAAGTCAAGAGCATAGTTAGCCAGTCCAAGTTCAAGATTCACACAAACACAGTCCGACAGGGAAGGGGATGCCAAACAGAAAGACTTACAGGGTAGCAGAGGTCCAGGGAGGATCAAGATAACAGGGCCAAAGCTTCAGGAGTTCAAGGTCTCACATTGCTGAGGCAAGGAACAGGGAGTACTGGCCTCTAGCTGCATGCCAGTAGCAAGCCCACCAGCTGCACTCCCTGATTGCCTCTACCTGAGTGGGGCCTGATTCTGCAAAGAGGCAGAATCACGCAGCCCTGATTCTGACACTTCCTAACTGTTAGAGCAGTACGGCAGTGGAACCAATGACCTCAGGAGCTGGTGAC
The DNA here is from genome assembly GCA_029282475.1 of Phrynocephalus forsythii. Taxonomy (NCBI): domain Eukaryota; kingdom Metazoa; phylum Chordata; class Lepidosauria; order Squamata; family Agamidae; genus Phrynocephalus; species Phrynocephalus forsythii. The sequence goes on from JAPFRF010000006.1 coordinate 99,643,558, forward strand.
TGAGTGTTCCAACACTGGAGGCATTCAGTAGAAAATTGGGAGACCAGAACTCAGATCTACTTCAATTTGGATTCCTGCACTGAGCAGGGAGTTGGATTTGATGGCCTTACAGGCTCCTTTGTACTTCATGATTCTATAATTCAATGATAATGGAAAAAATCACAATATAAATTAAACAAAACATAGTTGTTTTCATTATTTCTGTCAAGTTTTCAGAAAAAAAGAATTATAGGTTGCCTTGCCACTGTGATTCTGAGTATATTGAGTGCGTCAAAACAGTAAAGGGCATGAAGCATAGACTTTTTTTTCATATGACTTTTAAGTCTTTCCTTTATTTCACTCTTAAGCAATAAGCACCCAATCCTACTCTTCTTGTTGTAATAACTGTAGAGTAAACAAACTCTTCCTATTGGCAAATAGACCTGCTCATTTATTGCCGGCTAGGTAGAGGACACAACACAGTGGAGGTAAAACGTAGAGCAGATCAAAGTCCAAGCGATGGTACTCAAGTTCGAAAATTTAATTTTTCAAGGAACAAGTGCCTATAGAGCCTGATTTTAACCCCAGGCCATTTCTGTAATTGATATGATTGTGGTCATGAAAAATCCATCTAATGCTTATGGAAAGCTTTGAGAAACCAAGGAGGCTTGTCCAGAGGGGCCTTTTGTTGTGCATTTATTCACTGAATTTTTCTGATGGTCCTGCTCTTAAATGGTTCCCAGTATTACTTTTAAAAAGCGGCTATCATCTTTGTCACACCACAAATTTAAAAAGAACCCCACCCCCACCCTAACAATCCAGATGGAAATACACCTTGCGTAGGGGGGTGGGGGTGTCAGTGCAGCCTTGTGCCTACAATTGATGAATCTAGAAGCTAAGGGCTTCGGGATCAGAATCTTGGTATATATAAATACAGTAGTTCCTTATGCCAGAATAGCCTCTCCTCTAGAGACATGTAAGGGGCAAAAGTGTGAATGGAAGCAGTCCCCTGGTAAAGGAGTCATTCTTCAGTATTTCCAGCTGCTCTGTCCAGGTTTTCTTGGGCAGTTGATGGATAGAGTCATTTAGGAACATTAATATATGGATTGGACCATTGTTGTGTATAATAATAATAATAATAATAATAATAATAATAATAATAATAATAATAATAATAATAATAATAATAATAATAATAATAATAATAATAATTATTATTATTATTATTATTATTTACAGTCCTCAGACCAGTCTCACATAAATATAAAACCTTATAATTGCCATGTAAAGTAATACCTTGGTTTAAGAGTACCTTGATTTAAGAGTACCTTGATTTAAGCGGTTTGCAAGACAAGCAAACATTTCTTCTACATTTTGCATTGATCAGCAAGCAATGTCTTGAAGTACAAGCTCTGGAACAGGTCACATGATCACAAGTGAACCAATGGTGTCTCTTTCTTTCTCTTTCCCTATCTCCCCTGCAAGATTGAGGGTGATTGTCTGGAACATTCCATCTCTGGCAGCCTCCAAAGCAGAGGGGGGGGGAAGAGGAAAGGAGATCTCTCTTGCACCAACCAGGAATGTTTTCAAAGGTTAGAGTTTTATTTTTCTCTATACAGTATTTATATTTTTGTTTAAATTGTTTTCAACAAATTTTCTTATTTTGCAAACCATTCCTAGTCATGGGTCAGCTAGTCAAATGTGCATAGGGCTATAAATTGCACTTTATTATTGGCACATTAAAAACACAGAGTAAAATCCAGTTGTGAGTCCCAAGCAGAGCAGATTCCGCAGCCAGGTACCTAAACTATAGCATGGATATGAGCTAGCCAACTCCTTATTGCGAGTTTGGGCATTTTGTGTGTACGGTATACATTCTCCAGAACAAATCATCTGAGTTTCATTATTTCTTATAGGGAAATTTGCTTTGATATAAGAGTGTTTTGGTTTACAAGCATGTTTCCAGAACGGATTATGCTCATGAACCAAGGCATTAGTGTATACAGTGGTACCTCAGATAACAACTGCCCCGGATGAGGGAAGTAGGCGCAGTATATAAGAGTGAAAATAAATAAATAAATAAATAATAACGAATAATTCGGATAACAACTGCAAATTTCCGGGTATAGAGCTGCCTCTGATAATGAATTTTCCATATGGGCTGCCTCTGATAACGAATCGTAATTCCTAGGTATAGGTCTGCCTTGAAGAATGAATTTTCTCTATGGGCTGCCTTGGATAACAAATCTTCCTATGGGCTGTCTCGGATAACGAATTTTCCCTATGGACTGCCTCAGATAATGAATTTCCAGCATGCATCAGTAAAAAAGTTATCCCAGGTGGCATTGCATCTGTACCTTTAAAGTGCACTTTTTAAAGAGTTTTGAGCAAAAAAACAGGTGTCTGTGCCTTTTTCCTAGGCTCCGGAACGGATTAAACGGTTTCCCGTTCATTCCTATGGGAAACTGCGTTTCGGATAACAACGTGTTTCGGATAACAACTAACCTCGGAGAACGAATTACTGTCGTTATCCGAGGCACCACTGTAGTTTGTTGCATCATTTATGGAGGAAATATTGGGGAGCTTTTATTTGTGTGTTTAGTATGGGTTGCCCTGTGTGGTGCAGTGGATAGAGGGATGGCATACGACTGAAAAGGCCTGGATTTGAATCATGGACGCTAGCTCGCTCGGGATGGACGGTTGATAAAACCACTCCTTAGGTATGTCACTTACCTTGGAAACCTTATTAGGGTCACTGTAAGTTATTTTCTACTTGATGACAATTTGTGTGTTTAGAAAAACAGATTGCTAAGAGACTATTGATCAAGATAATATGAGATTGAAGGAGAGGATTACTTTCCTGGGTGTAAAAAAAGATCAGATATGTCCATGTCTTCTGTTGAAGTAACATGATATTATTCATTTGGATTGGGCTCCAAATGGGATTTGTAAATAAACTCATACAATAGAGTGTGTGTTTGGTAATGGCAAATCATTTCTGGTCTGTGAAAACCAAACATAGCCACGTGGTCCTTACACAACAGGAAAGCAAAGGCAAGTAATAGTTTTATTAAACTACTTAAAAATAATTCCAGCTATGCACCAATATATTGTCGATGGTACAGGATATAACAATGGAAATTCCAAAAGTCATGGAACCTCTGCTTCTTAAAGGTGAGGTCCAAAATGCAGGCTGCAAACACAGTTCAGGAATGTAGAGTTCCAATTCCAGCTTGATGGGCCAGGTTGTTTTATCGTCGTAGTCATTGGTATATTGTCTAGGTTGCTGCCTGATTTTATTATAATATGTAATTTCTGCACCTTTGTGGTCTCTGCTATATGCAGAGGGGGAGGAGGTATAACAATCAAATGCAAAAAGCCATTTATATACTGCCCCATAGCACTTAAAGCACTCTCTGGGCAGTTTAGAAGTAATTTTGCAGGCTACACATTGCGCTCCCCTCCCCAGTGAGCAGAGTTCTCATTTTACTGACCTTGGAAGGATGGAAGGATGAGCGAACCTTAAGCCAGCTACCTGGGATTGAACCCAGGTTGTGTGAGCACAGTTATAGTTGTAGTACAGCAGTTTAACCACTGTGTCATGAGGCTTTATCAAATAAATCAAATGAAGGAATGAATGAATCAATCAATTGTTGCAAGATGAATAAAGAATTCCACTTCTTTTCTTCTGCTAGGGTGTTAATGATGAGGCTGTTTTTGAGGCCGTTAATTCAGGCTTGTTTCGGCGCTTGGAGCCCACCTTGAGGGCTACAGGTAAAAAGATCATGCGCCTGACTCTGGACTTGGTCTGCTGCTTCTTTGCTTAAAATGTTTTCCACAAGAATTCTTTTTATAGAGTGACACTGTTGTTAAGAGGTGCTCGGTAGCAACACATAATTAGAGCCCTGGAGACTTTCTCTTCCCGAATTTTCCAAGCCACAACTAGACAGAAACCTGTTGGACATAACTTGACAGCTGAGCAACTAGGACTGACACTGCACTCTTTGATGGCTGACCTGCCTCCATTTGAAGGGCAGCCAGGGGTCAGTCCTCCTTTGGGAGGCATTTTCTCACCCCAATCTGATTTAAAGATGCAGAACCAAAAAGAGGGAAATCGGTACCCGTACCATTCCCCTTCTACACTGAAAGCCCGGACAGGAAGACTCAGCACGCAACACTGCTCAAGTGAGGTACACAGTATAATTTGTTTTAAATAGCTATATATATTTGTAATTTTGCATCTGTCTATATGCAAAAATTAGCATAGGCAATTTTATGCAAATATGCATCCTCTTTATTTCTAATTTTGCACCCGTATGTGCAAATCAGCATATGTAGTTCTATGAAAATCGTTTCTTCTTGGGAAATGATGCATAGGCTTCCTTTTGGGGAGCTATAAGGTGGCTACCCTTTTGGATAATCTTTTTTAAAAAAATATATTAGAACTGCAAAGCTGGAAGAGGCCATCATAAGAACATAAGAACAGCCTTGCTGGAACAGGCCACAGCCCCTCCAGTCCAGCATTCTGTCTCACACAGCAGCTCACCATTTGCTTCAGGGTATTCCCAAGCAGATGTCTTCACCTGCTTAAGATTCCCTGCAAACGGCATTGAGAGAGATCCTGCCTATCTCTCCAACCCAGAGGGTTGTCCTTAGGCATCCAAAATGATAGCCATCGATGCCCTTCTTCTCCATGAACTTGTCTAATCCTTTCTTAAAGCTGTCAAGGCTGACAGCTTTCATCACTTCTTCTGGCAGGGAGTTCCATAGACCAGTGATCCTCTGGGTGAAAAAGTACTTTCTCTTATTTGTTTGAGGTCTAGCACCCAAAAGTTTCATGGAGTGCCCCCTAGTTCTTGTGTTGTGCAATAGGGAAAACAGCTTTTCCTTATCTACTTTGTCCACCCCATGTATGATTTTATAAACTTCAATCAGGTCACCTCTTAGGCACTGTCGCTCAGAGTGAACAAGTCCAGCCGTTGCAGCCTCAGATGGTAAGGACGGGGTTCCAGTCCCCTAATCATTCTGGTTGCCCTCCTCGGCATTTTTTCCATTCCCATAATATCCTTCTGGAGGTATGGTAACTAGAACTGTACACAGTACTCCTGATGGGGCCTCACCATAGATTTATAAAGAGGCAAAATGACACTTGCTGACTTATTTTCTATACCTTTCCTAATGATCCCTAGCACTGAATTTGCTTTTTTCACTGATGCGACACACTGGGTTGACGCCTTCATTGAGCTGTCCATCAGGACATCAAGGTTTCTTTCCTGGTTTGTTGCAGAGAGTTCTGACCCCATCAGTTTATTAATGTAATTTTTTTTTTGCCCCAATGTGCACCACTTAATAATATTGAAGCTCATTTGCCACTGGTTTGCCCACTCTCACAGTGTCAAGAGATCCCTCTGGAGCTCCTCACAATCTCTCTCAGTTTTTACTACCCTGTATAATTTAGTGTTGTCAGCAAATATGGCTACCTTGCTGTTTACTCCTAATTCTAGATCATTTATGAAGAGGTTGAAAAGCAGGGGTCCCGGTACAGAACCTTGGGGGACCCCACTCTTTACCTCCCACCACTTGGAGAAGTGTCCATTTAGAGCTACTCTCTGTTTCCTGTCCCTTTGCCAGTTGCTGATCCAGGACAAGACCTGTTCTTTGATTCCATGACTGGCAAGTTTATTCAAGAGCCTTTGGTACAGGACTTTGTCAAAAGCCTTCTGAAAGTCCAGATAAACAATGTCAACTGGCTCTCCCTTATCCACATGCTTGTTGACACCAAAAAAATTCCAACAGATGGGTGAGGCATGATTTAGCCTTGCAAAAGCCATGTTGGCTCTCCTTCAGCAGCACCTTCTCTTCTATACCTATTAATTTTATCTTTTAGGATGGTTTCCATCACTTTATCTGGGACACATGTCAAACTGATCAGCTGGTAATTTCCTGAATCGCCTCTGGATCCTTTTATGAAGATTGGTGTTACCTTCGCTATCTTGTAGTCATTAGGCACAATGCCTGATTTGAGAGAAAGATTATACATTTTGGCTAGGACCTCAGCAATTTCATCTTTAAGTTTCTTGAGAACTCGTGACTGGATGCCATCTGGTCCTGGTTATTTGTTAGCATTTAGTTTAACAAGACATGCAAGGACCTCCTCCCTGGTTAACATAAGAACATAAGGAAAAAAAGAGCCATGCTGGATCAGGCCAAAGGCCTATCTGGTCCAGCTTCCTGTATCTCACGCTGGCCCCACCAAATGCATCTGGGAGTGCACAAGACTAGATATCTGTCTCCTGATACCACTCCCCTGCACCTGGCCCTTGAAGTACCCCAGTTTTAAGCCTGGAGATTACACATTTCTATCTGGTTTAATTTCTTTCTGGCTTAATTCTTCGGTTTCCTCCTTGAAGTGTGGCCTGCTGCATGTGCGCATGGGTGGCAGGCACATGTGCACAGGCAGGAGGCTTGGTTTCAGGATGGTGGTGGAGACAATTTCAAGAGAAGGCATGGAGGCAACTGGGGCAGGGGAAAGGGAGGGGCAGTTATCCCATTTTGCTGAAGCAAAATGAACTGCCAAGGCGGTGGTGGAGGTGAAAGTTCGGCATTTTGTTTTAGCAAAACAGTAACTGAATCACAAGCCAGCTCAGTTCATGTTTTCCCTCCTCTAGTTCGTGGTTCAGTTCGTGCCCATCTCTATTCCTGATCTCAGGCTCTACAGCCAAATACCTAACCCCCTGAGTTATCTTGCTGTTCTAATTACAAGCCAGTGGGATTTCTAAAGCCACTCAGTCCCATCCAAATCTGTGATCCCGTGATGTTTCCATGAAATAATGGGAGAGGCTGAAACAATTCAAGTGTTTTCAGAGATGAAACGTGAGCTGCTAAATGCTCTCGTTGGGATCAGGGATGACATTCACCAAGAAGCTGGGAAAGAAGGGCAAACTAAAATACAGATGCCATTTTGTGGGGGGTAAGGGAAAAGGAAGACACATGTGAGTGTGTATCTCTCTGTGTGTATCCCCCCCCTCTCTCTGTGTGTGTAACAAGCCCTCCCAATCCATTCTCTTCTCTGAGGCCTTAGGGGAACTGGAAAAACATAGCAGAACTGGAAAAGGTGCAGAAGAGAGCAACTAAAATGATTACTGGGCTGGGAGATCTCCCTTATGAGGAGAGGCTAAAACATTTGGGGCTCTTTAGTCTGGAAAAAAGGCGCCTGAGGGGGGATATGATTGAGACGTAAAAAATAATGCAGGGCATGAGTCAAGTGGGTAGAGGGACACTTCTCTCTCTCACAAAATACCAGAACTAGAGGACATGAACTCAAATTGAGGGCTGGGAAAGTAAGAACAGACAAAAGAAAATATTTTTTCACCCAGCGCGTTATTAGTCGGTGGAACTCCCTGCCATAGGATGTGGTGATGGTGTCTAGCCTGGATGCCTTCAAAAGGGGATTGGACAGATTCCTAGAGGATAAGTCCATCGCAGGTTACAAACCATGAGGGAGATGTGTAATCTCCAGGCTTAAAACCAGGGTACTTCAAAGGCCAGATGCAGGGGAGTGGTATCAGGAGACAGATATCTAGTCTCATGCGCTCCCAAACGCATCTGGTGGGGCCACTGTGAGATACAGGAAACTGGACTAGATGGGCCGTTGGCCTGATCCAGCATGGCTCTTCTGATTCTCTTATGTTCTCATGCCTTGTCATTTGGATTTTGGCAGCTCCTCTGACTTGAACCCTCACCAGTGATTTCCAGTGTTCCTGAAGTGGAAAGATAAAAGAACTGGTGAGGAGAGCTGCTCACCCCTCACAGCAATTAATGGGAAGATACGGTTCCCGAGCCCGTATTTCAGTTGTTTGGGCGGTGTCTCTCTGTGTGTGTGTGTTGCCGCCTGGCTTTTGCCATTTTGCACTTACAACCTGGCACTGCCAGCTGCCTTATTGCAAGGGGAGGGTCTGTTTGCTTGGCATTTTCATCACAAGAAACGTATTTCTGAAATGGTGTTTTAATTAACAAGGGGATTACACTTGGCAATCAAGCTGCCAAGCCACAACCATCGTCAGCAGGCCTCTTTTAGAGAAATAGATGGGTTGGATCTGTTTTTCCGAGGCATCCTTTTGCATGGGACATAACTCCACTTACCCGTCTATAGATGAAGATACCTCCTTCACTGGGATACTGAATTTCTTTGACCCCCTCTTTAGAGCTTAAGCTCAGTAATTGACTCTCCCTTGAGCGGTGTTAAATGTGAACTGGATATTTCTGGGTTTATTTAGGGTCGAATTGCTCGTAAGTAGAGGTACCACTGTACAAGAAAAATATAAAGAGAATAAGGTAAAAGAGATATGGCAAAGAATATACTAATAAAGAAAAAGAAGACTAGAATAAAATGTGGAGTAAAAGAATAATGAAAAATATACCAGTAAAAGTGAAATGGAACTCTTATAAGGTATACTGGAGATGGCATGTAATGCTAGTAAAATTGGGTGCAATAAATAAAGAAATATCCCCTGAAAAAGGGACGTACAGTACTTGCATATAGGGTGGTTGTTCCGAATAAGAAAGAGGGAATGAACACTGATTTTTAGGACATTTAAGAAAAAGTAAGGGTTCAAGTGTCCTCTGAGACAGTATTGTTGAATATGGTTGTGAATAAGCAATTGAAAGAGGAAGTGGAGATGATGATGATGATGATGATGATGATGATGATGACGACGAGGACGAGGACGAGGACGGTGATGATGGCGGTGATGATGGTGGTGATGACGACAGTGGCAAAAAGATATATATATATATATATATATTTTTCGTAGATTTTCACGGGTATAGGTATGCATGTTAGGGTGGATTCGGGTTTCTTCCCGTGTACAAATCTGGTTGTTTTGGCGACGTTTCGACGAGGTCTCACTCGTCATCTTCAGGCTGGTGTTCTGGCTTCTTTCTTCTTGAAGCAAAGCGTGGTCTCAGTTGAAGTCCTTCTATAAATACTGCTGGGGGTGTGTGGTTTGCTTGCTTTGTTGCTGATTGCAGGTTCCTTTGTTCCTTTGTTCTTTTGTGATCTGCTGTGTGGCTGAGGCGGTCGTTAAGGGATTAACTGCTGGTGGCTGTTTAGATGGCTGTTTAGATGCTGGTGGGTTAGATGGCTGGTGGGTTCTGGCAGTATCCTGGGCTTTGGTGGAGTGGGGTCCTGTGTCTTGTGAATTCATTTTGGTCTGGCTACGTGTCTGTGGTCTCCCAATGTTTTTTTGGGGTGTGTGAGTGTGCTCCATGTGGTGACTGGAGTGGGGTGCCGCAGTAGATGGTGCAGTCGTGGTTTTGTTATTGGATGGTGGTTTCGTTTCATCTGTGGGAAGGGTCTGGGTTTGTGTTTGGTGTGGATGGAAGGTGGTGGCATCTTGTGTCCTTTTGGACCTGGTGTCAGTCTTTGTGACAGAGGCTCGTCTGTTGACCAGGGCTAGTTTCCAGATGTCAGGCAAGCGGGAGGTGTCATCACGTTTATTCATGTTGTTTGGGTGTTTCTCTGTTTCAATGGCTTCCATGATTATTCGACTGTTGAAGTGTTCAGTTTTGGAGATGAGTTTGGTTCTTTCAAAGTCAATTTCATGACCTGTTGTTTTTATGTGCTGGAAGAGAGAGGAAGATTTTTCTTCTTTTTGACTGCGTTCTTGTGTTCTGCGATGCGTGCGCTTATTCTCCTGTTTGTCTGTCCGATGTATGTGGCTGGACAGACTTTGCATGGTATTTCGTAGACTCCTTGGTTTTCTAGCTCAATCTTGTCTTTGGGGTTTCTTAAAATGTTGGCTATTTTTTGGTCGGTGCAAAAGGCTGTCTTGATATTGTGTTTGTGGAGAATTTTGCTGATTTTGTCTGTGGTGCCTTTGATGTAAGGGAGGAGGGCGGTGCCGTTGTTCTCTTCTGTTTCTTGGTTCTTGGGGGGTGTTTCCTTTTGGATTAGTTTGGTGATGGTGTTTTTTTGGAATCCGTTCGCAATTAAAACATTCGAGAGAGTGTGTAATTCAGTTTTTAGGTGGTCTTTGTCAGCGAGGCGTTTGGTTCTGGAGATGAGGGTTTTTGCTACGGAGTTGATCTGTGCAGGGTGGTGGTGTGATTGTACATTTAAGTAGCGGTTTGTATGTGTTTTTTTCTGGTAGATGGTATGTCCTAAGGAGCCGTCGGGTTTTTTGTAGATTAGGACGTCCAGGAAGGGAAGTTGGTTGTTGGCTTCTATTTCCATAGTGAATTGTATTTTGGGGTGTAGGCTGTTGAGATGTGTGAGGAAGTTGTTCAGTTCTGGCCACACGGGAAATACTGCTGAGCAGTATTTATAGAAGGACTTCAACTGAGACCACGCTTTGCTTCAAGAAGAAAGAAGCCAGAACACCAGCCTGAAGATGACTCTGTCACAATGACCCGTCAAAAGAAACAAAACCAAACCACCATCCAATAACGCCAAAACAACCAGATTTCTACACGGGAAGAAACCCGAATCCACCCTAACATGCATACCTATACCCGTGAAAATCTACGAAAACACACACACACACACACATATATATATATATATATATATAAACTAATAAATTGAGTCATAATCCAGATATAATAGTAGAAAATGATAATTTAATTTGTAGAGATTTAGAAGCTCTGGGGAAGGAGAGTAGAATGAAAAATATATTATTTAAGGAAAATATTAAAGAAAACCTGATAAATATAGATAATCCATTCTGAAAAAAGCCAAAAACTGGAAATCCAACAATCAAATAACATTTGAGGAATGGTGCAGAGAGGAATGGAATATGGCTATCGACAATAAACTAAGTTGTGGAATTAATTAGGAAGGGATTGAAAAAAGTTGTAACTTTAATTTAATATGGGATATTGTACATGTATTTCAAAAAGAAATGGGTACACACTGGGAGAAGATTCAACACATTTTTGGAGACGAAGTGGAAGATTGACATTTTAAGGATTTTAAGCATGGATTAAGAACCTAGTGGGAGGTGGGTGGCACAGGGTTTGTTAGAATTACTATTTTTTCTTGTGTATATGTTATTTTTATATTGCAATATATTTTTTAAAATGTAGATAAATGGCTATCACCTCAGTAGGAAAGTAATGGTGTTCCATGAGCGTGTGCAGTTAGTCATGTTGGTCACATGACCACATAAATATGTCTATGGCCAAACACAAGTTCTTTGGCTTACAAATGGAGGCGAGAACTGCCCCTAGAGTTGGAAGTGACTGGACTTAACTCTCAGGGGGAACATAAGAACATAAGAAGAGCTGTGCTGGATCAGGCCAGAGGTCCATCGAGTCCAGCTTCCTGTATCTCACAGTGGCCCCACCAGATGCCTCTGGGAGCCCATGAGACCACGAGATAGCTGACCCCTGATACCACTCCCCTGCATCTGGTCCTTGAAGTACTCCGGTTTTAAGCCTGGAGATTACACATCTTCATCATAGCTTGTAACCTGTGATGGACTTCTCCTCCAGGAATCTGTCCAATCCATTTTTGAAGGCATCCAGGCCAGACGCCATCACCACATCCTGTGGCAGGGTGTTCCACAGACTAACCACACGCTGGGTAAAAAAATATCTGGGTAAAAAAAAACTTTATCTTTTACAATTTGCAAGGGAAGTACAACTCCCAGAATGGGAAAATATGGTATTTGTAGTCCAGGGAACAATAATACTGTACAGAAATTTATTTATTTATTTATTTTTATTTATTTATTATATTTATACCCCACCCATCTTCCCGAAGGAACTCTGGGAAGAAATCCTATCTTCAGGAGGGCATGGCTATCTTGGACAGTTCAAATTTTGAGGCACAATGGCGCACTACGCTGAGCTCATTGACTGTGTTTTTTACATACTCTCTGCAGTGAACTACCAAAAGATAAGAGCGGCTACAAAACAAATTATTATTAACCATAAAACTCTTCTGCTCTTCTGAGAGTTCCCCTGTGTTGCTTAATGCAGTGTGGTTGCTCTAAATGAGGCTTTGTCTTATGCAAGCTGTAGCAGAGGAGCTGAGCCATCGAGGTTCTGAACAACGAATATTGCTGCTGATGAATTTTTGTTCACAGACGCCCTTGGGATCCTAGGGTTGGAGAATGAGCAAACCAAAATCAAAGCAGAAAATAAGAGGCAAATCAATTTGGACCTTTTTGCAGCCACGGCTGAAAAGATCTTCAGCAGGCGTCATCATCAGACTGCGGGCCACCATCCTGTTAGTGGATAAGACCCTTGTGCACCTCAAAATTGAAGCCGCCTAACAAGGTGTTGGTCACTAGGTGTGTGGGTGTCGCCAGGGTCGGTGCTAGGTTTTGCTTGGCTCTCAGTCCTGCTGCCGGGGAAAGTGGTGGCAATTTAGGGACATGAAAGAGCACCCCCAAATTGCATGGCTCTCAAAGGCTTCCCCATAGCAAAAGAGATTCCTACTGAGCCCCAAACTGTGGGGGAGGGAGAGGGGAGGGAGATTTGCAGACTTGTAGGGTTCCTTGTGTTAATAGTAATTTAAGACGAGAAGTGATCCCTGAAGTGGTCGGCGAACTCCTCAACTCCGCATCTTGCATTTAGCATGTTTTGTCATGCGATTGGCTACTGGAAGGGAAGCATGGGCCTACTTTCTAGGTGTAGGATTACATCCATGAGAAACTCATGTTGTGGGATGAAGAGATGTTACTCAGTCTAAGGCAGTGATGGTGAACCTTTTAGAGACTGAGTGCCCAAACTGCGATTCATAAGGACATAAGAAGAGCCATGCTGGATCAGGCCAAAGGTCCATCTAGTCCAGCTTCCTGTATCTCACTGTGGCCCCACCAGATGTGTCTGGGAGCAAACGAGACTAGATATCTGTCTCCTGATACCACTCCCCTCCATCTGGTCCTTGAGGTACCCCGGTTTTAAACCTGGAGATTACCCATCTCCCTCATGGTTTGTAACCTGTGATGGACTTTTCCTCTAGGAATCTGTCCAGTCCCCTTTTGAAGGCATCCAGGCCAGACACCATCACCACATCCTATGGCAGGGAGTCCCACAGACTAAATGTCTGTTCTTACTCTCCAGCCCTCAATTTGAGTGTATGTCCCTTAGTTCTGGTATTTTGTGAGAGGGAGAAGAGCGTCCCTCTATCCAGTTGACTCATGCCCTGCATTATTTTGTACATCTCAATCATATCCCCCCTCCAGGTGCCTTTTTTCCAGACTAAAGAGCCCCAAATGTTTTAGCTTTACCTCATAAGGCAGATTCAAAACCCACTAATTATTCACAAAGTTCCAATACAGCAATTTAACCTGAATACAGGTGGGTGTGAAGGGGCAGTGTTGGATGCCCACAAAAATGGCTCCAAGTCCCACCTTTGGCACCCAGGCCCTAGGTTCGCCAACACTGGCCTAAGGAAACCCACGGTTCCCTGAAGGGCTATTTAACTCTCAGTTGCCTCTGAAACAGCAAGAAACCGTTTAATCTCAATAAGGTGGTCCTGGGTCAGTCCATGCATTTTCCTCTGAATAATAACAAGTAGCAATAATGTTTTTTTAAACTGGTGTTTATTGGAATAAAGGAATAAGCAATATTTGGAAAGAAATCAGAATAAGACTGCCAACCTTTTACAACTGATAATGGCCCACTGGATGCACTTATTTCAAAGTAAGTATGCATAAGATGACTCTCTAAATCTTTTCCCTGCCTTCCTTTTCTTTTCTGTGCAGGGCCCATTTAATAAAGGAGATAATTACAGCCAGCCCATTGGTGAGACTGTATAATTACTGGATTCTCTTCCTGAAGAAGCATAATTAAGCAAACTTGAACTGTGACAGGAGCATGGCTGAGCCAGCTAGTCTAGTGTTTCATCAAATTAAATTGTCCTTTCCCTGCTGTTGCTTGACCAGATTGGAGGATTTAGTGGCTCTGGTCCCCCCCCCTTCATGCCTGGATGACAAACAAGTCCAAACTCAGTGGTTTATGGAAGAGGAGAAGCTCACAGATCCCATGGCCATAGTTCAGGCCAAGTTCCCATGACTTCTGTGCTGGGAAAGACAAAAGCTAGAATTCTGTGCAAGCCAGGAACTACAGTTCTGGCAACCAAGGCATGCTCTGCGGATTCTGGTAACGAATGGAAATGCTGTTAATTAACAGCGTTGTGCCCTTAGAATGCCATTCAGCTCTGCTGAAGCCTCTGGCTTTTCAGTTTGTCAAAAAGACCATTTGTGCGGCTGATATGATGTTGCAATGGTATCTTCTCAGCTGGCATGGCTTGAAGGTATTTTGTTGCACTCGGTATTTTGTGTAGACTCAGTATTTATAATGGACAAACAGCAGTCGTAAAGCCAGGGCCGGCGCTAGGGTTTTTTGCGCCCTAGGTGAGAGGCGGGGGTGGGGCTGGTGGTGGTGGGGGCACGGGGCAGGGGGCAGGTGGGCGGGCGGGCGGGCGGGGGTGGCGGCAGCGGGGGCACGGGGGGGCGGGGGCGGGGGGCGGCGGATGGCGACGGGCACAGGGGGGTGGGCGGCGATGGGCGCGGGGGGCAGCAGGCGGATGGCGACAGGCGGCGGGGGGACGGACGGCGGTGGCCAGCAGCGGGGGGCGGGGGCGGCGGGGGGCAGCAGGCTGGCCAGTGCCCCCTCTCCATTTTGGCGCCCTAGGCAACTGACTGGTTCGCCTTAATGGATGCGCCGGCCCTGCATAAAGAAAGCTACTGCTGTGAAACAGGAGCCGTAACGCAAGCTACTCTCCCAATATAGCAGTTTTGTGGGGTTTTTGTTGTTCTCTCTTATCCACGGTTTTCATTATCGATGGGAAGGCCTGGATCCATTCCCCAGCGGATACCAGGGTCCTACTGTAACAGTACTGAAAGGGGACTATCAAACAGGACATTGGCATAGAAGGGAAAGATCTAAACCCCTTCTCCCAGTTATTCTAGTCAGGGGAAGGAATCTGCTTTGAAGACAGACAATGAAACATAAATAAAACAAGTCAATTTGGACTGGTCTTAAATGCATATATAGCAAAGGATCCTTCTATAATCCTCTCATTTCTGCTATGTCTGAGCAACCTGCCCTAGAGTAATTCTCTCTCTCTCCATGCTGTCTAAAATGGAAACTCCCTCCAACTGGCCAGTAGTCTCCAAGCTGGGTTCTTTCCCCTTTGATTGACTAATGGGCTTTCCATTCTTTTGATCTTCCTTCCCTCCCCACCCTCCAAAGATCTCTCAGCGGGTGCCACTTTGACCCATTTATGATATCACTTCTCTCCCCTCTTTCTTAAACTCTGTTTTTCAACCACCTCACCCCCATAGACCCTGTCTTTCATCTTTCGCTGCACAACAGATTCCCAATTTCTGCACTGAACTTCGTCCACCTTTCTTGCCGACCAAACAGGAAAAAAAAACATGGAAAGGTCTAGGCTGACCTTTCTTTTTGGTGTTTATCGGTGTCCACCTAATATCAAGCAGGAAATAGCTTAAGGTTTGCTTTCCCTGTCTCTCTCATTCTCTCTCTCCTCAGCTGCAGTGAGTGCCGCATTCTAGCATCCTGTGGTATTCAGCCTTTGCTGTAATAATTTTTAGAAATGCATGTGTCTCCTTGTAACCTGAGTGTTTTGGCTCAGTGGGTGATTAATTTGGAGGAAAAATTCCTGGGCTCTTGGGTTTTACCTTTGAAACAGTGTGGAAGTGGCATGAAAAGAAAACAGAAATATAAGCCCTGATCAGAATAGGTAAATATCAGTTTTTTTTTTTAAAATCAAATTGGTTTAGATCACAATTGATTTGAAAATGAATGAAAAAGTTCATTTTTAAAATTTAAACCATGAAGATATTTTTATACCATTAAAGCAGTTTGACCCTTTAATATTGTTTGATTTGATAGCCTTTGATTTGTATTCTTGCTTTAAGCAGGGGTTTGGAATTGATGGCCTTGTAGGCCCCTTGCAACTTCTCTAGTCTATGATTCTATGATAAAGGGGACTGGGAGGACAAATGTTTGTTGTTGTAGGTATTCTGTATTCATTTCTTACTCCAGGGTTAAAGTTTTATACTGTATGTTCTTTCTGCTGGCCTGCCTGTCTTCTGAACTGGAGAAGTTAGAGTTTTGGAGAGACAGCACTCTGAAGTTTAGACCTGAAAAATTATAGAGAGATTGTTGGACATTTCCCCCCAGTCAAATCCTGCAACAGTGCCTTTGTAAGAGTTGGAACTTAAAGCCTGTATATCAGCTTGAGATATGGCTGAATCATGGTTGGCAGTTTGTTATCTGTTGTTCTTTTTAAAAGCAGACTTGGGACATTGGGAAAGTCAGGTGGTATATAAATGGAAATAATTAAATTTGTTAAATAAATTTGTTTTGTTTTATTCATTTAAAGGCTTACCCCCTGTAGAAATGCAGAGATGGATATACCTGGCATTTAACTTTCGCGGAGACAGGGGAGGAAGAGATAGTGCCCATCCACTGAGTCACAGTTCCAAAATTATTATTATTGTTCCAAGATTTATCCACTGCCCGAAAATAATAAAAATAAAAAACCCTCAGAAATATGAAAGTACTGTACAGTAAAGCAAAGCAAAGTGTTCTGCTTATATACTGCCCCATACCACTTCAAGTAGTCTCTGGGCGATTTACAGTTTAATTATAGTTTAATTACAGTGTGCAGGCTACACATTGCCTACCCCCCGCAAGCTGGGTACTCATTTTACTGACCTCGGAAGGATGGAAGGTTGAGTCAACCATGAGCCGGCTACCTGGGATTGAACTCCAGGTCATGAGCACAGTTTTACCTGCAGTACAGGCATTTAACCACTGCACCACGAGGCTCCTGTATTTCCAGATTATATTTACCAGAACTGGCCACTAAAGGGCGCTATAGACCATGAACCGTATAGTTTAGTATTCTATACGTCTGCATTTTTCAGCATCCGTGAGGGGGGATTGCAACCCTTCCCCATCAGTTACCACAATCCTACTGTATACAGTATCTGGAAGTTGAGTCATGGCTACTGGACTTCTTTTTTGAGAGACAGAAACGTTTCGCTGCTCATCCAAACAGCTTCATCAGTCTACTGTACACAGTAGGGACAACAAGCCTCCGCCACAGATGAGACAGCAGGCTTTTAAACCTATTTGCACGTTATACACTGGTTTATCTTTCAGATGAGAGGTAAAAAACAATGGACTTAGAATAGTTGGGGGAATCTGCCAACCCTGCCTTCCTCTGCTGAAGGTCTTCCACTATAAGGACATCTGTAACGTGTTGCTGCCTGTGTATTTGTATGGCAATGATTGTTGCTTTGAGACTACATCTGCCTACTCTTAGCTGCCTAGATGTCCTAAGCACATCCGATCTTGACTGATTTCAGAAGCTAAGCAGGGTCGGCCCTGGTTAGTACTTGGATGGGAGACCAGCAAGGAATACCAGGTGCTGTAGGCGCCTGGAGTAGGAACTGGCAAGCCACTCCAGTACTCCTGCCACGAAAACTCCATGGACATGGGGTCACAAAGAGTCGGTCACGACTGTAATGACACAACACACACACACTGCCTACTCTTGGAAGACTCAAACCAGAGCCAAGTGCAAATTTGTGGTCCAGGGAGATAAATGTACACTTGAGCAGTAATAGAACCACCACCACCAACAACAACAACAACAAAACTAGCAACCAACTACAGACCTGGAAGGGGCCCTATGAACTGTTGTGTCGACTCCCCTGTCTAGGAAACATAGCGGGAATCACAACTACAGTGGTACCTTGTATAAAGGAAATATTTCATTCCAAATGATATTGTTAAGCAAATTTTCCTTTATACAAAGTTCCCATAGGAATGCATTGAAAACAGAATTATCCCTAATTGTAACCATTTTTATGTTGTATGGATTAGCCCCATAGGCGATCCTGTTAAACAAATTTCCCCTATCTCCAGAATTTTTATGTTGTACAGATTTTATGTTATACAAACCATTTGTTATACAAGGGTCCACTGTAGATGCCTAAACCACTGAACTATCCAGCAGTTCACTGAGCTCTCTAGAATATTTTGAGCACTTGTCCATCTACCCAGTGTTGTTCCCTGTGCCTAGCAGTGGTTCTCCAGCATATAAGAC
Organism: Phrynocephalus forsythii; assembly: GCA_029282475.1. Taxonomy (NCBI): domain Eukaryota; kingdom Metazoa; phylum Chordata; class Lepidosauria; order Squamata; family Agamidae; genus Phrynocephalus; species Phrynocephalus forsythii. The sequence goes on from JAPFRF010000006.1 coordinate 99,661,634, forward strand.
AGGTTCCACACCCCCTCCCCTGGATTCCTACCTAGAGATCTCTTCACATCTCATGGTGGTCTTCCTTCTAAGGGATAACTAAGCCTAATCTTATTTAGCTTCTGAAATTAGACAAGGACAGGTGTATTCAGGCTGGTACGTATCCTGTTTTAAAGTGAATGGCCCTTGGCTCAAGCCATCATTAGGTCTTTATTTGAAATGTGGTCTGCTAAAATTGAAAGGGAAATTGCTATTAGAAGGGAAGGCAGCTCAGGAAGCTGTCCAGTAGTGTACATGCATCGGGACAATGGCTTGACCACCTTACACAGGTCACCTGATTACAGCTTTTCCACGAGGGCAAGAAATACTGTGCTTCCACTTAAGTTTCCTTAGCAAGTTAGACATTAATTAGCACATGTAAACAATATGCAAATCTGCATATATTTTATTGACTATTTTGTGTGTCTCTGAGGGCATTGCAGTCCTAGCATGGCGTCAGAGAGGAAACGAGGAAAACCTGAGGGGGGCGCTGCATGCCTGCTCTCTGACAAGGCTGCTCACAAAGGAAATGTTTATAAGAGGGAGAATGCCTTTTGCGGACTTAAGTTAGATCTGCGGGGGCAAAGCAGAAAAGTGGAAGGCTGCTTGGGGTCTATATGCATATAGGATTTCCAGCTGGGGACTGTATAAGCCAACCCTAATTATAAGGTTGAGAAGTACAGGAGATGGGGACCGGCCTGTAGCCTAGGCAACCAGGCTCAGGGTGTGTTGACTGATGTAAAAGATTAAGCTCTGAAATCTGGCCTCTTGCTGAGGAGAATAATGCTAAACTGAAGCTATGCCTGAGCTATTTAGTACCATTAAGATGCCCTCAGTGAAGAAAGAAAGAAAGAAAGAAAGAAAGAAAGAAAGAAAGAAAGAAAGAAAAAGAAAGAGAAAAGAAAGAAAGAAATATATAACTGAGGGAGACAAAAATAAACTGTAATGTTAAATTCTGTGGAAACCTGAGGGGACAGGTTATGAGGTCCTACCCATGGAGAAATCAGCAAAGCTAAGGTGAATCCGGATGCAGCTATAACAGATCTGGTTAGCTGAGCCCCCCTGCAAAATCTGTGATACAAAAGATGGTTACGCGATCATTTAAATGCTCCAGAAAAATATAGAAATGTTCCTTAAGCCCCAGGTAGTGGTGGTTTATATCATCCCCTTTCATCATGTGGCTTTCAATAACAGCTTGGCAAATGGCTTTTTCTAGTTGTTTATTTAATACTTCATTTCAGTTTGTTCAGTGTTTCTTTTCAACCACAGATTTAACCATAAATGTCTCATTTTCTCCCTCTCAGCACACAAAAACCCTTCTTGACTCGAGGTTTTGCAATTTTATCTATCCTCCCTCTTTTTCTAGTCATTGCTTCTCAACTTTGGGTTTTGCAGTTTTATCTATTTTCTATTTCTATTTTTATTTTTTGAAATTGTTTCTCATATTCATTATTTTTCTGTATATAAGACTACTGTATATTTTTGTCTAAAATTGTTAGACTAAAAATTGAGGGCCATCTTAAATATGGAAGGAACTCGAGGACAGAACTGCATAGTTGTGAAAGTGTAATTTGGGGCAGGAAACGTGGAGGTCATCTTATACATGGAAGTGTCTTATAGAGTGGAAAAATGCAATTATCTTTTTTTTTTAAATGGAGAAGTGGGAAAAAAATTAAAACAAAAGTTAAAGGACACGGCTAGGAGAATGAAGAGAGAAAAGTAAAGAAAGCCTGAAAGAAAAGAACAGAAAAAGAAAAAGAGGAGATAGTTGTTTATCGACTTGTGTGATATATCCCGATGCTTACTGGGATAGTTCTTTTCATTTACATATATTTCCAAGCCAAATTATCGGAAATTTCTCCTCTTATTTGTGGTTTCATGCAGAGCATCTTTTCATAGGTTGCCTGTTCATAAACATCCCTTAGATCGGAGTCTCAGTGCACAGGGTGGTGTTGGACCATCCAGTTTTGCACACATACTTAGTCACAGTTAAATATGCTCAAGAGTTTTCTTTTTAGGGGGAGAGTTAAATTCAACATTCTATAGACATCATCGCAGGCTTCTTCTTCTTTTTTTTTTGATTGCGAGTATCTTCCCAATTGGCACTGATGATACTTGAATTGATTTTATGTAGTAAGTAATGCATAAAAAAGATGTGCTACTTTTTCTAGAAGTGAAAAAAACACACAAAGGCAGTGAGCATCTCACCTCTAGTGTTCTTATTTGAAACGATGAAAATTTGTGTGTTGGGATGCGAGGCAAGCAGTAATGACTGGTAACGCAGATGTTTACCTGCTCTGGGTCTTTATGCAAGCTTGAAGGTACGATCCAAGCTGTGGAGCCTATTTGGGGCATACAATTCAGGGCCTTGGATATCTCCTATACAGCTTTGAGTAAAACCTGGAGTGGATTCTTTGCCCCACGGGCATCAAACATACCTGCCTCCAAGCTGTGATTCAGGTAAGCTGAATCACAGCATTCTATTGATGGAATATATTTTAGGCAGCAAATTCAATCTAAATGCTCTAAACATTGAAATATTACAAGATCAGCATAACTATGCTACTCATGGGTCTTTAGCAACAAACTTTAGGACATATTTTGAGGTCTTAGGACATCTTTTGAGGTCAACCTGGCATGGCATCGGACAATTTATCCAGCTATCGTCCGATTGCCATTGTCCCCTTCCTGGGCAAGGTTGTCGAGAGAGTGGCTGCTGTCAGGCTTCAGTCATATCTGGAGGTAAATCGTATCCTGGACCCCTTCCAGTCTGGATTCAGACCTCTTCGCGGAACTGAGACTGCCCTGGTCGCTCTGCAGGATGACCTCCTCAGGGAGGCCGACAGGGGTGTGTTCCTCCCTGTTGGTTCTTCTTGATCTGTCAGCTGCCTTTGATACCGTCGACCACGGTAACCTACTGGTCCGGCTTGTGGAGGCGGGAATTGGTGGTCAGGCCCTGCCCTGGCTCCATTCCTTCCTCGGCGGCCGGACCCAGCGGGTTCAGCTGGGTGATGATTTGTCGGCTCCTTGGACTCTCCCTTGTGGGGTGCCCCAGGGGTCGGCAATCTCACCCATGCTGTTCAATGTTTATATGAGGCCGCTGGGGGAGGTCATCAGGAGATCTGGAGTTCGCTGTCATCAGTACGCTGATGACACGCAGCTCTATCTCTCCTTTTCGTCGTCTGCAGTGGAGGCAGTTTGCTCCCTTGATCTGTATCTGGAGGCCATTCTGGAATGGACCAGAGATAACCGGCTCAAGCTGAATCCGGAGAAGACAGAGGTTCTGTTCTTTGGGGCGCTCTCATCTGGGTACAATGGCCCCCTCCCTAAGCTGGGGGGTGTTTCCCTCCAGCCTACGGACAGGGCCAGGAATCTGGGGGTGGTCCTGGACTCAGCCCTCTCCCTGGAAGCGCAGATGATGGCTGCTTCCAGGGCCGCTTTTTTCCACCTCCGCAGGATCGCCCAGATCCGCCAGTACCTCGATGAGTCCTCCCTGAGGACAGTAGTGCAGGCCCTGGTGATCTCGAGGATCGACTACTGCAATGCCCTCTACGTGGGGTTGCCCTTGACCCTGGTCTGGAGGCTACAGCGGGTGCAAAATGCGGCGGCCAGGCTGGTGGTGGGTGCCCGTAGATACGAGCACATCACCCCAGTCCTGGCTCGCTTGCATTGGCTCCCCGTTGTCCTCTGGATCAGGTTCAAGGTCTTGGTTTTGACTTTCAAAGCCCTCCACGGCCTGGGACCAGAGTACCTGGCGGAGCGTATTACTCAAAGGTCAACTGGGTCCAGACCCACGAGACTGGCGCAGGCGCGCTCACTGAGGGTGGCCACACCCAGAAAGGGGCAGAAATCGCGTACGCGAGTCCGCACCTTCTCTGTGGTGGGCCCCATGCTTTGGAATCATCTCCCCAGTGAGCTGCGCCTGACAGAGTCCCTGCCCGCCTTCAAGAAGGCCTTGAAGACCCACCTTTTCAGGGAGGCATTTGGCGACCTTCCAGTTAGTTAGTTTTTCTTTTTCTTTTTCTTTTCCTCTTGCTCTGTTGCATGGGTTCTGCTGCCTTCTTGTCCCCCCTGCATTAACTTTGCTTGGGTCTTGCCTTGTGTGTGTGTGTGTGTGTGTGTGTGTGTGTGTTTTAAAATACCTGGTTTTATTCTTGTAACCCGTCCAGAGTTCCCAGTGGGAAGATGGGTGGGATACAAGATAAATAAATAAATAAATAAATAAATAAATAAATAAATAAATAAATATCTTATTTTAGTTTTAACCAAGACACAGATAAAATGTATAGGAATTCTGGGAGCTATAGTTTGAGAAAAAACAAAACAAATATGTACACCTTTAATCAAAATATTTTTAGAAAGCTACTCAAGGTAGAAATCCATGTGCTTTCCATATAGACAAAAACGACCCATTTGTTCTTGAAACAGGCCAGATAGCCACCTGTGCCATAACAAATATATTTTTTTCATGCTTGTTCTCTCTTTTAGGCCATCTTGGATTTTATCATTGTCTATATCATTATCTATAATTTTGATTTTGATTTTAGCTATGATTTTAGTTTATTTTGATGTTTTATGCCTGATTTTATACTTGATATTCTGTTTGTTGTATTTATCTTAAGACTTAAAGCTTTGTGAACTGCCCAGAGTGGCACTGATGGCACGGTATAGAAGTCAAATTATTCTTATTCTTATTCTTATTCTTATTCTTATTCTTATTCTTATTCTTATTAACCACACAGCTATCTACGCTGGATTCTGTATTACAATCACTAGTCGAACACTTCCCAAGCGTTTAAGTCTCAGTGATGTATCGGCAAATTATTATTAATTATTATTATTATTATTATTATTATTATTATTATTATTATTATTATTATTATTATTATTATTATTATTAACCACACAGCTAATTATGCTGGATTTTGTATTAGAAATCACTAGTCGAACACTTCCCAAGCATTTAGGACTATGTGATGTATCGGCGAATTATGCGAGCAGATCCCGGTAAGGCGGCTTTCTGCAGCTGCCTGATGGTGACTTTGTCAACTCCAATTTCTTCTAAATACTTGCCGATTCTTCTAAATACCGATTACCACTGGGACCACCTATACTGGTTTATGCCAGAATCTCTGAAGTTCAATTTTCAGATCCTGATATTGGGTAATTTTTTCAAGTTGTTTCTCAGTGACTCTACTATTAACATAAGAACATAAGAAGAGCCATGCTGGATCAGGCCAAAGGCCCATCTAGTCCAGCTTCCTGTATCTCACAGCGGCCCCACCAGATGCGTTTGGGAGCGCATGAGACTAGATATCTGTCTCCTGATACCACTCCCCTGCATCTGGCCCTTGAAGTACCCTGGTTTAAAGCCTAGAGATTACACATCTCCATCATGGTTTGTAACCCGTGATGGACTTTTCCTCTAGGAATCTGTCCAATCCCCTTTTAAAGGCATCCAGGCCAGATGCCATCACCACATCCTGTGGCAGGGAGTTCCATAGACTTACAACGCGCTGGGTGAAAAAATATTTTCTTTTGTCAGTTCTTACTCTCCCAGCACTCAATTTGAGTGTATGTCCCCTAGTTCTGGTATTTTGAGAGAGGGAGAAGAGCTTCCCTCTATCCACTTTACTCATACCCTGCATTATTTTGTATGTCTCAATCATATCCCCCTCAAGCGCCTTTTTCCAGACTGAAGAGGCCCAATTGTTTTAGTGCCTTTCTTCATAAGGGAGGTGCCCCAGCCCAGTAATCATTTTAGTCGCTCTCTTCTGCACCTTTTCCAGTTCCACTATGTCTTTCTTGAGATGCGGTGACCAGAATTGTACACAATACTCCAGGTGGGGCCTTACTATTGTTTTGTATAACGGCATTATAATGTTGGCTGTTTTATTTTCAATCCCCTTTTGATAATCCCTAGCATGGAATTGGCCTTCTTCACTGCTGCCACACATTGGGGAGACACCTTCATGGAGCTGTCCACCAACACACCAAGATCTCTTTCCTGATCCGTCACGGATAACTCAGAGCCCATGAGTTGATAGATGAAGTTTGGATTTTTTGCCCCAATATGCATTACTTTACATTTGGTTACATTAAAACGCATTTGCCATTTCTCAGCCCACTCTCCCAGTTTGGAGAGATCCTTCTGGAGCTCTTCACAATCTTCTCTGGTTTTTACCACATGGAAAAGTTTTGTGTCATCTGCAAACTTGGCCACAACACTGTTTATCCCTGTCTCCAGGTCATTTATGAACAGATTGAAAAGCACCGGTCCCAGGACCGAGCCCTGGGGCACACCGCTTTTCACTTCTCTCCATTGTGAAAATTTCCCATTGACACCTACTCTTTGTTTCCGGGATCTCAACCAGTTCTCAATCCATAAGAGGACCTGCCCTCTTATCCCCTGACTATGCAATTTTCTCAGCAGCCTTTGGTGAGGGACTGTGTCAAAAGCCTTTTGAAAATCCAGATAGACTATATCCACCGGTTCACCCAAATCCACGTGCCTGTTGACCTTTTCAAAAAAATTCTAAAAGGTTTGTAAGACAAGATTTACCCTTACAGAAGCCATGCTGATTTTCTCTCAGCAAGGTTTGTTCTTTTATGTGTTTTAAGATTTTCTCTTGGATGAGGCCTTCCACCATCTTCCCTGGGACAGATGTAAGGCTAACCGGCCTGTAGTTTCCTGGGTCCCCCCTCCTTCCTTTTTTAAAAATTGGTGTGACATCCGCTATCCTCCAGTCCTCCGGCACTGTGGCCGTTTGAAGAGACAAGTTGCATATTACCGTTAAGAGATCTGCAATTTCATTTCTCAGTTCCCTAATAACCCTTGGGTGGATGCCATCTGGGCCCGGTGACTTGTTAATCCTCAATTTATCAATTAGTCCTAAAACCTCCTCTCTTTTAACCTGTATTTGATTTAATTCTTTAGTCAAGAGGGGCGGCTCAGGCAGCGGAATCCGCTCAAGGTCCTCTGTCGTGAAGACAGACGCAAAGAACTCGTTCAATTTCTCTGCAATGTCCAAGTCCTCCTTAACCTCCCCTTTTCCTCTCTCACCATCCAGAGGCCCAATTGGTTCTCTGGCAGGTTTTCTACTTCTAACATATTTAAAGAAGCTTTTATTATTACCCTTTATATTGCTAGCCATGCGTTCCTCAAAGTCTTTCTTTGCCTCCCTTATCATCTTTTTACATTTCTTTTGCCAGAGTTTGTGTTCCTTTTTATTTTCCTCATTTGGGAGGATTTCCATTTACAGAAGGACCTCTCCTTGTGCTTTAGAGCCTCTCTAACTCCACTCGTTAACCATGCCGGTGTCCTCTTGGACTTAAATGAGCTCTTCTTTCTTTGTGGTATGCACTTGTGCTGGGCCTCTATTATTGTTGTTTTAAACAGGCTCCATGCACTCTGAAGAGATTGGATTCTTCTAACCCTCCCCTTCAGTTTCTCTCTAACTAGTTTCCTCATCTGAGGGAAGTTTGCCCTTCGAAAATCAAGCGTTTTTATGTCTGATTTGGTTGACACTCTTCCTCCGACATGCATGGCAAAGGTAATTGCAGCATGGTCACTGTTCCCCAGAGGCTCAGTGACATTCACATCCCTGACGAGGTCCTGAGTATCACACAATATTAGATCTAGAGTTGCCTGTTCTCGGGTGGGCTCCATGACACGTTGCTCTAAGGCACAATCATTCAGCAAGTCGAGAAACCCAGTTTCTCTTTCTTGCCCGGAGCTCGCATTGGCCCAGTCAATGTGGGGATAATTAAAGTCCCCCATGATTACTATCCTATCCCTCTTAGCCACCTCCATGATTTCTCTCCTCATTTCAAGGTCCCCCTCAAGTTTTTGATCTGGTGGACGATAGAATACTCCAACTATCATATCACTCTTTGGACCTGGTAGTTTAACCCACAGTGATTCTATGGCGGAGTCAGACCCTCTGTCAATCTCCATTCTGCTGGATTTTATGCCTTCTTTGACATAGATGGCCACTCCTCCTCCAACCCGCCCCTCTCTATCCCTTCTATAGAGTTTATAGCCTGGGATTGCTGTGTCCCACTGGTTCTCCACATTCCACCAGGTTTCTGTTATGGCTATTATATCAATGTTATCCCTAGCTGCCAGATGTTCAAGTTCTCCCATCTTTGCTCGGAGGCTTGAGCATTGGCGTAGAAGCACTTGTACAGTGGGTCCCGCAACAGCTGCTGCCTTGTTCTTCTCCCCCCACAGCTTTTATTTTCAGTAGACGAACTGTCACATTCCATTATTCTGCCAGTATTAATACCTGCTATGTCATCTCTATGTGATTCTCTACCCTCTCCAACCTCATTCCCGAGGATGAGGTGTTCCAAACCGGATGCCACACAGCTCCTGTCGGCTTTCCCCAGTTATCAGTTTAAAAGCTGCTCTGCTGCCTTTTTGAGGTTGAGTGCCAGCAATCTGGTCCCATCATGATTCAAGTGCAACCCATCCCTCCTGAAGAGGTTTGGCTTGTCCCAAAATGTTCTCCAGTTCCTGACAAATCTAAAGCCCTCCTCTCGACACCATCGCCTCATCCACGCATTGAGGCTTCTGAGTTCTGCCTGCCTGGCGGGACCTGCACGAGGAACAGGTAGCACTTCTGAAAATGCTACCTTGGAAGCCCGGGACTTCAATCTTCTACCTAGCAACCTGAATTTGGCTTCCAAGACTGACCGCTTGGCCTTCCCGACATCATTGGTACCGACGTGTACCATGACCACTGGCTCCTTCCCAGTTCTCTCTAAGAAGCTATCTATATTTCTGGTGATGTCTGCAACCTTTGCACCCGGCAGGCAAGTGACCATCCGGTTATCATGCTCCTCACAAATCCATCCCTCCGTATTTCTAATGATAGAATCCCCTAGCACAATGAGCTTCTCTCCTGCAGCCTGCTCATCAACATGTACCTGATCTTGTATCTCATCAATAGTGATGAGGGAGAGATCCTCCGGCGGAACCACTTCTTCCTCTATGTGTGCCTCATGAGGTGTGCTGAGGGAAAGAGCTTCAAATTGATTGTGCAAGATGAGACTCTCTGAGCAATGCCTTGGCCTTCTACTCCTTTGAGTCACATTCCTCCACCCATCCACCTCCTGAGTTGGGGGAGTGACTTCCTCCTCTGAAGTGTGCCCTGTCTCTTCTTGGACCTGGATAGTCTCTTCCGCTCTGTCCAGGAACTGCTCAAGCTCCTTAATCTGTTGCTGGTCCACTATGCGAGCCTCTAGCTGCTGGACCTTCTCTTCCAATAGCGCTACCAGCTTGCACTTGCAGCAGATGTAGTTCTGCACACACTCTGTCAAGATAACAAACATGGCACAAGTACTGCAGGTAACTACAGCTGCTCCCTGCAACTCCATTTTAACTATTACAATAAAATGTATTCAAGGTCTCAAAAATGTAAACTTGAATTTTTTTTTAATCTAGTAAGACTCTTTACTTCTTTTATTGTTTAGTCAAAATCTAACAGTGTAGGGGCCGCTAAAGCACCTCTACTCCAACTACAAGCACGTCAGGAAGTGTAGGACCTCCTGAGGAGTTGCTTGGCTTGGGAACTCAATTAAACCCGGATTTTTTTTTTAATTTTTTTTTTTAGTTTGCACGCGCGCCAAGGTGCGTGCTGCTGGTAGCAGCTATTTAAAGCTAAAACTCCGCCCCTTGCTCCTGCAAAAGAAGAAGTTAGCTCTGCCCTTTGTTCTGTGCTCCTCTGACCAGCTCCTTCCTCTCTGCTGCTCTGCCAGAAGAGGACTGAGAGACTGCTGGTAGCAGCTATTTAAAGCTAAAACTCCGCCCCTTGCTCCTGCAAAAAGAAGAAGTTAGCTCTGCCCTTTGTTCTGTGCTCCTCTGACCAGCTCCTTCCTCTCTGCTGCTCTGCCAGAAGAGGACTGAGAGACTGCTGGTAGCAGCTATTTCAAGCTAAAACTCCGCCCCTTGCTCCTGCAAAAGAAGAAGTTAGCTCTGCCCTTTGTTCTGTGCTCCTCTGACCAGCTCCTTCCTCTCTGCTGCTCTGCCAGAAGAGGACTGAGAGACTGCTGGTAGCAGCTATTTCAAGCTAAAACTCCGCCCCTTGCTCCTGCAAAAAGAAGAAGTTAGCTCTGCCCTTTGTTCTGTGCTCCTCTGACCAGCTCCTTCCTCTCTGCTGCTCTGCCAGAAGAGGACTGAGAGACTGCTGGTAGCAGCTATTTCAAGCTAAAACTCCGCCCCTTGCTCCTGCAAAAAGAAGAAGTTAGCTCTGCCCTTTGTTCTGTGCTCCTCTGACCAGCTCCTTCCTCTCTGCTGCTCTGCCAGCACTTTTTTCACTTTTTTCTTCTCCACAATCACAATGTCCGGGGTATTATGCTCCAAAACCCTGTCTGTCTGTCTGTCTGTCTGTCTGTCTGTCTGTCTGTCTGTATTAATAATAATAATAATAATAATAATAATAATAATAATAATAATAATAATAATAATAATAATAATAATAATAATAATAATAATAATAATAAAAGCTGGTCAGAGGATTGGTGAATCTTTGTTGGGGAAGGGAGGTCATGGCATGTGTTTGGAGAAACACTTTTCAAGCAAACATGTAGCAATTAGAGAGGAGCTGAATAAGTTCTGTTTCTTCTCTCTTGTGACCTTCATACAAAAATCTGGAAATCACACACTGAGCATGGAAGGATTCACCTGGAGGGTTCAAGGGAATTATTAGACCAGAAAAAGTTTATCTTTCCCATCACCTGTTGAAACATATCTATATCTATATCTATATCTATCTATCTATCTATCTATCTATCTATCTATCTATCTATCTATCTATCTATCTATCTATCTATCTATCTATCTATCTATCTATCTATAATTAGGGGGTGCCAGGAGCCTACATTTAAGCCTCTTAAGATCTGCATGAGACCTGCTCATCCCCCATTTCTAGTCCTTGAAAGAGATTTGAGAACCCTTGTTTCCTGACCAAGCTTTTATTGATGCTGCCACTGACTCACTTTATATAGTTCTGTAGCAGACGTAAAGAAATTGAATTTGTTATATGTTGGGTTGCAGTACCTAAAACTTTTTCACCTTTTACAGTGCTTTGCAAAGGCTGGCTTTAAAAGCTGGAGTCAAACTAACTTAAGGAGCTTGTGGATTGGATCTGTTCTCAACTTTTTAAAAAGTATAGTTTCTCTCTCTCTCTCTCTCTCTCTGTTACAAAAGATACTCTCTTGTGGATATTGATGTATGTTGGCATAGAGCTTGGGAAATTGCTTTTGGGATAACTCCAGAAATACATATTTTTGCTATACATACTAGAGTATCTAGTTAAAGTATTGGTAGTGGAGGTGAACCTTTTCACCTTTTAAAGCATCTGGAATCCAGCAATGGTAGGAATGGATACAAAAATAGATGGTAGGTTAGCCAACAACAACAACAACAACAACAACAACAACAACAACAACAACAACAACAACAACAACAACAGGCACATTGGAGAATCGAACTCCCAGCCTCTGACTCAGCAGACAGATACCTAGACCCCAAGCTATCCACTCGAGTTTCATGCTGCAGCCCCCATTTACACCTTTCCCTCTGCCATCTTAATCATTCCATTTGCAAGTATTAGGCGTACGTTGCTCGCGTCTTCTGCATTGTACAGAATGCAAATATTTCTAACTGCCCCTATGCAAGTACGAGCCTGTTTGAAGGATGCCGATGATGTGGATGGATCAAACACAGCCCATCCTTTTAAGCACAACAACTGGAACCCCAGCTGGTAATAACTGGAACCATTTACCTGGAGTCCATTGAGCTAAATCTGTTGTCATTACCCGACTGCCATTGGACACGTATCTGTGCCACGTTGATGCAAAATGGGTGCTTCTGCCTTTCAGAAGTTGATTACAATGTAAATTGTGCTGCAGCTGGAACTGGGATGCAGAGCTATGATTTATTTTATTCCTTTTTTTAAAAAAAAACACAGCTCTCAGACAGAAAGATGAATAATGCACTCCATCATTCAGTGTTATTATTCCTCTTCTAACTAGAGTGTTTATTATGCAAGAGATCAAACTCAAAGGTGGAACAAATGAACTGAGATACCATATTGGGTTGTTGTTTTTTGCGAGCTGATCCCCTCCCCCACTTCCCTCCTAAAACCACAGCCACTCATGATGCTGCAGAACCCTTATAATTGGGTTTAAGGGTATACTCATTGTGTATTCTCCAGTGCTTGTTGCTTATTAGTATAAATATTGCCTGCCCAAGAACCAAGATGAGTGAACCTTCATGGTACAATTTTCCAAAACCATTAAATTGTATTTTTTTTTTTAGAAACCCTCTTTGTTTATTTTTCCCACTTACCCAAACCAAAGAAAATAATATCTCTTGGTTTAATTCATTAGCTGATGCACTATTCATTTGGAATGTCCTGAAGTATAAATTTTAATAGCTTTTAAAGTGAAATGGTAGCTGTAAGGCTGCCTGCTACTGCCTTTGCTCATGTTTTTGCTATGTCTTGCTTTCATAATGCGACTCACTGTGCTGTTTCCCCTCTTTTTTGTTTTCATTTAATAATATGAAAAATACATACATTTAAATCTCAATGAGATTTCAAAGTGGATGTTAGTTAGTATTACAGTTCTTTCACATGAGCTGGAAGTTTAGTTTTTCAAGGATTAAAATGGTAATGGAAGCAGAACTCAACCAATTGCTGATGATAGGAACCCTGTTTAAACTTATCCATCACTTGAACATATATAACTATACTATTAGTGAGTCACTGCTAGCTAGCAGATCCTTGTTGCTTGAATGTTTTCCCAGACAGTACACGCTTCCCAAGCAGCATGGAAGGAGGCCACTATGAAATTTTGGGAGGGGGGGGGACATCATTGTCCCCCTTTTCCCATTGCACCAGGGGGCATCATTTCCCCCCTCTTGTTGGATGCAGCCTTCCTTCATTATTATGCGGGGAGGTGCATACTGAGGGCAAGCTGTGCCCCAAACCTCTCTTTTTCATTCTTCCTGCCACCCTTCTCCCTTTCCTGAGTGCATCTGTGCTGTCTAGTTCTGTTTTTCTGATACCCCCTTTCCTTGCCATAGCTCTGCTTTCTGAAATCCTGGGATGGAATAGCTAAGTGGTGTTTGCTAGAGAGGTTTCATGAACAACCTTGAGATCTAGTGCTAGCACTGCATAGGACGAAATGTGGCAGTCAGGAGTGTATCTGGGGAGGGGCAGCAATTGCGGGGGTGGAGGGGGAGCAGGAGGAGGAAGCCATGCACACTCCTGCTGCCCAGCAGTCCTCCTTTCCCCCTAAGGCTTGGCAATAGCACCCCCTCTGCTTCCACTAGCATGTGGGACATGCACACACTTCATCGCCTTGGTGGGAGAGGTTTCGGCCCCATTGCTTGGTGGGTGCGATGTGGGGGGGGGAGGGAGGAAGGGCGCAAAAAACAAACTTTGTGCCCAGGCACTCTAAATATTGTCTACGCCTCTGGTGGCAGTCGAAGTAGGATCAAACCGATACCAATGTTCTATGCAGATTATCTTTTTCCTTCTTATTTCCTGCTCAGAAGGCTGCCGAGTGCTGGGTATAGAAATGTCACTTTTACCAAGAGTCTCCATTCCTCTTCGAGCAGCTCACATGACCTTTTAAAATATCACCCCTAGAAAGGTATTATTTTAGGAAAATGAATGTACACTAGGGCTCCCTAATGCATGGGATCATGATCTGTTGATTCACTTATCCATGGTCTGAAAATATTAAAAATACTAAAAGAAAAAACTCCAAACTATAAATGTTTGCCAATGATGTTACCAGAACTAGTCACAAGAGGGAGCCAGAGACCATGTGATGTACAGAATTTACTATTGATACAGTGTTCACTGCAATCTGCATTTTTTTGGAAGGGTAGAACATAAGAACATAAGAAGAGCCAGGCTGGATCAGGCCAAAGGCCCATCTAGTCCAGCTTCCTGTATCTCACAGTGGCCCCACAAAATGCATCTGGAAGCATACGAGACTAGATATCTGTCTCTTGCTACCACTCCCCTGCATCTGGCCCTTGAAGTACCCTGGTTTTAAGCCTGGAGATGATACATCTCCATCATGGTTTGTAATTTGTGATAGACTTATCCTCCAGGAATCTGTCCAATCCCCTTTTGAAGGCATCCAGGCTAGATGCCATCACCACATCTTGTGGCAGGGAGTTCCACAGGTTAACAACACGCTGGATTAAAAATTTTTTCTGTTGTCTGTTCTCACTCTCCTAACCCACAGTTTGAGTGGATGTCATGTCCCCTAGTTTTGGTATTTTGTGAGAGGGAGAAGAGTGTCCCTCTATCGACTTATTTTGTAAGTTGATAGTGTCCCTCTATCGACTTATTTTGTACTGCATTATTTTGTACGTCTCAATCATATCCCCCCGCCAGGCACCTTTTTTCCAGACTAAAGAGCCCCAAATATTTTAGGGTAGGGGATTGGAACCGCTTTGTGAGGTTAAGGGGTTGGATGTTTGTGATGTCACAGAGATAGGGAAGGGCTTGGAGGGCCCGTCAAATGATTCTGGAACAGCTAATTGTGGGAAATAAGCACAAGGTAAATGACCCCCCAAGACTAAAAGACGAACCAGGTACCTCCAAACTGGGGTGGGTGGGGAGACTTGTGTTTTGGTGGCTAGGCAGGCGGTACAATGCTCCTAGCATCTTACATTCTACACTGCCTTACACACAGCACACAGGAGGGGGGAAACAGAGAGTTCCCAGGTAGTGTGCCTGTGGATATGTTGCTGCCACTCTTTCCAGTTTGTAGTGTGAGCCTCAGGGGTAGCACTGTGGGCTAACATGTCCTGTCTCGCTCCAAATGGTACCACTGAGTTCCTGCACTTTCCTGCTCTTTCCATAGCCTCTTCCCTCCTCTGTCAATCCTTGAATGCTTTGTGCTCAGCCACTAAGCTTTGGTGCCAGCTGGGAATGGGTTAGGGAGTGTTGGGAGTTTCTATAATCTCGCATGCTGCCTGGAGAAGGTGTGGCTGGGAGGGGCCTTCCTGTGTTGGGATGACTGTCAATCTAACCTGTACTAACCAGTTCTTCCCGTCTGCCTCTGAGTTTAAAAAGAGCCCCGCCTCTCTGCTAACTAAGTATCTTCCCCCTCTTGAGTCTGTTGAAGTCTTTTGCTGAAAGCAGTCATGTTTGCCAGTTTGCGGTTATCGGTTTCTAAATAGAACATTTTGATTTTTTTTTCTACTGCTAATGTGTCAGAGTGAGGCATTGAGACTAAAAGTGCCAGTTAATGAAAAAAGGGGTGGGCTACCTTGGAAACTGGAAGCTCTGCTGCTTTATAAATCCCTGGACTTCTGCCATGCAGCTAGAGGAATTTAACTGAAAATTCAAAAGTCTGCAAGAGTGGAGGGCATCCAGTCTTTAAAGAGGCCTCCCTCACCTCTTTCACACACAGTCAGACCAAACCCTTTCCTCCTGTGACACTGGCACTGAGATTTGTCCCCCACTCCTTGAGTATCCAGAGAAAGATAGGAATTTCCTGACACTCTAGCTGCCAGCCTGAGAACTAGCACTCCGATCTATCAACAGACCACAATCTGGGTCTCAGCTGTTGTAGCTACTGCCACCCCAGATTCGACAAAGGCCGTTACTTCACGAACCTCTCGCTGCGCGTCGAGCCGTAATTTCTGTGCGAATCGATCGTTTCAGTCCGCACGCTCCTCCTTTTTGGATGCGGCGCCACCCGACCACGCCCTAAACCGTGCTCCAAGCGGGGAGAGATTTCCGTGCCGGACGGGAATCTTTTTTCGCTCGCTCGCATCCAAAGTCACGTGTGGCCAGTTAATATATATATTTATTTATTTTTTAACTTACTTTTTCTCCGAAATGCTGATGCATAGATATTTCGGTTAAAACAGGGGGCAAGCGTCCCGGGTGGCGTGAGCAGAGCCCCTCCGCTGGCAAGGGATGGCGAAGGCTGCACAGAGGGATTCACCCAGAGAGCGGCGGCGGGGCACACAGGGCTGAAGCTGAGAGAAGCCTCTCCCGCCCCGCCCCCAAAAAACCCAACCCAGCTGCTCTGCTTCAGGGAAACACGATGGCCGCCCACAAGTCCTCGGGACAACCGCAGGGGCCTTTGAGCGCCGGGCTTGACCGCTGGCTTGTGCGCCTCTGACCGCAAATGACAGCCGGGTATTGATGCATCGATACGCCGTGGTAATTTTTTAAAAAAATAAAAAGAAAGCAGAAACCGGACGTTGCAAGTAAGCTTCCGAATGCGAAGGGAGCACGTGAGGTAAATGGATTTGATCCTAAAATTTCGCATGGTGAGGACAGAAAAGAGGGGTGGGGGTGAAGGGAGGCCTTCGCATTCAAAGCGAAGGCAAAAGAAGGCCAAAGGCACTTAGGGACACTGGAATTGCCCTAAGGAGGGGTAACTCACTGCTCTGCATATATAAAACAATAGTTCTAAAGAAGGGCATTCTAAAGAAGGGCATTCACACACACACACTCTTTCTCTCTCTCTCTCTCTCTCTTTTGAGACCAGGCATATTCTGCGTGATTGAAAGAGAGTGATGCTAACCATTTTGTAAGCCACCACTTACCAGCTGCACTCTTCGTACCTGCCTTATATAGAGAACAATTAATACTTGCAGCTTGATCCATTGGGGGGCACCTTTTAAATCACTTTCGGTTGTTTAATCTAATTGACCAAATAATACCGCTCGAATGAAGTGGCAAGAACAATTGTCCTCTGTAAACCCCGAAAGAAGCTTTCTTCTACTAGCTGAATAAAGGGGCTTATCTTGCCACCTTCCAAATGCGCACATTTTTACCTGCGGTTGCTTATGTTTCTTCAGGTGGCTCCGTGATGTATTCAGTCACATTTCTATAGAACCTGCTGCTTCCTAACTATGTTTTGCAGTTTAGGTCATCGTGTTCCGCAAATAAATGGTTGGCGGTTACCATAGGGATAAAAAGGACTTAAGAGTCTTTGTGAGCTGTGGAGCATAACAGCCTTCTTCCCCCTCAACACCCCCAGCTAAACCCTTGTTTTGGCATGTATCTGCAATGGAGTATTCATAGTGGACTGTGAGGGTTGATTTCGGGAATAATGGGGGGGGGTCAAGGGCCAGCTCCTTCCTTATTTCCTCTATAGTCTGTTGAGTGGGCAATGAAAATGCACCAGCTGCCACAGGGAAGAAAAGGTATTTTCATAAAACAGTGGTGTGAAAGGCATATACGTAAATATTACTTTCCATTTTACTTGTTTTTAATTTCAGGCCTTCCCCCAAAGCACTACTAGACTAGCTTCCCCTGATAGCTGGTCTATGTGAGATGAGCTACTCACACGGAAGGGGTCACAACCATGTTGGGACTGACAATGGTGCCATCCTTTGAACCATCCAGTGGCCCATGTCCCTTGGCACAGTTCCACTGGGTTCACATAGTCCCACCAGCCTTGGTACCTCCCTTGCTCCATGTGAGCTCACGTGAATGCTAAAAACCTGGTTGTAAGGGCTGGGACACCCTCTGCAACAATATCTTTGTTGTTGTGGCCACATGCGGCTGCATTGCGCAAAGAGGGGGATCAAAGCCCCCCTTTTTGTGGACCCAGCCAATGGAAACTGCTTTCCGAGGGCGCTAAGAATCATAGAGTCATAGAGTTGGAAAAGACCTCAGGGGCCATCTAGTCCAACCCCTTGCCATGCAGGAACCCCCATCACAGGACTCCCAACAGATGGCCATCCAGCCTCTGCTTAAAAACCTCCAAAGAAGGAGACTTAACCAACCTCCGTGGCAGCATATTCCATTACGGAACAGATCTGTCATGAAGTTCTTTCTCATGTTTAAATTGAACCTCTTTTCCTGTAGTTTGAGACCATTGCCCCGCGTCCTAGTCTCTGAAGCCATGGAAAACAAACCAGTTCCTTCTTCAATGTGACATCCTTTCAAATATTTAAACATAGCTATCATATCCCCCCTCGGCCTTCTTTTAGAGAGGATAAACATTCCCAGTTCCCTAAGCCATTCCTCGTAAGACATTTCTTTCAGACCCTCAGTCATCTTGGTCACCCTCCACTGGACCCATTCAAGATTGTCATCACCCTTTTTCAATTGAGGTGCATAGAACTGGACACAGTAGTCCAGATGGGGTCTGACCAGAGCAGAATAGAGTGGTACTATCAGTTCCCTTGATCTAGACACGATGCTTCTGTTGATGCAACCAAGAATCGTGTTGGCTTTCCTGGCCGCGCATCACACTGCTGACTCATGTTCAATTTGTGGTCCACCCAGATTCCCAGATCCCTTTCACAGGTACTATTTTCCAGCCAGGTGTCTCCCATCCTATATCTGTGCATTTCGTTCTTTTTACCTAGATGCACCACCCTACATTTCCCTCTGTTGAACCCCATTCCGTTAGCTTTGGTCCAGGACTCTAATCTGTTGTCTCTCAAGAACAAGAACGGAAGTCTTGATCAAGAGACAGAAGGGGAACATAGGTGTAAGAAAGGTGTAACACTCCTAGTTGCAGCTACCTGGATCTAGATCAGTGGTTCCCAACCATGGTCCCCAGATGTTCTTAGGCTACAACTTCCAGAAACCTTGGCCAGCACATCTAGTGGTGAAGGCTTCTGAGATTTTTAGTCCATGAGCATCAAGGGACTCTAAGTTGGCAACCAGTGACCTAGATGAGTGGTTCTCAACCTGTGGGTCCCCAGATGTTTCTGGACTGCAACTCCCAGAAGTCTTCATACTAACTGAGCTGGTCAGGATTTCAGGGAGTTGCAGTCCAAGAACATCTGGAGACCTACAGATTCAGAACCACTGATCTAGATGAATCTTTGAATAAGAAAGAGGAGTTGGTCCTGATATTTATTTATTTATTTATTTATTTATTTATTTATTTATTTATTTATTATTTTAGTGCCTGTATACCATCCATCTTCCAGAAGGAACTCTGGGCGGTTTACAACAAGGAGAACATAACAACAGATAACCCTTGTCATCCCCTGTTCACCAATACTTGCTTTTCCTGTCTGTATCAGCTTGTTTAACCAGATGCTCTAATGATAAATAGATAAAGCTAAAGGTTTCCCCCACACATGCGTGCTAGTCATGTTTGACTCTAGGGGTGATGCTCATCTCTGTATTCAAGCTGAAGAGCCAGTGTTGTGCAAGCCCATGGCCATGTGGCCGGCATGGCTGCAAGGAAACACAGTTTTACCTTCCTGCTTTTTATGGGGGTACTTATTTATCTACTTGCATTTACATGCTTTTGAACTGCTAGGTTGGCAAGAGCTGGGGTAATCAGTGGGAGTTTGCTCCGCTGCTTGGCACCTGGGATTTGAACTGCCGAGCTGCCAACTTTGCAGCCAAGTTTTTGGAGCCTTAGTCCACTGAGCCACTACACCCCTCTTTAATGATAAATACTATCATTAATATTTCCAATATTTCTGCTATCGGCTAGGTGTTACCACCCATCTTCATTCCTAAGACATATACAATAACCATGGCAAATACAAGGATAGGAAAAATAACCTACTAGATGCCCACAAATTCTTGGGACAATATTGTAGGTACAGATGTCAGTGTGCTGGGTTGTTTTAAAAAGGTATTGTGTAGTTATCCGACAAAGAGTGGGCAATCCGAATATAATATAGCACATCTAGAGCTATTCATTACATTGCAAGGTCTGTGAGAAGTGAGTCTTTTTTAGTTTTAATTTTATTTCATTTCTCGTGCCAAAAACATACTCTGATGAAAAACTCAGAATGAAGAAAGGCTGGACAGCAGAGACCCACTCAGATCTCTCTGAAAACACATTACTGCATCATTGGTTTGGTGAGACCTGATGGTTCATTTAGAAGCCAGAAAGGTGTTTAGCGCTTCTAAGCTCCACCTCCTCTGATAGGCACCCACTCAGTGGCAGCATCCTGGCTTCCCTGCCCGACTTCCTCCTGGTGCTTCCTCTGAATGTTAGAATGCTTAGGGAACAATGTTCAGGTTTCATAAATAGACAGATGTAAGGGGTGTGTGTAATTCTAGACCCAGGTATCAGTGATTAATGGGAAGAGATTCAAGGATGTGAGTCTGAGCATGTTTCATCCTGGACTGAGACCAGGTGATACAACCCTGAATGAGGACTGGATAGCATTACAGGTATCTAACTAACTAGGGATGGGCATTTCATTTTGGAACCAGTAGGTTACGAAATGAACCACGTGAGCCCAGGTGGTTCTTGGAACTAGCTAATACACGCAGATCCAATTGCTTTGCCTTCCTCTGTCTCGCAAAGGGTTAAAATCCAACGAGGAAGCATGCTGCAATGTCATCTGTGCTTGATCTGTGATGCTGGCCAATCAGGATCTGTGCAGGGTCAGGCATCATCCCGCCTCCCTCTCTGTTTGGCCAGCAGCACAGAGCAGGAAAGATCACAGCGTGCTTCCTCATTGCAGCTCAGCTCCGTGCTGGCAGAGAGAACGGTAAAGCAATTGGATCTGCATGTATCAGCCGGTTCCGAGCACCACCTGGGCTCGCGTGGTTCGTTCCGTAACCTACTGGTTCCGAAACGAAATGCCCATCCCTATAACTAACACTTGGTAGCAACCATTATGAAGGTATATAAACTAACATGTGATCGCACCCATTTTGCTCACTCCTCAAGAATGCTAAGATGTTACTGCTACTGTTGCTGACCGTGGATGTTCCTGTGCTGGATGCTATATCAGCATCTACTATACATGCTGTGATGGTGAGATACTGACCATTTGTCTGTAAATAGTATCTGCTGAGTTCAAGATAAGCTACTTGGATACTGAGAGAGAAGTATTCCAGATGTGTCTGGCTGAAGTGCCAATGGGCTGTATATCCGGACGTACATATTGTAAATAGAGAACACAAGAAAAGGAACTAGGTCTCTGTCATTTTTTGTTTCACTGAGAACTAGCATGACAGGTCTAGCATAAATCACTCTGCACCACCCAGGGAAGGCAGTGATGGGAACTGTCGAACACTTGTTCAGGCATTAAACCAGGCATGCCCAAACTTCGGCCCTCCTGATGTTTTGGACCACAACTCCCAGAATTCTAAGCTTAGATGGCCAATGACAAAGGACTGTGAGAGTTGTGGTCCAAAACATCTGGAGGGCTGAAGTTTGGGCATGCCTGCATTAAACCTACCAGCATAAACTGCCCAACTGGTGGTTCACGCCCATCTCTAATCACCATTCCTTCTTCCATCATTGACAATGTATGTCTTCTCACCCTCCCCCTTATAGGTATGATGGACATGGACACCTGTGCCCACTACTAATTCTTCTTCCAAAGTTAACTACCACCTGTGAAACAGAGTTCTTGACAAAGGTTGGTATTTGCTATGAGTATTCTATAGACCATAGTAAAACACACACATCAAAGGTTCAGACATATAAGTAAGTTTATTATGGTATATGGCAAACATCAGACACTTTTACTCTTCTCTGGTGTCCAAAAATGGCTTTGTATTTAATAAGAAAAATAGTCTTTCTCCTTAATATAGCCTTTACATTGTAAAAGGAACATACTTGATAACAATCTTGACTTTCAAGGATATTTTTTTTGTTCTTTGCCCAAATAATAATTCCCATCTCCCCTCTTCCCTGTAAGTCCATTTTTTTTCTGAGTTCCATGGATAGATTAAATACCATACAAAAAAATCATTTGGCATGGAGGAATTTAAGACTTTTGTGTTCCCTTTTCATTTTAACAAAAATAAAGCCGAGACCTTACAAACTCTTTGCTTTTAATCCCTCATAAAAGTTTTACACACAAACGAATCCTTTCAGTAGCTTCCTTTAAGAAACCACGCACTGAATAGATATAAGACACATCCAATATTGTGTTCCTGATAGCAGGTGCATAGATTTTTTTTGTTAAGATTTTTGTTCCCTGCTTTGAGAGCATATTTCATGGTAAAAAGAAGGGAGATTTCCCAGTGATTGTGCTAAAGCATTTGAGAGACAAAGGGCTGGAGAGAAGGGAGATTGAGAGAGAGGGAGAGAAAGAGGGGGGGAGAGAGAGAGAGAGAAAGAAAGAAAGAAAGAAAGAAAGAGGAAGGAGTCAGAAAAGAGGAAAAAACAAACAGGACACAGCAAATTTGTGAAATTACAACAGAGAATGAAGAACAGAAACAGCCAAACCAGCAGTACAGTCGATTCCTGATAAGTGAATAACCTGATTGCATTTTCACAATACTTTATTCACTTATCAGGAATGAAACACAGTACACTGTTTATGCAACCCCCCAATAATCTGATATCTAAGGACCACCAAAATGGGATAGAAAAAAATGTGGTAGTCACACCAACAGAATTTTCATTAACTTCAAAGAAAGTTCTTGTCACGGTACCAGTGACTTTGCTCTTTGCATCAAAAAAGGGGGCTGTTACTGACATCGATAAGATACAGATTGCATGCTATATAAAATGTAATCACATAATTTATAAACACGGCTGGCAACTCAGAACTCGGAAAAACCCCCGCAAGTGTTGTCATTCCAGGCATGTCCATACCTTGAAATAGAGTGGCTAGTCTTTTGCCATTAAGCTTTGGACAACCCTCTCATAACTGCGTAAGTATTCCTCAACTAATTTCTCCATTTGTCTGTTACATTCACAATCCTTCTTGTGTTGGCTTTAATCTAGAGTTCTACCTGACCACAGGGCATCTTCAAAAACACTGAAGACATTTTCCCTCAGGAAAATGGGCTCCCTCATTTTAGAGATTAGCAGTTTTGAGGAACTAACACCTGATTTATTTGATTTTATTTTGGGAAGGTATGGATATAAGCCTCTTCTGGGGAAGTTTTCAAAGAGGTAGCCTCGTTAGTTTATTTCAGCCTGAAAATAAAAATAACAAAACCAAACACAACTTTTTTGTGGCACTTTTGAGACTAACATCTAGCTAATTTGTGAGGTTTCGTGGGCCATAGTCCATGTTGATGGCAAAAGTGGCACGAGACATTAAAAAAAGGTTTGTTTTGATTTGTTGACGGGTGTCTATGAATGTCTAGTAGAGTATGCAAAAAGAATACAGAGGTTATTGTCCCAAAATTGCTCAGCATATCAAAGGGAATTTCATGGCATCTGGCCTGGTGTACATTAACACAGTGACACAAAAACACACATCTAGATTACCTATACACCCCTCTATGGTGACATATGGTATGGCATATATGGGTGTCAGATACCTCTGGCACTGCAGTTTATGACTATTGAGTAGAATCACTGCATATAAAAAAAAGATTGTTCTTGAAAGGTAGATTTGGTAATGTGGCAAAATATAAATGGGGGACCTGATGGATGGAAGGGGGATGGTTAACACCCACTCCCCTTCTGCTTTACTGACACTTTCAAGGCCAAGGTTAAAGTGGGCTAGGAGAAAAAATGTCTACTGAGGGCCTTTTCACATGACCCCTAAGATCCGCTGGCCACTTAAATTCGGACCAGAGATCTTGGGGGTTCGTTGCTCTTCCTGCGTCCCCACCCCTCTGCACTTCCTTGCTCCTGTCTGCGTGAGGGGAGGGAGGAAAAAAGAGAGGAAAAAATGCAGGCTCACCTCCGTCGTCCTGATTCCTTCTCTTAAAGGGGCGGGAGGCAAAAAAAAAAAAAAAACAGAAGCAAGGAGAGCCCGGCACTCACCAGATTACATCCGGATCTGGGGATTTTCACCCTCCCAGAGCAGGTACATGAAAAGTGCGCTGGGACGCGCTTAGGTTGGCGTGGTTGCAAATAATTATCTGTAAACTCTGGAGCTGGTGGGGAAATAATTTTAAGCTCCGGAGCTGGGAGCCATTTGCCGTGGAGTTTAGGGATCGTGTGAAAAGGCCCTGAGTCATTTTCCAGAGACAATTGACCCTAATTCTTTCTCCCTGTCTTTGAAAATGTGGATTTGGTAATTGGCCTTCGGGTTGCTGGCTCCTATGACGTTCAGCTCTGTTTTGGACAGTATAGCAGGGAAAAAAAGGGAACACTTGAGAAACTGTGTATTTCTTCCCATTTCTTTTTAACGTGAGGTCCAGTTCGTGGTGAAAGATACTCAGTTAATATTGTGACTACTTCAGCACATCAACAAAAGTGTGAACTCCCCCACCAAAAAAAAAAAAAAAGGAAATTCCACCTTCTTACACACACAATCGCTTGTCCTAAGACAAAAGGCACATGTTGCTTTGGAAGTCCTTTTAGCAAATAGAATTATGGACATCTGGAATAAACAGTAAATAGATGTCTCTGATTTTTCTAGAGGTTTGTTGGCTCTGTGCTCACCTCAAACTCTGCTTCACCCTTTTGAACCAATAAAGATAACTGAAGTGAACTTGGTCGTTGTTATCCCAGGATAACTTGCTCAATAAACTGGACGTGCAGATAACTCTGATTTGTATTTCACAAATGTTAGCTGCTTCGCTGAGAAACAAGGGGTGGTTTCCTGTGTGAATAGGGTGGGATCTGAACACAAATCACCCACGTGTACCTGCCACTCTGTTCACTGAATAATACAGATTCCAATTATCCTCTGCTTTGATAATTATTTTTTTTTTGGTTGATCAATTTGTTCGCTGAAAGTGTAGGATTTAAGTTTCTTTAAAAAAAAGAAAAACCTCTAAGACCTCCTCCTCTTTAAAATACACTAGAATGATTGTCAGCACATATTAGACTTTAAGGCTCACTTAATCCTCCTGGGAAGATAACAACAACAACAACAACAACAACAACAACAATAATACTTTGAATTGCAAAGCTGAAAAGGACCCTGTGGATCACTGAGTCCAGCCCTTGTCAAGGAGACCTGGGGGGGGGTGAACTTTGATTGAGACGTACAAAATAATGCAGGGCATGAGCCAAGTGGATAGAGAGACACTCTTCTCCCTCTCACAAAATACCAAAACTAGGGGACATCCACTCAAACTGTGGGTTGGGAGAGTAAGAACAGACAAAAGAAAATATTTTTTTTTTTACCCAGTGTGTTGTTAGTCTGTGGAACTGCCTGCCACAAGAGGTGGTAATGGCATCTAGCCTGGATGCCTTCAAAATGGGATTGGACAGATTCCTGGAGGAGAAGTCCATCACAGGTTACAAACCATGGTGGAGATGTGTAATCTCCAGGTTTAAAACCAGGGTACTTCAAGGGCCAGATGCAGGGGAGTGGTATCAGGGGACAGATATCTAGTCTCGTGAGCTCCCATAGGCATTTGGTGGGGCCACTGTGAGATCCAGGAAGCTGGACCAGATGGGCCTTTGGCCTGATCCAGCATGGCTCTTCTTATGTTCTTATGTTCTCTGGATCTGCAGCTGGAAGCCTAAACCACTGAGCGATCCAGCACATTCCCAGCCTCTCCTATTTTTGTTTTTGTTACAAAGAGGGCCTGATTCCTTGTGACGTAGAGCAGGCACATGGTTGCACAAGGGGATAGAATGACTCCCATGTTGCAGCAGTACTGATGATGAGGCAACTGGAATAATGGGGTTATCAGAAGCAGGCACCAGTGAAGCCACCTAAAAGGCATCAAGGGCAGCCCTAGACGAGAACGCGGGGGGACGTTCAACAATTTCCCCTCTCCTTTGAAAGTTGCAGATAGGGAAACACATTTAAAAAGCTCCATAAACAGAGGGAAAGCATCAACTAAGCCAGGCATGTCCAAACTTCAGCCCACCTGATGTTTTGGACCACACCTCCCAGAATTCTAAGCTTAGATTGCCAATGGCAAAGGACTGTGGGAGTTGTGGTCCAAAACATCTGGGGGGGTGAAGTTTGGACATGCCTGAACTAAGCCCTCCTCCAAACCGCTGGGAAATTGTTATGAATAAATAGTAAGGGGAGAAGAATACTCAAAAATCTGATGCTTTCAACAACAAAAAGGCTGCCATTTTAGATGTGCACGAGTGTGATCAGCTCACATAAGTTGTACTCAGAGCGCTGACTAGAAATAGAAGTCTGTGGACTCCCATCTTATAAGAGCACTTTTACGTAGGCATCAATTCCTGAGTTCGGGACAAAGGGATGATATGTATGGCTTAGATCCCGGACAGCAGGGCTTGGGGTGAGATTGAACAATGCTTTTTAGTAGCGTTTCCTCCCCCGCTTGATAGATTTAAATTTCTCTGATGCATCAAAATCAACAGCAACGACATAAATCCCATGATGATCGATGGATAATGATGGGATGGCAGAATTTTAAAGATAACTGGACAGAGTCTAAATAGCATTAGAGCAAAGTGCCTATTTATGATTTAGTTTTCCGGTAGTTTGTTGCCTTTGCTAAAAAGAACAAAAACAAAAAAGAGCATCTACCTCAACCAAGAGGGGAACAAAGACTGAAATAGTCACTTCTCTCTTTAGAAATTTGTATTGTTCTTTTTTTAGTATCTGCTACTGAAATATGTCTGCCTTCTCTGCTAAGATCAAATAGCCCTGTTCAGCACCAGTAGTTTTGGCTGTTTACCTATTTTTTTTACTTCTACTAGCCTGAGCTCACCCAGCTTTATATATGTCTATAACAAGCTTGTTCACTTGGTAGGTTTTAGCTCAAGCTCCCCCCTCTGCAGTTAAAGCTTTATTACATCTGATGAGAAGTGGTGGTCTAACCTCATATATTACTGGAGCACTGAAAATTTATGAAGCGATACCAGCCTTTCCCTGCTTCTTCTTCAATCAAGTAATTTTTTAGGCAGTAAACATCCAGTGCTTCTGCAAAAGAGATGCGCATACCTTTTCAGCCAATAATCAGAGAAAAACGTTGGGTTTTATAATTTCTTTAAAAATGCATGTGTGCAGGTATTTTTTTAAAGGCACCTCCAATATGACTTGCAGGGTAGTACTTAAATGATCTCCTGCTTATATCATCAAAGTGATCAAAGGCAACTGGAAGCAACAAGGGCGAGAATCATGGAGGTAAAATAGACCAAGGGGTTATCTACAAATCTGGATTCACTTTCCAATCAGATGTTCACTTAGGTGGAATCGACTGTATCTTTTTGTACACAACAAAGAGAAAATAAAACCAACAGGAACGTGAAACAGTGAGGTGTGTAGATGTATTACCAACACGGAATGACCACCAACATTACAACACCACAGAGAGAAAGAGAGACAAGTATTAGGAAAATGGTTTAATATTGGAGACAGAAGCAAAAAACTGCATCACACAATAACATACGTTACAAAAATAAGTTTGACTGTTTCAACTACACGGTTATGTTCACAATGAAGACAGAAGAATCAGAAAAAACGTTTGCTCTAAACAGCAGAAAAGCAAACCCCTACGTTTTTTTAAACTAATACATTTATCCACATAAAGTGACTGTGTACTCCTAAATTCTAATTTGTCTTTATATTGTGTAACTGCACAATACAGAATAAAAAGTGAAACTTACCGCTTGTTTTAAAGACAAAAATCTAACCACTAAATATAAGCAAAGGGAAAAAATTAAACCAAGCCAAAGTTTGTTTGTTTGTATTTTATATTCTCTAAACAAAACCAACTTTCTTTCTACCAACTGGAACTCAAACATGAAGACCAGCCATGGTTTGGGGGCCCACAACAGTAAGCCACAAAAAAAAGTCAATTTGTTTTTAAATCTCCAGTATAAAAAGTTCCACTGGTACAAAATGCATAAGTACAATCAAGTTTTAGAAATAGGAAAGCCTGTGGTTTTTTTGTTTTTGTTTTTTGGCTCAAATTCCATCAAACAGCAAAATCCAAATGCATCAACAAAACAGAAACAATACTCAAATGGTCATACAAGTTTCTAGTACATTGCAGTAACTTTGGCTTTTCTCTGACAAGACTTTAAAAAGACACAAAAACCCAGGGCACCATCCATGTCCACCACAAACCTGGTATCTGTACAGAGAAGATCCACCCAGCGTCCCACCTCCTGCCTCCGAATGTGCACTGCACACAAAGTGACAAGGTGTAATGCAGCTATCGCCTTCTCTTGACGATTGTAAGTGATTTGTGAATTATTAATTTCCTTTGGACAGAGGAAGAAGGCTGGGAAGGGCAGATGGGAAACCCCCACCCCGCCCCATTGTAGGTGCTGGAGGTGGTGGGGAACACAGCTAGACGGAACCATGCGAGTGCCCATGGTGTGGATGGATCATGCCCCTAGTTTTTGACATTCTCAACTAAAAGATAGTTATTATTCATCTACAAACAACGATTTCTCACAGCACAACACTCCACTCCCACCCCTGCCCAGGTACATAGGGTTATTTTTGTAGGTGGTTATGACATTGTTTAGAAAAATCATGAAACTACTGTTTTGTTTTGCTTTTTTAAAAAAGTTTTTTTTTGTTAGCATGTAAGTTAATAGAAACAGAAAGGGTAAAACAATTTCCAGAAAGTATCACAACAAGCCAAGGAATAAGAACCCCTATGGTGAAAGAAAGATGAACTTGTTACTCCTTCAAAAAATGGCCATTTCACTGAAATTAGATAACTTTTGGGGGGAAACCACTATTTGTGCTTTTGAGACTGAATTTTGAAAAGCAGTTTTCCCTTATTTAACCCCCCAGCCCTTTGCATTCTGGTAGCTCCAAACCTATCCTCCTAGTTTTTAGTATATATATTTTAAAATAAATGAGTTGCAGACAAGCTGTTTGAGATTAAATCAAGACTCTTAGGTATGTAAAAAGGTTTGTTTTTGCTATCAAAGACCCTCATTTGTGCAGCTGTAACTTTTTCTGGCTGGTTCCCTTGAAGCTGCTTGTTCTGCATTCCCAAGCCAACAGCATCTAGCCTCTTCAGCACAGGCGACCATGAGGAAAACCATCAGCAAACCTCCAGCTGAATGGATGTGACTATCCTGAACATGGCATGTCATTTCTGTGGACCCTAGTCTTTATTGTTAGGGAAGTGACCTAATCCTGGAGATTTATTCTCTGTATAAAATCAAGATTTCTTGGCACTGGGAAAATGACTGCACTTAGAAAATAAGTGGTAATGGCTGGAATGCCAGATTCCACTGGTACCAACTAGAGATGGGCACGAACTATTCATGGTGGTTCGTTTATCAGCCAAGCAAGTGTTGGGCAGTTTCCACCCCTCTTCTTCTTCTGGACACCCACTCAAAGGCAACAGCCCAGCTTCCCTACCCTTCCTCCTTCAGGCGCTGCTTCTGAGTGGGTGGCCATGGGAGGAGGGGGCTGGGAACAAACATCTGTTTGGGCACTAGACGAACTGGCGTTTCGTGCCCATCTGCAGTACCCAAACTAATACAAGCTCTAGACTTCAAGCAGCTTAGCACAGCTGTTGACATGACTTAGATCTTGTGCTGTCCCCCCCAGACCATGCTGCCATTTTAACAGGGTTGTGTGTTGCTCTAGTTAGGCCCTGCTGAAACTAAAGAGCTGAGCAGCAAGGTATTAAGGTTAATATTCTCATTGAGTTTTTCTATGCTGGAATAGGAACTGAGGAACTTTGTTTGTTTGTTTGTTTAAAGCACAATTATTCTGGAACTATAAATGCCAAACTACAATATGTCCTGGAAAGACAACAGGATGATCCCATATTACGTATCAGAGTGTATATGATAATTCAGCAGGCAAAAAGGTGCTGCAAGAAGTACAACATAGCCCTCAAAGGGTTCATGAGGGCCCCAGTAATCGAAAAAAACTATGAGAATAACACAGAGTGCTTTACCTCTAAGTGCACGTGCTGTAAGAAACCTTATGATCATCATCTATTTTTTTTAAAAAAAGATAATTTACAGAGGAGATTAAAGGAAAGAAGGAGGTGGGAAGCGTTTTGAAAGAAATCAAAGAGGAAAAGACAACGAGGAATGGTTATGGCACTTTTTATCAGTAGCATATGAAGCTGCTAAAATGTATTGGCTTGAAAGGGGGTTGTTGGCTAGTACAGAAGACCCAAATTTCGAATGAGGGACAGGAATGTTATCCTATCCAATCCAACTCAAAAGCGGAGAAGAGGCAGGGAAGGACTATCATCAGAATTGTCTCCCTTTCTCTTTAGTTTCTTGGGTTTTATTCTGCAAACGCGGAAGATTTGCAGAATCCCCTGACTATGTGAAGGTTTATTCATAGTGAAGGTTTCCAGGACTGTGCCCATATATTGTTGCAACAGAAAATAAGAGATACAAAATAAATGAGGAACTACCTTTTGAATTTGATCACTTTCTGTTGGTGGACCATGCAAGCTTCTGAGTTATACAGAAAACATTTGTTGCATAGAAATGGAAAACTGGGGTGATAGGTTAGATATAACAGAACGCAGAGTTAAATAAAAACATGTCATTTAGTCCTCATGTAGTTTCTCCAGAGGAATGTGATCATCATCTTAGTATCTGTGACAGAGTCTCTTCTTGAGATGGCTTTCACAAGAATGCGTGCGGCTATTTTCTGCTCCTGTAATACCAGTTCTCTCTGTGTCAAATATATGAAATGTGAATGGTGTGGATTCTTAAATCTTTAAGGCCAGGGAGTCCTGATTAATTGTAGCTACCTGGCACATGCACTGTCTGTCTAAGCACATATGGCATGTTAATTGTCAGGAACACCTGCCACAGCTGCAATCTGTGGCAGATTTAATAAATGTAGAAATTGTATTTGCTACACAGTACTTTAGTCCTAAATATATGGAGCCTAGAAGCAACCAGCTTTAGTTGGTGTTGGTTTATTGGCACATTTAGTAATTCTACTGCAGAAAGAAATGGTGACCTCCTTCCTCAAACGCCAGGGCAAGTACTAGTAAGCTGTAGAGGTCTAGAGGCCAACTGCTGGCTCTCGTGACCCACTGAGGCCACACTAGCTTCCTCGTCCTTTTAAACCAAAGGGGACAAAAGTCAGCGGGACTTTTGCATTTCCTTACTTTGAGTGTTTCTCTTTCCAATGCCAGGTGCGTCGAGTTCACCAAGTGACCTGCCGTGCACCGTGGAGCAGGGAAGGCTCTTTCTGAGTATCCCAGAAGTATCAGTAAATACCTAGGGTTCACTTTGCAGTTCTCTTGGACTGAGGTGTCCAGTGAGGGCATGTTGTTGGACTTTTTGGCACGTATCATTTTATACTTCTATGCTCAGCCTGAAAATACATACAAACAAGAAAATATGTCTCGGGTAAACATAACATACCGTGTTTTCCCGAAAATAAGACACTGTCTTATATTTATTTTTTTCTCAAGAAGACAGACTAGGGCTTATTTTCAGGGGATATCTTATTTTATTAAGTATAATATGCTTGAATGTCAGCCCTGCACACAACCATAGCCACGCCCATCACTAGGTCTTATTATCAGGGTAGGGCTTATATTTAAAGAAATCCTGCTAGGGCTTATTTTTTGGGGAGGTCTTATTTTCAGGGAAACAGGGTATTTGGTGGGCATATCATCACATCCACCTGTTGCATTGATAGCTGCAGGTGATGTGTGTTGACGATGAAACAGTGCCCGGCAGGTAGAGCTAATGGACCAGGTTTGGGGGCTACATCTGCTTATAGACCATCAGTAACCTGCAGGCACCGGAGTCCTGAATACCTGCCCCCCCCCCAGGACAAGGTGGTGTGCTGACTAAGTAATAATCATGCTGCCCTGCTGCCTTTTAATACATTTGCTGCATTTCAAAAGCCTGCATGTTCCATTATCAGTAGAAATCAGGTGAACAAAAGATATTGCCAGATCTACTTTGTATCTATTACATCTGGACCAATATATTATAGATAATGGCAGATAACACATCAATGCATTACAACATGTGTAAACCTCATCCATAAAAAGTAGTTTAACTGCAGTGCACAATAAAGTTTTCATCCAGGAAGTTCTAGTGCATTGGATTTAAGCAAAAATTCATTTTATTTTATTACAAAAATATTTTTTTTCCTTCATGATTTCAAATCGTGGGTTTACCTCTCCTCTCTAGGAGTGGTGATACAATACATAATTAAAGAATTATTTTTATTTTATTTTATTAATACTGAGTAGCATAGTCCAGCAGCATATTAAAAGCTCTTTTTAAGAAAAGACAAAAAACCCAAAGACCTAAAAAGGAGCTCTACATTTACTATTTTAAATATTTTTTAAGTTATAGATACAGAAGAAATTTAGACAGCAGTAAAATATTTTTTGTCCTTCAGGTCTGCCCTGTGCATTTTTCTGATTTCATCCATGTATTAAATAAACCACAAAAATTAAGTATATATATATTTATAGCTATAGATATATATATATGTATATATAAAAATAAACAGCAAAAATGGTGAATGTATAAAAGTATTAACACTCAAGACAGCTCTGGGTGGAAAGGGTTAAAAGTTCAAAACTTTCTCACCTTAGAGGTTTCCATACATATGAAGAAATTACATTGTGAGGTTTGCTTTCATAGCGCCGATGTGCAGAGTGGTTAGAAAATGTGAAACATGGGCACTTAATACAATGTTTTACAAAAAACATCCAAGAGAAATAACAAACAACAACAATTTCAGGCAACAAGACCACAGGATAGCAAGTTAACAAACTTTTAACCTCTTTTTTTCCTTTAAATATTAGGGATTTATACAAAACACATAGTAAAATACCCATGTTATCAAATTACTTCACACAAGAAACACACTGAAGCTCTAGGAAGAAAAGTACCTTTGGAGTTTGGCACTAAAGAGTTTTTCACTGATTTATTTTTTTATTATTATTTCTTTAAAAGAAGAAACTTATCACATTTTGCTGAACACAAACACATCTAAATTGTCCACAATAATAATAATAATTAAAAAAAAGTTGACATCAATGCGTCACAGAAGCCAACACAAACTTAGTCTGGAATAGTTTTTATTTTTCACATGAAACCCTTTTTTTAAATTTTAAGCAAACAACTTTTTTTGTTTTTTGAAATCCTTTTTTTGTTTGTTCTGTTGTTGATTTCGTTCAAGTAAAAACCAATTTCAAACCTGTTGTTTATAAACACTCAACACTTAAAAGACCATAAGACCCCATGATGAAACCACAACTTAATTCACAAAAGCACCAAATGGAACGACATCTTACAGTAACCTTTCTCCTGTACATTGAAACAGTATAAAATATAGGTAATTTTCATGTGCATTAATTCATGGATTGTCTAACTTGTGAGTCAGTTCAGCAAAAGGTGACACAAATAGGTAGCATTTGCCCTAAAACAGGGTAAACTTTATTTTGTTATACTAATCTACAAAAAGTGGTTCTATATATATATTCTGAATGAGAAAGTGAGCCACCTAAAATGGCCTTATCAAAAAACTTTACACTGCCTGAAAAATGTAAAAACTATTACAGACCTCTAGAGACTTAAAATCAGACAGTTCTTCATTTCAAACTGTTTTGGAAGTAGTCTGTTAGAAACCAACATTCTGTGCCTCTGGACACATATTGCTATTTGTCATCAGCGACCAGCCAGAATGCCAATCTCTGTATAATACTTTCAAGTCTGTTTTTTTTTTTAAACACAAAAAAAGAAAAGGAGGACCACCAAAAATAAAGGAAAAAAAAAAAAGAAAAGAAATAAAAGGGAAAAGGAACAAATAAAAACCCTAACAAAAACATTTTGCCACAGGTTGTGTGTGTGTGTGTGTGTGTGTGTGTGTGTGTGACTTGTGTCTGTGTGTCTGTGTAATACTGCTAACATTAATTTGACTGGTAATAAATTCCAAACTTGCATAAATGCAGCAATGCTTTTCACATTGACTTCCCAGAATTCATATAGCTAGATGAAGTCACATGCAAATCTCAAAGGTTCAAACTATAGGTCAAAGGTCAGTAGGAGAACCAAATTATAATGTGAGGTCAGAAAGACATCAGAAACAATGACGGGACGATGAAACTTTTTTTTTAAAGACGCCACAGGGACATGCTAGGCAAACGATGAACTAACGGGCATGAAGATGTCTAGGGAAAAACAAGGAAGAGGAAAAAAAAGTTACGGAGAGTCTATGCAGCAGAAACGAAATCATTTTTAATGGGTGCAGGAGAAAACTAATGCAAATCTCTCATCATTAGAATCTCAGTCATTCACACAATTTGCATTAACTGTACACTTGGTCAAGACAGCACAATGAGAAGGCCCCCAAAAAACTGAATCCATCTGGAAAGAGTTAGAAAAGATGGATTCCTATTTTATTTGGAGACGGGAAGGTGTGCAGGGAATAAGGAATCAGTTCCAACGAATGTAACATAAGGGAAGGTGCATTGTAGGAGGGGGTTGGAGGGGAGGCAGAAAGAGAGAGAGAGAGAAAACAGTCCGAGACAACCGAATTTTTAAACCAGGTAATGGAAACTACAAACAAGATAACTGGACAGAATACAAACAGGAGGATATAAAATATGAACCATAAAAGATGTAGGATTCAACAGTGAAAAAGCACCCATTCTTGGCACATATACTTCAGAGACTACTTCAAAAGGATCTAGCTAGCAGAGAGAGCTGCTCTTTAGATATCCAATAAGTTAACAATAGGCAATAAATAACTTCCATTATTTCTGAGGCAGTAAAAATTTTTGTATAAAAATAGAAATGCTTTTTACAAATAAAATTTACAGGCCTGTGGCTTTCTTTTGTTATCTATTACTATTATTATTATTAATATTTTTTTAATCTTTCAAGAAACATCAAGTATTGTCATTCTTTTATTTATTTATTCATTTATCTATCTATCTATTTATTTATTTATTTTAAACCCTGTAGCTTTAGAAACAGATCTCTTGTCTTTTTTTTACACGAACATTCTAAAAAAATCCCCTAGAATATTTTAAAAAAAAACAAGAAGCAAAATAAAAACAAATGAAATATATAAAGACAACCAACGTTTGACAGGAGAATATAACATCATGTCAATAAGAAGCCCTAAAAACAAAAAACAAAAAATACATAAGCCCCTTAATTTAAAAAACAAAAAGAAAAAAACCCAACAAACCCCCACAACCAAACAGAAGTAATGGAAATAATTGGCGTTGTAAATGAGTTTCTTTCTTGGCCCTGGGCCACTGTGTTATAGCCTATAAACTGCTGGTGGGTGCCATTTAGATAAGTCTAGGTCCAGACTTACAACTGCTTTCAGTCTCCCCATGGAAAGAATTAAAGGACATCAGGGCTGAGAAAGTTAAAAGAGCATGGTTTTCCCCACCCTGACAGATTTAATTCTTAAGATTTCAAAGGGTTTATGAATTTTTCTTTTAAAGGTAATTAAAACAAAACAAAACTAAAAGCCCACACATTTCAAATACAAATACATCATGATTTTCAATACTATTTGGTTGGGATAGCCAAGTATCCTTTCATGGCGGCTGTGGGGAAAATGGAAGCAGTCTCGTCAAAACAGCTGTCGCCGGGCAGTGATCGACAATGTGTTAAGTTCGTTTTGAAGGCTTCCCCCCCATCCCCTGCCCCTGGGGAGGGTGGGTTTGCTCAAGGGACTTACCCTAAGAAATCTAAATTAATAGCAGTAAGCTTCTGGGGTAATAATGATCAGTAAGGTTTGCTGTCGTTTTTGGAGCGCTTCAGCTGAACTTTCAAGCGTTTCATCCCAATCTGAAAGCCGTTCATCGCCTGTATAGCAGCTTGTGCAGAGACAGGATTGTCATAGCTAACAAAACCTACAGTGTACAAAGGCAGGGGTGGGGGTACGGGGAGGGAAGACGGGGGAAATTTTAAAATCAGCAAGCAGCATTACAGATATTTCATAGACACATGTATTGTTTAGTGATTCCAAGAGCGAGCAGGCCACCATGCTTGGACGACATGTCCTTCCAAGGGCTGTTCGGTCCGCCAAATACCTCCACCAGTTTTGGAAGCTGTTTTCATCCAAAACACCACCTGGAATTCCTTCAGGTGAAGGCTCTATTGACATCTGGTTGTCAAAGCCAACAAACAAAAATAAATTTTGGAGCCCATCAGGCTTGCATGCAGCCAACGCCACCATCTAAAATACAGATGCATGCCTGGAATGTTTGCTTCATTTATGGCTGACATTCCTTTCTTCTTCACTCTCGATTCACTTTACAACATTTCTCTTTTGATTCTGTTTCATTCATTCTCTGTTTCTCATTTATTTCTACGGTAATCCCCTGCCTATCGCAGGAGTTAGGGACTTGACCTGACCTGCGATAATGGAAAATCTGCAAAATGCGGATGTTGGGTTGGGTCGTGACTGGGGAGGCTATCTGGGGCCTCCTACACTTACCTGAGGCCTGGTGCTGCCCTGAACGGGCCTCCAGCGGGCTTCCTGGGCCTGTCGGAAGCCCCAGAAGTGGTTTCCGGTGATTCGGAAGTCACTGCCGTTTTGCTGGGAACCACTTTTGGGGCTTCTGACAGGCCCGGGAAGCCCATCGGAGGCCCATTCGGGGCAGCACCAGGCTTGGGGTATGTATAGAAGGCCTTAAATGGGCCCATGCAGCTTGCCCCGGGAGCCCTTTGTTTCATAAACTGCGGTCCCGTACCCGAAATGGCGGGGGACGACTGTACATGGATTGTGGTAGACTCCAAGCCCCTCCTCTGCAGTATTGGTATAATATGGATCTTTTTCTTTCTAATGACATGTTTTCATATATTTTTCAGCACTCCATTATACATAGATACATAGAGTGATAGATTGTAGACCACTTATAGACTTATAGATTGTAGACAACATTGCCCTAGTCATATGAGCTGTTATAAAGGGGCCATGTCCTCTAAGGGCTCCACTGCTCTCTACTTCAGGATGATTAATTTTTTATTAACTGTTACCTGCCTGTGCGTATTCCAAATATTCTTGGAACAGTGGTTAAACTACTGTACTACAGCCCAAACTGTGCTCACGACCTAGGCTTCAATCCCAGGTAGCCAGATTTCTATCCATCCGAGGTTGGTAAAATGTCCACCCAGCTCACTGCAGGGGCAATGTGTAGCGTGCATAATTAAATTGTAAACTGCCCAGAGTAAATTATGGAGTGGTATCCAAGCAGCAAGTTTTGCTTTTGCTGGTACAGAACTGAACCAACGTTTCTGAGAATCACGTTGCTTTCAAGTCTTGCTATGCTCCAAGCATTCCTAGATCTCCTCTCCCTACAGGATATGTCTCACTGTAACCCATTTGCTAAACAAAACAATGCAGTGCAATCTCTCTTCCATTTCAGAAAGTCCTACAATGGGAAACTAAAAAGCATTGCAAGCCTCTCAGGCAAGATGGGGATTTCTCCCAATAGAAGTGGATTCTGGCACAATTGATTCAGCAGGAATTATTTTAAACCGAGGGAAAACATTTGTCTTTGACGAGAACAGCTAGTGAAGGTATGTCAGATGGGATAGATCAAACACCCTCTAGACTGAGCAGTGGTTCCCAACCTTCCTAATGCCGTGACTCTTTAATAACTAATGTCTTAACTTGCAGTAATTCACCGGTGTGGTTTACAAAGATTGCATGACACTAGCATGGCAACTCAGGAGAATATTCGCCCATTATTTGCATCACCCCCTGTAATATTATTCCTTATTTATTTACTTAAAGTACTAATCCCACCTTTCCAAAAAGTTCAATGTGGCTAAAAAAAGAAGAAGAAAAAGGAGACCAATTAAATAGAATTAAAATGCCAATTAAAGGCCATTTATGCCCTAAGCACATCCATTCTTGCCTGATTTCGGAAGCTAAGCAGGGTCGGCCCTGGTTAGTGCTTGGATGGGAGACCACCTGGGAATACCAGGTGCTGCAGGCGCCTGGAGTAGGAACTGGCAAACCACTCCAGTATTCCTGCCAAGAAAACTCCATGGACATGGAGTCATGAAGAGTCGGTCATGACTGTAACGACACAACACACACACACACACACACACACACACACACACACACACACACACACACACACACACACACACACACACACACACACACACACACACACACACACATTATTGTAAAAGAAACAAAGCAGCAGAAACCAGAGGATAAAACTATCAAATGGTTAATGAAAGGCAATCAACAAAACCATGGATACTTGAAGGCTGACCTAAAAAGGATGATCTTCGCAGTTGATTTTATACACACTTTCCTTATTCTCTTTTCTTAGGTAATGGCATTTATTTAGAGAAAGAGCAAGTCCTTAATCTTCTCACCTGTGCCAAAGCTTTGACTCATTCAGACCAATGTGATATCCATGCCAGTTGAGGTCACTCAAACCAGGGCTATGCATATAGTAAAGTGAAATGAAAGCAGCGGACTGTGGTGCATTACTGCATCACCTTGCTCTGCTGCTCTGTCATATAGCTGGGCTTCCATTCAGCTGTTGCTTGAAAACATTGCCTGGAGTTTTCCTTTCCCAAATAAAAGTGTGCACCATTTGTTGACATTCCGAGTAGAAAACCATACATAGCTTAAGTTACCCAGCAATTTGGCACTGGTTCAAATAAGGATAATTCCTCTAGCCAAGAAATCAAGGGTGCTCTTCAACTTTTTCAAAGCTTTCTCAATTTCTTTTACTGGCACTTTATAGTTATCCAGATAAAACTGCTCACATGCTCTTGTATTATTTCTGTGTAATAAATTTATAGTATGGTTTTTATTTCTGTGTAATAAATTTACAGTATGGTTTTTAAGTGAAATAGGGAATACTTAAAAATAGACATTCATCCTAACCCATAATATAACAATCAACTGCCAATAGATAAATAATTTAAATAACAAAGCATATACAAGCATCATAATAAAAACAGCAGAAACAAATAAATAGACTGTGTTTAGAGAGGTACTTTTTAAAAGCACTTTGGTTGCTCTAATATCTTGAATTTCCAAAGAAAATGACATTGCAAAAAAGACTGTCTTAGAAATTCCTACTGCTTAGGAAAGGAGAGAACGGAATATATTGTTGTGCATTTTTAAAGTCAGTGTGCCGTCGGAAGATCAATGTAACAAAATTTCGCCAACTGGACAGTCCCGACACCCCTGTCTCCTCATTCCCTATATTTTGCCCCCTCCCCCTTAAATCAGGATAGACAAAGGTGAAGTCATTCAAAACCACACAAAAATCTTGGTCCACTGGCATCTTAGGGAAGTTTTCTCTACTTCGCCTGGATATATTTTAAAATATCTTTTTCAGTCCAAATACAGATTGATCAATCAAAGCAGGGAGGTGGTTCTATCTGCCCTTTGTTCTCATAATTTTCATTCCCATTCCTTAGCAATTCCATTCCATTTCCCCTTCTATCCCATTGGCCATTCCTTTTCTTTCACCCTTTGTCAGTACTGAATCTCACAAAACCGATCCCATGGCTGTATTTTTGTGACAGCGGTGAGGGCACTTTTATGACCATGGAGGGTGGTGGAGTCTCCTTCTTTGGAGGTTTTTAAGCAGAGGCTGGATGGCCATCTGTCAGGAGTACTTTGAAGGGGGTTCTTGCATGGCCGGGGGTTGGACTGGAAGGTCCTTGAGATCTCTTCCAACTCTATGATTCTATGACCTTTTCTCCCCTCAGAATTCTTCCTCAAGCTTGGAGTTGCCCCATGTCTGAATTCTTCCTCAAGCTTGGAGTTGCCTCGTGGCGCAGTGGTTAAATGCCTGTACTGCAGGTAAAACTCTGCTCACGACCTGGGTTCAATCCCTGGTAGCAGGCTCAAGGTTCACTCAGCCTTCCATCCTTCTGAGGTCGGTAAAATGAGTACCCAGCTTGCTGGGGGGGCAATGTGTAGCCTGCACACTGTAATTAACAATTGTAAACCGCCCAGAGACTACTTGTAGTGGTATGGGGCGGTATATAAGCAGAACACTTTGCTTTGCTTTGCTTTGCTGATAGCCCCCTCACATCCAAGGGTGAGGCTCTATGAATTCTGTTTCAATTGGCATGGAAAGGACTAATCACTAGCCATGTGTTCTCTGCCCTGTTTGTGAGGACTCTAGGAGAAGGGAAGAGAAAACATCTAATTGCATAGCTTTTCCTAGAGAGGATATCATGTTATTTGTAAGTAATGAGTTAAACATGGGGAGATTTCTTATACAATAGAGCGTAATTAGGTGTCCATAATAAGGTAGCCTGATTGTATAATAAATGGCATTCTCCCCATGCCGTGTAATTAGTTTTATGCACTTGACACTTATTGTTGTGCGTATCAGAAAATGTATTGTATGCTTTTGTTTCTGTATTTTTACTGACTGGACTACATATTCTTGTGCCTTTTCAAAATTAATCATAATGTGTGTGTGTTTGTGAAATTTCATTTTCTTTTGGATTTTCCATGAGATCTTCAGAGCACAAACTACAGAGTCGGCACCTTTATCGGGAGTATGGAATTGTGTAAAACAGATGCTGGAGGGATAAATATACAAATTTGATTCATGGCAATGTGGGCCAAGTCCAAAAACCGCCTTATTTGCAAACCTCTGCAGTGGTTCTCAACCTGTGGGTCCCCAGATGTTCCTGGACTGCAGCTCCCAGAAACCCCTTCCAGCACAGTGACTGGTGGAGGCTTCTGGGAGTTGCAGTCAAAGAACCTCTGGGGACCCACAGGTTGAGAACCACTGCTCTAGAGAATACAGTGGTACCTCTACTTACGAGTGACTCTACTTACAAGCAGTTCGACTTAAGAGTAGGAAACCATTGGCGTTTTAACTGCTGCCTTACAAAGTTTAGATGAGTTCTATTTGTTTTATTTTTTTTCTATTTTTTTTAAGATACGGCTGCTCTACTTACAAGTTGTTCGACTTATGAGCATGCATTCGGAATGGATTAAACTCGTATGTAGAGGTAGCACTGTAGTGCTTTTGGTTTGACAGTCTTCCAGGGATGTGCCACAAATACTTATGAGCTTCCATTTCTAATACTGATGTCCAAAAATACAAAAATTTATTCTTGGGCACAGGAGTGCTTCCATTCATTCTGCACAAGTGCAATGATCAGGACATCAAATCTGTAAAACAGGCTCTTGGCCCATTTAAACCAAATACAAAATGTGGGCACGCTGCTAAAATTGAAGATGGGGAAAGAAAGGAAAAGAGGGGAAATCCAAGGTAGTATACAGTACTTTGGAGATCAACAGAGCTCTTTCAGTTTGAAATGTGTTTGCTTGCTTGTTTCAGTGTGCACTTTTGTGGTTCAAAGTCCACTTCTATAGGTGTGCGAAGAAGTAGTTTTTGAACCATAAAACTCATGCTGAAATTAATCTATTAGTCTTTGAAGTGACACAATATTTTGCCTTTCTTTCCTCTTTTTAACCTTGCCAACATGCCGAGACAGAAAGCTTCTTTGGAAAAGGGGAGTCGAAGCAGAGACTGTGTTGTGTATTAAGTCAGAGGAAGCTGTGCTTGTGTTCTGAATGGGAAATATAGTGCTTCATTAGCCAGTTACAGGTGTATGGCCAAATTACTCTGATCAGCATTATGAAAACTGTATGAGTCTGCCACACTTGGAAGTGAGGTACCAGTGAAAATGTAAGGACTATAGATTTCACATACAGTGGTCCCCCGCCCATTCACGGGTCATATACTGCGGTCCTGCTATATTGTGGGACCACAGTATATGAAAAAAGACCCCCTGGGGTAAATGACTTCCGGTTCACAGGGAGGCCCTTTGGGGGCCTCCCAAAGACCTGGAAAGGCCCTTGCAGGCCAGTTCGGGGCAGCGCCAGGCTGGGGGTAAGTATAAGAGCCCCCAGCGAGGCGCCCAGGCCCAACCCGACCGGCATCCGCATATTGCGGATTTTCAATTATCGTGCGTCGGGTTGGGTCCCTAACCCTCGCAATAGGCGGCGGGGGGGTCACTGTACCCCTATTTATTGACATTGTGTGTCAACCATTACATACCGAAGCACTTGCTCAGATTGGTCTGTTTGTCAATGAAGACCTTAGCAGAAATAACATTCCCAAAAGGCATGAACATCTGCAGAATGTCCTGGTCTCCAAACTCTTGTGGGAGGTGATAAATGAAAAGGTTTGCTCCTTCTGGACCTGTAAGAAAAGAGAGAACAGTTTGCAATCAGTCACTTTATTTTGCATTGATGACATTTGCTGAACACAATCCAGGCACACCACCTAAACACACCCATGTGTACATGGCTACTGATACTGTATTTGTAATCAGCTGTCCTAAGTTGGAACACTGACATGAATTTTATAGAAGATAAACTACTGTGATTTGAAAAACATATATCCTATTGTTCACACATTCATAGAAAGCTTTTGGAATGTGCTGGGGTCCTAGTGGAACAGTACACCTGGGCTGAATTCAGCCTAGAAAAGCATGACCAGAACTGGGACTTCCCTCCCTCTTTTCTCAAGTCTCTTGCATTCCCTTAAAAATCCTTGCTGATAGTCTGGGGACCCCCTGAAACACAAATAGCAAACACTACTTTTTTCAAACCACCTTCCCTAAAATATTTTGGCCAGGATGGCTGGCCAGTGGCCGTGCATGCTAGCTGAAATATCCTGGAAAATGGAGCTCAAAAAAGTAAGGTTCAGTGTTTCCACGCATGCAACTCCAACAACGGGAATCTCTGCAACGGTCTCTCAAGATACTGGCTGTGCATCTGGTCCTGTATACACCTCATTCAGATGATCATAGTAGCCATGTGGCCAGAGGGGCAGGGGATAAACATGATAAATAAATCATAGCAACTCCCACCCCCGGGAACTCAACATCTGCCTAAAGACTGAACATTACCAAGGTCAGTATTTCCAGCATTGCACTTGAATGACAAGAGGCATGCAAGATTTAAAGGCAGACAATGTCACATGAAGATGTTCTTTTGCTTTATGTCTTTGGTTCCCAGACATTGTTTATGTTTATACGGATTCTCACTGAAGCTCGCTGAGCAAAATTTAAAAGGCAAGGTCTTTCAATAATGTCTGACCTTTTGTAGACAAAAAAAAAACTGATTACAGTAACTTATCTTTCTTTTCTTTAACTTATCTCACCCACAGAAATCCCTTCACATTAAGACTGGACATGAACAATTGCACTCAGAAGACTATGTCCTTATCCTATTTTTCTGCAGTTAAATTATCATTACCTTTTAAAAATTGTTTCAAACACCTTCCTTCCAGCGATGATTCAGGATCATGAATATAAATCAAAAATACAGTAGCCAATCCTATTGCACACTTATACTTCAATGGTGTACACATTTCAGTAGCAAACTATGTCTATATTAAAGATGTCAACACTGGTATTTCTTGTTTCATGCAAATTCTGCCACCTTTGGCTGACAGGAGAAACAACCACTGACTTATTTATTTATTTATTTATTTATTTATTTTAGGGCTTATATACCGCCTGTCTTCCAGAGAGGAACTCCGGGTGGGTTTACAACAAAAACAAAACAGTAAACAAGTAAATACAACATCGATATAAAATAATAAAGTCAGTTTAAAACACATAGATAAACAGAATGGCATGGAGACAATGGCAGACAAAAATCAAAGGGAAAAAAAAGGTAACAGTCACCGAACGCCTTCCGGAAAACCAAGGTCTTTAAAGCTTTAAAACTTCTCCAATTGTATGCCATTTATATGTTTAGGTATAACTAATGGGATGATGGTTAATTAATATCTATATAAAATAAACACTGAGAATCTTAAGACTATTGCTAGTGAGCATTAATAATACAAATCTGAGTACAAAAGAGAAAATTATACATTAAAATAACCGCCCAGAGTGACCTCACTACCAGATGGGCGGTATAAAAATCCAATAAATAAAATTAGTAATTAAAAAATGCCTTTGCAAATAAAAATGGTTTTGACATGTTTTTGAGAAGAACACTGTTGAATGGTCTGGAAACATTCCAGTAAAGGAGAACATTTCAAATTCAGGGTGCCAAATGCGTGAGATGTCTCTATAGGGATAATTCTGTTATGGGTGGCATAAAAGGAAGGGACTCTTTTGATAATTTCAATGTATAGGCAGAGAGAGAATGTGCTTCTTCAGAATTAGGGTTTCAATGCGTTCAGGAAGTCAAGTACTAACACCTTGATTTAGACTTAGTGATATTACAGATTTTTAAAAGAACTGATCTAATATAAGCCCTTGGGCAGAGGTGGCAAACACTTGGCATTCCAGAGTGCTAGAATTTAAGAAGCCCAATTCCAAACCAGTCTACTACAGTAGGACCCCAGTATCCGCTGGGGATTGGTTCCAGGACTTCCCGTGGATAATGAAAACTGTGGATAAGAGAGAACACCTGCCCACCCACCTCCAAACTGCTGTTTTATGCCAGTAGCTTGCTTTATCACTGCTGTTTTGAGACAGTAGCTTGCTTTGTGGCTGCTGATTGTGACAGTAGCTTGCTTTACCGATGCTATTTGTGATAATAGCTTGCTTTGGGGCTGCTGAATTGTTTAATTTTTTTCCTCTGCCAACTGTGGATAATTGAATCAGTGGATAATGAATCAGTGCATACGGAGGTCCTACTGTACTTTTAAAGGCAAACCCACAAAGAAAATACATTGCTGTAATCTACAGCCTTGGGATCTAGAGGCATGGGATACTTGAGCAGCACTAAACCTTAACCAGAAAGGGTACAGATGTTGACATCCAGGTCATGCAGATTGTACGAGACAATGTTGGCTCCAAGAGCATCCCCAGGCTGCATTTTTGCTCTTTCGGAGGTTTCAATCACGGGCAAATTGTTCCTTTGCAAAGCAAGGGCTTCG
The DNA here is from genome assembly GCA_029282475.1 of Phrynocephalus forsythii. Taxonomy (NCBI): domain Eukaryota; kingdom Metazoa; phylum Chordata; class Lepidosauria; order Squamata; family Agamidae; genus Phrynocephalus; species Phrynocephalus forsythii. Next base: position 99,706,264 of record JAPFRF010000006.1, read on the forward strand.
TTTCTTGATGCACAATTGATACCTTTCTTTTCTGTCTAAAATCAAAAGTCTATTGTGCTAAAAGCAACCTGGCTACCTATAAAACTACCAAATTTGTTGGAGAATTGGGAGAGAGGTGAGCCACATGTGGCTGGAGGCGGGGTGAGAAAAAGGAAGAAGAGAAGGCTTCCGTTTCTAGCAAGCACCTTCTAATTAGTATTAATTTATTCTCAATGTTAACTTACTAGGGTTTATTTTGCTCTATTGGCACTGAGTACAAAGCAATCAATCATTTGTTTGCTTCCGCTCAAGACCTGCAATTAAATAAGGAACCCTTCAATGTAATGACGATGGATCTAGTCATTAACCTCCACACACAGTCCACTTGCAAAAGCTGCCTTTTTGCAGTATACACAGAGCCCAGATAGGGGAGCTCCCTCCCCACAGATGCTACCTTTTTAAGGGTAAGCTCATTTCACGGGTGGTTTTAAGTTCACAAATCGTTTGTGCAGAAATAGCAGGCAACGTGTCGTTTCACAAGAAGAAATAACAAGTGCTGAGTATTTGAGGGGGGAAATGCAAATGAAATAAATTTTGGAACGGGGATATTTTAAACATTCATAGGTTCCTTACATGATCTTCTGGCATGGATGTACTTAGATATAAGGTTACTTTAGTCCTTGTCATTACCTTCCCATCTCATTTTCCCATTTCTCTCTGGACCATGGGAAGCCCGAGGGTCTAGGATTGAGGTTCCTTAGAGAAGCCCATCTAAGAGAATACTCGGTAGAAGAGTCCTTTACAAAATGAGTTATTGGAGTCTAAGGCTGGAAAAAAACATCACAAATAGCCAACAGAGATGGGCACGAACTTCGTGTTCAGCAATTTGTGTTGGTTCATTTTTTTTGGCTGAACATATGTCCAGCACTTTCCAGCCCTGCTTCTTCTGGTGGGTGACCACCCAGAGGCAGTGCCCCAGGTCCCCTGCCCCACCTCCTCCGGGTGCCCGCTGGAGGAGGTGGGGCTGGGAACCAATGAAAAATGAACTGGCAGAAACTGCTGAACTGGCGGTTTGTGCCCGTATCTCAATAGCCCCAATCAGAGCTGGAAGCACATTAATGCTGCAGAGAGATGGCACTGGCAAGTGTTTCAATGCTTGCAGAATCAGATTCAAAAGGAATACTAGGACATTTATTTACAGTGGACCCTCACATAACAGTTTGTATAACATACAATCTGTACAACATAAAAAATTCCGAAGATAGGGGAATTTTGCGTAACAGAATTATCTATAGGGTGAATCTGTACAACATAAAAATGGTCGCAATTAGGGATTACTCTGTTTTCAATGCATTCCTATGGGAAATTTTTATAAAGGAAAATTTGCTTAACATAATTTCATTTGGAATGAATTAATTCCTTTATACAAGGTATCACTGTATTTATTTAAGACTTTCCCCCTGCCTTTCTCCTAAAAAGGATCCAAGGCATCCTGTGTTTAAGTCCTCAAGGTAAATCACCAAAGAAAGCAAGGGAAGCTTATATTGGACATTCAGATGTTCACATTCATTAAGAATTTCCTTCTTCTAGTCATAGGCTTTCTCTAACATTTCCTCTCATCCAGTTTTACTAAGATGTTGTCCTTTTACATTACCATCATGTTCCCAACCTCTCATCTTTTCGTTGGTGGATGTTAAATATAGCAACATTTAAAACAAAACATCAACAATTTGCAAAAGAAACACACACACAAATATTTACCTGATCCATTGCTTATAATCAAAGCAATATATGTACATTTATATAAATAACATATTAGGACCTCAGTATCCACAGGTTCCATGCCTAAGATGCTGAAAAAATGCAGAAGCATCAATGCTATGCACTGTCTATTGGCCAATTCTGGTAAATACACCAGAAATTCATATGAAGACATATTTCTGATGATTTTTAATTACAGTAATGCCTCTTAAAGGTGAATTTAATTCATTCTATGAGGAGTTTTGTTTTATTAAAAATTCATCTTGCAAAACACAGTTTCCCATAAGAATTGTTGTTTTTTTTTTAATTTCACAATGGTTTTTCGTCTAGCGAGGCATCACATAGGGAATTTTTGTTATACGAAGCAACCCTATTCCTACAAATTTTTCGCCTTATAGGGCAATCATCTTAAGAGGTGTTACTGTAGTATTTTCAGATAGAGGATAAATGAATCAGTGGATATTGATCCTGCAGACAGGTGGGTCCTGGCGTGTATACATACCAATGATTTTGTTAATTGTTTTAAATGCATTATAAAGTGTTCTGTGTGTTGCAAGTACTCTAAAACAGCAAGATATAACTTTATTATTTTACTGTTTATTATAGCAATAATGTTGATACAATACAGTAAATCTCAAATCTTTTGAATTTCACACAGAAATCGTATTCCTTTAGGATTTTTTTGTTTTGTTTTTGTTTTTGTTTCCGTTTCTTAGTAGTCTAAATTCTTACCTTCTTTCTGGCTGCCTGCAGCACTCTGCTGTTGTAACAAACTTTGACTGTACAAGGTTGGCAGTGCCGCTGCAGCGTACTGCTGGATTCCTGAGTAGGCTTGGGTGAGGGCATCCATTGTGCCAGCTGTACCGTTCGTCAAGCCCGTTGCACCGAGTCCTCCGTTCAGGGCGGCCATACCTGAGAGCATTTGAGCAACTTTACAAAAAACCCAACAATAGAGAAAAGAAATTGCACTTATTCATTAGTGCTTTCCAAACATTGTTGGCATTAATACGACACCGATGACAATGGCTGTGCATGCAGATTCAGACACTTCACCAGAGAATGGAGGCACGGAGAGAACGGTAGCAACAGCGACGTTGAAATGAAAAGCACACACCGAAACTTTGGTTAAGAATGACTTTTAGCGGCCACTCGGTTTCACATGCAAGCTGCTCCTGGCAAGTAGTGAAGGTCATCGGAACAAACACTCAACTGCAGCTGTGTTTTTATGGGGTACTGAAAAACCACAGGGGGAGCGGAAGATCACAGGGTTCATGTGAACATGGATCTGTCAGGAAGAGAGCTGCCAGCCTAACATTCTGGGTGAGATGCTAGCTTTGTGCGTGGAGGGCCTTAAACCAAAAAACCAAGCCAACCTGGCTTGGCTAGTAGAACGAAGTGGAACACCTCAAAGACAGTTGTGAAGAGTACAGCAACAGCATGTCCTTGGGAGTGTAGAAGGTTCCAAGTTAAGTATCTGGGATTTCAATGTATGAAGATCAGACATAAAAACTGTAGGGGAGGGCACGTCTGCTGGAGACTCTGCACAGCTACATGTCCAGTGTCAAAGCACTCTCCAGCAATTCTCCAGCGTGTGTATGTACAAGTTCCACTTGTTTAAGCTGCAGGCAGATGAGCCAAACAATGCATTGAGGATGAAGGCAGCTGTCACAATTTGTTTTTCTTTTGCAAACTCCACATATCCTGCCTGGTCGCATGAATTTTGCTTCGAGCAGACCACCAGATGACTGAGAATGAAGGGGCGAAGAACCTGTGGAGAATTTTTAGCGCAACAGCAAGGTGCGGGCAAAGGGCTAAGAAAAAATGACAGCAAGTCTGTGATAAGCTGCTATCAGTCAGAGTAGGCAATGGCACACAAGGATCAACAGTTTGGAAGTTTGCCAGTTGGTATGCATGGCACCCCAGATGCCACACCTTGCCTTGCCCTGTCTCCCCAGTTGGATTCCCCCACTCAAGAGTTTGGAGCATGCCTCTCTCCTCTTTGCCTGTTTGACCAGTCTTTGGCAGAAGCACAGGCTTCCCTGCCCTCTCTCCTTGATGGGTTACCCACACAGAACAAGGAGGCAGGCCAGGGAAACCCATGCTCCTGCTGGGAACTTGTCAAACAGCTGAAGAAGAGGAGGGCATGAGTAAACAATGCAGGGCATGAGTAAAGTGGATAGAGAGACACTCTTCTCCCTCTCAGAAAATACCAGAACTAGGGGACATCCGCTCAAACTGAGGGTTGGGAGAGTGAGAACAGACAAAAGAAAATATTTTTTTACCCAGCGTGTTGTTAGTCTGTGGAACTCCCTGCCACAGAATGTGGTGATTTCATCTGGCCTGGATGCCTTCAAAAGGGGATTGGACAGATTCCTGGAGGAAAAGTCCATCACAGGTTACAAACCATGATGGAGATGTGTAATCTCCAGGCTTAAAACCAGGGTACTTCAAAGGCCAGATGCAGGGGAGTGGTATCAGGAGACAGATATCTAGTCTCGTGCGCTCCCAGACGCATCTGGTGGGGCCACTGTGAGATATAGGAAGCTGGACTAGGTGGGCCTTTGGCCTGATCCAGCATGGCTCTTCTTCTGTTCTTAAGTTCTTATGTTCTTAGGACCCACAATGAATGGGTCATTGGCCAGGGAAGCAGGTGAAGGGAATGTGCAGCGCTTGTGGTGCCGTGCATATGAAATGACACAAACCTCTGGACCGAGCTCTGTGCCCATCTCTATTTGTGAATGGCTTGTTTAAATTCCTAATAAGTGCATCTCCTTTCCAACTGAGGGTGGTGAGAATTTGCTTTGTTAGCACTCTAACTATTTTAATGCATATTTAATGTGTATCATCCATTTGTTTACACCTCTGCGTAACCTAGAACATAGCTGTATTGTAGCAGTATTCCACATTTATGCTGCAACACACTTTGCAAATATAACTATTAAAAAGTTACACAAAAGTGCACACAAAAATGCATACTTTGGGGGAAGTGTCCATAAAATGCGTATGTGAGGGAACTGTACAAAAATAATTACAAAACTTCATGTGGTCTTAAATGTGACAAACAGATGCAGAAAGAGGAGGGAATATATATATATATATATAATGTTGGGGTGGTGGAGGAAAGAAAATGGAAAGCTGGGGGTGGGGCACTGAAGTTTGCAGAGATCCAGTCTCTAGCATTTCCAATAAAAAAGTGATCATGGTTGTTGGAGGCTTCTCCAGAAATTGACTCAGGCAATAGAAGCCTAAATAAGCCAAAGATCTTGCCAGCTATAAGGAAGCCTTATATGTCAACATCTAAAAATAATTTTAAAAAGAGGTATACTTTGAACTATTTTGACATAAAGGAAGTGCCTTGGGGGAGGAGGGTGTTCTCGCTTTGTAATGGTCCGCTAAAAATCAAATGAAATCTGAGCAGCGTCACAGCACTAATTTAAACACGATGATTAGCCGTTGACAACAGGCACTTCTGAGCCATCCTGGAAAAGACAGGAAAGGGACAGGACAACCTAATTGTTCTCCTCGCTCCCCAGTCTCTTTCTAATTAGCTATTGTATGTGAATTCTAGGACAGCATACCCTGAAGAGGATTTTTAGAACAAGGGGACCCTTACGTGATTAGACTGTGCCTGTTGATAGGCTTTCTGAAATTAGAACCATTCAAGCAATACTTGTGCTCAGCTGGGATGTGGTATCATAGAATCATAAGGTTGGAAGAGACCTCAAGGGCCATCCAGTCCAACCCCCTGCCATGCAGGAATCCCCATCAAGGTACAGTACTCCTGACAGATGGCCATCCAGCCTCTGCTTAAAAACCTCCAAACAAGGAGACTCCACCACCCTCTGTGGCAACTTATTCCACTGCTAAACAGCTCTAACCGTCAGGAAGTTCTTCCTAATGTTCAAATGGAATCTCTTTTCCTGTAGTTTGAAACCCATTGCTCCGAGTCCTAGTCTCTGAAACCATGGAAAACAAGCCAGCCCCCATATTCGATAGGACATCCTTTCAAATATTCCACAACTCTTCAGTACTAGGGATGTTTTTCATCTTATTGCTTGAGGGGTCGTGGTAGGAGTGGACCTGTAATCGGGTAGAGAAGAAACTCTGAAGAACCATCTCTGCCCATTGTCTGTTATGCCATCTTGTTATTTAGTAGCTAAGTTTAAAAATACAGGGATTCAGAACCATAGCAAGGTTGGAGCAGAACTGGGGTTTATCTCAGAGAGTGTCCTAGGGAAATAGTGAGTGACAGCTGGCACTGGGAGTTCGACTACCCACTGTGGTCCAGAAGGCCCCTTCCAATTCTGCTGTTAGTACTATTATTATAACATGACATATTGGCAATTGCACCTTCACTTTTGATTGACCCTACCATGTGTCCATAATAATGTTGTTTAGCATAGTAAATAATATCAGACTAGGCCCACTGAATCCACTGGAATTTAATGAGTTAACTCCTCTGCAATAGCTGCCTAGATGCCCTAAGCACATCCGATCTCGCCCGATTTCGGAAGCTAAGCAGGGTCAGCCCGGGTTAGTAGTTGGATGGGAGACCACCAGGGAATACCAGGTGCTGTAGGCACTTGGAGTAGGAACTGGCAAGCCACTCCAGTATTCTGCCAAGAAAACTCCATGGACATGGAGTCATGAAGAGTCGGTCACGACTGTAATGACACAACACACACACACTACTTCTCTGCAAGTTCCATACATTCTAATGGGCCAACTCTAATTGCCACTTCCTCTGTCATCGGTCACAGAATCCTCTCCAAATGACAACTCGTTACTAGAGGGAGAGGAGGAAATCATTCTTACAGGCTAAATGAGGAATGGACCCAGGCTTGAATTGGATCTTGGTGGAATGCTCTTTGGTGGCCGACCTCTTAACAATATTGCAAAAACATTTGTGATCAGAACTGGTTAGCTGGACCGTGAGCTACCATTTGAAAATTTCCCAGATGTCTTAGAAAGACGGCGCATCAGAGATACCGAAGGAGACTGAAACGATGGCTCAGGCCTGGTCTGGAGGCTGGAAAGTCAGCATGATGGTGGATCCCAGTAACTGTCTGGGAACATGGAATGTTTATACTATATATGAGCTATTGGAGATGTACTAGTGCATAACATTTGCAAAATCTCAACTGAAGAAGAAAGAGTAGCAGTTACTGTTGGACTCAGTGGTGTGTGTGTGTGTGTGTGTGTGTGTGTGTGTGTGTGTGTGTGTGTGTGTGTGTGTGTGTGTGTGTGTGTGTGTGTGTGTGTGTGCATGTGTTTCAAAATAACTGCTCCTATATATAATCAAAGTATGTGTGGAATTCATCAGTTTCATTTGATTTAGAAAAGCAAAATCCACTGAAGCAAAATCCACTTGCCAGAAGCAAGACCTTCCCCTATACGAGGGGACCCATGCAACCTCCCACTGTGCTTTCATGGACATACAGCTGGTCCTTCACATCATAAAAAGTGTCACATTTCTCCAAAGTCTTCACAAGAACAAGAGGTTTACAAGACGAAAGAAAGGACAAAGACAAGTAGACCACCATGCAGAGAACAGAAGCAAGCAAGTATACTGAGGAGGACATCCATTCATCTGGGTACAGGTGGTGAGATTAAAGGCCAGCAATGCATGAATACATTCCTTGCGTTGCTGGACAATAGGTGAGGTGTAAAAGCATCAAGAATGTCTGAAGGGAGTAGGGGAGAACAGCTAAAGATATCACTCCCAAATCATAGCCTTTGCATAACAGAACAGAGTGGGACCATTCCCTTATGGCAGTGGTGTCCAAACTTTGGCCCTCCAGATGTTTTCGACCACAACCCCCCACAGTCCTTTGTCACTGGCCATACAGGCTTGGAATTCTGGGAGCTGTGGTCCAAAACATCTGGAGGGCCAAAGTTGGGATAACCCTTGCCTTATGGTAATTGGTCTTCAACAGCAAAAATGACAAATGGTGGGCATGCTCGCCAGCTGATTGGCTAGGGCCACCAATGCGCCACACTTTTAGGGCCATCAGAAAGTGGCTTGTTCCTGGATTCTTACACAGAAACTAATTTCTTTACACCCCTGTTAAGGTTACCATGTTCATGCAAGGCAATATGGTCTGCCTTGTTTCCTTTAAGCATGACAGCCTGTTCTGAAATGTAGAGTTAACTATGTCACTGAACATAGACCTAAGGCATATAATGGCTGAAATCCTTTTGCACAGTTATGGGAAACAATGTAAATCAAATTGCAATTGGGTTACGCATGCCAAGTCATAAGATTTGTTGTCGTGCTTTGAAGTGGCTTCCGGCTAATGGTGACCTTATGAATGACCAGTCTCCAAAAATGTGGTGTTATGTTAAGATATTTCTCAACTCGCAGCAATTTCCTTTCAAAGGTTTGGCTGTTTCCCTAACAGAGCAACCATAGTCCCGATCATTGTTTATGTAATCTAGAAATGAGGACATGATCATGTGAAGAAGAAGATCACTTTTTTGTGAGAGAAACTGGATTTAAAGGCTCAGCTACATTGTAAATAAAGGCATAAAACCTCAAACCTGATTTTGTTAAATAAGGCATAAAGAGGGTGTTTTAATATTTTCCATGGTTCCTAGTTTTCTGCATGATCATCACCATCATTGTTGTTGTTATTGCTGCTGTTTTTTATTCAATTTGTATATCACTCTTATTTCTGGGTATCTCTTTTTTTTCTTCTTTAAATGCCATGTCCTCATAGAATATTGGCAATCAATAGGATGACCTGGTTTTTATCTAAAGCAGTGGTTCTCAACCTGTGGGTCCCCAGATGTTCCTGGACTGCAACTCTCAGAAGTCTTCCTCACTAGCTGAGCTGGCCAAGATTTCTAGGAATTGCAGTCCTGGAACATCTGGGGACCCACAGGTTGAGAACCACTGATCTAAAGCTATTCTAACTAGAAAAGCTGTGCTCACTGCAAACCATGAACTTAAATTCTTCAGCCAGGATGTTTTTCTACACCCCAGCCCATGCTTCCCATCTATTTGTCGTTGAAGGATAACCTGCAGCAGATGGTATTTGTTATTGAGTATTATGTGACTGAAATACTGTAATTTTCTTCTCTTTACAGTATTGAGAATTTCTAGCTTTTTATGCATGTACTGAAATATGGTCACATTAGTGACTTTGGCTGACCAAGGTATTGTCAGAATTGTCTGTATCTCTTATTAGGAAAGGGAAAGGGCTAAGGACTCCCTCCTCTCTCCTTGTTGCTTCTCCAAATTATTGCCTTAGAAATTGGTTTTCCTTTTAACAAATGCAGTCCCTGGTGTTTGCAAATCCCATGGAAATCAATGGGTCTCACATTAGTCAGGATTATTTGCATATGTGTGCCTGCTCTTAAGCATGACTGTGATTAGATTCAGTCCAGTAACTAATCCAATAACTTTAGTTGTAGCATATCTAAAGGGCAGCTCACATGTTATGGGGCATATCTACCCTATACATAGCAAGGAAGCAAGAGAACCAAGGGTTCGTATGCTTCTTGCCTACTCATTTTACCTCTTTGCCACAAAAAGGGTCTAGCAGGCAGCTATGCAGGATGTAATAGTGTTTGAATATATGCCTACAGGTCCCAGTTCATACAAAACATGAGATATGTGAGTGGGGGTTGCTGTACACCTTGAGAAAATTTCTCATGCCCTTTGCGTCCAACATGTACGTGGCTGGTCTCAGGGCCTCTGACATTTGAGACACAAGATAGACTGAGAAGCTAGGGGTGGGGTTGGCGTATGTGTGCAAGTGAACCGAGATCCTTGAGATGATGTGGATAGCAAACCCAGTTTGACAAAGTGAGACTTGATAATCACGGGAAGACACACAAAAACAATGTCCCTATTGTGTGCCACTCAATGAGAGACTCCATTGTCAAGAAGGTTAAACACAAATGCTACACAACTGCTAACTACAAGGCATACAGAGGAGAGGGACACATATCACAATGCTTTTTTTTTTTTTTTTTTGGAGAAATGCAGCCTATATGCCATTGATGCCTGGTCTATGGAACTCCCTCCTGGAAGAAGTGGTGACAGCTGTCAGCCTTAACAGCTTTAAGAAAGGATTAGACAAGTTCGTGGAGAACGGGGGTATCAATGGCTATCATTATGGATGCCTAAGGACAATCTCCGGGTTGGAGAGAAAGACAGGATGTCTCTCAATGCCATTTGGGGGGAATCATAAGCAGGTGAAGACATCTGCTTGGGAATACCCTGAAGCGAATGGTGAGCCGCTGTGTGAGACAGAATGCTGGACTGGATGGGCTATGGCCTGTTCCAGCAAGGCTGTTGATGTCCTTCCATTCACATTTATGTACACTCTTATCATCTCTAGTTTGTGAATCTGGTGGGTTCGAGTCTAATCAGTGGTTCTGGGTGGGATGGCTGCATTAGTCTGCTTTTACTTGTAAAAATAAAAAAAATGAAAGTTGGCTTTTGATAGATTAATAGCTTTCTGAGAACAAAAGCCTTCACAAATTACAGTCCATTTTCTCAGATACATGATGGCAACCCATGAAAGCTCACAGAGAAATATATCTGTGAGCTTTCCGGTACTATAAGAGTTTTGTTGTTGTTGTTGATCTAGATTAGCTTTAGCTTTGTTACTTGCTTTTAATTGTTGTAATTGTTTTACTCAGTTATATTCTCTGTTGTAAACCGCCCGGACTTCCTTCGGGAAGACGGGGGTATATAAGCCCAATAAATAAATAAATAAATAATAAATAAATAAAATTAGAGATGGGCACAAAGCGATTTGGTCCAATTTGTCCAACTTTGTTCCCATGTATAAATTTGGATGAAGTGGGCCAAATCTCTTCTTGCCCATCTCTATTATATATCTTATCATTGGACAGTTTTAACTGCTTTCCTGAGGAAAGACAATAGCATAAAGGTCACCATCACTGATTACCTCTGTTGAACTCAAGGCTGGATATATTGGCATATACTCGTGTGTCTTGTTTTGCAGGTGAGTCTTGCTTTAAATGCAACACAAAAGAGGATGAAGCATCTTGTAGAACTGGATCAAGAAACCAAAACATTGGCTTCACGGACATACTGTACACTAGACTTGCTTTGGGAAAACTTCCAAAACCCTCTATTTAACAATTCTTAATGCTTTTTTTTTTTTTTTTTTTTTTTTGCTTTCAGTGGAGTATATATGTAAAGTTTGACTTTATCTAAGGAAGTTGGCTCACCTTTTCTGCTGGGAATATGGGAAATACCAAGAATAGGGCTGATAGATTGAGTGATATTAGGGGTTCTGCAGCTCCAATATATGTCAGGCTTCACCAAGCAAAACCCTGAAAGGACCTGAAAGTATTCCTCTCTAGATCATGGGTTGTCTATTCTCCTGATTCTCATAGTGCTGTTCTACTGACCTATCTCTCAAAGGCAAATGCCTTTGTCCAGTTCCTGTCTGGGGTTGCCAAGTTCACAAAAACACTTCTTTTAACAAATAATAGCATACAGTAACCCCCCGCCAATCACGGAGGTTAGGGACCCACCCCACCCGCGATGCATGAAAATCCACAATATGTGGAAGCGGGTGGGGTGGGGGCGGGGGGTGATTGCACAGTGCACCACGGCGGCAGGGGGATCTTACCTCACGCCACCGCCGCCGCCGCCGCCCTGCCCGCGCGGCCCTGAGGCTTCTCCGGGGTGCGTGGGTGGGCCGCGAGGAGCGACCGGATCGCTCCTCGCCACCCCCCATGCGGCTCCGCGACCTCCCAGAAGGGGCAGGGGAGCCGCAGAGAGCGACCGGATTGCTTCCGGCGGCCCCCCACCCGGCTCAGAGGCCTCCCAGAAGGGGTGGAGGGGCCGCGGAGAGCAATCGGATTGCTCCCGTCGAGCTCCCCGCCTGGCTTGGAGGCCTCCCAGAAGGGGCGGGGGGCGCGGAGAGCGATCGGATCGCTCCCGGCGGCTCCCCCGCCCGGCTTGGAGGCCTCCCAGAAGGGGGGGGGGGTGGGGAGAGCAATCAGATCGCTCCTGGTGCCCCCCCTGCCTGGCCCGGAGGCCTCCCAGAGGGGCCTGGGGGGCAGCGGAGAGTTATCGGCCCCAAGGCTTCCCCGGGGTGCGTGGGAGGGCCGTGCAGAGCAACCCGCCCCCCTGGTTCCGGTACTGTGGTCCCGTGATGTAGTGGGACTGCAATACCGGAACCATGAAATGGCAGGGGGTCACTGTATTTAAGTGTATGCTGAAAGCCATAAACAGAATCACTGGCTATTAGCAAGCATATTATTGTCATGCTTTTCCAGACTTAACAACTATTTGCAGAAAGTATGAGCTCCTGCTGCTGCTATGATTTCTAAAAACTGATGCTGTTTGCTTTCAGTGATAGCAGCAGTCCTATTTCTCGGTTCCCTGTCCACCTGGAAGACATAACTGTTTTTATGACCTCTTAGATTAGAATACAATACTCTTATAATTGGGATTGCTTCTTAAGGATCTCTTCTGGCTAGCCAACTCCAAACCTAGGATTGTAGTTGCTTACATAAACAGAACGGAAGAGCCATCAAGTACACTTCTCTTTTACTCCAGCTGTTTCCCCATTGCATGATCTCACAACCAGTAATACTATGGACTTCTGATGTGGAACTTTCCCAGAACAGGGGAGAGAGACACTTACACAATTTCCCTTGGGGCCATCAAATATTAGCCCCAAGAATATGGACATCATGCAAGGACAGGGACAGTATGGTGAAAAAAATACTAGCATTTGCATTGTACGGGACCTTCAACAGGCCCAGTTCCATTTTGGCTTTGCTGCTGTTGATGCCCAGAATACAAACTTGTCACTTTCACCAGGCAGTTTTGCTTTCAAATGGCACATTCAATCTATCAGAGCTGTTAATGTTCCTACGGTGATGACAGGGAAATTGCTGGAGTGTCCACCACAGCAATAAATACTCACTGTTTACGGTACCTGCTAGTGCATTAATATTATTCAATCCAACAGTGGCTCCAGCCAGTCCTTGGAGAGTCCCGAGGGAAGTCAAAGAATTCATGGCCGCCCCAGCTGTTGAATTGGCCGTTGATGCAGCCACTGGAAGAGGCAAGGAGGCTATTAGGTGGATATCACAAATGTCCTATGGAACATCACAAATGTCCTAAGGAACTAGTGAGTGAATAGATCTGACATTCTCCATGTCATGAAACGAACTCAATAATTTGAAGAGAATGTGCCTCATAAATTCGCTTTTGTTTCTCTGATTTGTTTTGCTAGTCATCAAATTGTATACTTGCAGCAGGTCTTATTTTGGTCAGGCGTTTATAGGATTGCACAGTTGATCTTTGGTTCTAATCCATAATCTGTCATATGTCAGGGGACAGCTTTCTTATATTTAGCTGTGCTTTCAAATGAAGTTCATGTATAAGGCATTCTTAATTATGTCTTCAGTGGCCACAATCCTGTTGTGTAGTTGCACCAATGCCAGGGCAATGATGTAATTCTCAGTAGCAAAGTGATGTCAATGAATGGGTTCCCAGCAGGATTTCACATTATGCACCAGTTGGGTGGCTTGATGCATCACCAGGAACTTAAATATACTCTTGTTAGTAAATGGCAATATGCCACTCTGTGTTACCCCAGTGCCCTTCTGCCTGCATCACTGTGATACAGGATTTTGGTCATGTGCCAAAACTGATGAATTGAAACAGCACATTTTAATGTGAGTAAAATAGCACCCAAACAATCATTGCTTATTTCTGGCTAATTCCAACCCCATGGTGCTACCAGGACAAGAAATACCAAATTCTTCACGCAATGTTTTAAAAGGGGAGAGCTTCTGGTGAATAGAGCAGAGGTTTATTCCCCAGACACTGGCATAAAGCATTCAACAGAAACCATAGCACATGATACTTTTCTCAGGATTCTACAACTTTAGGGGAGAGAATTCGTAATGATAAACAAGTCTCGTGTACAAATTTTCAATAAAGCAGTTTTGCAAGGTACAAGATACAGAAGTCCAAACTGGTGGTATTCAACAATCATGACCACTTTAAACAAGTAGAAGCCCCCAGTGGCAGGGAGGAAAAAAGCCACGTTGACATCAAAAAGTGCCAAACTGATTGAAATCAGCCTTTACACCATGTTGATTTATTTAAAAATAATCCTAGACAGTGGGTTTATAAAAATGAATAAATTACAAATTGCTGCTTTCCTGACCTCCCAGATCAACAAGATACAGAACATCTGTGATTCTGAACTGAGTAACCTCACAACAGCACTTAACAAACTGTTGGTATTTGTGTCTGGGTTGTTGAGAAACATGATGTACTGATACCACGATGCCTTTTAGCAACATTTCTTCCATGCTGTCTTGTCCCACCATTGGTTATCCTAATTGGTTGCAAAAAAGATGCAATATATATATCGACGGGAGAGGTTTGCCTTCAAGAATTATTATGAGTGCTTTGTCTTGGTCACAACATATTGAACATTCCTCCCTTTTGTGCTGGGAATATCATCCTTACCATATAAATCTCTGAACATCAATATGCTACAAGGCTACCATCCAGGAAGCTAGTGAGTGCTGGAGCAATGAATGAGCCGTGACTGCATCATTTGTGTGTTAAAAAAAGGTACATTCTGGCAGCAGTGAATTAGATTCCTACAGCCTGTCATCCTAGTTTTCCAAATACAGATGTTCTTTTATTTTTATTTTGAAATGGGCACGTCCTCCCATTGACCCTCTTCTCCCATCCAGGTATTGCCCGGAGATGAGGAAGAACTGAGACAGAATGATAAATGATTAAGACTGATTCTATGTTCTCTTGGACCAAAAGATGATTTTTTTTCATATTTCCCAGCAGCCCAAGAACAAATTCCCCTTAGGGCAATGCTGAAGGGGAAGGGCGTGGCCAAAGAGCTGTTTGTTGTTATTATTGTTGTGTTATAATGAAAACCATTGGATGAACCTGATGTCCAATTTTGCATTTCTGATGGCTTAACTCTATTGACTCCATTTGGCATTATGATCAACTGGGAGTGATGGGGGTTGCAGTCCAACCAAGAGACCATCAGCTTTGGGAAACCTGGAGAATATTCATTGGTACTGGCGGTGTGTCTTTCCAGTTCTACCTGGCGATGGTAGGGAACAGAACTTGGGAACTTCTATACGGAAGGCATCAAGTCTACTATGAGGCTATAACCCTTCCCCTGAATAAAAGAAGGGTCTCTCCTTATCAGACTCTGGCCATCTAGATTCTGAATAAGTGGCTCAAAGAAATGAAACACATCTAGGCATTTTTTTATTTTGAAAGCTGGTTCAAAATGAGTTAGAGTAGACCATTGCTCCAAACATCTCAATTAGAGGTGGGCACGAACCTCGGTTCATAGGTCTGTGCCTGTTCATGCTGGGAATACTAAAATGCTGGCAATTTAGGCAATAAAGGCAGGTAAAGAAGTTCCCTGTGGTGGTGGTTGTAATCTCATGATGCCAAAAGGCTGAAATAAAACAACACAGAGAAGAAAATGGCCAACATAGGTGCCGCCTAAAAGGTCATCTCCTTTTTATTTGAAAGCTGGTTTTGTAAGTGCTAATAGTAGCTGGTAACAGTCTTTCTTTGCTGTTCATCCACTATTGTTTTTAAATCAAGATGGATTGCTTGCCTTTACAGCACTGATGTAAGCTGGTTCTATGTGTCAACGTGCACATTTCATGGAAAAGGGTTTCCTTTGCTTACCTTTGCCTTGGGATCTTTTAAATAAAATAAGCAAAGGGTCGCTAACCTCATTGGACAGTTTCTCTTGTTCTCAGCTGGCAGGCTCCAAATGACTAATGCCCCTATTATACTATAGTGCCTTTCTAAACCCGTTGTTAATTAGCATTTGATGGATTAGACATGCTTCCCTATGATGGAAATCATCCACGCTCAGAAAAATGTAAAATTTACTCTTTTTTGGATTATATATCAACACATGGCTAAAACAGATAGATAGATAGATAGATAGATAGATAGATAGATAGATAGATAGATAGATAGATAGATAGATAGATAGATAGATAGATAGATAAGATTTTAACAAGGTATAATTTTGGTGGCACAAATGCACCTTATAGAAAACACTCCTTCAGAAGTGCAGTTTTATTAAACTTTACATTAATTCAGACTGCTTATCACTCACTCTCTTACTTCTGGTCAATGCTTCTTAGAAATTGGTGAGGTGTAAAAGGTAGCAGGCCGACCGTGTGTGCAACCAAATTGATGGTGGCATTCTATGGCCTATAATAAACGGAACATGCCCAAAACAGACCTGTGCTATTAATCTGTGCAGGCATTGGCTTTCTGTCAATCTTTAGAATATCTTTACCTTATTTCTGTGGTGTCCACACAGAGAGCTTCATACAAAGCAGCATCAATTAATTCTCAACTTTGGATATTTAAAATCCATAGGAGTGTCTTCAGCATTCTGTTGTGATCACGCGGCATCAGAAAATGGATGACAGTGATAGCTCACCACTGGGTGGGAGGTAGCCCCCCACTAAATTTAGGGGCGAGGCACCCCTGAATTACATTCGCTGATCTGCCCATGTAAAAGTGAAAAGCTGGATGCCTTCTTAACATCTTGAAGCCTACTGATAATTTTTATATTTATATCTAGATTACAAGGTGCAATAAAATAAGTGTAAACCTGTTATTTATGCAGCAAAATATTTCCAGACTACTCAGAAGAATTAAATGCAAGATTTGGGGTGGGCAGAGGTAAAACCCTATCATTTCCCATGATGCACTATTTATGTTGCTTCATTTAGAAAACTTCCATATAGGTAAAGGGATTTTTTGGGGGGGGGGGGGTCATTTTTTGAAAGCAAATTATGGATTGCATAATAGACGTAATGCCCTACAATACAATGTCACTGTGGCCAGCTTGAACTGCATATTGGAGAGGTACTGTGCTAAAATGAAAAAGAAAAGCAAAAACCTTTCTAATGTCATCGCATCCAAGATTTTCTGTAAAAATGGCTCATGTTACAAAGAACTCACAATTCAAAGAACTCACTAACAAAGGCAACCTTTTGAGCTACAGATAACATAATGAATAACCCATAAATCTGTTCCTCCCAAGGGAGAGGAACAGAAATTCTCTCCTTATAAACCCATGGTTTTTTTTTAATTTTTATTTTATTTCCCCCCTCAAAACTGACAAACTGGTCAAGAATGCCTGAGACCATGCCCTCCATTTATCTGAAAGACTGAGTAAATCAATTGCTGCAAAACAGGCATTGGCTTCTTTTATTAATGAGGTCTAAAGGTTTAAAGCAGTGGTTCTCAACCTGTGGGTCCCCAGTTGTTCCTGGACTACAACTCCCAAAAATTCCTGGCCAGCTCAGCTAGTGATGAAGAGAAGACTTCTGGGAGTTGCAGCCCAGGAACATCTGGGGACCCACAGGTTGAGAACCACTGGTTTAAAGGATAGTTGCCAACCAGATCGAGAAATCAGTGATTTTGAGCTGTAGGCAGGGATCCTAGTGCTGCTCACCGGTATGGCTAGAAAATGGAAGATGCTTTCCTAACAGGTGCAGAAAGGCGGACAGTCGCTGACTGTGAAACGAAAGTGTTTCTTTTGTTTTGTTTTGTGCCCGTCTGTATTTTTCAGTGCTTCCCTCCCCCCCTCCCCCTCCAGCTGCTGCTGCTGAATGATGCCGACCAAAAGAGGCGAGGCTCAGAAGCACCAAATATCTGTTTGGTCAAAAAACAAACCAGTACTGGTTTGGCAGTTCACGCCTATCTCTACTCTGGACTCTCAAAACATCCTTGTCAATTCCTTTTACTGATGTATGTATGTATGTATGTATGTATGTATGTATGTATGTATGTATGTATGTATGTATGTATGTACAGGATGGGTGGATGGGTTGATTATCTACTCTATATTATAATGCCATAGGTGCAATAGAGATATTATGGTGTGTGTGTGTGTGTGTGTGTGTGTGTGTGTGTGTGTGTGTGTGCGCCCGCGCATGCCCACACAGGCTGACCACTAGGTGCACAGGTGTGATCCGATATATGTTGTTCTCTGTTCCTTATCTGCCACAAACACCCACACCTGCAGATGCTATAAAATTACATTTCAATTTCCTAGCCACATTAATTGCAGTTCATTTTCAGTCATTAAATTAGACAGCCAAGATGTGCTCTCCCATCATAAAGCTAAAAAGCAAAGCATGCAGCTTATATACTGCCGCATGGCGCTTAAAGCACTCTCTCAGCTGTTTTACAAGTAATTATGCAGACTACACTTGGCCACCTGCCCAGCAAGATGGATACCTGTTTTACCAACCTCAGAAGGATGGATAGCTGAGTGAACTATGAGCTGGCTACTTGAGATTGAACCCCAGATTGTGAGCACAGTTACAGCTGCAGTAAAGCAGTTTAACCAGTGCGCCATGTGTTGTGACACTTGTAATAAAATGAGAAAAAAATTCTATAGATGCAAAACAATGGGATGCTAAATTAAAATGATTCAAAACAAAACAAGTATCTCTGATGAAACAAACAAACAAACAAACAAACAAACAAACAAACAATAAGCATGCAAGCAAGCACGCCTCCCTTCCCCTATCATTGAAAGGCAAATATAAATGCTCCACTATAGTCCAGGTTTTAATGGAAAAGTTTTAGAGATGGTACATGAAGCTTTACAGAACTAAATGTGTATTCCACAGAGCGGAGAACAACCAGGAAAAGCTTTTATTCAGGTTTACAAAGTATTTAATGGAGTGGAAAATGTAGCACTAGATAAGAAAGTTGAAATCAAAGAACATCTTAACAAGGGTTGTTTCTGGGTTAGCTGCAGAGTTTGTAAGGAGGAATGAGGCTATTAAATTGATGTTTTAGCTTGATAGCAAGATTAAAGGGAGCTGCTGCTTATATCGACTCCCTATGTCTCTTTGAGATCTCTACTGTCAATACAGAAGATGGCTTTGAGCATCAGATAGAGCCTACCTGTAGGCTAAACACCTTCTTGCAATTGCCATAATTCAAGTGGCACTCTCCATATTGGAAGTGGTATGCAAAGAAATGGGTACCTCTGTGCTCCAGGTCAAACTACACATTTCAGCAAACACGGGACAAGAAGAGGAACTCTTGCACATGCTGAAAGTGTCTGACTGTCACAGCAGGATGTTTTTACACCCCCTGTAGTATGCAAATTAGCTTTCTTTGCTTTGCTTGCTTTGTCTTCTGATTGAGACATGGGCTTCACTTCCAGAACTATGTTTATGGGATACTAGCATGATTTCAGCTAGAATGGCAAACTATCTGTAACATGTAGTTTGACCCTTGGTCCACAGGATTCTGCTGGGACACTCAGCTCGCGGCTGCTGGTGGTGGTGATGGAGGGCATCATAGCCCTTCCGTGGCAGCAAGCAACCTTGAGTCAATCTAACTTCAGGTAAGAGCTTTTAATGCAGTCATTATCATCTTATACAGTACCTTGGCTATGTATTACATTTGATTCTGCGGGCTTCTCTAAAGAATGTCAGAGGGAGAATGCTGGAGGTCTATAGGTTCATTTAACTATGCTCCTCTTATCTTTTTGTTGGGAGCTAATTGTTCCAAGGAGGCAGGGAAGCCCATGCTCCTGCTGGTATTGGTTGAATGTCTGAAGAGGAGGAGGAGGAGCATGCACTGGCTGGTAGGCGAAGGGAATGTGCAGCACCTGTAGTGCCATGTGTACAGACTGGCACAGACATGGGGACCGAGGTTCGTGCCAGTCTCTAGGCACAGCTGTTAATATCTCTGTCATCTCAGGCCTCTTGCTGAATAAGGCAAACGGCTGAATTAATGGAGCTTCCATGGTGCTGAATCGCGCCCTCTTCATTAAATGTACATCAAGACAAAAGCCCTGCTCACTTGTGCTTTAAAGCAGTGTTTTTCAACCGGACCGGTGTTCCGTGCACACTAGTGTGCCTGGGGAGGCGGGAGATTTCCTTCCTCCTCCTGGTGTGCCGTTGGAAAAATTGAAAAGCTGCCGCCTCCCTCCTCTGCCCTCCTCCTCCTCGCCCTCCACCAGCAGCAGCAGCAGCAGCAAAGATTTAAAAAAATCCTCCTCCTTTCCCGCCGCCCCACTAGGCGGGCACTGGACTGTATCCTGGGTATGAAGGAGGAGTGGGGTTTTGAGCAGCCACCCCCACACTCGCCATCCAGGGGCGCCAATTGGCGCTCCTCAGGGGGGACACCCTCCACTTTTCTGATGTCCGGGCTGTGATTGGTCAAGACTCCAGCCTGGACCTATCACAGAAGACATCATCTTCCGACTTCCTTCCCGCCCGAGCACAGTCCTCCTCCGCCGGGAAAAGTGCTGATGGCGTCCCGCTCGAGCGGAGAGAAGAAGAAGTCGCGACAGCAGGAGTCACCAAAAGGAACCGATGCAGGAGGAGACGGACGGAGACCAGGACTCTAATGGTGGTGTGCCTCCTCCTCCTCCTTTTTTCATGAAACAAGTGTGCCTTTGCCCAAAAAAGGTTGAAAAACACTGCTTTAAAGGACAGGCAGCCTACATGGGACGAGGGGAATGCGCCTCTGTCATCTCTTTAATAATAAAACCCAGCTATCTGAAGTTGAGCAGGCTGTTGTAACCAGGTAGCATGTCTGTGTGAGTCAAGGTCTCTAAAGCCAGAATGGCCAGTGGTCTCGTTTAGAAGGGTTCCTTCTCAGAGGCCTAGCCAGGATTTTGAGCGCCTGGGGACAAAGTTTGTTTCTGGGCCCTTCCTGCCCACATCACACACACTCAGGAATGGGGAGCACTGCTTTAAAGGACAGGCAGCCTACATGGGACGGGGAATGCGCCTCTGTCATCTATGTGTATGTGTGTGTGTGGCTGTGTGTGCATGTCTGTGTGTGTGTGTGTGTGTGTGTGTGTGTGTGTTGTGTGTGTGTGTGCGCCTGGGGACAAAGTTTGTTTCTGGGCCCTTCCTGCCCACATCACACACACTCAGGAATGGGGAAGCCGAACCCTGCGGGCGTGGTGTGTGTGTGTGTGCGCGCGCTTGTGCGCACCTTACACCTCTTCCATCAAGGCGAGGAAGAGGAGGAGGAGGGCACCGCGGCCACCGCGCTCCTGCCTGCCTGCTTTGCCGCTTGCCTGGTGTGAGCGGCGGAGGAGGGGGTGCCTTCGCCAAGATTTAGGGGAAAGGAGGACTGCTGGGCAGTGGGAGGGTGCACAGCTTCCTCCCGCTGCTCCCCCTCCAGGCACCCCCAGATTGCTGCACCCGGGGCAGATGTATTCTCCTGCCCCCCCCCCAGATACGCCCCTGTTCCTTCTATATATGATACATCCATAAGCCCAGAGCTAATGGCATTCCATTGTACAGCAATGTGTTCTTTCTCCTACTTCCACTTTCTAATTGAGTAGCTGATTTACAAGAGGCTTCCGCATACATTTATAGCGATACTCTACGACCCTTCTCCAGCCATTAACCAGATTTCCAAAATTTAATAATGTTTTGTACATGTTCATTAAGGGCTGCTTTGTTAAAGTCAATGGAGCAGGAGCTTTTCTTGTACACAATTTTCAGATTAAGGAGGAATGTTAATTAACCAGAACAGCAGCTTGGGAATCTTCTTAATGGCAAAAGGATTTGGACGCCTTCTCTGAATTGTACCAAGGGTGGTTTTTCATCAGAGAGCTCTACTCAAAACAGACCATGGTGGGATCAATATTTCTATAGGAGCTTTCGGTACTCTGGGAATGACAAAAGTAGGAGATCTAGAAGGAGGTCTCCTAATATTTATTTTATTTTATTTTATTTTATTTTATTTTATTTTATTTTATTTTATTTGACTTTTATACCATCCCTACACTGCTAAGTATCTGCAGGCAGGAGCAAACATTAAGGGCATGGATGTTCCACACATTGTTTTGTTTCTGTACAGTAGCCAGTAGAACAGTGTAAGTGACAGTAGTAAACTGCAGCTAATAACAAAGGACCTGATCCAAAGCCTGCCACTGTGCCTGGCCACCTCTTGGGCGCACAGTTACATGAATTAGGTACAGTCTGCTGCCATTTACTCTAAAATAAAATTCCAATATGATTCTGGTCATTAATTTTGAAATAAAGTGATAACACTGCTGGTGGTGCTGCTACTACTACTATTGCTACTACTACTGCAATCTGAACAACATATTGCTATTATATTTACTATGGATTTGTATCCCGCCCCCTTTCCTCCTATCTAATCCCATTTGTCAGAATCTCACCGTTTCATTTATAATTCTTTAAAACAACTCTGTGATCGAGGTGTAGACCTTCAAAGTCATCCAGGGACTCTGAAGGCCAAGCAAATGTTTGAAACCGGGGTTCCCTCACGTAGCATGCAATTGCCTCTCTCCTGATCTAATTTTGTCTGTTGAGTGATCTCTGCTAGGGCACGCTACCTGCTTTGTCCTAAATACCATCCAGTGGTTTTTATCCTGAATGCCTTCAACCTGTGCTCCCCTCTCTTTGTATGCCCAAACACAACTATCACCTTTTGGAGGGGGGGCATTATTTGGGCCCAGAATTTTTAATAGTCTCTCTCGCTAAACACCATTAAAATTGTTATTTATTTATTTTTATATTTATATAAAGCAAACTGATTTTCCTCAAACGGGAACTCTGGGTGGTTTACAACAACAACTTATAAAACAGCACCAAAAAACACAGCAGCAGCAGCAACAACAACAACAACAGACAGACAGACAGACAGACAGACAGACACAGACAGGGTTTTGGAGCACAATACCCTGGATATTATGATCTTGGAGAAGAAAAAAAGTGTGGATCATTGATATTTTGGAGGTTTTTAAGCAGAGGCTGGATGGACATCTGTCGAAAATATTGTGATGGGGTTTCTGCATGGCAGGGGGTTGGACTGGATGGCCCTTGAGGTCTCTTCCAACTCTATGATTCTATGATTCTATGATATTGCTATACCAGGTGAAAGTAGAGTCACCGAGAAACAACTTGAAAACATTACCCAATATCAGGATAATATCAGAGACTCTGGTAAACCAGTGCAGGTGGTCCCAGTGGTAATTGGCATGCTGGGTGCGGTGCCTAAAGCTAAGCAAGTATTTAGAAGAAATTGGAGTTGACAAAGTCACCATCAGTCAGTTGCAGAGAGCCGCCTTACTGGGATCTGCTTGCATAATTCGCCAATACATCATGTAGTCCTAAACGCTTGGGAAGCGTTCAACTAGTGATTTGTATTACAAAATCCAGCATAATTAGCTGTGTGGTTAATAATAATAATAATAATAATAATAATAATAATAATAATAATAATAATAATAATAATAATAATAATAATAATAATAATAATAAAAGGAAGACAAAAAAGGGAAGGGAAAAAAACCACCCATCATACAAACCAGAGAGCTGCCAGAAATCCAGCTGATAAGGAGAGGCGAATATGTCTTAAAACCAGGCATGTGAAATCTACAAATACCAAGCTCTACTGGGCAGTGTGTATTTGTCCAGCTCTGCAGCACAGCGATAAGGGGGAAAAGGGGTTTTAGATGATCTAAGGGAAAGCAGCTGGAAAAGTTTCTCTCTTGCCGCGGTGACCAAAACTCATTTGAGACAGAACCTTTTGTCTCATCAGCAGCCAGAGCACCAGCAGCGTACATCCACTTCCCCACAACGAAAGGGAAACAGACAAGAGAGTTTTCTGCATGGCTGCCATGAATCATAACATTTCACAACGGAGATGAAAAAGCAGTACACCACAGAAATAAGTTGTGGCAGGGAGGGGGTGGCCTGTAAATCATCTTGCATGCCACTTGACTCAGGAATAGAGGCAAAGGGACAGGCTGTTTGTGCATTTAGCGTATCCCCCCCCTACACACAATTACCTTGATGTATATGCATGCTCAGTGCCAGGTTCCAGTCCTGGCAGAGAAAGTGCAAAATGGCCGTTGCTATGAAGTAGTACCTCTACGTGGCCTGTGCTTGCAGGGCAAATCCAATTTTCATGATGGCAGGGTGCTGAAAAGGGCTATCACCAGCGTAGGAATCTACATTTCTTGTGTGAGTGGTGACCCACGACAGCAACAAAATAAATGCATTAGTCTTTAAGATGCCAGAACTCGTTTCTCTTTATTTTTTTGTTATATATGCTGGACAAAATCCTGGTGCTCAGCATCATAAATCACACCCGAGTAGGCTCATTGCCTCATTGGGGATTTGGTGAGCCTGCTTCTCCGTATGTCCCACTGCTATGTGAAGGTAAGTCACACTGAAAGTGGGCCCATTCGAATCAATGGATCTTAATGGAGTCGTTGACTCCCCCAACCCCTATGGATACAATGCAGCCACACTAGTGTGGTTTATTATGCTAAGCCACAGAGTTTGGGCTGCTGAAACGGAATACTGTACTGTAACACAGTTCTCTCACTGGAAAACTGCTCAAGTGAGGATAGTTATCCGAACCACAAGGATCTGCTGTTAATACAGATGGCTACTCCATAGAGTCTCGCCTCCATGTGCAGTCTCACACAATGGCTGCATGTACTTTGGACGCAGTTACATGAAAGCCTCTGCGGATAGGGGCAATGTGATTTCCAACTAATAAACGGATGGATTCCCTTCTTTAAGAAACTTTAATTGCTTTCTTTTGCCAGGAAAAGAACCCTTCCGTTGAAAGTGGGTTAGCGCAAATGCTTCTGCTGCTCAAAGTCTTTGATCAGTAGCTCCAATTCGACTTTCCTAGCATACTGAGGCTGTTTGATGTGTTCTGAAAAACTAAAATGAGTTCATATCACTTTGAATTTGCTTTGAAAGGAGAAACTGAGCTTCGAGCCACAAGCTGAGTGCAAGACACTGTGTGTGTCAAACAAGCGATGTTGATTCAAGGCTATGTCACCCATTAACAGGAAAGAGCTACACCTGTTGGTGACAAATATTTATACTTGGAGTGGGAGACATGGGCTGAACACAGGTCCCTATCAGGGTGTGTGCGTGTGCGTGCGTGCGTGCACGTGAACACATGCACATGTGTATGCAGGTATGCAGCATTTCTCAAATTAGTGCACCTCTAGAAATTAGTATGCATTTAATTGCACTGTCTTTTGGCCATAACAACAAACATGTACAACAAGCAGAAAGTACATGTGCATTAAGAATATCTGTCATACTGCTGGGTGACCACCTAAAAATCTATGAAACAGAGCCCACTATCTTTAGAAGTCAATAGCAGCAAATAATCTAAGTGGAAGATGCTGGCATAGCTCTCTGATCATCTAAAATGTATTCCCTTAACAAGTGAGAGGATGGTTAGCAGAAATTCTAAGCATGCTTGCTTGCAATCTAGTGTGGCACTCTTAACCCAAAATCGCTTCAAAGGAACTTGAACAACTATTTGTCTGTCAAGAAGGAAGCAATATAGTATTTTATTCTGTGTATTGTATTGTATTTTAATGTTTTTTACTGTTTTAACTGTTCATTTTAAATTGTTGTAAGCTGTCCAGAGACCTTTGGGTAGAGGGCGGCATATAAACAAATAGATAAAATAATAAATAAATAAAATATAGGGTATATAAATCCACCACAACAACCAACAGCAAGAAACAAGATAGATAGACAAAAAGGGGGGTATGATTTTTTTTAAAAAGCCCTAGTAAAAAACTTTTATAGAAAAAGCAGTTAAATGCTTCTTTGTCACAGTGAGAAATCTGGTCTGCAGAAACGGGCAAAACTCAACTTCCTGCACAGTATCTGTGAGATTGGCATCCACAGTTCTACTCCTCTGTGGTTTACCTTCATCCTACCTTCTCGTGGCTTTGTCCTGCCTCCTTGAATGTTGTATATCGCGTTTGCTACTATCTGTGGCTTCAGGATTTCTTGGTAGCACCATGTGAGCCCCGTGGTGCAGAGGTTAAATGCCTGTACTGCAGGTAAAACTGTGCTCACAACCGGGGGTTCAATCCCAGGTAGCAGGCTCATGGATGACTCAGCCTTCCATCCTTCCGAGGTCGGTAAAATGAGTACCCAGCTTGCTGGGGTTGGGGGTGGTGGTGGAATGTGTAGCCTGCATACTATAGTTAAAACTGCAAACTGCCCAGAGACTACTTGAAGTGGTATGGGGCAGTGTATAAGCAGAACACTTTGCTTTAGATTGTGGGACAGACCCCCTGGAGATGCAGAAGTCCTACTGGACTGCTGTGAAAAGTTCATGAACTGGGTAAGTCTGCACACTGGTAACCATTTGACTTGCATCCGGTAGGCTAACAAGAATGCTTGGGTGGGGCCTTCCCAGCTTACCTCCCTCAACAGCCAGGAGGGTGATGGACAGATGATAGTTGTAGTACAACACATGAGAAAGGTGTGAGGTTGAGGAAGGCAGGTTTCACAAGAGAGCTCATACTCACTGTTTCGCGTTGTGTGTGTGTTTTATAGACTTTCATAGACTTTCATAGAATCATAGAGTTGGAAGAGACCTCAAGGGCCATCTAGTCCAACCCCCGGCCATGCAGGAGCCCTATCACAATATTTCCGACAGATGGCCATCCAGCCTCTGCTTAAAAACCTCCAAAGAAAGAGACTCCACCACTCTTTGTGGCAGCATATTCCACTGCCGAACAGCTCAAACTGTCATAAATCATAGTTGGAAGAGACCTCAAGGGCCATCTAGTCCAACCCCCTGCCATGCAGGAACCCCATCACAATATTTCCGACAGATGGCCATCCAGCCTCTGTTTAAAAACCTCCAAAGAAAGAGACTCCACCACCCTTTGTGGCAGCATATTCCACTGCTGAACAGCTCCAACTGTCATGAAGTTCTTCCTAATGTTCTAATGGAATCTCTTTTCCTGTAGTTTGAAACCATTGCCCCGAGTCCTAGTCTCTGAAGCCATGGAAAACAAACCTGTTCCCTCTTCAATATGACATCCTTTCAAATATTTAAATATAGCTATCATATCCCCCCTCGGCCTTCTTTTTGAGAGGATAAACATTCCCAGTTCCCTAAGCCATTCCTCAAAAGACATTTCCTCCAGACCCTGAACCATCCTGGTCGCCCTCCTCTGCACCCGCTTGAGGTTGTCAACATCCTTTTTAAATTGAGGCGCAGAGAACTGGACACAGTACTCCAGGTGGGGTCTGACCAGAGCAGAATAGAATGGTACTATCACTTCCCTTGATCTAGACACTATGGTTCTGTTGATGCAACCAAGAATCTCATTGGCTTTCCTGGCCGCCGCATCTCACTGTTGACTCATGTTCAATTTGTGGTCCACCAAGACTCCCAAATCCCTTTCACAGGTACTATCTTCCAGACAAGTATCCCCCATCCTATATCTGTGCATTTCATTCTTTTTACCTGTGTGTGCATGTGTATGTGTGCATTACTTTCCATGTTTACAACACAGACCTCTGAGAAAACCATTCTTCCTTTTTAAAAAATGAAGTCACTCCTAAAATCAAGCCATCATCACATTTATCATTTACCATCTCTCCCAAAGATACACTTTATGTGTTTCTCTGAGCAAGTCTGAGGCTGCTGAACTGAAAAAAAAAAAAAAAAAGAACAGCAACAAGAGCTTTAGAGCGAGAGCAGGGGCTCGATCATACCTGGACTCGTGAGTGCGCCAAGGGGGCCAGCTGTGGTGGAGAGAGGGTTTGCGTTGGTGGTGGTCGCTGAGGTTTGGGCAGCAGCGGCAGCAGCGGCTAGGGTCGCCAGGTTCTGTAGCTGCAAAGCGTTCATACCTGCAGAGGGGTGGGAAAAGGCACTGCAGCAATGAAGCTGACTGCAAACATCAAAAAATGATACTTTTTAAAACTTGCATCCACTACAGTTAGAGGTCGCCATTCTTCCGACTGTCGCATGTGGAAACCATGATCAGAGATGGAAAACAGCCTATTTCAATTTTTAAAAGAGCCCCCAATTTTCATCTCGCTCTGTACCCCTAAAATAGATGCCTTTTCTGGTGCCACTGACCCACCACCTTGTCCGACTCTCTCAGGAGGTACCGAACTGTTAGCATCCTTCTGAGTTTTGAGCTGTCTATTTACAACCCCGGCCAATTTCACGCATGTGCTTTTGTAATTCTCCTGCCTCCTCTTTTTTGCATTAATCACCAGCTTTTAGGAGACAATGTGGGTGGACTGGAGCTGTGTAATAATTCTCTTGAATCAATAAAATAAAATGAAATTCCAGAGTCTCGTAGCCGCTTAAAAACTAACAAGTTTAATTGGGCACAAGTGGTGTACTTCTTTTTTGAACCACTGTTCACTGCATACAGCATGTGCCAAGTAAAACTTGTCCTATTTTATGGGGACCACAAGAAAACTCTCACAACCATTAGCACTTAAATTTCTCAGAAAACGAACTTACTTTATCTCAGAATGCATGGACTGCCTAAACAAGGAAGCACACTTTACACTAGAAAGTGCAAAGCATTTCCACTTTGCATCTTGAAATCTTTGCAAAATCTGAAGGAGAAGAATTCTATCCAACCCACACTGTAGCTTGGGAGGTTCAGATCTGGACACCTGGCATTAGAGTCCTCTCACATTCTTAACTTTTGGGATAGAGTTCTTTCCCAGGTTTGCTAGATGAGATTCCTTAAGCTAAAGATGTCAGTTGTTGACTTCAGTCCAAAACTCTTGTTCCACCACTCTCTCCTGATTTGTCCCTGATCTCTGTTAAAGACCCAGAGGCAATCACTGCTCTTTATGGCTGATATCTGGTCATAAAAAGAGGAACTTCTCTGTGGCAGCTCCCAGGCTCTCCCTCAGGAGGTCAGGCTGCCCCCCTGTCCTGTCTATGGTGCCCATCTGGCACTTGATGGGGAGTCCACTAAAGCAGTGGTTCTCAATCTTTTTACATACCTCTTGGCCACCCATTTCCATAAATTGTGCCCTTCAAATAAGCCAGGGGTTTGTCATGAATGTAACTGCTGTTGTTTCAAAAGTGTATGTTGCAACGGTAACCAAACACAACTATTTGGGAAGAGAGTTCCCACTATTTGCCCAAATAATTAAGCGAGGGAACAAGACTTCCACCCCCCATCACCCAAGGTTAAAAGATGAAGAAGGCCCACTCCACCACTTGTTATAACATTGAATCAATTTCACAACTTGCATCTTGACTTACATTGTTGACCTATGAACTGTGGGAACAATCTGTATGAAGAAAACCATAGGTTCGGGCCACAGCAAAACCTAAAATGCTGGTTGGTGAAAGGAAATGCCACCAATAGAACCAATCAGAAAGACAGTTCTTGTTGAAGGATCATGCTGCCTCACAAACTCATGACCATCAGTCTTATAGTACCTTTTCCAAGCAGTATCAGGAATGAGAAATATGCACATATCTAAAGGAATCCACCAGCTTCATGACCAGCATTGCAGCCGGCCACCCAGCTCCTAAATCTTTTTGGAACCATTCTATTTCCATTAGCAAGGTTCATATGTCAGCACAAAATGACAGTCAATAACACCCATGCCCCCATCAGGAGGTTCACTGTGACCTCCTGGATCCCTCAGATATTAAAGCTGGTGTCTTCTCCCTGTTTCTTTCAATTCACTTGACTTTTGGGGGTGAATGAACAGGAACAGGAGCAAGGAGGAACCCACACCCATCTCCTCTCTGTCTGGGTGGCTTTGCAAAGTGACAAGAGGCAAGAACAGTCAGGAGGAGGTGGCCTTACTGATGTAGGAGCTCCTTCTGAGGACACCCTGTCCTAAAAGACCCCCTAAAACATGAATATGGCATTGACATCTGATACCAGGCTCACAAGAACACTTAGTTTCACCACAAGATCGACATTGCAGCAAATGGTACCAATGCTTTCCTATTAATAAATTAAAAAACCATGTGCCTATGGCCACCCTTTCCAAGGTTTTCCATGTAGAGAATACTCAGAAGTGGTTGACCATGTCCTTCTTCTGAGGACATCCTAGAATAGTGAGGTTTGCCCAAGATGATACAGGCAGGCTATTCTCTCTGGAGGTGCAGTGAGGAATTGAATCCCTAACTTCTGGTTCCATTGAGCTAAACCACTGAGAACACAAGAACATAAGAAGAGCCATGCTAGATCCGGCCAAAGGCCCATCTAGTCCAGCTTCCTGTATCTTATGGTGGCCCCACCAAATGCATCTGGGAGCGCACGAGACTAGATATCTGTCTCCTGATACCACTCCCCTGCATCTGGCCCTTGAAGTTTTAAGCCTGGAGATGACACATCTCCACCATGGTTTATAATCTGTGAAGGATTTTTCCTCTAGGAATCTGTCCAATCAATCCCCTTTTGAAGGCATCCAGGTCAGATGCCATCACTACATCCTGTGGCAGGGTGTTCCACAGACTAACAACGCACTGGTTGAACAAAATATTTTCTTTTGTCTGTTCTTACTCTCCCAGCCCTCAATTTAAGTGTATGAGTTGTCATATTATCCTATGAACAATGCAGTCTTTTTTAAAAAAAAAAACTTCACAGATAATTTTTGCCACTCTTGATTGTTGAAATGTCGACCTAGTACCTGTCTGAAAATGAGAGTCAGTGAAAGGAGTGGGATTGAGGTAGATTTAAAGATCTTCTAATTTCTAGTGCAATGTAATTCAGCCTTTGTGTGTGTTGTGTCATTACAGTCGTGACCGACTCTTCATGACCCCAAGTCCATGGAGTTTTCTTGGCAGGAATACTGGAGTGGTTTGCCAGTTCCTACTCCAGGTGCCTACAGCACCTGGTATTCCCGGGCGGTCTCCCATCCAAGTACTAACCAGAGCCGACCCTGTTTAGCTTCCAAAATCAAGCGAGATTGGATGTTGTTAGGGCATCTAGGCATTCAGCCTAGATCATTGGAACTGATGACGCAGTGTTTTCTCACTGCCTGGTTCCATCCCTGAATCTCACATTTCTTACACAACATTGCTGTTTTCTGTTTTGATCTCTCTCTCTTCCTCCTATATCCCACAGCCGACCCAGATGGAAACTAATTTGATCATCTTTCTTTGAAAGTGTTGAACACTTTCAAAGGCTCTCTGAAGACATGCAAATCATTTGAACTCTAACGCACAGCCTGATAGACAGTGTGGCATTATATTAAAAAAAAAAAAAACAAAGAAGAAAGAAACCACACAAAAAATCTCTCTCTCTTCCTAACACGAATGAGATGCTGGGAATGAAATAACTCTTAATCTTTACGACGGAGAAAAATGTTGTGAATAAAAGCAGAATTTGACTCTGCATTGGGTAATTTGTAGATACCAGTAAAGCTATCAAACTTGGCTAATATTCTGGACAGCGAGAATCCCGACTTTGATTTTGCAGCTTGGTGGATTAAAAAAATACAATTAAATTATGTTCATAACAGATGCACAATATGCCTGCTTGAAATATAAGAATATTTTGCTTTTTTTTTTTAAAAAAAAGGGTATTTATAAGGAAGAAGGGCCATGAAAATTTAATTTAATGTTCACCTTAGGTAATTTCATGTCTTATTGTTCAGAGCAATTACCATAAATCTACATATCAATAAGCAAGAACAGATGTCAGTTGTTATAGCCGCTTGCCAATCAGGTCTGTTAAAAAACCAGCAGATGGACTGTTGCAAAACCTGCACTTCAGGCCTATTAGCACATTCATAGGAAAACCCATGTCGTGCCATTGCACAATCACACGTGTGGGCCTGTGAAAGCACAAGTAGATGGGAGATCTGAGATTTCCACTTCAAATTGGGTGTGTTATACCTGCAGGGCAAAACTTCCACACAACATTCACTCAGCCTGAATAAATCCATTGGTTTTCTTCTACAATGGCTCTGACGTGGGCCGAGCCAGCTCCTGACTGAGGCAGCGTGCTGTCTAATCAAAATACATTTATGTAAATATGGGCCTGTTTCTGCTATTCCGGTTTCCCCTTATTTTTGACAATCAGAACAAAAGAAAACCCTGATGGGGTGCTAAGCAGATTTTGACGCTCCCTTTCTCGGCGGTTTGAAACCCAGGTGCCACACAGCGGAGTGAGCTCCCGCTGATAAACCCAGCTCCTACCAACCTGGCAGTTCGAAAGCATATCAATGCAAGTAGATAAACAGGTACTGCCGTTAAAAGTGGGAAGATAAAACAATGTTTCCTTGCAGCCATGCCGGCCACATGGCCATGGACTTGCACAACACTGGCTGTTCGGCTTGAATACGGAGATGAGCACAGCCTCTAGAGTCGGACACAACTAGCACGCATGTGTGGGGGAAACCTTTACCTTTACCTTTTTTCATCAGAATGGATTCCAGGATGGTGTAAAAATAACACACCTCAAAATCCCTTTGGAATTTTTTTCTTAATAAACACGAGGATGCTAATAACGCTTACAATACTAGTTGAATCATAGAATCGCAGAGCGATTGAACTGGAAGGGTCCTATATGGCCATCAAGTCCAACCCCTTGCTCAGTGAAGGAATCCAGCTTGAAGCAGATGCGACAGTAACAATCATGTGCCTAGGTATATTGTCTTATAGCTTCTACTCATATGAACCAGCTCTGTAGTCATGCCTGTAAGCTCTTCACGAAGACCTGAGACTAGTAAGCTACAGGGAAAGGGAATTTCCAGTAGTGGTGCCTTCTTTCTGGTACTGTCTCTCCAAAGAAATACGTTAGAATACAGGGACGTTAGTTTTTAAAAAAGAACTTGAGTAGAGATGGGCATGAAACAGTTTGCGCCACTTCGGTGCAATTTGTGCATTTGGCACCACAGGTGCAGTGTATTCATGTTCCCCGGTAGGGTGTCCCACTCACAACCTGGTGCACACTGCCCAGGTCCCCCTTCTCGGATGGTGCTCCAGTCTGGGTTGGAACTTGGGCTTTCCTTCCCCGCCTCTTCTGACATAAGACCACTCACTGGCTGTGCTGCAAGAAGCCCCGCCCTGCCTTCTCATCTGAGTGGTCAGCATCCAGAGGAGACAGGGAAGGGAAGCCCAAGATCGAGCCCAGTCTAGAGCCATGCCCAAGAAGGAGGACCCGGGCAACTGGCCAAGGGTTGTGGGGAGTGAACCCGTGGCACCAGGTGGTGTCACAAGTACAGATTTCAACAGAGTGGCACACATCAATTTTGCGCCCATCACCAAACTTGAGTAATGTATTTATTCCAAATTTTGCTCTGTTGTAAATACTGAGTGTTGGATAGCATACTTTTTCATGCCTTTTCTGGCAGAGCAGCAGAGAGGAAGCAGGTGGTGAGAGGAGCACACGGCCAAAGGGCAGAGAGCTAACTTCCTGTTCTTGCAGGAGCAAGGGGCGGAGTTTTAGCTTTAAATACTTGCTCCCAGCAGCCCCTCAGTCCTTTTCTGGCAGAGCAGCAGAGAGGAAGCAGGCTGTGAGAGGAGCACACGGCCAAAGGGCAGAGAGCTAACTTCCTGTTCTTGCAGGAGCAAGGGGCGGAGTTTTAGCTTTAAATACCTGCTCCCAGCAGCCCCTCAGTCCTTTTCTGGCAGAGCAGCAGAGAGGAAGCAGGTGGTGAGAGGAGCACATGGCCAAAGGGCAGAGAGCTAACTTCTTGTTCTTGCAGGAGCAAGGGGCGGAGTTTTAGCTTTAAATACTTGCTCCCAGCAGCACGCACCTGACAGCGCATGCAAACTACAAAAAAAAAAAAAAAACCCTTATAATTTCTTCTGGGTATAATTGAGTTCCAAAAGCCAAGCTACTCCTGAGGAAGTCCTACACACATTAGCAAGTTAGCACTGGAAACTTCCTGACGTGATTGCAGTTGGAGTAGAGGTGCTTTAGCAACCCCTACACAGTTAGATTTTCAATAAACAACAAAAGAAGTAAAGAGTCTTACTAGATTAAAAAAATTGTGCAAGTTTACATTTTTGAGACCTTCAATACATTTTATTGCACTCGTTAAAATGGAGTTGCAGGGAGCAGCTGTAGTTACCTGCAGTACTTGTGCCATGTTTGTTACCTTGACAGAGCGTGTGCAGAACTACATCTGCTGCAAGTGCAAGCTGGTGGCGCTATTGGAAGAGAAGGTCCAGCAGCTGGAGGCTCGCATATCCGACCAGCAACATATTAAGGAGCTTGAGCGGTTCCTGGACAGAGCGGAACAGACTACTCAGGTCCAAGAGGAGACAGGGCAAACTTCAGAGGAGGAAGTCACTCCCGCAACTCAGGAGGTGGATGGGTGGAGGAATGTGACTCAAAGGAGTAGAAGGCCAAGGCATCGCTCAGAGAGTCTCATCTTGCACAATCAGTTTGAAGCTCTTTCCCTCAGCACACCCCATGAGGCACACATAGAGGAAGAATTGGTTCCACCGGAGGATCTCTCCCTCATCACTATTGATGAGATACAAGATCAGGTACATGTTGATGACCAGGCTGCAGGAGAGAAGCTCATTGTACTAGGGGATTCTATAATTAGAAATACGGAGGGATGGATTTGTGAGGAGCATGATAACCATATGGTCACTTGCCTGCCGGGTGCAAAGGTTGCAGACATCACCAGAAATATAGATAGCTTGTTAGAGAGAACTGGGAAGGAGCCAGTGGTCATGGTACACGTCAGTACCAATGATGTCGGGAAGGCCAAGCGGTCAGTCTTGGAAGCCAAATTCAGGTTGCTAGGTAGAAGATTGAAGACCCGGGCTTCCAAGGTAGCATTTTCAGAAGTGCTACCTGTTCCTCGTGCAGAACCCGCCGGACAGGCAGAACTCAGAAGCCTCAATGCGTGGATGAGGCGATGGTGTCGAGAGGAGGGCTTTAGATTTGTCAGGAACTGGAGAACATTTTGGGACAAGCCAAACCTGTTCAGGAGGGATGGGTTGCACTTGAATCATGATGGGACCAGATTGCTGGCACAAAACCTCAAAAAGGCAGCAGAGCAGCTTTTAAACTGATAACTGGGGGAAAGCCGACAGGAGCTGAGTGGCATCCGGTTCGGAACACCTCATCCTCGGGGAACGAGGTTGGAGAGGGTAGAGAATCACATAGAGATGACATAGCAGGTATAGGTATTAGCACCGGGAGAATAACGGAATGTGACAGTTCATCTACTGAAAATAAAAGCTGTGGGGCGAATAGAACAAGGCAGCAGCTGTTGTTGCGCGACCCACTGTACAGGTGCTTCTACGCCAATGCTCGAAGCCTCCGAGCAAAGATGGGAGAACTTGAACATTTGGCAGCTAGGGATAACATTGATATAATAGCCATAACAGAAACCTGGTGGAATGCGGAGAACCAGTGGGATACAGCAATCCCAGGCTATAAACTCTATAGAAGAGATAGAGGGGGGCGGGTTGGAGGAGGAATGGCCATCTATGTCAAAGAAGGGGTAAAATCCAGCAGAATGGAGATTGACAGAGGGTCTGACTCCACCATATAATCACTGTGGGTTAAACTACCAGGTCCAAGGAGTGATGTGATTGTTGGAGTATTCTATTGTCTACCAGATCAGAAACTTGAGGGGGACCTTGAAATGAGGAGAGAAATCATGGAAGTGACGGACTGGCAGACTCTTTGCACCCGCTCCAAGGGAAATGTACTTGCGTGTAGTGCAATGCAAGTAGATCTGGCTTAGGGTTAAGACGGGTTAGCGCAAGGGCTAGGGTTAGGCTAGTTACAGGTGAGGTTAGGGTGAGGATTGGGGTGCACCTCTGGGTGCCTCTCTGACCCACTTAGAAGGACAGTGTACTGGCGTATGGGTTAGGCTTAGGGTTAGGGTTCGGGTTCGGGCTACGGTTAGTGGGCTGTTTATGCCTGATTGGCACATCCCAGAAGTCTCTGTGGTCAACCTGGCCAAGTGGCCATGCGATTGGTGGAAAATTTGCATGGTCCACTCCCATGGGCGAGCCCATCATTGCGAATGTGCAGTTGTAAAAAAATAAAATAAAATAAAATAAAATAAAACCAACGGAGATGTTTTTTTGCAAGAAAAACCCACTGCTGCTACTGTAAAAATTCAAGCATTTAAAATAGCTAATTTTCGCATGTTTCTGTGGTGCTTTGGTGGGGTTTTGGACCACGATTTAAAAAAAATATTGCGGTCGCCATTTTAGATCCCCCGCACTGCATGGCAAATGGATGCGCCCTCCCAGCCTGGTACAGTCTCCAAAACCTGGCCATGCGATTGGTGGAATGGCTCCAAAAATTTGCATGGTCCACTCCCATGGGCGAGCCCATCATTGCGAATGCGCAGGTGTAAAAAAATAAAATAAAATAAAATAAAATCAATGGAGATGTATTTTGGCAAGACAAACCCACTGCTGCTACTGTAAAAATTCAAGCATTTAAAATAGCTAATTTTCGCATGTTTCTGTGGTGCTTTGGTGGGTTTTTGGACCACGATTTCAAAAAAAAATATTGCGGTCGCCATTTTGGATCCCCCCACCCGCACACCGCATGGCAAAGGCAGACGAGACGATGCCCCCCCGCCTGGTACCAGCAGCGCAGCAGTAGCACTAGCCAAGGAGAGGGGGGGCGGGGAAACCCCCCCCCAAATAAAACATCCTTCTGGCCTGGTAGGTGCCCTCAGACAGTTTTCGCCTGCTTTTAGGGCCGGGAATCGGGTTTTTTTTTTAACTTTTAAAAACTTTTTTTCTGTGCCGCTTGGCATCGCGGTGCCAGGAACAACCACGACAAATCAGACCCAATTATTCTTTAGTCGGTTTGAGTTCAAGTTCTGGCGGAGTAATTCCCGTTACCGTTTCCGTTGTGTAACGGAAACGAGTAACAGAAACGGAAACGGGAATTCCGCTAAGTCGTGCCCATCTCTAATCCCTAATTGCGACTATTTTATGTTGTACGGATTCGCCCCATAGGCAATTCTGTTAAGCAAATTTCCCCTATCTCTGGAATTTTTTATGTTGTTCAGATTTTATGTTAAACAAACAGTTTGTTATGCGAGAGTCCACTGTACTTGCCTCTGAAAAGTTGGAATCTACAATCTAAGGCGAAAATCCTATCACATAGCTACACGAATGGCATATCCTTCGGAAGAAATCTCCATGGACATTATCTGTTGCCTATCAAGTCATGCAAACCCAGCATGCAAGAGATTATACCTATGGAAAATTTTTAACATACAGCCTAAAAATTATACTACTTGCATAACTGCACAACAAGATTTTGGACTATCTATATCTTTGGGGCAGATTTCTCTCTCTGTGTTTGAGTGTATTTCCCTTTACTTTTCCCGTTTCTTCATTCCCTCTGCAAAAGGCTTGCCAAAGCCGAATATTATCGTCCGCTTCTAACACTTAAATCCAGATCAAAAAGATACTACCTGTGAAAATGTTGTTTATCATATTAAGATATATTTTTGGATGAGGGTAGAAAAAAATCCTGCTAGATTATGAGTGTAACATAATAGAGGCCGCAAGCGCTTGCCAACGCATCTGAGCCAGAGAAAATAACTCAGAGATATCGTCATCTGTGGGCCAATTTATATTGTCAGACAGCAGATTCTGCATTAGACTGTGCTGCCAGTGTAATAATGGCATATTGTAAGGATAAAGCACATAATGCCTATGGGGGGGTTGCTCATCTCTTTTTCATAGACGCACTTCAGGATCCATTCAAAAGCAGAACATTATTAAAAAGAAGAAGAAATCGGAAAACAGAAAGACGACGCAAGGGTAGC
This sequence comes from Phrynocephalus forsythii, assembly GCA_029282475.1. NCBI lineage: Eukaryota > Metazoa > Chordata > Lepidosauria > Squamata > Agamidae > Phrynocephalus > Phrynocephalus forsythii. The sequence goes on from JAPFRF010000006.1 coordinate 99,743,578, forward strand.
TTAAGCTTCTCCCCCTTTAAAAAAAAATTGACACTGCAAAGCTGGCGGAAAAGCAGCACTAATTGGCTGATTTAGTCAGAGCATAATTAAAAATAAACTAACATGCCAATCTGATGACCACACGGGCTGGGGAAGATTGTGCTTTTACAACAGATTTTTTTTTTTAAATGCATGGGTCCGAGGTTGGGGTGGGGTAGGCTTTTAACACTTTCCCCCAATAAGTAGGTACAATATGAATGTGTGCATAAATTTGCTGGTTACTCTTGCATCGTGTTACGTTAGGGGATCAGCTTGGTAGGTCAGCCAGCAGAAATGACCTTCTGTTAATTGCTATGCCTCCCTTATTACTGGGAGGCAGCTCATTAGAGCAGAGTGGTCCAAGGAACAACGATGCCTGTTTGCCCCTCTTCCTTTTGTTTGCTTTGCTTTTCAGGTGAATTCTTCTGCCTCTCCCCCCCTCTCCCACATCTGATGCCAGTCCTGCACCAAATGCGAAAACATGAACCAGCTTCGTAGTTACCCCCCGTCGATCATGGGGGTTAGGGACCCACCCCACCTGCGATGCATGAAAATCCGCGATATGTGGAAGCGGGTGGGGTGGGGCCTGGGGGCAGGGGGGGCGATTGTGTGCCTGTCCGAAGCTTCTCGGAGGAGCGCGGGGGGCGCAGAGCAACCTGATGGCCCCCCGCCGCCCCCCTGCGGCTCCGAGGCTTCTCGAAGGAGCGCGGGGGCAGCACAGAATGACCCAATCGCCCACCGCTGCCCTCCATGTGGCTCTGAGGCTTCTTGGAGGAGTGCGGGGGCAGCAGGGAGCAACCCAATTGCCCCCCACCACCCCCCGCGGCTCCAAGGCTTCTTGGAGGAGCGCAGGGGGTGGCGCGGAGCGACCTGATCAACCCCCCCGCGGCCCGAGGCTTCTCGGAGGAGTGCAGGGGCAGTGGCGCAGAGTGACCCGATCGTCCCCCTGCTGCCCCCCCGCAGCTCCGAGACTTCTTGGAGGAGCACAGGGGGCAGCGCTGAGCAACCTGATCATCCACCCTACATGGCCCAAGGCTTCTCAGAGGAACGTGGGAGTGGCACAGAGCGACCCGATCGCCCCCCGCCGCCCCCTGCGGCTCCGGGGCTTCTTGGAGGAGCACAGGGGGTGGCGCAGAGCAACCCGATCGGCCCCCGCCGCCCCTCAGCATGGCTCTGAGGTGCAGGTACTGCGATCCCGCGATGTAGTGGGACTGCAGTACCTGAACCGCGAAATGGCAGGGGGTGATGGTAATCTGTTTCACAGGTTAAGTTTTGCTCAGGTTAGGAAAAACGGGCCTCACCCCTGATGAGTACAAAAGGGGAGCCGAAGGCAGATTCTGTAGTCTTTGTTCTCTTGAAGGACAATGTGACATGGTTACATCTAATTCTTATAACTCAAAATACTCCACATCTACCATTAATCTGATTGAACTGCACGTGTTTCTGGCTGGACATTAGAAATGGCATTCCACCTTCATGACACTGCTATGAACGGATTAATGAGGCCACGGAACCGCTTCGTGGATGAAGCGGCTCTTCAGAGTGGATCTCTAACCAAAGAAAAAATAGTTTAGAGTACAATCCTAATTAGCAAAGACACCAGATTCGCTGAAGTTGTGCTGAATTGAAATCTCTCCTTGTCACCCCTCTCTGAGCCCGCAGTAGCTTCTTTGGGGTCTAGAACTTTCCTTCCCTCATGAAAGGGAGACTTTACCAAGAAGCTATTAGAATTTGAGCTTTACTCCAGAAGGCTCCAGAGAGCAGATTCTGATTGCCACCAACCCCCTTCCAAAATAATAATAATAATAATAATAATAATAATAATAATAATAATAATAATAATAATAATAATAATAATAATAATAAGAAGAAGAAGAAGAAGAAGAAGAAGAAGAAGAAGAAGAAGAAGAAGAACTCTCAACATGCCTTCGTTGTCAGAAGAAGCAAAAGAGGTCTTTTTCAAAGTTTAACAAGACAAAATAATAAGGAAGCAGCAGCATGAAGATAGCAGATAGAAAAAGCAGCAATTTTTTTGTAAAACAACAAAAAGATGTAAAATACTGGCAAAAAGAGGCTTTGAAACACAATGTGAGGCCCCGGGCACATTTATTTATTTATTTATTTATTTAAAATTTACCATCTTAACTTGAGCACAGGGAACTCTCAACATGCTAACTAATAAGGTCACCATATGCTTCCTTGAAGAGGAAGGTCTTCATAAAGGCGGGCAGGGACTCCAGCAGGCGCAGCCAGGGAGATTTGGCCAGTTTATGCCCTCAGGGAGATGCGCTCCGCCAGGTATCCTGGTCCAAAGCCGTGGAGGGCCTTGAAAACCAAGACAAACTCCAGCGGACCAGGACTAGGGTGATGTGCTCGATCTACGAGCAGGGAGGACCAAAGGTCTTTTTCAAAGTTTATACAAGACAAAATAATAAGGAAGTAAAGCAAAATAAAATTATGCTTGGCTCCAAGCCAGGGGATAAAATGTTTGCAAGGGCATGAAGATAGATAGATAGATAGATAGATAGATAGATAGATAGATAGATAGATAGATAGATAGATAGATAGATAGATAGATAGATAGATAGATAGATGAAAAAGCTTCTGAAATATAAAGAGCAATTTTTTTGTAAAACAACAAAAAGATGTAAAATACTGGCAAAAAGAGGCTTTGAAACACAATGTGAGGCCCCGGGCACATTTGAGAGGGACCACAGAATGGAAACAGTTCTTTACATATCATCTTTAAGGTTTGTTATCCAAAGTAAGGGGTCTCGTGACACAGCGGTTAAATGGCCGTACTGCAGCCATAACTGTGCTCACAATCCAAGGTTCAGTCCCAGGTAGCTGGCTGAAGGCTCACTCAGCCTTCTATCCTTCCAAGCTAAACTGAAGACAAGCTCACTTCGGGAGAGGGGGACAATGTGTAGCCTGCGTAATTAAATTGTAAATCACCCAGAGAGTGCTTTAAGCACTATGGGACAGTATATAAGCAGCATATTTTTTTCTTTTCTTGCTTTACTTATACAACCCCGATTCAGCCCATATTTCTTTCTTATAGCATTTATGGCCATGGCCATAAGATGGAGAATGGTTGTGGGGCAGCAACCTAATTCTTCCCACATTGGGAAGCAGTCCACACTTCGGAGTGAAAGTGATTGTGACTGACATTTAGGGAAGATTTCCCCTATAATGTGGTTTCTTGTTGTGATTATTTCACCTTGCAGACAACAAGGCACCATGCTTGTGTTCAACCGCTCCCCAGGGATTCCTTGTATCAGGCGTCCGTCCACTTGGAATCCTTTGTTTTCTCTCAAAACTGTTGTGAAAACGAATCCTGCGATGATTCATAGATCATAGAATCATAGAGTTGGAAGAGACCTCAAGGGCCTTCTAGTCCAAGCCCCTACCATGCAGGAACCCCCCATCAAAGTACTCCCCATCCAGCCTCTGCTTAAAAACCTCCAAAGAACGAGACTCCACCACCCTTTGTGGCAGCATATTCCACTGCCGAACAGCTCTAACTGTCATGAAGTTCTTCCTAATGTTCAAATGGAATACCTTTTCCTGTAGTTTGAAACCATTGCCCCGAGTCCTAGTCTCTGAAGTCATGGAAAACAAACCTGTCGTGGATGTTGGGTGTTTTCTTGCCTGCATGTCCTTTTGCCCAGCTTCCCATGTTCCTTGGCACTTACTTCAATGGGTTATCAATAAAGATCTCTCTAATGCAGTCTCATTTTTTTTTAAAAAACATATCTCTCATTGCCAGGCAAAAGAAAAGAGACACCCCCCCACTGCCCAAACTCAGAGGAACCACCGAAGAAAGATTCCTTTGCTTTCCATGGTGCCTGCCAAATTACAGGGTTTAGGAGCCATTAGGCAAGTCAGAGACAAGAGAACACAAGGATGGAAACTGAAAGCTATTGTCATGGCAAAGAGGAATAGAAAGACAGGTCATAAATTAGGCCCATGGTAAAGACATTTCTGGCAAGGAGGGCCATTGGAATGGAATTATCCCATCATTCAAGCTGCCTAGATGCCCCTGAACACATCCGATCTCGCCCGATCTTGGAAGCTAAGCAGGATTTGTCCTGGCTAGTACTTGGATGGGAGACCACCAGGGAATACCAGGTGCTGTAGGCACCTGGAGTAGGAACTGGCAAGCCACTCCAGTATTCCTGCCAAGAAAACTCCATGGACATGGGGTCATGAAGAGTTTTTTTTTTTTTGGTCACAACTGTAATGACACATTATCAACAACAATAACACTAACAACAACAGCAACAACAATATCCCATCATTCACTTTATGGAGAAGGCCATAAAAGCACTGTAGTATGCACACTGTGGCCTTGCTGCCAGATGGACAGTATAAAAGTATGATAAATAAATAGAGAGACAGATAGCTGTTGTGAGTTTTTCAGGCTGTTTGGCCGTGTTCTTGAAGTTTTCCTTCCTGACGTTTCACCAGAACACGGCCAAACAGCCTGAAAAACTCACAACAGCTATCACATCCCAGCCATGGAAGCTGTGAAAGCCTTCAAGAATAGATAGATAGATAGATAGATAGATAGATAGATAGATAGATAGATAGATAGATAGATAGATAGACAGACAGACAGACAGACACCCCAATGAATTCCATTAACCTTATCTCAATGTAGGGTAAATTTGGAGAACTTCTACCTTCTTTTGGAACAAAGGGGACTTTAAAAAGTATTGTGTGATATAACATAGCGGACTGCTGTTCATGGAAAGATGGAAAGAAAACATCCCACTGAATACCCCAAAATCTTTCAGTCAGCCTAAAAAAATTCTTTGGATCCACCCTACTCCTTGTGACATCTAAACATCCTGTCAATCAGGAAGATATCAAGATATAGAGGTGACCCTCACTAGAAAGTTATGGGTCATTTTATCCCATGGGGATTTTCCTTAAGGCTATGAGCTGATATGGCCCTAAAGGGGTTTTGAGAGAAATGGATGAAGTAACAGATCTATTGATGCCTTTGTAGAAGCTTTATGAGTCATAAGAAGCATCTATTGCAAGAACAGAAAAGTCTTCCTGGAAGCATCTTAATGGTTTTGACTAGAGACAGCACACAATACTTTGGGGGACTATGACCCCCTCTCCCCCAACCACTTCAACTAGCCTAGACAATGGAAAAGGAGTTTTGGGTACTCTTGGAGATACACATAAGGAAGGAAGGAAGGAAGGAAGGAAGGAAGGAAGGAAGGAAGGAAAGAAAGAAAGAAAGAAGAAGAACTTCTACCATTTCTGGCTTTGGCTATTATTTGAAGCAAGCCACTAGACTGGATGCATCTTTCTACCCAAGCCAGCAAGAGTCTTCCTACATCTTAACAGGGCATGCAAAGAGAAGTCCCTGGAAATGTAAGCTAAAGGAATGACAAATATAATCTAGAGGCACTAAAAACCTGGCTCATCCCAAGAACCCTTGTGGTGTGTCCTTTACATCACATCCTGCATTAAAACCGATGCTTAAACCTAAAAGGCTCAATGGTTGGACATTTCTTTTTGAAACCTACAAAGACAAGGGCCACACCGGATCCTTCCCCCAAAACCTCAACTCACCAGCCATTTGTTGAATGCCGCTGAAAGCACCCAAGTTGCTGGAGGAAGTGGCCTGCTGCAGAAGCTGCAAACGGACAACAGTGACAACATTAATGAGGTTAATAGCGCAACAAGTTAAGATTAAAGCAAAATTATCTGAATCAAATTAAATTTGGGATACTTATAGTTTCCTTTACATTTATACTGTCTCTTGCTTCTGCCTGGTGTTGGTATGAAGGTCCCCAGAGTCGATGCTGTAAATCCATATTAATGTCTAATCTCTATTAAGAAACACACAGACACTGGGGAAACTCAATAACATTGCTGCTTTAAAACAATTAATCAATTTACTCTTTTTAAACAGCCAGGTGTTAAATCTATTTCAGCCTGACGTAGCGTGACTAATCATTGCCCTCTGCAGTCTAGCAGTTACCATAACTCATCTCCGTCAATCACAGCCTCTTTTCCACCTCCCTGCTTAATAGAGAAGCTTCTCCCATCAACTTGGGCACAGTTTATGGCACAGGTGTCATGTTCAGAGGAGCAGAGAGGTTTGCATTACCATTATCCATGAGGGCAATGCAACCCTCAAAGGGCCCAAGGTCCTTCTTGACAGTATACCTTGTGTGGGCTTAAAAGGGCAGATAATGAAGGACAAACTGGTTGGAAACAATATTGGCGTTTGCATAAAGTTTGCATATCAGCTAGGGATGGGCATTTTGTTTCAGAACCAGTAGGTTACAAAATGAACCACATGAGCCCAGGTGGTCCTCAGAACCGGCTGATACACGCAGATCCAATTGCTTTACCTTTCTCTGTCTCGCGCAGGGTTAAAATCCAATGAGGAAGCATGCTGCAACGTCATTTGTGCTAGATCTGCGATGCTGGCTAATCAGGAGCTGTTCAGGGACAGGTATCGTCCCGCCTCCCTCTCTGGTTGGTCAGCAGCACAAAGTAGGAAAGATGATGTCACAGTTTAACCCTGCGCGATACATTGAAAGGTCAAGCAATTGGATCTGCATGTATCAGCTGGTTCCGAGGACCACCTGGGCTCGCGTGGTTCGTTTCGTAACCTACTGGTTCAGTAGATTATGCCCATTCCTAATATCAACCCACCCCACCCCCTCACCCCTGGGCTACTTGACAAGGTTCTGGGGCACATCTCAGTTGCACATGACAGAGGCATGCGCCAGCATGGTGTCAATTAGTTGCAATGAGCTCCAAAGGGTGTACTGTCCGTCCCCACTTGATGGACCAACACCTAAATATGGGTCACCGGGGAGAAAGCTGGAAAGATTCATGGCCTAGCACAGGTCTAGTTCTGCCTAGCATCCCATTTAAACAGGAAGATGCTCCACTTGCTTGAACAGGAAGCTAGGTGGAGCCAGATCTATGTTAAGCCATGAAGCCTTCCAGCGTAGGTCTTTCTTCCAGGCAAGTCAGATTTAGGTGTCTGTTGTTGTCTGTCGGCCAGGTGGTACTACAGAGTGGAGAATCCTGGGATTGGAAGGCCCCCCTCCCCCAAAAACCCTACAAACAAATCATAGACCCTAATTAGTTGCAGCAACTTACACAAACTTTATGCAAATGCCAAGACGACAGCTTATCTGCCTCTGATTATTTTGGAATATAACGCTCATCATCCTTGACCACAAGCCATGTTGGCTGGGGATGATGGAAGTTCTAGTCCAAACATCAGCGGGACATTAGGTTGGTAAATGCTGGTGCAGTAGTGGCTGGTAATTCCTGTTTCATGGAGGGGGGCTTCAGTTCAAACTTTTCAGAGGCTGCCCAGGGTACTGAATCTATAGCTCAAAAGAGAACCAGCACCTTAGAAAGCTCCTTTAAAGTTTGGACTCAAACCATGCACATGAAATTACGGTCACCTGTCTCTGCTGAGTTGCTACAGCATAAATGGTAGGATTCTGTTTTAAACCTCGGACAACATACTGTTCTGATCCTATCCTTGACAGCACATCAGAGCCAACCCTGCACTTTGCAATACTGGATTCTGGGTGGCCATCCAAGCAGACAAAGAGGTCTGCTTTTGCCCTAACTAATTTGGAAACTATGGTTTGATCCTGAATAGCAAACTGACAAGCCATAGTTTGCAAGTTTGGCTGTAACAGCAAACTATGGTTTGGCAAACAATGGTTTGATCATACTTGGAAATTACTTATTCAGTCAAACAGAATAAGCTGGGGAGGGGAAGAGGAACAGATGAAGCAAAGGCTCCTTCCTACCCACCAAATCATACTTGTGGTGCCTGGAAATGAACCAACTCTCAGAAAAACAGAGGATTCCAAGTATGCATAGGATTAATTCCCAGGGGAGGCAGAGGTGAGAAAGATAATTTAAAAATCTGGATAATCTGGATACTTTTCTTTCTTTTCTTCAGATTTCATCTGCCCTATATGTCTATGTTTATAAATACTGCACATAATTCAAATACAGTGATACCTTGCAAGACAAATGCACTGTATGATGAATTCTTTGTAAGACAAATGAAATTCCCAGGTATAGCCATTTTCCACAAGATGCTTTGCCTACTGGATGTCTTGTGAAAAAATCCATCTCACGGGGCAGCGTTTGAATTTCACACGCTTACAACCCAAGGGAGTTATGGGCATGTGAAATTAAAAAGCCTGGTCTTCCATCCTGGCTCCCCCCCCCTTTGCTGGGTTAGGGGTAAACTCCCTCAATCCACCGGCAGTGGAAGGCTGCCCCACAGCCTTCGGCTGCCGGTTGATGGAGGGGGGTTGGGACAGCTTTCCCATAGGAATGCATTGAAAACCAATGCAATCCATTCCTCTGGAACTGATTAATTGGTTTTCAGTGCATTCCTATAGGAAACTGTGCCTCTTAAGACAAGTTTTTTCCATAAAATGAATGGACCCCTGGAACCATTTAAATTTGCCTTAGGAAGCACCACTGTACTTATTTATTTATTTAATTTAATTTAGAGTATTTTTACCCCACCTTTCTCCTTGGAAAAGGTGGTGTCCTTCACTGAGTGCTGTCAATTTGCACAGTGGTTTATTTATTTATTTATTTATTTATTTTTATACTTATTAACCACCCGACTTTCCCTCGGGAACTCTGGGTGGTGTACAACAGATTGAAAAACAATTTGCCCGAACACAACCCCCGTAATAAACAGGAAAAAAATAAAAATATAATAACAATCAACTTCACACTCATATAACATTATACAATCTGGCAAGAAAAATATGAAAGCTATGTTCCTTGCTAAGCTTAAAACACACTTTGTTAAGTTAAGTATTGTAACGTTTGCGTCAAAAAGAGCTTGCAAGCAAGATCTGATGACTACTTACAGCCAGGTACTGTGGCGTCAGTCCTCCCAGACCTGTAAGATTTCCCCAGGTGGCAGTGTTGAGCTGCTGCATTTGTTGTGCTAGCTGCTGTTGCAAACGCCTCTGCTCCTTGTCCTTCTGGGTATCAGCAAATTTCACGACTATGGGTGAAGAACAGCCCTGCGATTGGACAGATTAGTGGGAGGGGAAAAAATCATTCTCCCACACATTTACATGAGTCTTCATTCCTTTTCTTGAGGAAACTTATTCCCCCTCCACAACCTGTAATTATTTCGATTAATCGTATGACTCATGTAAAGGTGTTTGAAGTTCTGGATAACTTTATAATTCAAAAATCAAAATACTTCCTCATCCGTGGCTCCTGCTCCATTCCGTCTTCAACACAGCACTCTCTCAGCCACATAAAAATTGCTTTTAAAAATAGCATTGGCCTTTCTTCCGCTTTAAGGAACTAAAACACAGCTTCTTAAAACTGTTGCTTTGAGCCCTGTGTCCTCACCTTGATTGACTGAATTAATAAGCAAAGGAAGGAAGGAAGGAAGAAGGAAAGAAAGAACAACTGTGGGTTTCTAATTTCTCCCCCACACTAAAGCCTGTCTGCTGAATACACATCTAAATGCCCCAAGTTTATCAGAACTCAGAAAATAACAGACTTGGCTACTTTTCAAGGTAATTCAAACAAACCAGGATCAAACCTTGGTTTATGATGCTGGCTTATTCATCAATAGCAGTTGCAATCCACCAGTTGATATGCAAAGGAACACTCTGGTAAGTTTTAAAGCAGGTGTTTCCTGTGCATATCTTAACCAGAGATCTGAGCTGATATATTCATGTAATACTAAACAGTGATTTAGCGTTCTGTTCCAACACCCATAAAGATTATACCGACTGAAATTCTCTCTCCCCCTTTCCCTTATATCTAAAGGAAAAAGTGGGGAGAGAATTTCAGTCGGTATAATCTTTATGGGTGTTGGAACAGAACGCTAAATCACTGTTTAGTATTACATGAATATGGCATTTTGCAGCTGCAGTTTATATTTAAATTTACAGCATCTTTCATAATTTCTAAGCCTGCAACCCTAAGTGCTTATGCTTGTTCACTTCTAATCAACTCAGGGGACTTACTTTTAAGTAAGTCTTGGAGGGCAGGAGGGGGCTGACCTACAGATTGGTGTTTGCTCTACTTTCTAATACAGCAAAAATAAGCAGATTGTGCATACTTTTCTCTGAAGAGGTCCACAATACGACAAAGGCCAGAAATTTCACAATAAGTAGATTAGGTGCACTGGAATATGATATTAATTAGTCTTGTGTAGTGATGACCCACTAGCATGGGGCCTTTGGGGATGACAGAAACTGATTGGGGTGCTATTCACCAAGTTTGGCCCTGAAATCGCAGTTGGTTGAACTGGCTCCATATTGTACACTTGAATCACTGCAATCTTTTTCCTAGCTCAAATCATTTTAGGATTATTATGATTATGGTCCAAAAAATAAAAGGCACAATCTTTGACTAGTATTACATAATAGGTGCATGTTTTAATCAAAAGCCTATGTATCAGTTCAATGTACCCATGAAATATATATGCTGTACATAGTGCCATTTTTTTTGCCCTTCTGGTGGTTGGGTCATGGCAATTGGACTTCTTTTCTTGAGAGATTGAAATGTTGCGCTGCTCATCCAAACAGTTTTCTCAGTATGAGGGTTGTTAGTTGCGAGTCTTCCATTTTATAGTTCACTTTCACCTCACGTCACCCTGTCATATAAGGTCAATTTGAACTATAAAATGGAGGACTCGCAACTAGCTTTCCTCAGACTGAGGAAGCAGTTTGGATGAGGAGCGAAATGTTTCAGTCTCTGAAGAAAAGAAGTCCAGTTGCCATTACTCAACCTCCAGATAAACTCACCTTGCTGACTGAGAATCTTCACAGAGACACCTCTGATGGTGTTGTTTCAGATATCTACTGTTATAATATTTTATAAAATTTTGCAGCATTTTTCCTAATGTCCTGATGATTGAAGTGTATTTCATCTACAAGGGAGAATTATTTCTATTGCCTGGACTATTTATTCCTTTCTTTATGTTCAATTCAGGCATTCCCTAGAATTGCAATGCTTATTATTATTATTATTATTATTATTATTATTATTATTATTATTATTATTATTATTATTATTATTATTATTATTATTATTATTATTATTATTATTATTATTATTATTTTAGGGCAGTATATAAGCAGCACACTTTGCTTTACATAGCTAGTGGAACATAGATGAGTAAAAAAAATAATCCAGACATATGCATGGAGATAGTGGAGGGCTAATCTGTAAAGATTAGAGAGGAACAGATAAAGGGGAAGTTGATTTTTTTGGACTAAAATTTCACATATCCTGGTGATGTTGGCAGGGTTGCTCTGGGAATTCTAGTCTTAAAAAGCTATTTCTCCTGTTCTCTGCAGAAAAAAAATCACAGCATCATCGCTGCTTTCTCCCAAGTATTTTAAACATTAATGCGAAAATATGTTCTATGGTTTTTAAAAACTGAGGTTTCCCCCTCCCCCGCACCCCCAGCCCACTCCAACTTGAGTGACAGAATAGGCGATGTGGCATGTTTTAGATTCTGTTTCATAGAGTCTTTCATAAAAGGAGCAAGGCAGCTTATTCCAGGCTCCCTATGAACACATGAATGAAGCTCTTAAAATCTTTCCCTCCATTCGCTTCAAAAGAAGCAGAAATAAATTTCAAGGACAGAAATATGAGATAGCAGCTCCGGCCTACAGGACTCTTACAGATCTGAGCTGCGCATGGCAGCTGATATCGCATTTATGAATGCTTAACTGGCAGTAAATTGCATAAAACAATATTGCAGCATTTTATGAATCTGTAATTCTCTTCTCTTCTTCCCCCCCCCTCCCCCAACCTTGTCTGCTTCATATTTCATCAGGGCCGCAATTTCAAGAGAACAAACATCACAAAGATTGAAATCATAGAGATCAAAGTGGCTTCAAATCAGAAAAAGGGCTGTTATTGTCGTAACTAATCCGTTCCATGATAAGAGAGAGAGAGAGAGACAGAGAAAGACACAGAGAGATATATATTAGTCTCTCTCTCTCTCTCTCTCTCTCTCTCTCTCTCTCTCTGTAACACCCTGCTTCAACATAACCACCTCTATGAAATGCAATGGCAATTCACACATTTCTAAAAATGTGGGTACAGAGCACAGGGGTAGAAATCATCTTCTAAGAAGCCATTGATTTCAGGAGACACTTATTCTTCCAAATGTTTTATTCCTCCTCATCTTGGGAGTTTGTGCTCCCATCGAAAAAAATGCGCCTTTGTGGGCAGAAGAAGTGAAAATAATGAAAGGATCGCCAGACAATAACGTCACTGTTCCAATTGGAATCTGATTGCATAATCTATAGTCTTTCATTTGAAAAGATTTTTTTTTGCATTAAACACGAAATCAACGTGCACAGACAATAATCATTTCCGGTTGGATTTCCAATATTAACTGTTGAAAGCCAACTCTTGACCCCATAATACAATTGACGACAATAACCACGGAGAAGGAAATATATGAGTATGTTGACCCGCCTAGACCAATATACTTTTCCTCCTCTCCTGTCCTTATTTTTAAGATGCACAGGCATTTTCCTATTGCTTTATCCCGTGCTTTTTGTCTGCCTTGGTCTCATTAATTCTTTCTGTCAAATGCTGCGGTTGTGCTTTTCTTTTCAGTAGCTCGCCCAAGCCACTTCAGAGGGTCCCTTCTGAAGCCATCGGCACCTTCTCAAGAGTTGCAGCCATGTCTGAAGATAAGTGGCAAAGGAATGGGAGACTTACAACCCAAATTGGAACATGACTATGAAAAGTGGGGTAATCCTATCTCCAGACACAAATGCATTCATAAGAACACACCTTATCTTTTTTTTTAAAGCTGTGCTGCAACTCATTATACCTACAAATTATGTTTTGGTCAGGTTCTCCCGAATTTCTTCGTGGAAATTCTGGAGTTTGTTTGCTTAAGTCCTCTTCCACGATACTGCTGTCTCTTTTACTGGCTAGCTCTTGCTCACACATCCTTTTGATCCCAGCTGGAAAATACAAGAGATACCTAGCAAATGTATCACCACTTGTTTGACACACCTTGATGGTTCTGATGGTCACTTTAAACTTGGCCAATGACTACAATGTTTGTCTTGGAGTTGGCAGCCCTTTCTAGCGCATCCTCTGGTATAAACAAGAACAAAGGCTATTGTCAGGGAACGTGAGAGATAGCATCTGAGTAGTGCTCAAGAACTGATCCACCAACAAGACTAAATCCCAAAGATGGAGTCTGGCTCTCTTGTACTTCATAGGTATGTTGATGATATGTGCCAGGAGTGCAGCAGGCAGGATTTGGCCTACTGCACACATACAGCTGAACTAGGATGTAGTGACAGCTGTATTAGACAAGACAGCAGCTTTGTAATTAGAAAGTGATGAAACATCACCCATTCAGAGAAGCCTTTTCCAGAGCCTCTGTGTTTGCATAAGCAACATACAAATGAAACCCGTTGGTTTATCCCCAGATGTCCAGTCACCAAGCCAAAGGAAGCTAAGTCTCAACCAGTGGACCTGCAAAACCCTGGTGGAAGTAAACATCTTTTGCTTCTTAAGAGAGCTCCACTTCTAAATTTTGAAGCTGCGGTCTTGTCCAGGTCAGCCTCCAGATTTGTTTGGCTTAGGCTCCTCAGATCATGTGCAAAGGAATGGAATGCGCCTTGCTGTTTCTTCTAACGTCACCCTGGAAAGTTGTAAAGAGGAAGCATGAGCCATTCATATTAGAGAACAAAGTTAATCACTTGTTCTCTGATGCCCGAGAGAGCAGGACTAGCTCTAATGGCCTGATGTTACAGGACCAGAAATGCTGGTTGAACAGCAAGGCCAACATCTAGTAGAAGAAAACCCGTGTGTGCAAAAGAACTGTGCAATCAATGATTTTGTTTTCCAGGCTTCCTGTTACACACCTGGTCACACCAATAGCCATATGACTGACTGCATAGTCCAGGGAATGTCAGGCATGTGACAGACTGCCTAGAAAATAGATACCCTGCTCGACTGACCACCTTTAGGTGATCACACCAGGCATCATGATTTGGGCCTAGGATACAAGGACACTGCTTAAATGCTACTATGAGCAAATTGACAATGCAACCAATTACCTAGAAGCAGGGCCTGGCTTCCCATCAGTGACACAGTGGCCACAGGGCCTGGCATAAAAAATTTCCTTAACATAATCACCTCCCTCAAGAATCTGTACAAAGGAAATTTTCTTAACATAATTTATTTATTTATTTATTTATTTATTTATTTATTTATTTATTTATTTATTTATTTATTTTACTTGTGGGTCTAAAAAACCCCTTACACAAATCTAGTGGGGCTGGGGCATTTTTACCAAGATTGCGTGAGGCTCCGGATTGCTTGAAATGCCTTACAATGCTTCCACTCCAAGGTTTACTGCAAGTTCTTATTTTTGAAATGGGTCGCTAGAGGGCACCAGGGTCCCTCGTTCAGTAGCAAAACCACCTCTTTTGTGTCTGAACGTTTTGCAGGGTGTTGGCATAGTGGGAACGGGTCCAGCCCCGAAGTTTCTAGATCTCTGGAGATCCTTTCCCAGAAGGATAGGGGCCTTGCCTTGAAATGTTCCGGCTCTGACTATCCTTCGCCTGCAAAGAAGTTGGGCTGTGTTACTTTAAAATCACACACCATTTTTAGAAGTAGGCTAGGTGATACCTTTATTGGTCACTACTTAAACAAAAAATGTAAGCTAAGCTTTCGATAGCAACTTGCTATCTTTATCAAAGCATTGTGCCAGAAATGCAATCTTGATGGAGGATGTTGTCTATCAAGAGCTGAGAATCTTTTTGGTGAGATGGAATACACCAGATGATGGTATCAGGAGGCAGGGCTGGTGTTAAGACTGCTTCAAAGTCCCAGATACGGTTTAACACCCAGCATATCAAACAAAGCAGCAAAGTCTTTGACCACACTTCTTCCCTTCTTCCCACCCTCAATTTGGCTGTGTCGAGACTGAAAGTCCCTGCTCACCTGAGGGAATGGGGGAGGGAAGGTGATACAAAAAGCATGTGTTACATTTGAAAGTTGGGAAATTTTTAGAAAAATTCACTAGGAATAATCAGGGCCAGATAAAAAAAGAAGCAATTTTACCTAGTGGCTGCAGCCCAGGCCTCTGGTATTTCTCTGGCATTTTCCATTTCACTGGATTGTGTTCTTTAAGATCAAAGTAATAGCTTCCTATATGAATGGTGAAGTCATACCTTGATCTGAAAGCAGTGGCCTAGGAGGCTACTCTTTGTATGGTTCTGTCTCCATCAGGATGGATTTGAAGCACAATTCTTATTCTTATTTTTATTTTCACTTAAAAACCGTGTTTTTAAAATTTTAGTTATGATTTAAATTTTATTTATTTATTTATTTATTTATTTATTTATTTATTTATTTATTTATTTATTTATTTCTATACCGCCAGTCTTCGCAAAGGAACTCCGGGCGGTTAACAGCATAAGGGATAAAAACCAAAATCAGACGCATAAAAACAAAGAAAAAATATAGTAATAGATAACTTGGCAAGATGTCGTAATAAAAAACCTCTAAAACTAAAGGTCGCCAAATGCTTCTTGAAAAAGCAAGGTTTTAAGTGCTTTTTAAAAGGCACGCAGGGACTGTGCTAGGCGCATCTCACTTGGCAGATGGTTTCAAAGCAAGGGGCCAGCCACAAAGAAGGCTCGGTTCCAACTTCCGAGTAATCGATTTTCTAGCCTCCTCTGGGCGTGGCAACCCGAAGTGAGAAGGCCTGTGATGTTCTAGTGGGTCAGACCCCAGTTAATCTTTGGAAGATCCACTCTTTGTTTTTTTAATTGCATTTTATCTTTCCTGAGGGCCCTGGTCCCACATCCCTTTAAAAGCAGTTTAAATTACCAGATAACCTGTGTCTAAAAATGCTGTCCCCACGGCCACCAGGCTTTTTGAAAAAAAAGAAAAAGAAAACCCAGTAATGCTCCCTTAAGCCAGGTTTCTGTGACTCACCCAAGAGGTAGGGAAATTTTTATCTCGCTTTGAAAATCCAGCTTTTAAGGAGGAAGACGCCATGAGACCACGCAGATGATCCGGGTTTCTTTTTCTTTCTTTTTTCATAGCACCGGCCGGCTGTTCCTGGGGCCGATCGGTGCTGTTTATGTTAATTGCTTTTCACCTTTGGAGAAACAGGAAGCTCTATCTGGTCCTACAAGTTTTAATTTCCCCCAGCTAAGTGGTCCATTTTTTTCAAATGCTATCGCCACCTGCGGGCCAAGGGGGCTGAACTGCACTTTAAAATAAAAAACCAGCTTTTGACATGGGGAACTCTTGTCCCACATTTAAATCACGTGATGGGACGAAGAGGAAAAGCTGGACCTTCAGAAGATCAGGATCAAAACCCAGGTGTGACCACGGCCCTGGTCTCCATGATGTCCAAAGATGGATAAGATTTCAGAACTTTGTAATGAAATGCTTAAGATCAAGCTGATGACACCTGACCAAAATATAATTTGTGCCTATTGTTAGTAGTGTCAGGGAGAGAATCTATGGCACAGCCCTCCCTATTTGCATTCTCAAATTCACCTATGTGCTTGTGATACACTCTCATTACACATTGCTCTAAACTTCTGCTATAGCAACTGTTTCCTGACAAAAGAACTTGAATGGGCTGACTTTGATATACCTGCCTTAGATAGGCCTCTTCCCACTGAGATTAAGGGAAGGTTATGGTACTCAGTATTATCAAAGATAACAAAAGTATCCCTTAAATCAGTAATCTGACAGAACAAGGTCATCCTCATAAGAACCGCATCTGAAACAGCAGAGGGAATCCACAAAATCTCTATACCAAAATAAGTCTAAAGGGATGTGACTAAAATGACAAATAATACAGGGAAACCTCTCGGATTGGGATGATTTGATTTGCAAAATTCCTATTAATGAGATGTTTTAAGAGCAAATGCAAACCAGCTCAGAGTTTCCCTTGCCTAATCTGTAGTTTTCTCCTCCGCCATTGAGGCTTCTATATTTTTAAAAATCAAATATGTTTGCATCAGTTCAAGCAGTGTGATCGCTTGAGCCAATGTGAAGGCGTTTGTAGCCCGTAGCCACTGTATTTAAAGCTATTCCAGCGGTAGGGAGAAAGACACAGCAAGAGGGAGACTGGCAGCTGCTTGAATGCATTCCTCCTCCCCAAACCTAGTGCCTGGGTCTGTTTTCTTCTTCCCTTCCATTTCATTCCTGCACTCTTTCTCTTTTAAAGGCTTGTTAATCTACTGCTAGGGCAACTCGGCAACCAAATGGGAAAGAAGGAGAGGAATCAGCAGAGAGAAACACAGGGCGTTTATACATGACCCCTAAGCTCCGCTGCAAATGGCTGCAAGCTCCGGAGCTTAAAAATGTTTCCCCACCAGCTCCGGAGTTTGCAGACAATTAAGTGCGACCCCGCCCACTTTAGCGCGACCCAGCACACTTTTCTTGTACCTTCTCTTTGGAGGTGAAAAATCTTTGATGCGGTGCAACGATAGTGAGTGTGGGGCTCTCCTCGCTTCTGTTTGCTGCTTTTTGGCTCCCGCCCCTTTAAGAGCTACTTTTACAGAGACGAGAGGCAGAACGAGGTGAGCGGCATGCTTTTCTTTCTCTTTTTCTCCCTCCCTCACGCAGCCAGCAACCAGGAAGTACGGAGGGGGGTGGGAACAGAGGAAGAGCGACGAACCCCTAAGATCTCTGGTCCGAATTTAAGTGGCCAGAGGATCTTAGGGGTCGTGTGAAAAGGCCCACAGAGAGTGAAGTTTTAGGGCACCGTACTTTGTTCCTTTTATAAGATGCCCCCCATGTATAAGACAAGCTCCATTTTTTCCAAATGAAAATTAGTTTTGTAATCACATGGTTCTCTCCTCAGCTTACTTCTGTGTATAAGGGTGCTATCACATGGGCAACATATACGTTTTTTAAAATAAAGATGTTTTTACTCTGAAGTCCTCACGTGACTAAAGATTTGGTTACAGTGTCCTCATGGCTGTGGTATTAATAAATGAATTTTAATCTTCCCATGTCCTAAAACCACATTTTAAAGTTTGATCCTGAGTAATTTTTAAACTTTTTTTTTTTGCTGAGCCCCAAGCACCCACCAGCTGTTCAGCAGGACTGGGGCTGGCAATAAAATAAAATAAAATAATTTAAAAAATAAAAAATTGCTCTTTTCACCCCACCCCATCAGATGGGGGGAAAGGACCGTTTTTAAACTTTTTTAAAATTGAGCTCCAAGTGCTGTAGCATGGGCTTGGAGCTGGCAAAAAAAAGTTTAAAACTCACTCCTTCCCCCACCCCATAGGTGTGTGTGTGTGGGGGAATGAGTGATTTTAAAACTTTTTGAGGGGGGCTGAGCCCCAAGCACCCATCAGCTGTAGTGCGGTCTTGGGGCTGGCAAAAAAAAAGTTTAAAAAATGAAACGAAAGCCAAATTAGTATTTTTAAAATAAAAAAAGAAGTTAGCACCAGCTAATAGGGCAAAGGGGGGGGGGAGATAATCAGCATCCCCACATGCCTACGTGAGGTTGGAAAACACAAATTTATAACCAGGTTAAAAATACCCAGCATCACTCCTAGGTCATGAAATCTCGGTTTAACTTGCTGAACTGGATTCCTTTTTTAAAAAAAAAAAAAACTGGAAGGTCGTGGGGACACATATTTTTGAGCTGGATTACTTGTAATTAAAAACCAGATCAAACTGCTTGTGAGATAGCACCCTTTTAACAACCTTCAATTTTAAGTCTAACAATTTTTGACAAAAATATAATCTTATACATGGAAAAATACTGTAGTTTTGAACTAAACATGTTTCCTTCAAATCAGGACAGCTAGAGTGGAGCTACCTTAAAACATCCTCCTCGGTCTCTGCTGATTCCTTGCCCACCCCTCATCCTTGTCCACCTTTGGTCACCTAGTTTGTTCTACTGTTAGGAAAGCAAGTTTTTAATAGGAAGGGTGGGCAGGGAAAGGACTGGAAGGGAAGAGGAAGGGATGAGGGAAACAAGCAAACTCAGGCACCAGTTACGGGGTGGGGTGGGGTGGAAGGTATAGGATTTGAGCAGTCAACAAGCTGCAAACAAGGCTGATTTCCTCTATTTGTTCTGCTGACTCCTGTGTGGCTAGTGTGAATTGACCTGGAAAATTTGACTTCCCAGGTGCAACTTCACAGCAGATCCATTCACATATTCCTCCTCTGTGTAGTTGCACCTTTCGTCTTCAAGACAATACTGTACAAGATTCTTCCCTGCTGCCTGCCACCATGTTTGACACAGCACTTATGAGGCTGTAGCTCTCAAGATGGCCTCTGATTGGCCTGAAGCTACTCACAGCTAGAGATGGGCACGACTTAGCGGTATTCCCGTTTCCGTTTCCGTTACTCGTATCCGTTACTCTACGGAAACGGAAACGGGAATTACTCCACCAGAATTCGAGCTCGAACCGACAAACGAACAATTTGGTCTGATTTGTCGTGCTCGTTACTTGCATCACAGCGATCGCGCAATGCCAAGCAGCACAGAAAAAAAGTTTTTAAAAGTTTTAAAAAAAACCGATTCCCGGCCCTAAAAGTAGGCGAAAACTGTCTGAGGGCACCTACCAGGCCAGAAGGGTGTTTTATTTGGGGGTTCCCCGCCCCCCTCTCCTTGGCTATTGCTACTGCTGCGCTGCTGGTACCAGGCTGGGAGGGCGCATCCATTTGCCATGCAGTGCGGGGGATACAAAATGGCGACCACAATATTTGTTTTGAAATCGTTGCCCAAAACCCCACCAAAGCACCACAGAAACATGCGAAAATTAGCTATTT
Organism: Phrynocephalus forsythii; assembly: GCA_029282475.1. Lineage (NCBI taxonomy): Eukaryota > Metazoa > Chordata > Lepidosauria > Squamata > Agamidae > Phrynocephalus > Phrynocephalus forsythii. Next base: position 99,763,420 of record JAPFRF010000006.1, read on the forward strand.
TAAATGCTTGAATTTTTACAGTAGCAGCAGTGGGTTTTTCTTGCAAAAAAAAAAAGTCTCCGTTGATTTTATTTTATTTTATTTTATTTTATTTTATTTTATTTTATTTTTTTACACCTGCACATTTGCAATGATGGGCTCGCCCATGGGAGTGAACCATGCAAATTTTCCACCAATCGCATGGCCACTTGGCCAGGTTGACCACAGAGACTTCTGGGATGTGCCAATCGGGCATAAACAGCCCACTAATCGTAGCCCAAACCCGAACCCTAAGCCTAAGCCTAACCCATATGCCAGTACACTGTCCTTCTAAGTGGGTCAGAGAGGCACCCAGAGGTGCACCCCAATACTCACCCTAACCTCACCCGTAACTAGCCTAACCCTAGCCCTTGCGCTAACCCATCTTAACCCTAAGTCAGATCTACTTGCATTGCACTACATGCAAGTACGTGAGACACAGCGGGTGCAAAGAGTCTGCCAGTCCGTCACTTGTGGCTCTGGCTGACTCCTGCAGCTCCCTCCAGGAGTCCGCTACCCCCCAAAACCAGTACTAATGACAACGAAAAAACGAAAAAACAAACCGACTAATTTTTGTGAAATTTCGCGAAAAACGGAAACGAGCCGAAACGGACTGCCTCCGACACACGACAACTCGTAAACATCATTTTCCCTAGTCGTGCCCATCTCTACTCACAGCAAAGCAGAGCTAGGGGTCAGCCTGCATTCTGTGCCACCCCAGCTGAACAGGAACACGTCCTAATCTCTCTGGAAGTTGAGTCATGGCTACTGGACTTCTTTTTGAGAGATAGAAATGTTTCGCTGCTCATCCAGTCTGAATACAGCTAGTGCAAGTCCTCCATCTTATAGTCAGCTTTGACCTCTTGTCACCCTGGTCTGAATTAGGCTCATAAGATGAACAATGGCCTGAATAGGCTTGTTAGGGAGACAGTAGTATCTATAGTCTTAAGGTGAACAATGGTCTTAGGTGCTGAAATCTATCAAGAATGGGTCCTTAGCTATGGCCTTGGTGGTGAAGGCTTTTTTTTTCTTTTTACAAAACACACTCATTAATGTCTTCTTAAAAGTGGAGTCATCTTAGAGGAGGTCATCGGAAAGTTCCAAAAATGGGTTACCAGTAGCTTTAGTACATACGAGATTCCAATACACCAATGCCAGTATACACAGAATAACTTCCATCCTCTCTTGCCATGCAGCAAAACACCATAAATGAACTCACTAGTAATATAAAGCACAGGCCATAGAAAAATTAAACAGATATATTTCTATGAACGGCTTTTAAACGGCAGTTCATTTTGATTCTTTTCTGTCGCCTGTTCTGTGTCACGTTTAACAGTGTCTATTCTCACTACTCAAATAAATAAATAAATAAATAAAAGGATAGCACTGAAAGAAAAACACATTGATTATGAAATATCAAAATAATCCCAACTAAAGCCAGGAGAGATTGGAGACACAATATAGACTTTGCAATGTGAATATCAATATTTCTGAAGAATACAGAAGACAGTGACATTTCCATGCTTATTTTAAAAAACACATTCTTCGCTCATTACACAAAGCAGTTCAATGACACAGACACAATGATGTTTGGGGGGGTATTTGATTTTTAGTACCCAGCATGCTTTGGGAAATTAGAGCATTACAAAGGGGGGGGGGTATTATTCCAGAAAGCTGAACAATCCTCATATCAAACAAAAAGAAAATACAGAGATTTTTTTAGAGAACCAGAAACAAGTGCACATTACATCAAAATGCCGCTTCATAGGAAATAATCAATACACAGATACAGTATACATGATACAGTATAACATGCATTCTCAAATTGTTAAATCAGAAGATCCAGAATAAGACATAGTTGACTAGTGAGGCTTTTTTGTGCAAAATTCCAAAAGACCATGACAAAAATCACAGACTAAAAAAAAATACCCAAAACCTTTATTTAGGTAATTTAGTTTTAAAGATTTGAATTTAGTCACAAACACATGCTAACGATGGACTTGAAGTTCACTCTCGCAGGGAGAGTCAAGCAATTCATCACATTCAGACATAATTTGAATTTTTATTATTGGGTAGTTGAAATAACTGTCGTTGGTGTGCAATTTTTTTAAAAAAATCCACACCCATCTGCCCTCCTTCTTGTTATTTGGCCACTTTGAATTCATGATGGGTGATCTGTCATGTTCAGATTGAGTGTTTTTTCTTTTAAAAAACATATTATCAAAGGGACCGTTCAATATGCCAAATGTAAGGTGGCATTTCAAGGTGTGATTTCATTTTCCTGCTGAATGCCACCATATTATTAAATAAAAACCAGAAGAGATCATCTTGTGTTCTCAGACAATTAAGAGAAGTAAATATCATGGAGACTAGGAAACAAAAGAGAAGCACAAACATGTATGCATCTCTTTGTGTGTGTGTGTTTGTGTGTGTGTGTGTGTCTGTGTATTGAGGGTAGGGAATCATTTACGTCTGTGATTGTCTTGTGTCTGATCTTCTCCAGAAGAGCATGGGTTTACATTCTCATTCATTTGCACAAAGAAAACAAAGAAAGGGCAAATGATACAGTACTGTACCTCCATGGTCTGAGACTGGTGCATGGCTTTGATTGCATTCTGTGCCATTGCCCTTGTCGAAAACGTGACAAACGCACAGCCTGTGGGAACAAGGGGACAGGGAGCAGGAAAGACAAAAATAAAAAACCAACAAGACAAAAGGGTTGGACGCTTGTTAAACCAACACAGTCTACGAGAACGGCCACAAGACGAAACTGTTCTCTGTAGTACATGAAATTTTAAAAGGAAACAAAAAAAGAAAACAAACAAGAAAGAAAGAAAAAAATAGTAATCACCCCCACGCCCCTAAAATTTAGGCTGGTTCAGCAGGTGCTGATGGGCTAATCTGGTCACAGATTGCAGGGGGCGGGAGGGGAAAAGAAAGAAAGAGAGAGAGAGAGAGATGGGAGGGGATGCAGGAGAACTAAGCCTGGACAAGGAAAAACACACTCACAGGTCAGTTGAATTCTCCCACCTGCCCCGTTCTCGTAAGGAACACGATATGAAAACACTTAAACTGCAGACATGTCCAAACTTCGGCCCTCCTGATGTTTTGGACCACAACTCCCAGAATTCCAAGCCTGCATTGCCAATGACAAAGGACTGTGGGAGTTGTGGTCCAAAACATCTGGAGGGTCGAAATTTGGACATGTTTGACTTAAAGCGTTTATATAATATAGATATATAACTTTGCTTCCATCCAGTATCCTAGCTAGCTGTTTATTTTCAGCATCTAAGGACTCCGTGGCCTTTATTGAAAATTTTATGTGTATAAAGTCTTTTTTAGTTCAACGTGACTCAGAGACTTGGGAAGCTGCTCCCTAAAAGCACATCCAGGACACAGCCACTCCGAGCTCCTGTAATATAACATGAAAGCAAGCAAATAAAAAGTTTTTTCCACCTTGGATGATCAAAAAAGAGCAGGGGAAGTGATTGAACAAGGCAATGTCAGTTCAGTCATTTCACGCGTAGCTCTGTTTTAATAATACCGGACATGTCCCCAGCCAATTCTGCAAAAGGAAGATTTGTGTCTGTAGGCAAATGATGTATGTATGTATGTATGTATGTATGTATGTATGTATGTATGTATGTATGTATGTATGTATGTATGTATGTATGTATCACATGCCTCTATGTTCAATAGTAGTCTTCAACTATTACCGAGCCCCTCCTCCCCAAATCCTTTCAATCTGTTAGATCAATGGTGCTGTATTAGGCATGCAAGGAGCTACGCTTAAAATAACTTGATATTGATCCAGGCATCCCTTAAGCTCAGGTGGCCTATAAACCAGTTGCTTGTGTGCGTAGTGCAGCATTCTGTCTATTAGCGGGAGCAGAGAGGTGCTCAAAAGCCAACTCCAAAAGCTCTTCCTTCCCTCTTGTAAACAGGAAAGAAGGTTCGGAAGGGCAGATAAAATCTGAAATTAGAAGTCTGCGCCACCTATCCCAGAAATGAAAGCCCCATTTTGGAGCTTTCTCAGGGGACAGCATAGCTCACTAACAGATTTTGCAAGGAAGGCTTCAAGGGCTACTATATTACTTTTCTTTTCTTCTCTCTTAGGTGGTTGCTTCACGTCCGTTTTGTCTCTGTTAGTGTTGCGCTTAGGAGCGGTACAAAAAAAAGTGTTACTTCACGTCCGTCATGCAACTACTGAAATTTGTCTTGACCACGTCCCCGGAACAAGTGCTAAGCGCGACAATAATGTACCTGGCGCGGGGTAGGGTTTTCCCTTGTCACTCTTTGTTCCCGCTTTCTGTTCTGAGACAAGACACCACGTAATAACGACTGTCACACAACAAAACATTTGTTTCTCTCAGAAAGCTGTGTTCGGTTTTTTTTAAATTTTATTTTGACTTTTCAGAAGCAAAATATTGAAAAAGAAATTTTAAGCCTCCCACCCCCAAAGGAAAAAGGAAGCTACACAAATTCAGTGTTTGTCACGGTACAAGACCGTGAGGTAACACTTGTCACGAGACAAGTTATCATGACCATAGGAACACTGAAACAGGGACAAAACCATGTGATCGCGACCAACACTGTCACTGTACAAAACTAGAACAAAGAAGGACGTGAAGTAACCACCTTATTTTCAGCACTTTATCAGAAGCAATAGTTAGGGAGAAGGATGATCAGAAGTCACTCCTACATTTGTGGTAAATTTGGCCTGCAAATGCTTTGGGAACATTGCATGTATGTGTTTTCTCCTCTGGCCCAAGGAAGCATCCAGGAACATTGCTGTACACTGCCCTAGTAATGTGTCCATTTGTGTACACCCCCACTTCATCTACCATCCTTGAAACTATATATTTGAAATTAGGCCAAGGGGTCCAAGTTGTCCACCTATACCAGGTATGTCCAAACTTTGGCCCTCCTGATGTTTTGGTCCACAACTCCCTGAATTCTAAGCTTAGATTGCCAATGACAAAGGACTGTGGGAGTTGTGGTACAAAACATCTGGAAGGCCAAAGTTTGGACATGCCTGACCTATACACAACCATTGATTGGCCTACCGTTCCCCTGTCCTGTGCTGCCAACATCTCAGGCTTCGGCAAGGAGCCCTGGAATGCTTTCAAAGAGACCACGAGGCTACCTTTGATTTCACCAGGGCATGGAAACAAAGTCACATGGGTTTCCAGAGACGATTAAGTTAAACAACAACAGAGGCAAAGGAAGGCTGAGGACGGGGAGATGGAAATGGAAGAAAGGAAATGGTGTGCGAAGCAGTAGCCAGAGGAATGGAAATATGTCAAACAGCCTTGGGACAGAAGAGAGTCTACATTTGCACCCTTATGACTCGAAAGCACACACAAGGAGAATACAATTGCCCCACACATGCCATCCGGCAGGAGCAGAGGGAAAAACGAGAAAGGGGTCCAATTCCCTGGCTCAGCTGAGATGCCAATCATTTTGATCTCTTCCTCTTTCAGCCATTTCTATTACAGTTCTGTGAAGAATTCTTATTGATTATAAATTTTATATATAAAAATTTCTCTGGTGCACACAACCCAGAAACAGGGCTGAGGTTTGTGTTCAGAAATGGTCACATTCCAGGATTTTGAAGGGCGGTGGCAGGGGGACCCCATTCAGTAAACTGGACAATACAGCAAAACGCCTGTATGTCAAAGGGCGTTTGCGAGTTTGTTTTTATCAGAGTGGAGAACATGTATGAACAAGGACCAAAGTTTGGGGGGGGAAAGCACAATTAAAAAAAGTCAGCTACTGCTGCTGCTGCTGCTGGTGGTAATGATGATGATGGTGTGGTGGTTGACATGATGATGGTGATACTGATGGAGGGAAGAGCCCTCTCCACCTTCAAAGCATATATGGAAGTGGCATAGCCAGGGCACAGAGATGGGAAAAGAAGGGCATCCATGTCAGATGAGCACATTCTTAATTTCCACTCCAGCTGGCCATGATAAAATAAACAATGATTTTCGGCCACATGACAGCTACCATCTTTATCTTCATTAGGGTTGGTTACAGTGCTTGAATATTCTACCCCTCTTCCCCTTATCTCTACATTGTTTCTCTTTTGTGCTAGGTGTTTTTAGGTAAGTAAATTAACCTAAAGGCAGGGGCTGTCAAAATATAAAACTCCCCATGCAAACTGTGATGACTAGCCCAAAACAGTAAGTTTCCCTATCTCGCTAAGCCATCCTTCTGAAGGCCATGATAAAGAAGCAAGTACTGTACAGTATACAATTTTCAAATTAATGCACAAATAATCAGGCTGGAATCCAGGCTGTTCTTCAAACTTGCTACCATTCAATGGAACTTGAGATTTAATGTTATCAGAAGGATCTTGTGGCCTGCAAAAAATAGCCAACCATCTGTTATTTCTAGACCAGTTTATTTAACTATGCGGAGTTCTTTGCATTTGTCAATGGTAAGTAACAGAGGGTAACTATTAACTAACCTAGCATCATCTCCAAACACAGGTTCAATTGCTGTGCAATTGTCTTAAGGGTCAACAGTCAACAACAATGTGAAGACAGATAATTGCACATCTCACACATGAGTTAGGGAAGGGAGAACAATGAAATAAGTTAATGTCTATCCCATTTGTATCCCCCCACTACCACCAAATAAAGGAATGGGTCTCTCTAAAATATGTGATATTAACCTCTGCAGTTATTCACATGAGATGAAATAATATTTCTTCTGACTCATGAAGGACAACAACTGAAATACATAATGTTTGGTTGGGAAGGAGGTTTTGTTGCCCTTTCCTGTGTTACTCCAATGAAATTTGTAAATAGGGAAGAACAAAGATACCCAACTTGCTTCCATTTAAATAGATCTTCAGAAGGACATTTTAAAGGATGCCAGAGAGGGAAAATAAACTGAGAAAAAAGTACTGAAATATAATGAAAACTGAGCTAATATAACTTACATATAAGCCTTCTCAGAAGTAGATCCAATAGTATCTACTCCCAAGCAAGGATTCTAACCTTCACCTAATTTGCTTGTGATTGCTAATCAACTTTAAAGGTGCATTTTTTCTCAGCCAGATATGGTCTGAAAGCGAGGCTTCAAAAATACAATACAATAAAAACGTGTTCCACTCAATTTCTCCTAAACATTATTATTATGATTGCTACGATTTTAAAAGGGTTTCCAAATGAAGCACGTCTAAATACAGAGGCTGACGCATATTGTCATTACGGAACTGAGCCATGAAGCTTAACAGCGAACCCAGGCTATATTTTTTTAAAAGTTTCAATATCCTCACCCCTGTGGTCAATGAGCAAAACGAAACATACATTTTCCAGTCAGGTTGTTTGTTTTATGGAAATCAATTTGTGATTCTAGAAAACATCAGTTGCTTTGGCTTTTATTTTGCTCTGTGCCTACCTGGTAAGAATATCAAGTCAAGAATGCATTAACATTTTAATTGAAGAACAGAATGGAACGGTGCAAACAGCAACACTGGTGTGGTACAAACCAGAGCTTACAAATCTCACAGAATCTCAGGAAAAGTGGGTTGCTGCTTCTATTCTCTGAAATGAATTTCTCTCCTTTCTTCCTGTCTTATGTGGGTTAGCAAACCACAGCTGAAAGGGAACCTGGTTAGGGCTAACCATGTTTAACTGTTGAGCACATGTACTGGTTAACCATTTTAACCAGGGTTGACTATAAATGGTGGCCAGTGACAAATCTAAACTAATAAATAAACAGCCACCATCAGGTCCAGAATCTGGAAAGCCAGTTTATATTCTGGTTATTAAGATACGGCTAACTGGATGTTAGATTGTGGCTCCAGATGTTCTTAAGACTACAGCTCCCAGGAAATCTAGCAAGCGGAGACAGTGATTAGTGTTTCTGGGAGTTAAAGTCCAAGAACATGTGGGACCCAAGCCTGAAATGAATACAGGAAATGAATACAGGAAGATTTTTGTCTCTCTTTCTCTCCATCCAGAAAGAAGGAACGTGCATTGCATAGATCAGTGGTTCCTAACGTTGGGTTCCCAGATGTTCTTGGACTAAAACTCCCAGATGTCTTCACCACTAGCTGTGCTGGTAGACAGGCATTCTGGGAGTTGTAGTCCAAAACCTGTGGGGACCCAAGGTAGAGGGACCACTGACCTACTCTAGGTGTGTAGATGCTGCTGTGAAGTGTAACATCTATGAGGAAGCATCTCCCTGAACCCAAGATGGGTCTGATCTGGCTCATTAAAAATGTATCAATGCATTTTTTTATTGCACAGTGCTTTTTACCATTAACACAGCAGTCCTCAAAACCAGAGAGGTCAAGTTACAGGATGCTTTTTGGCACCAGAGCCCTAACTAGCGTCGGCTTTGACCCAGGGGGCTGAAACTTGCTACTGGAAGGGAATTAAGCCACCTGTTGGTGTTTCCTGCCAGAGGGATATGAACCTACCAGCTTGAACATGTATGCTGCCTCTTGCCCTTCCTTGCAGGGCAGAAACAAAACAAACAAACAAACAAAAACAGGTGGGGTCAGTGTGGGATTCAGATTCGGCCATTCCAATTCCTCTGACTTTTCTTTTCATATGCTAATCACATGGGACACAAACTTAACCAAGGCTGCTTTTACACGATCCCTAAAATCCGATGCAAAGGGCTCCCAGATACGGAGCTTAAAATTGTTTTCCCACCAGCTGTGGACTTTTAAAAAAATTAAGTACGACCACGCCCACCTAATCGCGCCCCAGCGCATTTTACAAGTACCTGGTCTCCAGAGGTAAAAAAATTTCCAATGCGGATTCTAAAGCTGTGGATGCCGGGCTCTCCTCACCTTCTGTTTGTTTTTGTTATCCCTGCCACCCCTTTAACAAACAGGAATCCCTACGGGGCTGCTTCGACAGCAGGCGGAGGTGAGCCTGCATTTTTTCTCCCTTTTTTTCTCCTTCCCCTCACCGCAGACAGGAGCAATGGAGTGCGGAAGGGTGGGAACACAGGAAGCAGAACAAAACCCCATGATCTCTGGTCTAAATTTAAGTTGCCAGCGGATTTTAGAGGTCAGGTAAAAGCACCCCAAGAAAGCAGCCACGTCCAGGTTGTCAACGATGGCTCTGCTTAGCATTACCATCCATTTTGAAAACTCAAAATTACTGACTGCAAGATTAGGTTAATGAGTATTAGAACCGAATGAGTGGTGACATTCTAACTTCTGAGACACGTGACAGATTTCTGCAATCACATTCCATGAAAGATTGCTGGGGGTCTTTTTGGACAACAAACAAATAAATCAAAGCAAAACACATCATTTTATACAAGTAGGTATAGTAGAATGAATGGTAAATGGTCTACAGTACCTCGGCTAGATTCCATATTGAGGCTGTGCACTAAAATTAAAGAGGGCCAAATTTTCATCAGTCTCAGAGTCATCTGTCTTCAAAACATTTATGCATTATAAGCAGATAAACAAAGGTTACCAGTCTTTCTCCATGATAGTAACCTGGATGCTCTCAATAGACAAGACAAAGGATTGAATAAAACACTTCCCAAATTAGCTGCAATAATCAGGCACACTCCTCCCAGCTCTCCAGCCTCCCTGACCACCCATCATCTGAGCATCAGCTACATTGCTACATGCAGAAACATCTGCCTAAATGTGTTGTTCCCAGACAACATGGCCAGCTTTGACTGGGTTGGTGGAAGGTGTAGTCCATCACACCTGAAGGACATCAGGCTGGAGAAAGATGCACTGGAAGATCTAAACCTCTCTGGAAACAGAGAAAACTGTGTTTGACTCGTATAGAGCGGTGGTTCAAAGCAATAACATTAGTTCCACTGGTGATGGTGTTCAATCATGCACCAAAGGGTATCTGATAGACAGGTCGACAGGCAGGCAGGCAGGCAGACAAACAGAAAGCCCTGGCTACCATCCTGCTCATCAGCATCTGCAGCTTAACTTCCCGGTTTTCCAAGGGGCCAGAGAGCTAATCATCTCTTTGTCTTTCCTATTAAAAACAACGTAAAGGAAAAAGATTCCCCAGCTTCAAAGACTTCCCCAGAGCAAAAGGGAGCCGCAAGGAAAGTCACAACCTAAAAGAAGGAGGACAGGAAGTTTTTAATATCTTTAGGATGCTCTAGATTACAATGCACAAGGCATGCCAAAAGAATTTTGCTTATTATGTTTAAAGAAAGCCTTCAACCACACAGATCCTAAGGAAACAGTCATTCCAAACCTTGGCCCCCCAGGTGTCTTTTGACTAAAACTCGCAGAAGCTTTCACTGTTAGCTGCGTGGGTCAGGATTTCTGGGTGTTGTAGTCCAAGAACAACTAGGGACCGAAGGCTGGGAACCATTGAAGTAGAAAATATATTATTTGGTTCCATTCCATTATCCATGCCACAATCAATGCTTTGGTCAGACCTGAGACTGTCTAAGAGTCAGGGTCCATGTTCCAAGTGGCAGTGTTCTGTCCATCAATGCAGCAGCCACTCCACACAGAGGCATAACAGAATGACAGACAACACGGATGGCCATTGTTGTGTGGAGAAGAAAATTGCAATATTTCGGACACATAATGCGCAATAAGGAATATCATCTGCTGCAGGTTATCCTTCAAGGAAAAATAGATGGGAAGTGTGGCCCAGGGCGTAGAAGAACATTCTGGCTTAAGAACTTAAGCCAATGGTCAGCAGTAGGCACAGCTGTTCTATTGAGGATAGCTTAGATAAAAGCTAGTTCTGGCGACTGATCACCTATGAGGACATGGCACAAGAAGAAGAAGAAGAAGAAGAAGAAGAAGAAGAAGAAGAAGAAGAAGAAGAAGAAGAAGAAGAACAGTCATACACCCAGCAGATATTCCTTGTAACTATCTATGAAGAAGTTAATAATTGCAAGTTCTTTCACACAGACATGTTTTAACATGGAAGCTAGACCCCAGGCAAAGTACACCCGGCTTTAATAAGCAGACTGGGTTCCCTCATCGGCATCACTGGGGAAGGCCGAGTTCAAAGAAAAATCGACAGCAGATAACTTTGGCCTGAGATCTGAAATCTCCTTCCAACATTATAGTTTTTTTGCCAAGGGAATCCTGAGAATAAAAATCCTATTGTAAAAAGCAACTTCAAAAGAAGGAATGTCAGTAAGAAGGTTTTAAAGTAAACAATTTGTCCACCCACTTTTATTTTTGGGGATGGGTGGGGGTGGTTCCAATCATAAAATACCATGGCCAATATGACTTAGTTTAGGTGTACGTGAACTTTGTTTGGTTTTGTTCAGCAATGTATTAACTGGTGGTGTGTGGGTGTGTGTTACACAATGTTATTTTACCGGAAACAGCCTGATGCTCACGGTTCTCTCTCCTCCCTTGACAATGGTGACCATTTAGAGGTACAATACAATATAAGAAGAAAAAACAGACAAAAACATGCAGCATCTTACAGACTAACTATTATATTTTAATGCAAGCTTTCACGGACACGTCCACTTCTTCAGACATATAGCAATGGATGTGTCCGCGAAAGCTTACATGAACATATAATAGTTTGTCTTTAAGGTGCTGCATGTTTTTGCCATTCATTTTGTTTTGTTTTGCATCTTGCCTGGAATTCTTGCACAGACTAACATGGCTACCTCTCACAAAGAGACAGTATATGTTTTGTAAGTGGAATCTCTCAAGTTTAATCCTTAATTTATTGAGGAAGGGCTAGGATAGTTTTCCTGCTTAGAAGTCTCAAAATGTGGCACTTGGCACAGTGGACAATATTGGACTAAATGGAGTGACAAGCCAATAATGTATGAAGCAGCTTTTGATGCTTAGACTAATTGTTTCAGTAGCCCATCAACAATGTTTGTAGGCAATGATATGTTGGGGATGTAGGAATGAAACAGATGTGTCTAGCTGAATAGTATGGGAAGGCAGCATTTCTGCTCTGCATCTAGCATCATCTATCTTTCTCTATTTTACCTTTCTTAGTGCTATGGGTATATGCCAAGGCTGCCTTCCTCCAATGGAGATTTGAAAAGCATACTCTATATGCAAAATGACAAAGAGAATCAATTAGCTACAGTTTATGCATTTATCACAATTCCAATCCACCAAGGGAAAATTGAGAGCTATTGCGGCTAGCAAATTTCACAAGAATTAGCGAAGCAAGGTGATATTCTCAGGCTCTTACAGAGGTCAGAATGGATTATCGCTCCCTATCACCCCACACCCACACCCCATTTAAAGTTCTACTCAGGAGAAGGCTTGGCTATTGCATACATGTGCAATAGTTAGCTGCCACTTCCTTCTTTGAGTAAAACTAAATAACGGCTGCCGAAGAGAAAACATTTGTGCAAATGGTTGGTAGGTGAACCACAATTTAAGAAATTTGCTCATGTATGGGATAGGAGACATATCTGGGATGATTAAAACATGTTTGGGATGAAATCATACTGTTTTATATATTATAAATTTGCAATACAGCAAAGAATTGTAGAATCACTGAGTTGGAAGGGACCTATAGGACTACTGAGTCCAAACCCCTGATCAATGCAGGAATCCAAATCAAAGCAGATTTGACAGATGGTGGTCCAACTTTCTCTTGAATTGGAGGGTTCATTTATAGACTAGACATTTCATTGTATTAGTTGGTATGCAAACAATGAACATTATTGCTTACAGCGTACACACAAAAATAGCATGAAATCCACACCTAAAGTAAATGCAGCATAAAAAATAAATACAACTGTAGGACAGAGCAGAATGAATTTTAAAAGCTAAGGAAACTTCTGTAAAGCTTTCTATCTACAAGTTACAGATAATTTCTATTGGATATCAAAGGATCTCTGTGTGCTTTACTTAATTCTTTTGCAGACAGGCGATAAGAAGGGTCAGGATAATGAAAACCAAAGACCATGCCCTGGGCAGCTTCGTATTTGTAGTTGCTCTGAAAGTACGCTGTGTGCATGGGAGAAGAAAATAAACAGTTCTCTTATTTTACATTGGAGACTAGCAGGATATTCCAGCTAATATTGGCAGTTGGCAATATGCAGACTGAATCTCAACTAATGTGATGGTCAGGACCATGGAGAGCTATCATCAGTAAACCTCAGGGTTGGGGCATACAGTATTCTAGCTATATTGAGTAGAACAGTGGTTCTCAACCTGTGGGTCCCCAGATGTTCCTGGACTACAACTTCCAGAAATCCTGACCAGCTCAGCTAGTGATGAAGACTATTGAGAGTTGCAGTCCAGGAGCATCTGGGGACCCACAGGTTGAGAACCACTGGAGTAGATGATTTCTAGAAGTAGTGTTCCAGTCCTGCAAAGAAAGCTATGGGCAAAGCCCCATTTTTTTTTTCTGGAGGGAGCTTACATGGAAAACATACAAATGGAACTAGAACAAAGTCATCCATCTCAATATGAATCAGAGATAGGAAGAAAATTTAGGTGAGATGCAGAAAAACTCATTGAATTCAAGATGATTTCAGATTTCTGCTTCAGGGTTAGATGCTCCCAGATAGGGGATGCTAGGAAGTTAAGACACAAGTAATTTAGTCATACAGTGAGCCCCCACCTATCGCTGGGGTTAGGGACCTGACCTGACCTGCGATAATTGAAAATCCGCGATATGCAGATGCAGGTCAGGTTGGGCCTGGGGGACCTAGCTGGGGGCTCTTGTACTTAGCCTGGCTCTACCCCGAATGGGCCTGTGAGGGCCTTCCCAGGCCTCAAGAAGGCCCAGGAAGGCCCTCGCAGGCCTGTTCAGGGCAGCGCCAGTCCTGAGGTAAGTATGGGATGCCTGAAACAGGCCTTTCCCCCGATTACCCCAGGGGGCCTCTGTGGTCCCGTGATATAGCAGGACCGCAGTATATGAACTGCAAAAGGGCAGGGGACCACTGTAGGAGAAATCTAGTCAATCACATATTTTGTTCCCCATCTAGCCATTACCTACAAATAGGCTGACAATTTCATAGAAACCAGGACTTATTTGAGGAAGTATGGACACTTTTCTTTATTATTTCCTTTCTTCATATAAAACCACCAGCCTCATATCGGTTTCATGTCATCACGGCCTTGCATCAAGTGATAGCCAAGGCTCACAGCTGGTGGAATATGACCTGGAAGGCTCTAAAATTTCCTGAAGTATGCAGCCAGGTTCTTGAACACAGAGCCAAGATGGTTCCTATGTCCATCTGAAGATTCAAGCCCTTCCCTCTCCTTATACAGTGAAGGAAACACATTAGCTGAGATATCACAAAGACAAGGACAAGCACCTGCCTTCTTACTGTATGTGTATGTATATACAACTCTGGGAGGGATAATGAAGATGAATGGAGTTCAGAAACCTCTGTAGACTCCAGCTTGCAATGGGCCCAAGTAGAGACGTGGTGCTATCCAAGGTAATGAAATTATATTTGCTTGTCTCTCTGACTTCCTTCTTAGGATGGGTCAAAACACAACTACACCATAACTCTAAAGATCTGGAATGTATCTTGAATTAAAATGAGCCAGGTAAGACCTGAACAAGGACCTAGTTCAAAGCATTCTGGTTCTACAGTAGCCTATAACTTGCCAGTCCATAAGAAAAGGGGGCAATACTTATCAATACCCGGCTCCTTTTAAAGTACAGCAAACTTCTCTACATTTACAAAATAAGGTAAGTACTTAAAATCTAAGTTATACCAGCAGGAAGAAGCCCCACTTCCAAGCAGTCATTTGAAATACAGAAGGCAGACTGACAGCTGGACATCCATTAATAAAGCAGGCAGTTGTGCATAGTGAGACAGGGTGTATGAAATCTCATGATTGAAAAAAAGACATTGTGGGGAAAAAAAGACATAGTGGAACTGGAAAATGTGCAGAAGAGAGTGACTAAAATATTTACTGGACTGGAGGGACCTCCCTTATGAGGAAAGGCTAAAAAAAGGTGCATGAGGGGGCATATGATTGAGGCATACAAAATAATGCAGGGCATGAGTCAAGTGGATAGAGGGCCACTCTTCTCCCTCTCACAAAATACCAAAACTAGGGGACATCCACTTAAACTGTGGGTTGGGAGAGTGAGAACAGACAAAAGAAAATATTTTTTACCCAGTGTGTTATTGGTCTGTGGAACTCCCTGCCATAGGATGTGGTGATGGCATCTAGCCTGGATGCCTTCAAAAGGGGATTGGACAGATTCCTGGAGGAGAAGTCCATCACAGGTTACAAACCATGATGGAGATATGTAATTTCCAGGCTTAAAACCGGGGTACTTCAAGGGCCAGATGCAGGGGAGTGCCATCAGGAGACAGATATCTAGTCTTGTGCACTCCCAGACACATCTGGGGGGGGGCACTGTGAGATACAGGAAGCTGGACTAGATGGGCCTTTGGCCTGATCCAGCATGGCTCTTGTTATGTTCTTATGTAAAAACATGAATGACAAGTATGGGCAAAAATTAATCCCTACCTCACTGATCTAAATGAATATGCTAACCTCTTGTCTCCTCTAAAATTGAACCAGGCAATCTGGTAGTATTGAACCACCACCTGAATAGCCTTGAATGCTCAGCCTGTGCATCATTTTTCAAGAAGACCTTCAGCTTCTGCAAATGCCCAGGATGCGCAGCCAGCTGAGGGAATTGTGGGTGTTGTAGTACGAATTCTGACAAAAATCTAGCTTTCAGACCTTTCTGAGCCAAGGTTCAAGATGAAAGATGGTGCTTAAGAGTTACACAATATGACCAGCCTTTCCCTCTAGGGCTCACTTTCAGTAGCCAGGCCTATCGATCCAGCTATTCATCAGGTCTGCTTCTACAATGTCAAACGTCACTAGCAAATCCAAAAGGGAGCTAGGATTTGCTTCTTCCTGTAAGACTGTCTTACGAGTTCTCCAGAACAGATAAATGATAGACTAGGGAAAGGTATCTCAAAAGCAATTTTCTCCTACAGGAGAGATCAGAAAGAAGCACAAGACCTGTCATTAAACAGATATAAGGGATGCATCTATTACACTTGTCATCTCAACTGAAACGGTATCTTAAGTCAGTTTTCCTATTATTCTTCAGTAACATAAGAGGATCTATCAACTGATTGCGACCACCTCCCATTTCACCCCCTTCTTTTCAACCAACACGGCTTCCTAGCAGCACAGATAGAAATGTTCATCTACAAATCATCGCTAAGGATGGATTTTGTGAATCAAAAGCAGAAACTTCAATATTGTGGCTATTTTTAGGGTTGTTTCAGCCACAGTGAATTCTGACAAAAAATGGATGTGATCGTTAGCACCAGCATTGGTCAACACAATGATCAGAACACAGGGCAAAACAGATACTGCATTAATACTGCGATCTGTTATCAACAGGGGAACAAATGTAGCCATTACAATGTCAATAATGACCATTCTGTTTTTAAATGAGATTTGGCATTTTCTGAAAGGTCACCAGCCAGCAAGGGTGTCCAAACTTCAGCCTTCCAGATGTTTTAGACCACAACCCTCCACGGCTTGGGACCTGAATATCTGGCAGAGCGAATCTCTCAGAGATCAACTGAGGCCCGGCCTACCAGAATGTCGTTGGCACTCTCACTTTGGGTGGCCACGCCCAGGGAGGCTCGGAAAACGGTGACCCGCAACCGAGCCTTCTCTGTGGCTGACCCTGTGCTCTGGAAACATCTCCCAAGTGAGTTGTGCCTTGCACAGCCCCTGCCAGCCGTTTAAAAAGCCTTAAAGACCTGGCTTTTTCGCGAGGCATTTGGCGACCATTAATGTTTGTTTGTTTTTTGTCCCGCCTTCTTGCCAGTGAATTTTTATTGTAGTTTTATTATGATGTTTTGATTTTTCTTTCCACTTTTATTATTATTACTGTTTTTTCTTCTATTATTTAGTTTGTTATTATTGTTATTGCTATTGTTGTAAACCGCCCGGAGTTCAGGTGGTACATAAATATTAAAATAAATAAATAAATAAAATAAATTCCCAGAATATCCAAGCCTGTATTGCCAATGACAAAGGACTGTGGGAGTTGTGGTCCAAAACATCTGGAGGGGTGAAGTGTGGACACCTCTAAGGGGATAGTGGGGAGGCTGGTCCTTTAGGGCAGTGTTTTTCAACCACTGTTCCGCGGCACACTAGTGTGCCGCAAGATGTTGCCTGGTGTCCCGTGGGAAAAATTGAAAAATTACTTTATATATAGTCAATATAGGCACAGAGTTAAATTTTTTAACATTTTCTAATGGTGGTGTGCCTCGTGATTTTTTTCATGAAACAAGTGTGCCTTTGCCCAAAAAAGGTTGAAAAACACTGCTTTAGGGTAAATAGGGAAGTGCCCATCTCTATTTCAGCTACTGTCCACCAGCCTGCTCTTCAGGTATGGGTTAAATTTTGGAGCCACCTTGAGAGACAAGATGTAATGGGCCTTCATTGGATTTAAATGTAAATGTTCTTCTTTGTTTGGCTTTAGCCATGTTGTTGAACATGGAAGCTTCAACCGGGATACCTTTATCTCTGCAAAAAAAAAGAAGCGACCATCCATTCCACATCCATTCCTCCAGATCAACGATAATGAAAGTAACAGGGCTGTAATTTTCTTGCTCTAACGGTGGCTTATTTAATTCTTTGAAACACAAACATAAACAGGGGCAACTATTTCCTGCATGCCTCTGCAGCATATAAACTCTGAGCAGAGGAGTAAAAAAACAAAAACGAGATTCAAAGTGAAGCAACGGTTATTCCCCCCCACACACACTTCTCTGTTGATACTGAAGCTATGTAGGAAGGGAAAGTTGTGAGGGAAGCCGCCTGCTTTTGCCAAAAGGCTAGGACAGTGGTGGCGAGCCTTTGGGACTCCAGATGTTTTGGACCACAACTCCCAGAATTCCAAGTCTAGACTGCCAATTCCAAAGGATTGTGGGGGTTGTGGTCCAAAACATCTGGAGTGCCGAAGGCTTGCCACCACTGGGCTAGGATGAACCAGGAGAAACCATAATTTTCTCAAATGGAATTCATTCTTTGGGACATCTTATGCCGGTCTTCCACTTTGAATGGCGATCAGTTAGAAGATGGAGGAAGCTTGTTTTCTGCAGCTCCAGAGGATAGGGCCCAAAGTAACGGATTCAAATTACGAGAAAGGAGATTAAGCCTGAGCACTAAGAAGAATTTCTTTATAGTAGGATAGTCTTACAGGCTGCCTCAGAGGGTGACGGAACTCGGCTTTACTGGAGGTTTTTTAAACCAAGGATCTCAGGATCAACCCATGTGGCATAGTGGATAAAGTGGCAGACTACGACTCTGGAGAACAAGGTTCAAATCTCCACTTGGCTATAGAAAGCCCTATTAAATCGCTATTCGCTATATGTTGGTTCCAGCTTAACAACACATCACTATCTGGCTTTAGCTCTGGGTTTTCGTCCTGTCACTGCTGCCAGAGACTGATTACAGCTTTCCTCACCTGAGGGTGTGCTTAGGAGGCTGCAGAGGTGCAGCCCTGATCACACCAGAGAGGGTGGCTCTCTGTTGGGCCACATCAATTCCTCATCATCTTAAAATGAACTCTTGCTTGGTTCAAATTCTCCAACCACTTAGATTATAAAGTGACTTAAAACAACTGACTAACCAACTGAATTCCACCAAAAACTAACTACTGCGGTACCCCGACTTAAGAACAGCTCGACTTGAAGAGCAATTCAACTTATGAATGGATAACTGTTGGCATTTTAACTGCCGCCTTACAAATTTTAAATATGGTCTGCTCAACTTACAAATATTTGGTTTTCATTTTTTTTATTTTTAAACTTATTTTTTCAGTTTTTTTAGATCGGTACCCTGACTTAAGAGTAGTTCAACTTAACAGCATGCATTGGGAATGGATTAAATTCGTAAGTTGAGGTACCACTGTACTTACTGATGCTTCCATAATGAATTAATGAACAAACAAAATAAGCAAAATACATCTTAAATAAGTAGCAAAGCAAATCTTGGAGGGAGCTTTGCTGGCCCTCTTTTAGATGAAGTTTGATCAATTTGGCAGTGACCGCTTGGAAAGATTCCTTGACCCCATCTTTCTAATAAGATACACAGATGAAAGTTAATGCAAAGCTTACCTTGACAATTTCAACGGATGCCAGGCATGTATCTTTAATGATTCTTGGGACCCATTTCAGAAGTGTACACTGTGTATCCTCTAAATCTAGCCTGTCTCTCCCAGGTCGTGTTTTTATTTACTATGTATGAGCATGCAATGATAAGTTTCCAACAAATGTAATGTTCTTCTTGCTGCCAGACGTGTCATCTTTGATCTTAAGCCCCCGATGTCCGTAACATTGTTTGGGCTTTCATACATAACCCAATACCCTGCTTTTATCTATTTCTGTGTTCAATCATGAATTTGATCTTAGCTCTGCAGAGAGGAGGACTTAAGAGTAATAACTATCATCTGGCCAGGGCACTGCTACACTTCATCAGTTTGTGGTTCATTGTGTGATTGCTATCTAGGGGCAAATCAACACATGCAGCCATATCCCATCATTTGCAAGGGGCTCACGGTGATCAGGCACCCCTTTGTGACTGAAACATCCCTGAGACTAACCTGTGCTACACAAGTGCATAAATCTAGGCTGGGGTTGTTTGCCTTTGGCAATTATGTTTGGAAGACTCAAATAACTCTTGCAGGACAGAGCGTACTTGACTTTCCATTAGTTACAATGAATATTCAACTAATTGCTCAGATACCTGCACTCATCCATTTCCAGCTTGCATAGTTAATCCAATTAGTCCTATTAGCACAGAAAATTAAAATGTTTAATTTGCCTTCCTGTAGTCAGTACTTGGGGCTACATCGTAGCTTGAACTGAATCTGTAAATTGAAATTGCGACTAAATTTATGTTGGCAATGTAGGCACAATAGAAGCTCACAAGGGTAATGGGAAAAGACAACTATGTCATATAAACCTGGCTGTTCCTTGAGTAGCTCAGAGTGGCTTAACATAACTGATCCTAGCCAGCCTTCTACAGGTCCAGAGCATTTTGCTTTGACAGCAGGACTTACTGGAATGAGTTAGACCATTCATAATCTGAGTTATACATACATTGATTGCTACACCTCCATTCTAACAGTGGCCCATCCATCCATCAGGGATGCTGAAAGTCAAGCATCTAGGGATGAGTGAGGAATTTGGGGGATTGCAAATATATGTGAGTTTATTCATTTTTGCAAACCCTCAAACCATTCATGGAGCTGAATATAAAGCCACACTCAGAAATCTTTAAATTTACAAGCTTGTAATGCAATACGAACAACAAAAATGTGTTCAAAAGGTAGGCAGAAGCATACTATAATCAGAGAAAATATTTTCTCATTTCAATATTTTATTTATTTATTTATTTATTTATTTATTTATTTATTTATTTATTTATTTATTTATTTATTTGACTTTTATACCGCCCATCTGGCAACCATGGCCATTCTGAGCAATTTACAACAAAATGCCAAATACAAAAATTACAAAGATAAGAAAATATTAATAAAATACAACACATAACCCCAAAGGGGTTGTGCATTACAGATGTATGCTTTTTCTAATATGAAAATGGAGTAAGGTACAAGGGTCTACCTTAAAAAAAAAATGCACAGGCAGGTTTGAATTTCAGTCAGAATGAGTTCTGACAAGGAAACTGGAGAATAACAAAATCATAGAGTTGGAAGAGACCTCAAGGGCCATCTAGTCCACCCCCCCCGCCATGCAAGAACCCCCATTACAGTATTTCTGACAGATGGCCATCTAGCCTCTGCTTAAAAACCTCCAAAGAAGGAGACTCCACCACCCTTTGTGGCAACATATTCCACTGCCGAACAGCTCTAGCCATCATGAAGTTCCTCCTAATGTTCAAATGGAATCTCTTTTCCTGTAGTTTGAAACCATTGCCCCGAGTCCTAGTCTCTGAAGTCATGGAAAACAATTCTGTTCCCTCTTCAATATGACATCCTTTCAACTATTTCAACATAGCTATCATATCCCCTCTCAGCCTTCTCTTTGTAAGGATAAACATTCTCAGCTTCCTTAGCTGCTCCTCATAAGACACTTTCCCCAGACTTTTAACCATCCTGGTCGCCTCCACTGGACCCACTCGAGATTGAGAGCTTCGACAAGCTTGGGTTGAATGATTCCAACATCCTGAACGGACCCGAACCATGGGTTCTTCCTCTTTCCATTCATTTTTGTCCACAGCAAAGAGGTACATGGACTCAATAGTTCAAGTATCTTGGGTTGCTGTGCTATAACCTGTATTCATAAAAGGTCTTACAATTCCTACAAATCCATCTTGAGGCCATAGGACCTTTGCAGGCATTGTGATGTAACGTTCAATGAGATGTCCCCAAATAAGGAAGCATAATTGTGGCCTGCAAGCAGGGATCATCCCACCCAAGCTTGGCTAGAGAGAAAGTCCCCTCTTTGCGGATATCTTCCTGACCCTATTAGAACTTCCTATGAGCTCATTAACTGCTCACGCCTGCCAACTGTTCAATGGGCAAATGCTACTTGAGCATTAATTAACCAGCCTGCTTTGTTTCTGGTTAAGACCTTGGCATATTGCCTAGACAATGAGTGTCATCCCTGATGCATTGCTTCATAAATTCTTATTTTCAGCTTTGCCCTTGCCCATTTGCTAAATAGCTTAGTGGTTTCATGGAGCCAGAGGTTGGGGGTTCGATTCCTCACTGGGCATTCTTGACCAGGGCTAGACTTGATGACCCAGAGGGTCTCTTCTAGTTTTGCAGTTCTAAGAGGATGATTATGACAATCATCTCATTTTTGCAACATGTAGTTTTTTTTCATTTATCTGTACCCTTGCATACCTTTGTTCCTCTCTTCCTAGGTGTCATCAGAGCTCCGAGTATGACATTTTAAAAGGAATTTGTTGTATTACTTTGTATTAACTGGCAATCTGTTTGCCAGCACTCTTGTTGTTGCTCCAGTCATGTTGCATGGCATTTCATTAACAGGTTATGTTGTGTTATCAACAGCCCAGACAATTACAGGTACCTGTGAAAAGGATCTGGGAGTCTTGGTGGGCCACAATTTGATCATGAGCCAGCAGTGTGATGCAGCGGCCAGGAAAGCCAATGCGATTCTTGGTTGCATCAACAGACGCATGGTGTCTAGAGCAAGGGAGGTGATAGTACCACTCTATTCTGCTCTGGTCAGACCCCACCTGGAGTACTGTGTCCAGTTCTGCATGCCTCAATTTAAAATGGATGTTGACAATCTTGAACAGGTCCAGAGGAGGGTGACCAAGATGATTGAGGGTCTGGAATAAATGTCTTACGAGGAGAGGCTTAGGGAACTGGGATGAGTCCCTAACCAAAATGGTGAGATAATCTCTTAGGTTACAAGCAGGAATTGCAATTAAAATGTATGAAGTGTGATTGCTTTGCACTGGATTGGATTCTGATGCAATTTCACTACATGGCATTCCTGCTACACCCTCTTTATCTATATAACCCACATCTTTGATATAATTGTTCTCTGATATAAAAGTATTTTTATAGCTCTACACCCAGTAATACTAAAGCTTCTTTTTAGGACTGAACAGTATGGTGGCTAGTGGGCCACTGACTGGAGATCTTTATGAATTCTGTGGGCCCTTAGAACTTTATACTAGGCATAGAATACAGCATCCTTTAAACCCCTACCTTCAAGTTTCTTACCCTTATGATTGTAGTGAAAAAGACTGGAAGGAGTTGAGTACCTGATGAAATCTTATCAGTGAGAGGGGTGTGAGAAGCACTTCCATTAATCATGGAGAACAACACCAGTGTCCTGAACAGGGGTGCAGATTTCTTTCTACTAAGTGCTTGAACTTAGCTCAGAATACATGACCTGACCGTATATCTGCTTTTACAAATTGTGGAACTGCTCAAATGGCTGGATTATGCTGTTGGTTAATGAAAGGTTCTGCCTTGCTCCGTAACTTGGTATGAATCTCCTGAATTATTAAAACAATATGTTACCATGAGGGTTCATAAGATGTTATATATGTTATAATTAAAGGTCTGAATGGCTGCTGACAGCTGACGCAAAGCGATACAACATGAACAGATTTTTAAGAACATTGACATCTCAAGCTGCAACCTTTGGTGGTAATGGAGGTAAGTAACATTTTCCCTGATTTTTTCCTATCTTCTTTTGCCGCTAAACCCTAAGGGGAATTGCCTAACATCTCCAAACAAGGCACACAAAGACCCTTGTCTATAAGCCTACACAGCTACTGTAAAGAGGTAATTAATTCAATTGCAAAAAGGTATCGTTATTCTAACTACAGAAGCTTTATTCAATTACAAAATGTATCAAGTATACAAGGCATTTCACAATGTATTCTTTATAAAATGATACAGTGCAGGAGTGAAATTGCTGAGATTGGAAAACCAGTCTGCTTTTGCTTTTTGGAAGGTTATTTTGGGTGAGGAAGCCTCCTGAGAAGGTAGGAAGTATGAGACTGGTTAAAGCCAGCTGAATACGCTTAGCTAGCAATAATGGAAAAAGGGCAGTCTTACAGCAACACCTTCAAAGTCTAAGGAGAACACCCTAGAAATGTATAAAAATCATATGGTGAATTGAGCTGGGGTCTGTTTCTCCACTAGCCTGAGTCCTTGAAATGTTACATTAAAATATGAAAGTTAGTCTTTAATGTGCCACATGTTTTTGTGTCTTTTGTATCTTTTAAGGATCCTCATGGTGCAGTGGTTAAATGCCTGCACTGCAGCTAAAACTGCGCTTACGACCTGGGGTTGAATCCCAGGTATCAGACTCAAGGTTGACTCAGCCTTCCATCCTTCCGAGGAGGTTAAAATGAGTACCCAACTTGCTGGGGGGAGGGGGCAATGTGCAGCCTGCATACTGCCCAGAGACTACTTGAAGTGGTATGGGGGGTATACAAGCAGAACACGTTATCTTTTATTTTGTTTTATTTTTCTCTGATTTTTGCCTGGAACAGTCATTCATATAATTTTAAGTCCAAGTGAAGTGTAGCCTTCAGTAGTTTTCTAACATTTATTATTAGGGCATGTGCATTTGCATGAATAACTTTCGGGATATGCAACACTGTACAGAACACACAGGCTTCAGCTATCACCTTGTGAGCAAGTTCCAGAGGGAGGTGCATCCTCCTCTCCAATCAAACCTATCCATGAGGGACGAGAAACAATTAAGACAGGGTTGGAAGAAATAAAAGAGGAGGAGGCGGGAGAACAGGGGCAGTTAGGAACGGCAGGAAAGAACGTGAAGGAGGTGGTGGAAGGAAATGTGGTGTTGGCAGGGCTGGTGATAGGTTTTTTTGCGCCCTAGGTGAGGGGTGGGGGGGCGGGCAGCAGGAGGGTGGGGCAGGGGATGGGGGACGGGGCAGTGGGCGGGCAGGGTGCTGGGCAGGCAGGGGGTGGGGCGGCAGGGGGACAGATGGCGGGGGATGGCGACGGGCGCAGGGGGGTGGGTGACGGTGGGTGGGCGGTGGCGGGCAGCGATGTGCGGACAGTGACGGATGGCTGGTGGGCGGTGGGGGGACGGACGGCAGTTGCCAGTGACGGGGGGGGCGGCAGGGGGCGGCAGGCTGTCCAGCACCCTCTCTCCATTTTGGCGCCCTAGGCAACTGCCTAGTTCGCCTTAATGGAAGCGCCGGCCCTGGGTGTTGGTGCCAGGAGTTGGTGAAGGGGTTGAATAATTATATGAAGTGGTGAAGGAGGATCTGGGGACATGGGAGTGGGTGACCTTCTGGCTGCCTCGTGAAGTGGTGGAAAGAAAGTGGAACCAAAAAACTTGGAAGGCTCATTTTTGGGGCCAGAAGGTGGAAAGGGCGGCACGGAAATAGGCAGAGGCTGTTTGAATGTCTTTTTACCCATGGGAGTGCGATGAAGAGATGCCCCTCTGCCTCCAGGTTGACTTACAGACATGTCCAAACTTCAGCCCTCCAGATGTTTTGGACCACAACTCCCACAGTCCTTTGCCATTGGCAATCTAAGCTTAGAATTCTGGGATTTGTGGTCCAAAACATCAGGAGGGCCGAAGTTTGGACATGCCTAGCCTACACCCCATGCCACGGACCTGGGTGCCACACAGTGAGAAATTGTAACCGACAGGTACATGCCTGGGGTGTTTGTCAGAATTTATGGAGAGCTTATAAGTGTTGTGCCCGTTGCATTTACTGAAGACTTTAGTGTAGACAGGCCTGGGACGTTGAGGACGGTGTGGCATGAAACGCAACCTGAACCCAGTGAGACCCAGAGACTCGGGAGACAATTCTGTTGTTCAATCCTATTGTTCAAACAAGTTTGGTTAATCAAGCAGAGTGTCAGCAACTAACCATTTCGGATGAATGTTCTGCACAAAATATGGGACCTGGAGGGGAGGGGGACTGCAGCGGACCTCATGCACCTTAAACACACTTATTTAAAAGGAAGCCTCAGCAAATTTAATGAGGCTTATTTCTGAATAGACATGTGCAGGATCATGTAATTTCTCATTCACAGCAGAGACCATCCGCAGGGTCACAGCTCCCTACTTAGTGGTTTCCACTGCCTCAAAATGATTTTATGTGTTCTGTACCCTATCAGTTGTTGACTTCCATTCTTTACAGATCCACAGCATGGACTACATCAGTCCTTCAAAAATTACCAGTTTAACTAGGACTCATCTACACCAAGCTACAAATATACAGACATTGGACAAAAGTTGTTGGGGCTAATGACTACGATACCCGACTTTAGGAGGTAAGGTGTTGGAAAAATATCCTTTTTGAAAGCAACGTAACATTTGACAGTGCTTTTAGTACGATATACTGAGTGACATTCACTAACTAAGTGTTGCTACTTCTGCAATGGACATTCCTTCAATTTTTCCTACTCCCCCCCCCATTAATTTTTACGAAAAAGCAAACAAACTGAAAAGTCAGAAATGAACAAATAACATAAAAGGTACTTGTAAACATTGTAATAAGCAACAGAATTGGTAAGCTGATAAGCTGCTTTTTTAAAAAATGTAATTAACAAATATATAGGTTAAATATTTTTTCGAAAACCAACTCACTAACTCTGAAAATCCATCAGTATATGATCGAGCTGGGATAGATAAAGTCTATCTCAGAGCATTCTGTCACACACAGATCTCAGGGTGAAGCTGTTCAGATGAAGAGTGCAGTCAGGCAGACAAGGAGGAAGCATGATGATGAAATGTTAGTGCCGCCAGGGGTAATGAAAAGGGTGAAGACTCCCCTAATGGCATCCTCCTGGTTGGGTTCTCCCAAGGATAACCAAGTGGTTGCTGTCAGACCACAGAGAATATGGAACCAGCAAGTCGCTGAAGGCAAATTCAGCCTTCCGTCACCTGGCCTTGGGTGAACTCAGCCCCAAAGACAGACATATCACGGTGGTGGGGAGATGTACGCTGTACCTAGAGACACATCTATGTAGAAACTATGGAGGGAAGGACCAGGGGGCTTGCCAAAGAAAATAACTTGGATTTTAAAAAAGAGGATGAGAACTTTAGGATCTGGGTGGAAGAAAGGAAAGAAGAAGAAGAAGGAAAAAATAAAAGGAAAGGAAAACCACAAGGCTAAGTCAGTCACATGAGAAATTTCCAAGTGTAACCTTTCGTGGCCAGTTTTGGCTTCATCTCCCCCAGATGTGACATCAGGTTCCCATTAGAACATTAAAAGAAATATATATATACATGCACATATACATTTGTTAGGCCGCTGCACTCACCTCTGCTCAGTCCATCTGGTCCTCGAAGGATTCGGCATTCTTCTATTTGGCCAAATGGAGAAAACATCACCCTGATATCGTTCTCATTACATTTCTTCGAAACCATTCCTATGAACAATTTTCGGTCTTCCACGGCTAGGAAATAAAAAATAAATGAATGAGCAAAAGCAAAGCAAAGTGGTCTGCTGATATACCGCCCCATACCATTTCAAGTAGTCTCTGGGCGGTTTACAGTTTTTAATTACAGTATGCAGGCTACACATTGCCCCCCCCTCAGCAAGCTGGGTACTCATTTTACCAACCTCGGAAGGATGGAAGGGTGAGTGAACCTTGAGCCTGCTACCTGGGATTGAACCCCAGGTCGTGAGCACAGTTTTGCCAGCAGTACAGGCATTTAACCACTGCGCCACGAGGCTCTTAAGCAAAGGCCTGTTCCTGTCTCTTTCTCTCAAATTCTCTCCCCCCACATCAAACTGAGTATCAGTCTTGTGGGCATGGCCTGGTAAACTGGCGGTAAAGGTTGTGGACAGCACTTTGAACATGAAACCACTGCCTTCTCCAAATCACTTGCATTTCTCTTGGGACTGTTTTGCATTTTGCATTTCACCACTTCTCTCTTTATTTAGTCCTTCTATCCACATTTGCTGTCTGAGTGCCTCACACACTTTTGTCAGCTGCTTCTTCTCTCAGTTTCACTATCTAAAGAGGAAAACAAGAACAACAGCAGCCACCCAATAAGCAAGACTCAATGCGGATGGACTGTAGCAGGCAGTGTGAACAGGTTTTAAGTCTCTGTCCACGTGGGCATATAGATATGGTGCATCACGGCTCTCTTATAACTTGGTTTGGATGAGGAAAAAACAAGACGTCATTCATATTTGATTTTGCCTAGATTAGAACAATCCATCCTTCCCCTTTAAGAGCTGGCACACACTTTTTAAGGCTCAGAGGGACAGCATGCATTCTTTTTTGCCATGCTTATTGTTTCATGTATTCAGCAGGGTATTCTCCAGCCACTGTGGATTATAAGGGAGAAACTGAGAGAGAAAGTGGGGTTAAAATGAGGGAAGAGAAGTGGGGCAAGGGAGGGAGAAAATAGCACTGTACTAACAGGGGGGTCGAGGAGCAATGTAAGAAACCCAATAATTTCACTTCCCCTGACCCTCCTCAAATGACCAGTGGCAGCACTTAATTAACTGGTGATCGGGCTACTAAGCACAGATTGCTGTTCGAATAGGACCTCACTCCACCCCATCCATCTGCACCCTCAACAGACTCTTTGTAGCCTGATCTGTCCACACCCAAAATAGCCAGTCTGGACAGGCCCTTAGATAAAATCCTCCCATCAAAACAGCTAAGGTATGAAAGAAAAAACAGAACAACAATGAGAGAAAGCACATGAAGTGAAATGGGTTAATGGGGAAAACGGAGGCAGTGAAGGCCTGCATGTCATGCATGGTGCCCATAATCAGTTTCAAGAAGGAACACAGAACTGAACGCAAAGGCAGGTGGATGCAATGAGGCAGAATTTTCTGTTTTGCCTATAATGATAGAATAATTCCTATTTCAAGCAGGCACTGCCAGCGTGAGATTCCCCTTGTAGGAAAACCACTTCGACAAAAATTCGGTTGCAAAATTACTTTGGGAAAACCAAATCCCCAGCAGACTTGCAATGGGCTTGTGAAGTATTTTATAAAGGTGGTAAGCTCAGGTTATTGCTAGACAATTTCTTTTTCTACAGAGGCACATACAAAGTAGGTCAAGGCAGCAGCTGGATTCATCGAGTTGAGTTTAAGCGAGCGCACATTCTGAAGCTTTAAAGTGACACGAGTCCTCAAACGGCTGGAACTGGGTCACAAGAATCTGCTGACAAATCTGGTCCTGCACCGAGCTTCGATTCATTCAGCACAGGGGATGGGTCCTCACCATAGAAAGTTAATTGTCTTATGTTATATGGCCATGCCCTCTTTGCACTGTTAATGTACCAGCTGCTGGGAGCAGGTCAACCCAACTCTAATTGGGTCTTGTATTCATTTGTGGTCTCTCACCCTCCCAGCTATTTCTACCCATTGGTGCATTTCTGTACACACATACACAAATTGATCTATGACACCATATGGGGCGGACACACACACACACACACACACACACACACACACACACACACACACACACACACACACACACACACACACACACACACACAGAGACAGAGAGAGAGAGAGAGAGAGAGAGAGAGAGAGAGAGATCATTATAATCTACAGTTTTAAAAACCTCCAAAGAAGAAGATTCCACCATGCTCTGTGGCAGCATATTCCAGTACTGAACAGCTCTAACCATCAGGAAGTTCTTCCTAAGGGAATCTCTTTCCCTGTAGTTTGAAACCATTGCCCTGAGTCCTAGTCTCTGAAGCCATGGAAAACAAACCCGTTCCCTCTTCAATATGACATCCTTTCAAATATTTAAACCTAGCTATCATATCCCCTCTCAGCCATCTTTTTGAAAGGCTAAACATTCAAAAAGGGGGGAATGCTTGAAATCAATCTCCAGCAGAAATGGGAGTCTGGAGCCCTCTGTGGCCAGTGAAGTGCTCACGATGAGCAGCTGGTGCTTATGAAGGGCAAGAGGCCTGCCGACGCCCCATGGCAGGCAAAGGGCTGGCCAGTGGCCATGGAAGCTGCCGGTTCCTTGCCACCGCTCGGTGCTCCGGTCCTTGTTTTGCAAATGTTCTGAAAATTTTGTTCATCTTGCAAAAACGCTCGCAGGCTGGGGCACTCGTAAACTGAGGTATTACTGCATTGTGATCTTCTTTTGAGGATCACGTGAGGCCCACCTCTGTGGCAGCACAGAGTACACACATTGCAGGTTATTATAAGGCCACAATTCTTGTCCATGGTTCCTGAAAACCACGAGTCCTTATTATGATACAAAGAGGAATCCAGCTCCTCTCTCAGCTCTGGAAATAGCATGCAAATTCAATTCGTGGTTAATGAGCATCACACCATCAGTGCTTGTCGGGAAGAGTGGAGGAATCGTTACTCCAGAGAATCTGCTGCACAGTTATTTATGTCTATTATTGTGCAAATTATTTTAGTAATGAAGGAGTTCTTTTGTTTCCATTCAACTGGGGGTTGGGGGTGGGGGGGAGAGCAAAAGAGAGGAAACCCTTCTGCATCTCTACCAGGGCCCCAGACCTCCAGAACCCACACCGCCTGGACGTTTAGCAAGTATTTGCTGTGAAGAGGCTATAGCAGGAAAAAAAGGTGGTGGTGGAGAAAACTAGTATATATTCATACCACTTTTGGGGCATGACAGCTTTGATGCTTGTCATGTACCTGACTATATAAGGAGCATAACTTCGCATCACAAGAGGTCTCCATGTGTTTCTTTCGGGGGCAGAAAGAGTTAGACCCTGATTGTTCATTGATTCTAGGTCTGCTGTTTGGAATAATTTCTCTCCCTCATCCATGCGTGAGGAGCCAAGCCATTTCGATCTTTCATACCAGTAGATACTTGTGCTTTAGTGTGTGTTGCGGGGGGGGGAGGAGAGGGGGAGTCGATGTCAATGTCTTTCTTTTCACCTAATCTAAAGTCCTGCACACGTTGGTCCCTGGCAAGCACTTGCAGACGAGCTGGAGTTAAGTCTCGCTGGGGAGTCAGCTCGGGATTGACTCGGATGTTTTTCTCTGCAATGACCCTGGTTCGACTTGCAACTCACAAACTCACCCGCCCTCCCCCTTTTTTTTTCCTGGGGAGAAAAACTTGTTTTTAATAGGAACTTGGACTTAGGGCTTTGGGACTCAGTAATACCTCAAAGACTCAAAGACTGAAAAAACTGGGCAAGTTTAATGTAGAGAAAACAAGAACGAAGGGCAATATAAATTTATGAGTAGAGATGGGCACGAAATGAAAAAAAAATCCGTTCCATTATTCGTTATTCCT
The DNA here is from genome assembly GCA_029282475.1 of Phrynocephalus forsythii. Classification (NCBI taxonomy): domain Eukaryota; kingdom Metazoa; phylum Chordata; class Lepidosauria; order Squamata; family Agamidae; genus Phrynocephalus; species Phrynocephalus forsythii. The sequence goes on from JAPFRF010000006.1 coordinate 99,794,076, forward strand.
TTCGTTACGTAACAAAATGAAGAACGAAAATTCTGATGAAATTGGAACGAACCGAACAGAACCATGAAAATTAGGTTTGTTACATTTTGTTTTCGTTACTGGTGACGCGCAATGAAATGAGCTGTTTTTAAATGTTACAAAATGTCCTGAATATCCGTAAAAACCCAGCGATAATTATTTATTCTGCCTGATAATACCTACCGGGGGGACTGGGGTCCTTAAAACGTGCATTTATGTCTTTTCTCAGATCGCTGTATTTTTTTCCTTTAAGGGGAGTTAGGGGACGTGGACCCAAAATGGCTCCCAGATGCCTAATATTGATTTCTTGGGTATTAAAATGCCCTGGACATCCGTAAAAACGCAGTGATAATTATTTGAAATTATTACCTACCAGGGGGTTGCGGTCCTTAAAACATTTGTTTTTGTCTTTCTCCCACCACAATGTATTTTTTCTTTTCCCTTTAAGGATGACACAAAATGGATTCCAGCCACAAGATGGATGCAAGCCATGTGATGGGATCATGTAAATTCTTGGACAATTTCAACCAATAGCATGCCCAGGTTGCAGACTGGGTAGGTGTGGCAGCCACAGAGGGCATAAAAAGCTTTGGCAGCCCCCGTCCTCCTTGCAGTCTGCGGTGGGAGTTAGGATGGGATTGCTCTCTCTGCGAATCATTACTTTAGGCCAGCCAGGCAGGTGTGTGTCTCTGTGTTCCTTTTGGCTGCAGCCTGACTCTTAGGGAGAGAAAGAAGAGATTTCTCTTGCAGTCTCCCTGTGTGTGTGCATACCTCTCGGTGAGTACCCTCTCCTGCCCCGCAGTGCAGTCACTCTGCGGCTGCCTTACGCCCTGGGCAATGCCCGCCGCTGCCTTTGCAGCCTCCCTGCGTACCTAGTCTATACTGTGTGTCTGTCAGCATCATTTTTTTTAGTGTTTTCCCTCTGGTCTGGGGCATTGGGGGACGTCCGCGCGCAGAAATGCTTTAAGTTGCGCAAAAAGGGGGTAAAAACAAAAAACAAAAAATGAAAAAACGAAATTATTTTTTTCCAAAAAATTCACGAAAAACTAAAATGAACCAAAACGGACCCACAATCAAAAACAAAAAAACTGAAACGTCATTTTTTCGATTCGTGCCCATCTCTATGAGATATTTGAAGGGCAGTCATACAGAGGAGGGGCAGGATCTGTTCTCCACGACCTACAGGAAGCCAGATTTTGGCTGAATGTCAAGAAAAACTTCCCAACTGTTAGAGAAGTACACCAGTGGATCCAATGACCTCAAGAGGTGGTGAGTGTTCCAACACTGGAGGCATTCAAGAGAAATTTAGATAACCACCTGGCAGATTTACTTTGATTTGTATTCCTGCATTGAGCAGGAGGTTGAAACTTCATGGACTTGTAGGCCCCTTCCAACTTCACTATTCTATGATTTGGGACTCTGATCTAATAACTTGTCAGCGTCCCTGGTTCCTAGATATCCAAAGGACTATATCTTCCTATAAGATATCCCCATGTTTTAAAATCCTTGGAGAAAACCACTCTTTACGTCTGACAACACCCACAAGCACTTTACATGAAAAAAAAGACAAAACAAATTGTGCTGCTTAAATACCAATCCATAACATTTAAAGCTCTCTCTAAACGATCTACAATTGTGGCCAATATGTTTATTACTTTCTCATAGGGTGATTGATTGTTTTTAGCTGCAACTCTTTTAAAACACATTTTAAATGTTGGGAGTGAGAAATGCTAGGCTATGAACAACATAAAATCTGGATTTGTCGAGATCTATATTTATCTAGGTGTTATGTTGTCTCACAGATTCGTCTATATCTGTCTCACTGATTTACTGTTGTCTGTCTCACAGATTAACTGTGGGGATCTTGGTAACAAAATGCTTGTTCTACAGAACTCCCACATTCATACCTATGTTCAGCTTCCACTCATTGCAACAGAAATAGTGCTCTGAATTCTACTGGCATTCATGGAAGTCTCATTAGGATTGGTTGTACAATCAATTAAACCATGGGGGTGGGGGTGGGGTGGGGTAACAACTTGACATGAGTCCAGATTCATTGAGTTGCCTTGAAGTAGTTGTACCTTCAGACACCCAGCCATCAACACACAACTGATGTCTAAATATTAGTTGGGGATGACACCTTCTAAGCAGCACAAAATGGTTGCCCTCAACCCCAGACCTAAACCACCAATCTCCCACCAACCTTGCCTCTCCACAGCTTAGAGACCAAACTACTCCATATCCAACCATCAATGAGGCGGAATGTCAGTAGGAAAATACAAAGAACATCATCAAGATGTGGTCAACATTTACTTCAGGCTGTAGGTGATGGTGTTGTTGTGTTCCTTTTCAAATATCTGGAGCCCTGTGGCACAGTGGTTAAATGCCTGTACTGCAGGTAAAACTGTGCTCATGACCTGGGGTTCAATCCGAGGTAGCAAGCTCATGGTTACTGCCTCATGGTTGACTCAGGTAGCAGGCTCATGGTTGACTCAGCCTTGCATCCTTCCGTGGTCAGTAAAACGAGTACCCAGCTTGCTGGTGTGTGTATGGGTGGGGTGGGGAAGGAATGTGTAGCCTGCATAATGTAATTAAACTGTAAACCGCCCAGAGACTACTTGAGGAAAGGCTAAAACATTTGGAGCTCTTTAGTCTGGAAAAAAGGTGCCTGAGGGGGGATATGATTGAGACGTACAAAATCATGCAGGGCATGAGTAAAGTGGATAGAGGGAAGCTCTTCTCCCTCTCACAAAATACCAGGACTAGGGGACATACACTCAAATTGAGGTCTGGGAGAGTAAGAACAGACAAAAGAAAATATTTTTTTCACCCAGCACGTTGTTAGTCTGTGGAACTCCCTGCCACAGGAGGTGGTGATGGCATCTGGTCTGGATGCCTTCAAAAGGGGATTGGACAGATTCCGGAAGGAAAAGTCCATCACAGGTTACAAACCATGATGGAGATGTGTAATCTCCAGGCTTAAAACCGGGGTACTTCAAGGGCCAGATGCAGGGGAGTGGTATCAGGAGACAGATATCTAGTCTCATGCACTCCTGGACGCATCTGGTGGGGCCACTGTGAGATACAGGAAGCTGGACCAGATGGGCCTTTGGCCTGATCCAGCATGGCTCTTCTTATGTTCTTATGAAGAGTTATGGGGCAGCATATAAGCAGAACACTTTAAGCAGAACACTCGGATTTCTGATGCTGTATTTGTCTAAAAAGAGCAAGCATTATGAGAAGTCAGGAGCAGTTGTTCTAATTAGGGTGAGCAGGGTGGTCCCTGATCACCCCAAAATTAGGCTAACCCCACGTCTGCAACTTTTTTTTTTTTTACCAGACATGGAAGTCATTCTGGGCTCAGTTTACACCTGTGTTCTGCCTGCCTGCGCACTATGGAGTCCATGCTCTCCTTCCATAGGCAGACAAAAAAAACCCAAACTGCTGAGGCAATATTAGTTAGCATGTCTTTTATCTTTTTAATATGCTTTCTTAATTGTTCAAACTGTTCCGAATATGACACCCCTAGTACAATTGCTTTCGGCTAGAATCTGTGTAATGCCATGCGTTTGTAGCTTCTACATAGTGGGTTTTAATAGTGTAAGCTGCCTCAGGTGCTCTTCGGGAAAAGGCAGGGTGTATTTAATGAAATGAAATGAATGGAAAAAAACCCAAATGAATGAAGAAATGAACAAATGAATGAAGAAATGAAAGGACTCCAGCCATCAATGTGAAAAGTAGCACGAAAAACATACGTGCATGTGGGGCGGGGGGGGGGGAGGAGGGAATATGTGTGACAACACCCTGGAAGCAGGAGAAATGCATATGTAAATCATCAGCCAATCCCAGCAGGAGGGCGGGGGATTGTATGGTATAAAAAGGGTGGAGCCTGGTCTGTGAAGAGAGTTGATAGTTTAGAGCTGAGAGTGCTGAGAGAGCACAGCTCTGTTAAAGTTCAGTCAGGCAGGTTAGGTGTGAGGGCTTTACTATTTACAGTTTATTAAAGACAGGGAGGCTTGAAGATTCAATTTAATCTATTCTATGTTTAAGGCAACACATACCAACTTCAGTCATTGTTGTATTTATTTATTTTCTCAATAAACACCATCATTATTTTTATATTATACATCTGAGTCTGTCCCAGTTCATAAGGCGACAATTTAAAAGGTGGCAGCATTACCAAGAGGATCTTGTGAAGATTAATAACTTGATTCTTTACACTTCACGTTTTCATCACAATCACACGTTTAAAAGGGAGGTGTCGTGACAATATGTTCCCCCCAATTTCAGAGAGCGCCTTCTGTATCTTTCTGCACGGTTTGGCCCCTCTTTACAAGAGGCAGCGAGTTGCTAAGTAGCCATTGTACAGGATCTAAAACTCTCAGATGCGAATGGAGGTGGCCTGTGGTTATTTTAAATTTGAGACTCTTCCTGTCACCACTGAAACAGTCTTCTCTGTTGAACAAGAGACGCGTGGATGCCCTGGCTCACCCAGCTTCTGCTAAACTGGGGTACAGAATCTGTGATCATTCATGGGTAGTTAGACGATAGATCCCATAGACCAGTGATGGCGAACCTTTTAGAGGCCGAGTGCCCAAACTGAGATTTGAAACCCACTTTTTTTTTTTTGCAAAGTGCCAATACAGCAATTTAACCTGAATACAGGTGGCTGTGAAGGGACGGTGTTGGGTGCCCACAGAATGGGCTCCAAGTGCCACCTTTGGCACCCATGCCACAGGTTCGCCAACACTGCCATAGACCCTGACAACTTCACAAACTGTTTTGGGGTTTCACCAGAGCTGGATTCTAACAAGATCTGGAGGGGGAGACATTTTCTAGTCGAAGGGTACAATTTCGTACAAGAAATTTGACACAAATTAAGATTTTTTTGCATCAAAGTAACTCACTACTCTAACTCATTTGCTGGATAGCTCAGTGGTTTAGAGATCTGGCTGTGGAGCCACAGGTACCCCCTCCCCCTTACCCCTGTGCTGGGGTGACACTTGATGATCTACAGCAGTGCTTCTCAACCTTCCTAATGCCGCAACCCTTTAATACAGTTCCTCATGTTGTGGGGGCCCCCAGCCATAAAATTATTTTTGTGGCTACATCATAAATGTTTGTTCAGTGCCCAGAGTTCCTCTGGGAAAGTAGGGCGGTATATAACTGGAAAGAAAGAAAGAAAGAAAGAAAGAAAGAAAGAAAGAAAGAAAGAAAGAAAGAAAGAAAGAAAGAAACAATCAAATATCTGAGTGTCCTCCTTATTCTAAGACTCACAATGTTCTGGAATCTAGTTCCTGCTTTACAACTACCCACAAGTGGCAAGCAACTGACCATGGCATTTAAGAAAAGGAACAGGTGCATGTTTATCACTGCACATTGCACAGACAAATACTGGGCACATCTCCTCTCTCTCTCATTCTCTCTCTCTCTCTCTCTCTCTCTCTCTCTCTCTCAGAACATTTTTGTCCCATTTAACGAGCTTGTCTTGCAAAATGAGCACCGGAGCACACACACACCCCTCCTCCTCCTCCTCCTCTGTCGGCCCTGAGCTGATAAATCCTTGTTTATTTTGACATTGAACCAAGCTAAGGAACATACTACAATAGGAGCAGCTTAGGAAAACCCCCCAAAACAAAACAAAACAGGCTGATTCCATTCTGGCAGGCATTTATTAACATCCAGGAAGTTTGAAGAAAAGCTGCTCAAATCGAGAAAAAGAACAAAGTGCTGAATCAGAAGGAGTAATTAGATGCCTTATGTTAGCACTAACACAGGGGCAGGGGATTGCTAATTAATTCAGGCAGCATTAGAGTCAGGTGTGACCTAGACAGATTGTAAGCTAGTGTTTTTTTGTTGTTTTGGAAGGAGAGATTAAATTTTCCTTCTTTTCATGTTCCTTCACTTTTTAATGTTTTTTTTTAAAAAACCCTTTCATTTCTATGACAGCTGTTAACTCTTTCCTTATGAATAGAAGCGACTGACAACAACACTTAGGCCTACAAATAAATTCACCGATCTCACTCGTTGCATAAGGAGCATAGGACAAAAAGCAAAGGATTAATACAAAAACTGCTTGCAAAAAAAGAAAAAAAGAGTTCCTGTTATTTGGGTTTTATTTAATTTTGATTCCCTTTCCACCAGGCTTGTAAGGGCAGCTTAAAACACTGAAATATAAGAAATGTTATATGTACAAAACACACACTGGAGCTGTACATTCTCTGCACCAAGAAAACTTGCCATTGTTGTTATTTTCCTTGAGCCTTCTAGTGCTTTTGTGCCCCGCCCCTCTGAAGGATACAGAATCCGGGGAGACACGAGCAAAGGTCTTGAATGGGCACAGAGGAGGGCAACCAGGATGGATGAAGGTCTGTAGGAAATGTCTTATTATGAGGAACGGCTTAGGGAACTGGGAATGTTTAGCCTTTCAAAAAGAAGGCTGGGGGGGGGGATATGATGTGTGTGTGTTGTGTCGTTACAGTCGTGACTGACGCTTTGTGACCCCATGTCCATGGAGTTTTCTTGGCAGGAATACTGGAGCCGCTTGCCAGTTACTCCAGGCACCTACAGCACCTGGTATTCCCTGGTGGTCTCCCATCCAAGTACTAACCAGGGCCGAGCCTGCTTAGCTTCCGAAATCAGGCGAGATCAGATGTGCTTAGGGCATCCAGGCAGCTTGCTATTACTACTTATGCAGGGTCAATTATGGGCCTCTTCAACAAGCTGGAATGATAGGGATGCAGACTGATGAAGCCTCGGACATAGAATCACAGAATCATAAAACCATAGAGGGTATCTAGGCAGATGGGGATATGATGGCTATGTTTAAATATTTGAAAGGATGTCATATTGAAGAGGGAACAGGTTTGTTTTCCATGGCTTCAGAGCCTGGGACGTGGGGCAATGGTTTCAAACTACAGGAAAAGAGATTCCATTTGAACATTAGGAAGAACTTCCTGATGGTTAAAGCTGTTCAGCAGTGGAATATGCTGCCACGGAGGGTGGTGGAGTCTCCTTCTTTGGAGGTTTTTAAGCAGAGGTTGGATGGCCATCTGTCGGAAATACTGTGATGGGGTTCCTGCATGGGAGGGGGTTGGACGGGAATGCACTTGAGGTCTTGTCCAACTCTATGATTCTATGATTCTATGAACTGGGAGAGGGAGAAAAGGGGTGAGGGGAGCAGGAGGAATGAAGAGAAGGACAGGGGAAAAAAAGCAAAGCAAAGCACTCTAACGCTGCAGAGAGATTTGGGGCCCAGTCATCATTTACATTTGCAGGTATTAAAATCTCTAAGTGCATGGCTTCTGCCCTGATTACTAATTAATGAGGAGCAAAGATGCCCGCTGGAAGGAAACAGCTATGATTATTTCTGCCAGGTGGGAAAAGCCAAGTTCTTGCAATCTAAGGAAGGCAGGAGATTTTTTTTGACGTGCTTCTTAGCAAATTATGAAAATAAAGGGTCCAAAGCAGAGCCAGATGAAAAACCAAATGTGTCAAAGTGGGTGAGCCTCTACCTAATGGAGGTCAATTTAGCACAGTTCAAACCAGAGAGCCAAACTCTGAACCGGGGGGTGGGGGGGATGATGACCCAGGCTAGCTCATGGTTCGATTCACACAACCTGTTTGGCTGAAACAAAGCACTGAAGTTTTTACCCCTTGGCACTTCCTTTTGCCTTTAGCAAAATGGATACCTGCCTCATTCCCGTTCTCTCCCTACCTGGTCCTGCCATCTCCATCTCTTCCTCCTCCTCCATTGCCATCTTCAGAGACAGTGATCTGGCTTGCTTTCCAGGAGGCAGGCCTGATGTCTCTGAACGTGTGCTTTCAGCTGATAGGTGAGCACATATGCAGAGATAGCTCTCTCTCTCTCTCTCTCTCTACATACATACATACATACATACATACATACATACATACATACATACATACATACATACATACATACATACATACAGTGGTACCTTGTCTAAAGGAATTCATTCGTTCCAAATAAAATTCTGTTAAGCAATTTTTCCTTTATGCAAATTTCCCATAGGATGGCATTGAAAACGGAGTGATCCCTAATTGCGACCATTTTTATGTTGTACAGATTCACCCCACAGGCGATTATGTTATGCAAATTCCCCTATTGCCAGAATTTTTATTTTGTACAGATTTTAAGTTATACAAACCGTTTGTTTGTATAAGGGTCCACTTTATATGGTGGTGAGCCCTGCAATGGTGGAAGCATTGAAGAGACAATTGAACCACCCCCCGTCCAATCTGCTTTGATTTGGTTTCCTGCACCAAACAGGGCACTGGACTTGATAACTTTCTAGGCCCCTTTTACAACAGCACACTATTTTATTTTTATTTATTTATTTATTTATTTATTTATTTATTTATTTATTTATTTATTTATTTATGTGACTTTTATACTGCCCATCTAGCCCTACGGCAGTTTACAACATGGAATCGCATAACAAGCTAACAAAGGAATATATAAAAAAATTACAAGGAGTATAATAAAGCAAAATATACATAAATCAACAACAATAAATTAAAATTAAGCCAAAATGAAGATAAAAATAGCAGGAGACTGATAAAACAGGGGGCAAAGAGTGAAGATAAGTGGTAAAATGAATGGTCACTTATTGGATGTTTGAGAAATCAGGAAAGGGCATTCTATACAATCAGGTCTTCAATTTTTTTAAAAAAATTGAAGCGAGAGTGCCAGCCAAATCTCTGGGGGTAGATGGTTCCATAACTGGGGGGCAACCACTGAGAAGGCCCTACTCCTTATTACAGATTTCCGGGCCTCCCTCGGGGTTGGGGCTCCCAGGTGTCCTGCCTGGCTGGCACGGGTGATGCTGGCAGTTCTTCTTGGGAGGAGCTGCTATGATTTTATGGTTCCTCTAGGTCTGACGGAGCAGCATTGCAGAGCTCACCAATAGAGATGGGAACGAATAAAAAAAATTGCATTTCGTTTGTCGTTTGTCATTTGTAGGGTCCATTTCGATTCATTTCCTTTTTTGTGAATTTTTGAAAAATTCATTTTCATTTTCGTTCGTTTCATTACCATTTCATTACTATTTATTCAATTTTTGTGATTTTTTAAAAGGATTTTAAGCAATTCACTCATATTGCAGTAACGGAAACGAAACGCACAACAAAATTTGTCGTTTATTTATTCAATTTTTGTGATTTTTTAAAAAGGATTTTAAGCAATTCACTCATATTGCAGTAACGGAAACGAAACGCACGACAAAATTTCCGATGTTTCTGTTCATTTCGTTACATTACAGAGACAAAATTCGTTTGTCGTTTCGTTACGTAATGAAACAAAAAACGAAAATGGAAACGAAAAATTGTTCGTTTCATGCCCATCTCTACTCACCAACAATGCAGCAAGTCAAAAAAAAGTATAACAGTTTTCTATTTCTCTCTCTTTCAAGTGATAGGAGACCGTGGCATTTTAAGTAGGAAATTGGTTGATCACCTACCGTTGGACTTTTCGCTATCTGCCGGTTTCATCTGAATGGGATGATGCATCTAGAAACAAGAGACAACAACAAGAGAAAAGAAAGTAAAGTGTGTTGTCAAGGCACTAGTCAAGCACGGTGCAGTGTTTTCATTTGCATTGCATATGCGGTGGTCGCACACATGGGAATCACGCAGGAAGCATGATCCATATTTAGCGGGGAAGGAACATATCAGAGCACCTTCCCTGCATGTCAGAAAACCCTCGATAAAAACAACATGGTGACCCTTAAATAAGCTGGGTAGAGCAGGCTTGGGAATGTGATCTGCCGCAACCTTAAATGGCTTGCATAAACCTGGAGGAGCCAAAATTCCAATCTGCTGTAAGCTTCCATTATTTAATAGGCCATCAATCTGAAAGACCTTTGTTCACAAAACGGGGGGACGGGGACGGGACACCACACCACACAAAGAACCCTCCAGCTTTTTAAGTACTAGGAAACATTATCGGATTGGGTTACTGCTAGAAAGCTTCTGAAAACCCCAAATTATCATATCCATAGGACTCATCCTAAGGCATCGTGTTCCCACGCGTTTGCCATTGCTACTACTACTTGTGTGTGTGTTGTGTCGTTACAGTTGTGACCGGCTCTTCGTGACCCCATGTTCATGGAGTTTTCTTGGCAGGAATACTGGAGTGGTTTGCCAGTTCCTACTCCAGGCGCCTACAGCACCTGGTATTCCCTGGTGGTCTCCCATCCAAGTACTAACCAGGGCCGACCCTGCTTAGCTTCCGAAATCAGGCAAGATCAGATGTGCTTAGGGCATCCAGGCAGCTTGCTATTACTACTTATGCAGGGTCAATTATGGGCCTCTTCAACAAGCTGGAATGATAGGGATGCAGACTGAAGAAGCCTTGGACATAGAATCACAGAATCATAGAGATTTGAAAGAGACCTTGAGGGCCATCCAGTCCATCCCCTGTCGTGTGGGAACCCCCATCACAGGACTCCCGATGGCCATCCAGCCTCTGCTTAAAAACCTCCAGAGAAGGAGACTCCACCACCCTCCTTTGTGGCAGCATCTTCCACTGCTGAACAGGTCTAACATATTTTAGCTTGTCCTTAAATAGCCATCTGATTAATTAGTTCATCACCCACTCAATGATCCATCAACACCTGTGGTTCCTATCTTCTGGAGCTATCATAATATAATCTCATTTTAAAGAAAGAAAGTCCATTATTGTAATAATTACATCCAAGCAATGTTCCCTCTTTTTTTTTTTATGTGCGCGAGCCGTGTCTGTCTGTCTGTCGGGACATGGCGGGTGGGATTTCGCCCGCAACCTAGAAGTAAACTGGCATTGATTTCTGCTGCCTTTGAGCAGTGCCGATGAAGCTCTGTGCACACAAGGCTTAGAGGGAATGTTGCATCCAAGCATGCCAATCACCCTTAGGCGAGATCATACTATTTTATAGGAAAGAGATCTTCTGAGATGTCCCTTAAGTAAAGTTGGTTGGCATGTGTGGCACCTGAACGTTTCTGCTAAAACTGATTCTCAAGTGGCAAATGTAGGTATTTCCTTTCTCTGCTTCCCTGGCTTATGGCCGCTCACCAACTACAGCACACTTCTCTACTCCTTCTCTTTGGATGTTCAACCAGTCCTTGGCAGGAGCATGGGCTTGCTTGTCTTACCTCCTTTTTGAGTGGGTAATCAACCAAGAAGGTGGGGAACAGACTGGACGAACAGCCAAGGAAGAGAAGGAGAGGAGCACCCTGGCCGGTGAGTGGGGTATCCGGCCAGGGTGCCATGCGTACGAACTGGTACGAATCTCCGAATGGAGTATTGTGCCCATCTCTAGTGCTACGTTCTTACTGCCCACGGTGTGGAGAGATAGAGAGAAAGGAAGGGGAAGGGAGAGATAAGGAGGTGTCAAGATGAAAGATTAGCCAAGGATCTTGGCTAAATGTGACTGTCCTTCATTCTTCATCAGCCCAATGGGAGGAGGAAGAGGAGCAGGAGGAGGAGGAGGAGAAGGAGAAGGAGGGAGAAGCACAACTCAGGTAGAGGAACAGGTGATCTGCCCAATTTTGCTTTTGGCCCTATCCATCACCAGTGTGTGCCACTCCAGATCCAACACATTCCATCTTAACAAAGGTTGACTCCAACTTTAAACAAAACATAGTTTCTCCATCTCTTTAAGGGTGCTTTTACATGACCCCTAAGATCCGCTGGCAACTTAAATTCGGACCAGAGATCTTGGGGGTTTGTTCCTCTTGCTGTATTCCCACCCGTCCACACTCCCTTGCTCCTGTCTGCGTGAGGGGAGGGAGAAAAAAAGGGAGAAAAGAATGCAGGCTCACCTCTGCTCTGCCATCGGGGGCTGCCCCGGGAAGCATCCCAGGCTCTTAAAGGGGGGGGGGCAAAAAAACAAAAACAAACAGAAAGCGAGGACAACCCGGCACTCACTGCTTTGCAATCCGCATCAGAATTTTTTCACCTTCGGAGACCAGGTACTTCGAAAATGTGCTGGGACGCGCTTAGGTGGGCGTGGTCGTACTTATTTTTTTTTTTAAGTCCGGAGCTGGTGGGAAAACACTTTTAAGCTCCGCATCTGGGAGCCCTTTGCCTCGGATTTTAGGGGTTGTGTAAAAGTGCCCTAAGATTGAGGATGAAAAACTCAGATGGTATTTGCTCTGGGAAGCTTTGGGTCCTGGTAGGCCCCTCCCTTTCTGAGGTTGAAACACATATCCCAAAGAACAGCTACCAAAGCCACCCTTAATAAAACCAGATCATCAGAATCAAGTTGGAGTGCAAAAGATTCTCCGAAGTACACAGCCATAAAGATTCCCATGATGAAGATGGATGGTGGATTATTCCTTTCAACACAATGACGATTTGCAGAAGCTAATGTGGCGCAAATGAAAGATGATTGTGATAAATGACAGAATGAATGCCATGGCCTAGGCAAGGGAGGATCTCAATGACAACAACAAATGTGGATAATTGTAACAAATGCAATTAAGAATATCAAGGTTGCAGACAGCTCTGCAAAAGAAATTGTCATTTTAGAATGTTGAAGAGTCCATTAGAATCCTATTCAGGCATCAGTAATTGGGCGCTAGAGCCCCAAAGAAAGCTGAAAGAAGAATTGATTCATTTGAAATGTGCTTTCGGGGGAGAGCTTTACAAATGCCCAATGTACTGAACTAAGGCTCAAGAGACCAGGGCTTAAATCTTCAGTCTCTGATGGAAATTCACTTGGGCTTGGTAAAGGTCCAGCATTCCTGAGCAACTCACATAATAACTTGAAAAACCTATTGGGATTGCCATAAATCAGAAATAACACAGCAAGAGGGAGACACCCACCCACAAACACAAACACCCACAAACACCCACCCACCCACCCACCCACACAGACACAGACACAGAGAGAGAGAGAGAGAGAGAGAGAGAGAGAGAGAGAGAGAGAGAGAGAGAGATCAAATCAAGCCAGAACTCTTGCTAGGAACTGAAAGAACCATACCAAGGATATTGTAATGTTGGACATGTTATGAGAACACAAGACTCCCTAGGAAAGACAAGAATGAAAGGAAAAATGGATGGTAGTAGGTAAAAAGGAAGACCTGATATGAGATGACGGGCTCCATAAAGGAAGAAGCTATCTTTAGACTGGAATATCTTAGCAGGGTGATTCATTAAGTCATTTCCATCTTATAGCAATCCTATAACTTTTGGGAGATCACTGATTCACATGGCCAGTGTAAGTTGGAAATTATTCATGGCGCAGTGGTTAAATGCCTGTACTGCAGGTTCAATCCCAGGTTAGCAGGTTCATGGTTGACTCAGCCTTCCATTCTTCCGAGGTCGGTAAAATGAGTACCCAGCCTTGTGGAGGGGACAATGTGTAGCCTGCATAATTAAACTGTAAACCGCCCAGAGACTACTTGAAATGGTATGGGGCGGTATATAAATAGAACACTTTGCTGGTTTTGCTTTATTCAATAGTACATAACCATACGTAGCCCAATGGCCTCTTATCATAACTTCTGACATGTTAAACATGTGGAGCATGATGATCACGAGCAAGAAAACCTCTGATATCCATCAGGGTTGTGTGTTGGGGGTCATCCATACAAACTGGTACATGAGCCCTATTTAAGCTCACCCACATATACCATTTGCTGCTGCTTAAGATATGACTCAGTCGCCCATTGATTCAGAATAGTTCAACATATGTTGTCGGAAGTTCAATCATTTCCTTGCCACCTTTGCTTCCTTATTATCCTCCCTCACTTGAGAACCAGATTTTATTTTATTTTGTAGCCCAGGTCCTTCCAGAACTGTAACCCCCATATTGTCTTGAACCAACTGACATCCTATGAAGAGATGTACAGTTACAACTTCCCTAATATCAACTGTGAAGTTATGTGTAGAAGTGTTCTCAACACAAAGCAGGGCCGCCTTTTGCGGCCTCTCTCAATGAGTGAACGGCAGGGAAGTAGAAGTATCCTCTCCAGCACAACTGCCTCTCGTCCTCTCTTTCATGCCTGGTAGGATCAATACTGCATCATGTTTTATTCTGTGAGGGAGAAGGAAGAGATGATGTCTCCAAGCTACGTTTCCTGCACCTTTCCTTCCATTCCATTACTCTTTTATCCATAAGAGGGCAGGAATTGTGCATGTCCCTTCCAAGGGGTATGGGCAGGGCAGGGAATGGGGTAGACTCAAAATGGAAGTAGGGAGGGGAGCTGAAGGATGAACAGAGACATGTTATAATGTGGAAACTCAAACCAAGTTATCTCCAAGAAAAAAATTAGAAAAATGTATGGAAGCTTGGAGTAAGGAAAAGATCACAGTTCCAACACACATCAATTCGAGCCCCATACCCTTATGTGGATTAGCTTCTAGTAGGTTATTCCAGTCTTTTTCAACCTTTTTTGGGCCAAGGCACACTTGTTTCATGAAAAAAATCACGAGGCACACCACCATTAGAAAATGTTAAAAAATGCATAGGAATGCATTGAAACTGGATTTAATCCGTTCCAATGCAGCGTTAGGTTTTTTTGGGCGACGGGGGGCGGGGGCGGGCGGCGGACCCCGTGCAGGTGCCAGGTAAGGGTGCCCCTCCCCGACTCACCCCCCCTCCATGTCTGCCGCCCCTCCTCTCCCCTCCCTCCTTCCCTCTTTCCCCGGGCGGCCGCAGGTGGTTGGGCGGAGGTGGCCGCGGGGGTGGGGGGAGGGAGTGGGGTGCGCTGCTTGGCCTGGGGCGGAAGCTGCCTTGGGTCCCTTTCCAAGGAGAAAGGTGGGGTAAAAATACTCTAAAATAAATAAATAAATTTGTGGTGGGGAGGGATGGCATTGCGGGGGGGGGCAGAAAACAGACCCCCCCTAGACCCACCCAAAATGCTCACCCCATTTTAAATAAGAATACACATACAATGTTTTCTTGAAAGCATGACCATCATGGTGACTTACATTGATATAGCACTAGAATTTCTGGCTTATTTACTTTGATGGTTGGGTATTTCACTTCCAGTTCATAACAAAGATCCCTTGGTATCCTTAGAACTGGGGTGAAAGACTTCTGCCTGATTCTGTCACATACCACACGAGTCTCCACTGGAAGCTGCTTTCTCCACTGATGCAAAAGGCAAACCAGCCATAGCTTTGCAGCTTCATTCATTCATTCCGTCGTTCCGAATGCTGGCGCACCTTCCCCCACCCCACCCCCACCCCAGTCGCCCGCCCCTCCTCCAACCATTCATGGCACATCCGGCTGTCCAAGCATCTTCTCCCCCCCTCCCCACCCACAATCCGTCGTTTCCCACTGCCTGGGTCCCCTTCACTTCACCCGCGCCAAGGGGGTGCATGTGTGTGTTTGTGTGTGTGTGTTTTCTGCTTATATACCGCCCCATACCACTTCAAGTAGTCTTTGGGTGGTCGGCGGTGAGATTTTTGGCTGCTCCGGAGGTGCCGTTTGTCTGCTCCAGCTGGTGCCCCCCACCCCTTTACCGGGGGAGGGCTCCCGGCTCCGTCCGCGCAGCCGAGGATCGGGGCCTTGCCCAACTAGGCGAGCGGTGGCGGCGGTGGCGGACCGCCCGTGACCGGCAGCAGCAGCGGCGAGGCTTGCGGCCTTGCCGCGCTCTGGTCGGTCTCTCTTTGACAGGCTGCCTACCAGCTGGGCTCTCCGATCGGAGCCCTGATAAGGGCTCCGGCAGCGGGAGCGGCTTCGGCCGCGGCGGCGGGAGCGGCCTGGGAGGCGGCTGTAGCGGCGGCGGCTTCTTTCTGGACGCCCCGCCTTCCTCTGGCTCCCCGGCGCCGCGGCACACCAGCCAACATCTCGCGGCACAGTAATGTGCCGCGGCACACAGGTTGAAAAACACTGGGTTATTCTAACCACTCCACCAAACGGACTCTCCTAGTAAATACTGTATACTGTATATACTTGAATATAAGTCTAGTTTTTCAGCCCTAATTTTGGGCTGAAAAAGGGGGCCCTCGACTTATGTTCGGGTCAATACTTTTAGCCACTGAGGCAAGTGCTTTGGTCAGTGGCTAAAAGTCACTTTAAACATTGTGCCCCGCTTTTCCTGACCCCCATTTGCATCATGGGGGAGCAGTGCACAATGTTTAAAATGACTTTTAGCCCCCAAGGCAAGTGCTTGCCTCGTTGGCTAAAAGTCATTTTAAACATCACACACCGCTGCCCCAGCTCACAAAGGAGGAGCTTCCAGGCTCTGCTGCATTTTCCACCCTAGACTTATAAGTTTCCCCAGTTTTGGGGGGGGTTAAATTAAGGGCCTCGACTTATACTCGGGTCGACTTATACTCGAGTATATATGGTACCTGTACAGAACTCAGAGGCAGGAGTGTAGCTAGCCGAGAATTACCTGAGCTCCTGTGGGTTCTTTTTAACAAAACAAATAGCCTGAAAGCAGCAATTTAAACCTTTTATTGACTACTCTAAGTTACAAAAATGAAAAAAAGAACTCATAGAAATCAATGAAAAATATAAAAATCTTATCATATACAATCATATAATATTGTCTGAAAAATAATAAAACCTATGATAACCTCACTATCTTAATACTATGCAAATTCCAAGCCTAAGCTGGCTAGGTCTAAATCTAACTGACTACATCTTGAAGCCAAATTCAAAGCAAGCCTCTCTCATAGACTTAAGTACAAACATCTCTTTTCCCAGCTCCTAGAAGTTTCTAGAGGTCACGTGAAGTAATTGACCAATGGAAGCTGTCTAAATTTCTCTAACTTGTCTTATTATGTCTGGACTATTACATTCCTTAGACAAGAGTCTAGCGACAAAGCGGTAAATGTACAGTTAATATTGAGCCTTATAAATCACACTATACCCCATCATGCCAATTTCCTTTCACGCTGTGTCCCATCATCCTAATTCTGTTACAATACCCAATTACAAACACCAGAATAAGACTTAGTTGACAAAAAATGGGTAGGCATTGTTAACAGATTCCATTAGACGGAGTCACTTTTCAAAGAGAGCACCCAACTATTGTTCTGCCTTTACTATTTGTTGACAAACTCCACCAATATTTCTGGAATCTCACCTTCCTGGCGCAGGTGTCTGAAATAATCAATATAATTGACCACATAACTAGGTATAAATTTATTATGACCATGGACCCATCTTTGTTTTTATATAGAGGTATGCATTTACATAAACGTACTAACTGAATATGGAGGGAATAGCCATGTTCTTCAAGGCTCTGTAAGTCAACCCCCAAAGTTCAGTGATAAGACACAGCTAATTCCCTAGGATAGGATGAAAATCCAAAAGGACCTTGACAGATTAGAGTCCTGGGCCAAGGCTAATGGAATGGGTTCAACAGAGGGAAATGTACGGTAGTGCATCAAAGTAAAAAGAATGAATTGCACAGATGTGGATGGGAGACACCTGGCTGGAAAATAGTGCCTGTGAAAGGGATCTGGGAGTCTGTGTGGACCACAAATTGAACATGAGCCAGCAGTGTGATGCGGCAGCCAAGAAAGCCAATGCGATTCTTGGTTGCATCAACAGAACCATAGTGTCTAGATCAAGGTAAGTGATAGTACCACTCTATTCTGCTCTGGTCAGACCCCATCTGGAGTACTGTGTCGAGTTCTGTGCACCTCAATTTAAAAAGGATGTTGACAATCTTGAACGGGTCCAGAGGAGGGCAACCAGGATGATTGAGGGTCTGGAGGAAATGTCTTACGAGGAGTGGCTTAGGGAGCTGGGAATGTTTAGCCTAACAAAAAGAAGACTGAGAGGGGATATGCTAGCTATGTTTAAATATGTGAAAGGATGTCACATTGTAGAAGGGACTGGTTTGTTTTTCTTGGCTTCAGAGACTAGGACACGGGGAAATGGTTTCAAACTGCAGGAAAAGAGATTCAGTTTAAACATTAGGAAGAATTTCAAGACAGTTACAGCTGTTTGGCAGTGGAATATGTTGCCACAAAGGGTGGTGGAGTTCTCCTTCTTTGGAGGTTTTTAAGCAGAGGCTGGATGGCCATCTGTCAGGAGTCCTGTGATGGGGGTTCCTGCATGGCAGGGGGTTGGACTAGATGGCCCTTTAGGTCTCTTCCAACTCTATGATTCTATGATTCTATGAACATGTACTGGTCTTATAATGAACTCTGGGAGTTCAAGCTTAGTGAAGTGTGGCTCGAACTGAGCTGACTGAAAAAACAATGAACTAATTGTTCTTATTGCTTCTAAGCCAATGAATACACCTACTTTCTCAATGATTTGTGTATCATTAGTACACCACCTTGCATATTGCCAGGATGTTTATATGGACCAGCTCTTTGAATGTTTATGGCCAATGTTAACATGCAACTGTCATTTCCTGTCTCTGACAAATACACAGGCAGCCCATTTGAACTTGAGTCTCAGATATGCCCCTGAAGAAATGGACTGCAATTCACAAAAGCTCATACAATTACACAAACCTATCAGCCTGAAATATGCCAGGGAGACTTCATCAGCCTTTTGAAAGTTTATGTCCAGTGTTAATAATATAATTGTTGTTCTGTGTATCTCATTCTGTTGTCCCACAAGTGTGCATGCAAACCTATGGCTTGAATATTGTATGCATCTCAAGAAGTTGGCCATGTCTGGGAAAAAAAAGCAAATGAAACTCATAACTCTTAGAGGCACCACAAAGAATTTGGTGATGGTTACAAAGAGTACCTAAAATGGAAATCTCCTTGGGGGGTTCCCTCTTTTTGTGTGTGTGTGCACGTTAAATATGGAGATCATCCACTCTTTGTTTAAAACCACAATAGGAGTGGTTTCCTTGGAATAAAGATAACTAATGAAACGGCTTAATATAGCAGACAGGCCTTGAATTCACTCCACACCCACCATCTTGAATACTGGTTCACCAAGACTAATTTGGAATCAATGTTACCCTTTATACCACCTAGTTCCCTCTCCATTCTCCCTTTGTTCCACCTGGGGTTTGTGTCGGCTGAGAGGTGTGCCTGGCCCTTGAAGAGCCTTCAGCTTCTGTACCATTGGAGGACTTTTTAGACCGGCTGGACTCTTCACAGAGGACCCTCTCCCTCCCTTTGTTCCACCTGGGGTTTGTGTAGGCTGAGAGGTGTTCCCTCTCCATTCTCCCTTTTCCACCATAAAACTGGGATGGGTCTCAGCTCCTATAGCTAAAGTAAACCCACTTTGCTCCAGAAGGAATGTGTCATGTGCTTTTTTTGCTAGAACCTGTGCCTCTCATTGTAGGGCCAGATATGCGTTCTATCACTGAAATAACTGTCCGTAAACGACTGGTTGAGACATTTAAAGGGTGTTGTGGTGGCTCGGTGGACTAAGGTTTCCGAAAACTGTCAGCTGCAAAGTTGGCAGCTCGGCAGTTCGAATCCCGGGTGCCACACAGCGGAGCGAGCTCCCGCCGATAACCCCAGCTCCTGCCAACCTAGCAGTTCGAAAGCATATCAGTGCAAGTAGATAAATAGGTACTGCCGTAAAAAGCGGGAAGGTAAAACAGTGTTTACTTGCAGCCATGCCGGCCACATGGCCATGGACTTGCACAACACTGGCTCTTCGGCTTGAGTACGGAGATGTGCACCGCCCCTAGAGTCAGGCATGACCAGCATGAACGTGCGGGGGGGGGGGAACGGACCTTTACCTTTACCTTCAAGTGGGCAAATACTGCCATACATGGGCTGGCACATGGCGAAGGGGCCGAAACATGCTGTTGGTTGAACTGAACCCCTTCTGAAGAGAAGGCCTTTGTTATGTGCACTCAGCGCTGCTAGCATCACACCTAAAGCTGCCCTCTATTTCTTTCCATCAGGGGATTCACATTACAAGCTCACTTAACCTCCTCAATCACCAATTGATAAGTTAACTGCCTTTAACATTGGATTCAATAAAACATGTGCCACTGAGAACCCAAAGTAGATTTTTACAGCGTCACTGGTTCACATCTTCTTATTAAACCCACCACGGGTGACCTCTGGAGATTGCAACCATGACAGTACATATTCCAAGTGTTCTGCCCATAAAATATTTAAGAGTGCGAAGCGCAGGGACCGGCACTGAAGAGACAAAGAGGGTCAAAAGAATCTCAGAAAGGTGTGCGATGAATAAGGAAATTAACAGGGCACAGCACAAAAGGGGCAAGTCCCTGCTTCTCATGGGCTCTGAGCTAAGCATCGGGGAAATTGCCCATGTATTTTATTTCTCCCCTTTCTTACTGAAGGCTATAAAATAATAATAATTAAAAAGTCTCCTTCTTTCCCTCGGTCCTGCAGAAAGTGATTACAGATTATATAAAACTAGCTTCAGCATTGATGGCACCAGCCACAAGCGTGTCACTAAGATATCGCGTCTTATCAAAAACCAGTTATTGTAGTTCAACATCATAAAGGAATACACTTATGGTTATCTCTCCAGGTAAGTGATTTTTCAAAAGGTGATACTGTCATGCTGAAAACAGCGACAGAGAGGTTATCCTCACCCGAGAACCGCCTGCCAACTTTGCATGGCAGAAGATTTTCCTTGCAAACAGAGTGGCTTCTCATTGCATCAAACGAGAATGAGAAAACCTTGCACATGCTAAGATGTGTTGTCTAATGCATTTTTGCAGGGGCTGGGGGAGTAAGATTATTCATGGTCAGTCCTCTTCTAGAGTCCGTGGACCGGTCGGCACCGGGCCGCCTGGGGGAGGCCGGGAGGCTCCTCCCCTTTTCCTCCACCGCCCCCTCCTCCTCCTCCTCTTCTCTCCCCCGGGCGGCCGGAGGAGGAGGAAGGCTGGAAGGCTTTGAGGAGGAGCTGGCCTCCCTCCACTGCCCTCCTCCTCCTTCGCCCTCCACCACCACCAGCAGCAGCAGCAGCCACAGAGCGGGAAGGAGCAGCAGCAGCAGCAGAGCGAGCTGCGGAGGGGTGGAGCTGCACAAGCTTGCAGCAGCAGCTTGGAGCTGCAATCGCCCCCATGTCCATCCACATCTTTGCTGGAGTCTCCTTCGGGGCGCGGGGGGAGGAGGAGGAGGAGGAGAACCGGAGCAGGAGCAGGATCCAAGGCAAGGGCGGGCGGGTGCCGCGCGGGGCGCCTGAGCCAGATGCGCTCCTGGCGAGCTCCTGCTTAAAATTGCCTCCTCCTCCGCCGGGAAAGCGCTGCTGGCACCAGCCCGGAGGAGGAGGATTTAAAAAAAGCGGGGAGCCAGCAGAGAGCGCCCACGCCCGCGCCGCGCGGGAAGCGCGCATCCCAGCCACCTCCTCCTCTCCTGCTCCGGTTCCTCCTCCTCCTCCTCCTCCTCCTGCCGCCGAAGGTGAGCAAATTTCAGAGGGGTGGTGGCAGCGGGAGTGCCGGAGGGGCTGGGGGGCTGCTGCGCTCCTCCGGTGTTTGTTTGTGCGGCCGGGCGGGTTTTGCGCGCGGGGCGCCGGGGCCAGGAGCCGCGCGCGGGTCTCGCTGCTGGCGCCCCGCCGCTTTCCCGGCGGAGGAGAGACTGGAAGCGGGAGCATTGAGACCCACAACTCCCGGCGCCGGAGGAGGAAGCCCGCCTGCCCAGGAGAAGGCAGAGGGGGAGTGGCACCCCGACGCCCCAAGCCGGTGAGGTGAGCCTGCATTCCTTCCCTCCCATCATTTGCTTTCACCCCCTTTGCCTCTTTCGCATTCTCCCCCTCCCATGCAGACGGGCCACAGGAGCCAGGAAAAAGGTTGGGGAGCACTGCTTTATTCCACCGGTTAACATGGGCCTTTGACAGGGCACTGTAAGCTTTAGGAAAGCTCAGAGGGAACCTAAGCAGAGAGAGCTTTGCAGAGCTGCACAAGCTTTGCAGAGCTTGGAGAAATCTGGCCATACATCTTTGGGAGTCTAGGGTGCTTTTACATGACCCCTAAAATCCGAGGCAAAGGGCTCCCAGATGCAGAGCTTAAAATTGTTTTCCCACCAGCTCCGGATTTTATTCAGACCACGCCCAAATCTCCCAGCGCATTTTCCAAGTACCTGGTCTCTGAAGGTGAAAAATTTCTGATGTAAAGCAGTGAGTGCCGGGCTCTCCTCACCTTGTGTTTGTTTGTTTTTTGGCCCCCGCCCCTTTAAGAGACTGGAAGAGATTGGAATGCTTCCCAGCAGCTCCGGAAGGCAGAGTGGAGGTGAGCCTGCATTCAAATCCCTTTCACGCAGACAGGAGCCAGGAAGTGCGGAGGGGTGGGATCACAGGAAGAGCGACAAACCCCCAAGATCTCTGGTCCGAATTTAAGTTGCCAGCGGATCTTAGGGGTCGTGTAAAAGCACCCTAAGAGATGTAGACCCAAAAAGGAGCTTGTTCCTGATATTCAGCCTAAATCTGGCTTCCAGTAGCTTGAACCCATTGTTACCTGTCCTGCTTTCTAGGGTGATTGGGAACAAATCGTGCCCCTCTTCTGAGAAACTACCATTCAAATATTTGAAAAATGCTATCATATCTCCCCGCAACTTTTTCTGTATTTATGAAAATCACGGGATAGAAAACAAGCAGAGCATACAGTTTATGTGTGGCAGAGAAGCATGCATACATGCACACATGCAAACACACACACACACACACACGAATACAAACATAGAAGAAAAATAAGGAAAAATATGGCAGGAAAATTAGATTAACCTGGTGGAATTCTATCTGGGACTTTTGAATTGGTCCTAATGATTAAGGCATCATTTCCATCAGATTAGTCTAATCAGCTGTCAAATAGCATCTCACAACCCCCATCTGTGACTTGGCATCAGACATCTTCGGTCTTCTGTATACAGAACAAACCCTGCACATAGAGGTCTGAATGCAGCCTGGCATTTATCAGAGTGATTAGATTAGATTATATCTTGTTTCCACCGGGGACAGCAATGAAAATGGAGATCTCTGGTTCCCGTTTTGTGCAAGGACCCTTGGCATTTGGAAAATAAATCTTTTAGGGGAGGGGGACACCAAAACAAAGCAACAACCTCTGCTCAACAGCTCAAAAGCATCTATTGTTCTCAGGGGGCTCTTTGCACAAGAGACCAAACACATTGCATGCTAAGAGAAGTGGAGAATTCCATATACTGTGCTTGGGAGTTGGAACTTGATCATGTCTTGATGAAGTGTCCTTCCAAATGCAGTAATGATGGAGAATGATGATGCCTTCTTTTGGCGACGGATCTTGGCTTGCCTGGGGCATGAATTTATTTATATATTCAATGCCCATGTCCGGCTAAGACATTGGCTCCATCTACAGACTACCTTGCTAGAGAGAGACAAATTGAAAAGACTGCTGTTGGTTTGGCAGCGCCAACTTTGCTGGGAGGGTGGCTTGGATTTTAGAGATAATTAAGCACGCCTTATGACAGATCAATTTTTTTTTGTCCACGACAAGCTGCAAGGCCATCAGACAAGCTGCTTCTTACAGAGTGAGCCTCGGGCGCTTTTACACGACCCCTAAGATCCGCTGGCAACTTAAATTCGGACCAGAGATCTTGGGGGTTTGCTGCTCTTGCTGCGTTCTCACCCCTCCGCACTCCCTTTCTCCTGTCTATGTGAGGGGAGGGAGAAAAAAAGGGAGAAAAGAATGCAGGCTCACCTCTGCTCTGCCGTCGGGAGCTGCCCCGGGAAGCATTCCAGTCTCTTAAAGGGGCAGGGGGCAAAACAACAACAGAAGGCGAGGAGAGCCCAGCACTCTCTGCTTTGCAATCCACATCAGAAATTTTTCACCTTCGGAGATCAGGTACTTGGAAAATGCGCTGGGATGCGCTTAGGTGGGCATGGTCGTACTTAATTTTTTTTAAAGTCCGGAGCTGGTGGGAAAACAATTTTAAGCTCTGCATCTGGGAACCCTTTGCCTCGGATTTTAGGGGTCGTGTAAAAGCGCCCAACGTGTGTGTGTGTGTGTGTGTGTGTGTGTGTGTGTGTGTGTGTGTGTGTGTGTGTGTGTGTGTGTGTGTGTGTGTGTGTGTGTGTGTGTGTGTGAGAGAGAGAGAGAGAGAGAGAGAGAGAGAAATACGACCTCCCCTGATTCGATGCTCAATAACTCCTCTGTTATATTCAAAACTTTAAGATTGATGCAGGCTTGTGTACTATTGGTGTACTAGTGTCCCCCCCCCAAAAAAAAGCAATTAAAGTAGGACTCTCCTATCATCAGCGTTTGGGTGCTTGTTTGTGAAGTGCAGAGATGTGAAGGCTTTTCTGGAAAACCTCCAAGTCTCCCATTTGTTATGCACTGCATTTTCATTGCATTCTAATTTGAAATAAATTGAACATTAACTTGACTGCCATGAAAACCAGCCCCTGCCCCTCTCAGATATATAGGCATAGATAATGTTATACTTTAAAGCAGCTACTGAATTCAAATGCCTGTTTTGGCAGCAAAAATCGCATTTTGTTCCTCATCTGTGTACGGACCTGTCCAATTTTTTTTTTTTAAAAACACCCTCTGCTGTTCTATGAACATCTTAGCCACCAAAAGCATTTAAGACTCAGTGGTTTTCAGCATTTCAAAAAGGACCTGGCCTAAGACTCACTTGCCAGGCATAATGAGGAACTTTTTCAAGGTTTCCAGTAATTGGAAGCCTGAATACCTGAGGCTGTGGCCAGATTTCTACCAGCGGGTGCAAAATGCGGCGGCCAGACTGGTGGCGGGTGTGCGCCGGTACAACCAGATCACCTCAGTTTTGGCCCGTCTGCATTGGTTACCCGTTGCGTCCCTAATCAGATTCAAGGTCCTGGTTTTAATTTATAAAACCCTCCATGGCCTAGGCCCTGACTACCTGGCAGAGCGGATCACCCAGCGGTCAACTTTGGCCCGACCAACTGGGATGTCGCGGGCGCACTCGCTATGGGTGGCCACACCCAGGGAGGCTCGAAAAACTTCTACTCGGAGTTGAGCCTTCTCTGTGGCTGGCCCCACCGTATGGAACCACCTCCCTAGCGAAGTGCGCCTTGCACAGTCCCTGCCAGCCTTTAGGAAAGCTTTAAAGACCATGCTTTTCCATGAGGCATTTGGTGACTTACATTAAGTTTTTTTTTCTTTCCCTGCCATCTGCTCCCTGCTTTTATGTCATTAGTTAAATTGTTTAATTGTTGTTGTGTGTTTATTGTTTGATCTGATTATTTGTTGTTTTATATTGTTGTGAACCGCCCGGAGTTCCTTCGGGAAGATGGGCGGTATATAAGCTTTAAAATAAATAAATAAATAAATAAATAAATAAATAAATAAATCCACTGGTGTAAATCGCAGCAGAAAACTGCCACCAATCTGCTGATGTGACGTTTCCCAACAGATGCCTACATGGAGTTAGCTGCTAGAGTTATTGCAGTGGTTCACATACCATTTTTTGTGGGTAAAAATCTCAATGTTGCAATGGTGCATTCTTGCAAAACAAACAAAAAAAAGCATGGCATGTGTCTATGTCGAGTCTAGTTGTATATAACAGAAGCATAGAATCTTCATAGGGTTGGAAGGGTTGTCTAGATACCCTAAGCACATCCGATCTCGCCTGATTTCAGAAGCTAACCAGGGTCAGCCCTGGTTAGTACTTGGATGGGCGACCACCAGTGAATACCAGGTGTTGTAGGCGCCTGGAGTAGGAACTGGCAAGCCAAGAAAACGCCATGGACATGAGGTCATGAAGAGTCGGTCACAACTGTAACAACACAACACGCACACACAGGGTTGGAAGGGACCTTGAAGGTTTTCTAGTCCAACCCACTGCCCAAGGCAGGTGACCTCATACCATTTTGTATATCACAGGTCTTTCCAACTTGGACAGGCCGAGGTCTACTTTTTCCAGATGAAAGTGCCTGAGGGCTACTACACTAAAACCTCTACTTATGAATTTTATATGTTCCAAGCATATGCTCATAAGTAAAAAAAAAAATTGTAATTAGAGCAGCAGTTTCCACTCCCCTTCCTAACCTCTGTGCCAACAACTCAATTGGTCACGAGACAGTGGCACGCCAATCATCTGGTCGGTAGGGAGAGCAGGGGACTGTGCCATGGCCCTTGAACTGCCCTGCTCAGCTGAGACAGTGGGCTGGCAGACCCAGAGCTTTGCTGGGGCAGTGGTGGTCACTGAAGTGGGGGAGGTAGAGGTGGAGAACTTATCCTCTCACATTTTTATTGATGGCTGGTGGGCTACTTTTGAAACCTTCACGGGCTACTGGTAGCCCCCGGTCTACCTGTTGGGCAGGCCTGGTATATCAGATGGCTGTCCAATCTTTTTTCTTGAAAACCTTTAGTGATGGGGCACCCACCACATCAGGAGGCAAGCAGTTCCACTGTTTAAAGGCTCTCACCATCAAGAAAGTTTTCTTGATTTCCATGTTGGCTAGAGTTTCCCTCTGAGGGAAAAATCCCTTTGAGATTTTTCATCCCAAACTCTAATCATAGGATTTGCTAAATTACTCTTTGTCTGCTGTCCTCAATCCCATTGCTTGGTGAGTTTTGCGTAACTACACAGGATAATATTGGCCACTAATCTTGCATTGCGGGGGGTTTGCCCGGTTTGCCCTTGAGGTCTCTTCCAACTCTATGATTGTATCATTCTAAGATTTTGGCCAGTATTGG
Organism: Phrynocephalus forsythii; assembly: GCA_029282475.1. NCBI lineage: Eukaryota > Metazoa > Chordata > Lepidosauria > Squamata > Agamidae > Phrynocephalus > Phrynocephalus forsythii. The sequence continues at coordinate 99,820,620 of JAPFRF010000006.1, forward strand.
TATAAATAAGGGTGGGGGGGAGTCACATTTCTTACAATGAAGTTAGAAATAATATTATCATTGGGAACTATTATCTCTGTATAGGTGTAGTAGGATTAGGTGACTCACAGAATAAGGTGACCAGATGGACAACAGGGTTCCTGCACTTCAGCAGGTTTAGCTTGCATTATATGCTGAAATTGTGAAATATGGTGAAATTTCCTTTTTTAAGCAACTATTAAAGCTAAAGGAGCCCCCTCTCTCTTTTTTGCAGCACCACACCAATAAAAAAAGGCCAATTGGTTTTCACCTCTGCCTATTAAGATGCTGACTCTGACTTGACACAGTAAGTCCCTGTGCAGAAAAAGAAAAGGGAGTCTTATTCTGCTATTATTGTATCAGCAATATATTTTATTGGAGATGACAACAAATAAAAAATGAATTGTGATATCCAACAAATATCGCTGATTTGTTTAATATTCATCCCTTCATATTAGTCAGGTCCGGAGAATATTTCCCCTGTTTATTCACCCCTAAACAAAAACAAAGCAAAAAAAGACACCCTCCAAACCTTGATGGACTCCATCTCTACTTAATTCTCTTTTGATCGAATCCTGTAAAAGGAAGGTGTAGTTCTGCACAGGAGGAATTGTAACAACACTGGGGTTTCCTCTGACCTTTTTGGATGAATCTCGCACTGGAGAGGTAGCTTTGCTGTACAGGGATGTGCAATACAGTAGGACCCCCCCCCCGTAGCCACTGATTCATTATCCACTGATTCAGTTATCCACGGTTGGCAGAGGAAAAATTAAATAATTCAGCAGCCACAAAGCAAGCTGTAAAGCAAGCTGTTGTCACAAACAGCAGCTGTAAAGCAAGCTATTGTCACAAATAGCATCTGCAAAGCAAGCTACTGTCACAAACAGTGGCCATAAAGCAAGCTACTGTCTTAAAACTACTGTTTGGGGGTGGGTGAGCAGGTGTTCTCTTTTATCCACAGTATTCATTATCCACAGGAAGGCCTGAAACCAATCCCCAGCGGATACCGGGGGTCCTACTGTACAGATGTGTGTTTTGCATGATAATTCTCATCAGAAAAGAAAAGAAACACCATTTTGCACGTGGTTTCAGACTTTATCAGTAGCTTTGTGTTTCCTGAGCCCATTTTGAGTGCATCTCTGCCAGAAGGAGACAACTCAGCATAGGACTGGTAGGAATCCTAGACAGATTTGCATTTCTTCAGAACTAGAAAAAAAAGTGAGTGGCTCTTTCTTAATGTTGGTTTCTTCCTATGTGTAAAAGGCTGAATCATGGGATTTAGAGTTTTGGGGGGTGCTTGGAATTATCTGCTGAAGTGCAGAGAAGTGTCTTAGAGCTTTTTAGCAAAGAGTTCTGCTCACACCTCGCCCAACAACAAATGCTAGCATGCCATCGTACAGTGGAGATGCACTCCGACTAGCGATCCCAGCCTGTAGACGTGTCTTGAAATGCACTCTTACAATCAGACATATGGACGGCGGCTCATTTCAGGTTGCGTTCCTCTCCATCAGTTACCACACCTTGGGCTGATTTTTTTCTCCCTGGGAAGCGATCACCAGGGAGTTTTTTCTTACCATCTTCGGCTCATTATCTAGGCTCGGTAACAAGCAGTGGGAAATGTAACTGCAGGCAAAGGTGAGCTAAATGTTGATCAGGCCTCTTGTCTGTCAGACGGCTCCCAACTCACAACTGATGCTAAACACAGTGACCTGTAGCACAACCTGGTAGATGGAGCGGGTACATAAACACCGTGCTTCTCCACAGGCGAGGTAATTGACCCCATGGGTCTTGCTAACGTTGAATGGAAGCGAATGACAGGCACAGCCATGACAGCTGTACCTGCAGAGCAGTGAAAAGTATTCTGCGTTGGCAGACAGAGCTGACTATGCTGAAGGCCAGTCTTGAGTCTTTGCTTTCTTGAAATCCAGATCGCCCCGCTAGCACAGTATGAAAATACAACCCACAAACAAGCTTCACGTCCCGTCCTGATTGTGAGTAGATGCCCACGGGGCAAGAAGAGAATCATGGCACAGTGGGTCGGAAGTGGGAAACACAGGACTAAGCAAAGGATATTAGTCATGAATCATTTTAGCAGGATAGAAAGAGAGAGTAGCAGAGTTAAAACCAAAGGTTCTGTCTGATGCATGCCTACATGCATTCATTCACTGGATTTTCAAAGCACACTCTAAGCAGAGCTCCCTGGGCAGTGTGCCCTCTGTGAAACATACAACTACAAGCGTAGTTTGAGGGGCGTGGTGGATCAGTGGACTAAGGCTGCAAAGTCAGCAGCTCGGCGGTTCGAATCCCAGGTGCCGTGTAGCAGAGCGAGTTCCTGCTGATAACCCCAGCTCCTGCCAACCTAGCAGTTCGAAAGCATGTCAATGCAAGTAGATAAATAGGTACCGCTGTAAAAAGCGGGAAGGTAAAACAGTGTTTCCTTGCAGCCATCCCGGCCATGTGGCTATGGACTTGCACAACACTGGCTCTTTGGCTTAAATACGGAGATGAGTACTGCCCCTAGAGATGGACACAACTAGCATGCATGTGTGGGGGGAACCTTTACCTTTACCTTAAGTAGAGCTCCCTGGGCAGTGTGCCCTTTGGGAAAGAGACAACTACAAGCCAGGGGCTGAAGAAAGAGCAATAGAATGCCAAGGTAAAACCACTGCAAAACAACAACAACAAACAAAAAAATCCAGCATGCAAAACCGGTAGATGCATAAGGCTGCAGAGAGGGAGAGGCACTCAAACAGCTCTTAAAATGTCAAGGGGAATTAGACAGATCCACCTAGCACTCATTCTGTGGGTGTCAGGTGATAGGGTACCAGCGCAGGAAAGGCTCTCAGCCATCCACTTCCCTTCATTTGGCCTGGATATCCAAAGGAGTTGTGGGAATTGTGTAGCGGAGCATGGCCGGAGACATGACTGCAGGTAACCTGGTTCTGCCTGGAGCTAAACCTGGCTTAGGAAGTGGACTGGTTTTTGGTTCCAGATTTTGAAGTACGCAGGGTTGCCCCACTCCAGTTCTTGAAATCCAGATCTCCCCACTTGTACAGTATGGAAATTTGGCCGTCTTTATTTGCGTATCATCGAAATCTGCATATTATGCAAATTCAGATGGAGCAAATTGCACACGTTAATTGTTGTACTGCTCTTCCACAGCTCTTTTGCAGCCATGTCATGATTTATACAGTAAATTTGAGAAGGCTAATGTGCTATAAAGATTAGGGTGCTAGATATAGGAAAGGGAGATCTAAATGTAAATCCCTTCTTAAATCTTACTTGGTATCCTTGGACAGACTGATATTTCTCACCAAAATTTAGCTCAACACATTTTTGGGGGGTGATAAGGAGGGAGAACTCTGTAGGGTTGCCATGAACATTGCTAGTGCACACCAATTAATGCATACCTTTGCCAAGGTGGGGGCCAAGACGATGTGACGTCTCTGTCCCCAATCCCAGCCCTATTAACTGCTGTTTTGCTTCAGTGTTAGAAGCTATAGGCTGTACACCAGTTTGTGTAACTTAGCGTGGCTAATTGTAGCTAATCGATAGGGAGATGGGGCACATCAAATCAATCTATGGCCAGGCACACAGTTGAGAAAGATCCCTAGCAGCTCATCAATTTCTGCTATTAAGCACAGAAAGATATGCAAAGCTTACGTGAAGAGAATTTAGTCCACACTGTAGTAGGGAGTTAAATTCAGAGAAGGGGTTGACATTTTACTAATTTTGGGAGTATTAGCCAGAAGATCACTGACTGTGTTGAATGGGGAATTCTGGGAGCTGTCACTCAAGAAAGCAACTTTGTTAGCCTCTGTAAATCTCAAACAGTTCTGGGTAGCTCAGTCGGTGATGCTCCAGGCGCTTAAAGGAACACTGAAAGCTAACTTGCACCACGCCAACAGAGCCTGGAAAAACAACTTTTTGGAATGGCCAAGCTAGCTCAAGGATTAGGGGGGTTGTATTCCAAAAGAAGTAACATTTCCTAGCTCTCCACGTCAGACCATGTCTCCATCTAAAGCGGGCATGTTCAAACATTCGGTCTTCCTGATATTTTGGACCACAACTCCCAGAATTCTAAACTTAGATTGCCAATGGCAAAGGACCGTGGGAGTTGTGGTACAAAACATCAGGAGGGCTGAAGTTTGGACATGCCTGATCTAAAGCATTGTTTCCCAGGCTTGGTTCCCTAGATGTTCTTGAACTACAACTCCTAGAAGTCCTGGCTGGCACAGCTAGTGGGGAAGGCCTCTGGGAGTTTTAGTTCAAGAACATCTGGGGCCCCAAGGCTGAGAATCACTGATCTAGATCCACCTCTGGTGGGCAGACCCTTTCCATAGGTGACTTTCCTGCCATCTGTGGTAAGACCATGCTGGTGGCAGGTGCAACCTGGTGATTCAACCTGGAGTCTTCTTGTGGGTTCAGCAGGAACTCTACCCCTGAGCTGCCACATCTCCCTAAATATTAGGCTCCCCGTTCATCTCTGGAGCGACTGGTGACATTTTTGCACCTCCCAAATGACATAATCATATCAAAGATAATTTCTTCCATGCACACCATCTTAAACACCCAGCTCAACATCCATCCAGAAGCTTCATCATCCATTGATCTAAATGAAGGCACAGCCTTTTATGCACAATGAACCAGTGACATTGTTCTGGGTCCAGTGCTCTTCAATATTTTTATTAATGACTTGGAGGAAGGAATAGAGAGTATGCTACAGAAGGAAATGTAGGGTGCTACATCTAGGTAAAAAGAATGAATTGCACAGATATAGGATGGGGGATACTTGGCTAGAGAATAGTACCTGTGAAAGGGATCTGGGAGTCTTGGTGGACCACAAATTAAACATGAGTCAGCAGTGTGATGCAGCGGCCAAGAAAGCCAATGCGATTCTTGGTTGCATCAACAGAAGCAGAGTGTCTAGATCAAGGGAAGTGATAGTATCACTCTATTCTGCTCTGGTCAGAACCCACCTGGAGTACTGTGTCCAGTTCTGTGCACCTCAATTTAAAAAGGATGTTGACAACCTTGAGCGGGTGCAGAGGAGGGTGACCAGGTTGGTTGAAGGTCTGGAAGAAATGTCTTATGAGGAACGGCTTAGGGAACTGGGAATGTTTAGCCTTTCAAAAAAAAAAGGCTGAGGGGGGATATGATAGCTCTGTTTAAATATTTGAAAGGATGTCATATTGAAGAGGGAACAGGTTTGTTTTCCATGGCTTCAGAGACTAGGACCCGGGGCAATGGTTTCAATCTACAGGAAAAGAGATTCCATTTGAACATTAGGGAATACTTCCTGACGGATAGAGCTGTTCGTCAGTGGAATATGCTGCCACAGAGGGTGGTGGAGTCTCCTTCTTTGGAGATTTTTAAGCAAAGGCTGGATGGCCACCTGTCAGAAATACTGTGATGGGGGTTCCTCCATGGCAGGGGGTTGGACTAGATGGCCCTTGATGTCTCTTCCAACTCTATGATTCTATGATTCTGTGATTCTATGATCCTATGACATTTCCCCTCCTATACTCTACAGAACTGTGGCTTTCTTTGCCTGCGATAAAGACTTCTATTTTTTAAATAAATAAATAAATAAGTAATGAGAAACTCTTACCCCCTGTCTTTGAGAAATGACAACCTCATTTAATGCTTTACATTGCTCTATTAAGCAAACAGATCTGAGGCATTTAATCTTCTCTCTTCCTCTAACCCAAACAGTTTTTCGCTCTAGGGCACACACAGGCCAGGTACAAGAGAGGCTGGGGAAGGGAGGAAGATACGGTGCAACTGAAACTCCCCACTTCACATTCATAAGTAAACACCCGTGATTAACTATTACTTCTTCAAACAAATGAGCCTTTACGAAATTCATTTAATCCCGAAATAGATATTCTGACGGATTCTACAGTCTTGTTGGAAATAATGCCTCTGGGCTATTTCATATTATAAGCAAAATGCAAACCCATTAAAAACAAAGTGAGCTAAACACAGTAATATTGAGCCTTCTCGTCCTCACCAATGGTATGTTTTCAAGATCCCCTCCCCCCGGCTCTTTGGGTTGTTGTTCCCCATGGGGCCAACCCCATGCATTTTCCTGTCCATGGCCAAGAACAAGAGGGCACACTCTCTCATGTTCATACAAAATCCAGCTACATCGACCGAACCTTTGTTCATGGAAAGGACAAATTTGAAGGCAAGAAGCTAGCTCAGAAATACACCTCTTTGAGAGTGCTGGGGCTTACTGGTGATTCTGGATTAGAAGCACAAGGTTACTGTAGCGAACAGCCTTACCTACAGATATTAGAGATGGGCACGAAGTGAAAAAGGAAGCATTGTTTTGTCATTTTGTTAGGTAACGAATTGCTTCGCTAGCTAACGAAATGGTAGGACACATTTTGTTTCATTTCGTCGTGAAACACCATTCCCCCCCCCCTAGAATGAAATGATTCGTCCTAGAGGAATAAATGGCAGGGGAGATCAAGCTCTTCCTTGAAATCACCAGAAATTTTGAAATGTGTTGGGGTTCAGGGAGCTGAGTTATGAAACACCAAAGGGGGTGTCCCTAGAAAAAAATGGAAGCCAAGCTGCATGCAAGCCACGGCTTGGCTTCCAAATAAAATAGAAAGATTTTTTCCCTCTGGGCACCCCTTTTGGAGCTTTATGACCCCACCCCCTGAACCCCAAATCTTTCCAAATTTCAGGGGGTTACCTAGAATTGCTTGAGGAAGCTTCCCTGCTATTTTGGTCCTTTAGGACCCAGGGGAGCATAGTGTTTCATTTCATTTCTTTTCTTTTCATAACAAAACTACTTTACAAATTCGTTACAAATGAAACAAAATGAAATGATTACAGAACCAAAAAAACCAAAACACGATTTTTCATACAAAATCAATATGTTCCTTGGGATACTTCATACCTTTAAAAATTTCATACAATGGATCCGCACCCTGGGAATTGAAGTCTTCTGCAAATTTTTCTTATCTCAGGGCTGTGGCGTTTACCCCTCCATAGTCAAATGCGCTTGTGCAGGAGGACATGAAGGGTTAATGCTCTGGACCAATGAGGGAGTGTGGAGGCGGAGCCCACATGTTTAAAAGGCTCAGCCTGAGGGTTGTGAGAAGAGAAGATTAGGAAGAGATAGAGAAGAGAAAAGAAGAAAAAAAGTGAAGGAAAAGTTAAGGGAGACCGATGAGAGAGATTTGAGTATAGTAAAAGGTCAGAATTTGAGTGTAAACTGCTTAGAGGAACCTTCAATTAAAGGCGCACAAGAAAACCTGAAACTGAAACAGCTTGTTGAATTTGATAAATGTTATTTTACTTTATTAATGTTACAACTTGACTGGGACTCAGTTATTTCAACAGGGTAACCATGAATGGTGGCAGCAAGTGTAAAAAGAAGGCATGTCCGGGCCAATGGTCTGTAAAATGACTGGGGGTTCTGTATGGGTCCGCCGCAGGGGCTTTCAATAGAAAAGTTTTATATATCAAGTTTTTGAGGAAGACTTCAATTCCCAGGGTACATTGCACCCCAGATGGACTTCCTTTCGTATCTCAAGTTTTTTTTTTTTTGTATTTCAGGGCATTTTTATCTCAAGATACCACTGCATCAGATTAGATAGGGTACTGATGATTATAAAGTTGTTGAGAGGGAACTGCAACGTTTATCTTCTAGTCAGTTAGGGATATGTATAGATAGGGATCTGTAGGATATAGAATGATTGCCGAATGTATTTAATTTTGTTCTTTCAATAAACACAAAGCAAAGCAAAGCGTTCTACTTATATACCACCCAATACCACTTCAAGTAGTGTCTTGGCAGTTTACAGTTTATTTACAGTATACAGGCTACACATTGCCCCCCCCCCCAGCAAGCTGGGTACTCATTTTACCGACCTCGGAAGGATGGAAGGCTGAGTGAACCTTGAACCTGCTACCTGGGATTGAACCCCAGGCCGTGAGCACAGTTTTAGCTGCAGTACAGGCATTTAACCATTGCACCACGAGGCTCCTTCTTTTATTTTAAAAAGAATGTAGCTTGTGAGACGCCAATGATTTCAGTAATAGAAATAAATTTTAAAAGTGTCAGCGTTAAATCCCAAAGATGTGACAGTTACTGAGTCCTAATATTGGAACCTAATATTGGACGCCTGCCTGATTTCAGAAGCTAAGCAGGGTCGGCCCTGGTTAGTCCTTGGATGGGAGACCACTAAGGAATGCCAGGTGCTGTAGGCGCCTGGAGTAGGCACTGGCAAAACCACTCCAGTATTCCTGCCAAGAAAACTCCATGGACATGGAGTCACAAAGAGTCAGTCACGACTGTAATGACACAACACACACACACACACACAGAATGAATCTTGGACCTGGGAAGCGTCCATTTGTCTACTATCCTCAAACAATGAGTTGAATGAAAGCCAGCCAGCATGAGCTCCGTGGTGTAGTGGCACCTTTGCTGACAAACTTGATTTAGATCCCAATGGGTTCAGATAGCCAGATCAAGATGGATTTCCAAGGTTGGTAAAATGACTACTCAGCTCACTGGAGGGGGTGGAAGTAAAGGTTGCTTGCATATTTCTGTCAGAGATTGCTCTGGTACTATGGACTGTATATACAGTAAGTCAGAACCACATATATTGGGCTGTGTACCACAACCGGTCAGTTGAGTGTTCATTAAAAATATGCTTTCCTTCAGGACTTCTGTGTCCCTGAAATGCTCTTGCATGCTTTCCCACAAATATACATTATCTGGTAGACTTTCTCTTTCCCAAAAGCAGGAATAATAGCAGGGCAGCAAAAGGCAAAGGGATAATTTCTATGAACCACAAAAACCAACTCCCCCCAGTCTAGTCTATTTCTTCTTGATCTATGCTGTTGCTAACTTTAGCATACCCAAGTCAAAAGATCATTTTCACTGCACCCTTTACGGCTGTTGCCTGTGTTTACAATAGATTATTCTGCTCTGCTCATAAAGAAAGGTACCTCTGGACCAGTGAGTCACATTGTCTGCTTGGTGCTAGGTTCAAAACCACACTTTACTCCCCGCCATTAGTTAGTGCTGCAATATACATAATAACAAAGGAGCATCAAAACTACAGTAGGACACTCACACCCATATCCGTAGGGGATTGGTTCTGCCCCCTGCATATACTGAAATATATGGATAATAGCGGGTGTTAAATATATAGTACAATAGTAAAGAATTTTTTAAAAACCAGAAAAATATTTTAACTTGCTTCTACCAGAACTGGCCACTAGGGGGAAAGTTGGATCATGGCAACTGGACTTCTTATGAGACTGAAGTGTTTCGCTACTCATCCAAGCAGCTTTGTCAAACAAAGCTACCTGGATGAGTAATGAAAAGTTTTGATCTCACAAGAAAATAAGTCCAGTTGCTATCACTCACCTTCTGGATAACCTCACCTGGGTGACTGAGAATCTGCACAGGTACACTCTATATAATGATTTCAGACTATGGATAAGTAAATCTACAAATATGGTGTGTGTGTGTGTGTGTGTGTGTGTGTGTGTGTGTGTGTGTGTGTGTGTGTGTGTGTGTGTGTGTGTGTGTGTGTGTGTGTGTGTGTGTGTGTGTGTGTGTGTAAAGTAGGCCTTGGAAAAGCAAAAGTATCAAACTCACTGGCTCCTTTGAAATGTTGCCTTTTATGTTGAAGTCAAGAGCAACAGGAAGGAAAGATTTTCATTTGGATAACGGAATCGTTTCAGTATTCATTCCCTGAAGTTTACTAACTCTATATTATATTGCTGTGTTTGTGGCAGTGAAACCGCTGATGCTGGCTGCCGTAGTGTGTTCGCTACCACTGACTTGCGCTCCTTTCAAGCTAGACAATATACTTAGCCCTGTTTCTTCTTCAGGGCTCTCCAGATTTTTTCACGAGTAAATGTGCCACATATGTCATCTTCTCTTCCGACGAATCTGAAGCTTGCTTTTCTTCAGATCCCTTAAATATTTCAGCCAAGCACCGTTAATTACAGTCACCGTCTCCTCATTAGTGTGTGACCCTGTAGTACAAATTCACAGCCTTGGCAGAAAGACACATGATGATGACATTAACACATTTACTTCCGTGTCGCTGGGTTTCCCCCCTCTCTACGTGGCAATTCATCCTTTTGGTTTTGATAAAATCTCCACACTGAACAGATGTCGCAGTGCAAGATTCCAGCAAGGCTTCGCCTCCAAGTGACGGTCGTGGTTGGCTGCAAAATAATTATGCCGGCCTCAAGAGGATGCCTTGCACACAGGATGGACCAGAACGGAATCAAAAGCTGATCTCTGAGAGCTAGATCTCTCACCGGTGGCAGAAAAGAAGGCAAAAGGGTGACGGTGGCCATTTACCAGCAGGGAGGTGGTCCCATGGAGAATACTTATCAAGGCATCGCAAAACACAATTGCAAAAATAGGTTACAGGCAATACCTTCATAGGCCACTATTAAAAATAAAAAAAGGAACTTTGCAAGCTTTCGAGTGCAGTCAATCACCCTTTGTATTTGTATGTCTCGTAGTGCCATACATGGGTATATGACCCATGTTTCTTTGTTTGAAGAACGGGGGTGTGACTTAAGAAACAGCCTTTTACAACTGCCCTTCTTGCCTCCAACAAGACTCCTGCCCCGGCTACAACATCACCTAGCCATGGATTTTAAGAACATCATCTAACTAAGGACTTTAAAAGTAACCTCCTGGTGAAGAACATCTGGGACCTGCTTTGAAGAAGTGTGATTGACTGCACTCGAAAGCTTGCAATGTTCCTTTTATATTTTTAATAGTGGCCTACGAAGGTATCGCCTGTAACCTACTTTTGCAATGGAGAATACTTGTGGATCGAGAACAGCTTTTAAAAAAAAAAATTAAGAAGACCAGAGAGATGATCTGCCTTCTTCTGGGTTAATTAGCCTCTGCTGTGGTTTCGTCACTCCCACAAAGTTCTGTCCAGGCTGTTCTTCTGGTGTAGGAGCAAAGGGATTAGACAAATTGTGGGGAGGATTGCATCTCAACTCTCCTGGAGGGGAGGCATTGAGCGTCTTTCATCAAAAGATGCCCCGTTCAGATGAGATACTCGTGCGCTTCAATTTGCAAACCAAAAGAGATGCATCCTTGTTCATTTCAGATTTATTTGAATGTGAAACCAAAGGGGGTAAACTGGAATGTTTGGTCCAACTGGCTGGATACACGGTAGCCATAATGACTTGAGAATAGTACAGTACTGTACTTTCCAATGTTATGCCATTTGTGGGGGAAATACTCATACTCTAGTATTCAGCTGACAGAGAGTTTCTCAAGGAAATGTATAGGATATCATCATTGCCATCTGAACATAAGAACATAAGAAGAGCCGTGCTGGTTCAAGCCAAAGGCCCATCTAGTCCAGCTTCCTGGATCTCACAGTGGCCCCACCAGATGCGTCCGGGAGCGCACGAAACTAGATATCTGTCTCCTGATACCACTCCCCTGCCTCTGGCCCTTGATATACCCTGGTTTTAAGCCTGCAGATGACACATCTCCATCATGGTTTGTAACCTGTGATGGACTTTTCCTCCAGGAATCTGTCCAATCCCCTTTTGAAGGCTCCAGGCCAGATGCCATCACCACCTCCGGTGGCAGGGAGTTCCACAGACTAACAACAACATGCTGGGTAAAAAATAAATTCCTTTTGTCTGTTCTCACTCTCCCAACCCTCGATTTGAGTGGAACTGCAGAGCTAGAAGGGGCCTGATGGATCATCAAGTCCAGTGCCTGTCATAGAGGTTCAGGAGGGAATCAAACTCTCAACCAGATACCAAAACCATTGCGCTATCCAGGCTGGCCCCATCTTTCCTGTCCTGTATGCAGGGGGAGAAGCTTTCTCTTCAGGCAAGGTTGCCCTGAGTGACCGGCTGCTGGAACGAGGATTTTTAAATGGATCGTTTGTGTCTTACTTCTTTGAATGTGCTTTGGTGTTGCTTATGATTTTTAGTTCGGTATTTCTTTGATCTCTTTTGCAATTGTATGCTCACTATCGCCAGCTTTGAATGTTGGCCTTTACGGTGTAAGCCATCTGGAGGTTTACATCGTAAAGGAGACCCCCTGGAGGAGAAACGTGTAGTAAAAGTATTTTAAAAGAATTAAAGAAGAATAAATAAGTTCAATTGCCCTTCCTAGAATCAAGAGTGAGCACCTACTCTGTCTACGGGTCTGATGCGTTGCATATCTCATTGCATTTTGCCAGATAATGTGACAGCAGCCAAGAGTGGGATGCTGAGGACATTGCTATCAAAATCAATTAGGATAACCAGAAGGAAAGGGAGTGTGCAATTAAACAGAAATTAAAATGAAAGAAACGTGTTTTGGAAATGGAAAAAGCATAATGACAAAGGAAACTTTAACTCCCCCCCCCAAAGCAAAGCATGGGGTTCAACACCTCAAAAACAGCAACTGCATCATATGGGGAGAGTAAAGCATTAACGAGGTTTTGGTTTACTGTATGTCATTAAGAAAGTACAGAATCCATTATTATGTGATGAACAAAAACAAGTACCCATAGGCCTAGGGCAATCAGACAGGACCTATGAACAGATCTCAAGAAAGAATTATACTCGTCTGAGTCATTATGTTCTTCTCTGTGCCTACTGATAGGGTAATAGACCTCGAAAGCAACACACATGATGTTTGCAATCCTGAACATTTTCAGTCTTGATTTTGTCTCATTTCTTTTTCAAAGCTTGGCTCTGGGCTTTGTTTTGTCATCATTTCATATTGAATTAAGAGACTCTGCTTTTACTTCCTTCACTGCATTCCACGTGCAGGTTAAACAGAAATTGCCTGATGCTTGTTAAGATTTGTGTAAACCACCCAGAGTGGCCTTGTTGCCAGATGGGTGGTTTAGAAATCTAATAAACAAACAAATAAATAAATAAATAAATAAATAAATAAATAAATAAATAAATAAATAAATAAATAAATAAATAAATAAATAAGAAAACGGCAAGGCCTTTATTATGGCTTTTTATTTTGCCCAATCATTCCCCAAAATCGGACAGGATGAGGTGTTTGCCTTCTAACAGGCTCTGTTAATGGCTGTTTTAAATGTGTTTTATAAAATCTTTTAATTGAATTTTAACTGTATTTTATTTATAGCTCTATCTCTTTAGTATTTGTATCTTATGACTTTTTCTGTAAACCGCCCCGGGTAGCGCAGTATGCACTAAGGGGGGCAGTATAGGAATATAAATAAATAAATAAATAAATAAATAAGCTAAAAGCAAGATAGTACATACAGTGGTACTTTGTATAAAGGAATTAATTTGTTCCAAATGAAATTATGTTAAGCAAAATTTCCTTTATAAAAATTTCCCATAGGAATGCACTGAAAACAGAGTAATCCCTAATCACGATCATTTGTATGTTGTAAGGATTCGCCACATAGATGAATCCTCAAATTTCCCCTATCTCCAGAATTTTTTATGTTGTACAGATTTTATGTTATACAAACCATTTGTTATATGAGGGTCCACTGTACTGTGTTATTTATTTATTTATTTATTTATTTATTTGCTTGCTTGCTTGTTTGTTTTTTTAGAGTATTTTTACCCCACATTTCTCCTTGGAAAAGGATCCAAGGAAGGCTACAGTAAGGAGGGACAATATATAGTCCAGTACAATTAAGGCATATTCAAGTATTTAGAACACAGGTGTGTGTGTGTCTGTCTGTCTATCTATCTATCTATCTATCTATCTATCTATCTATCTATCTATCTATCTATCTATCTATCTATCTATCTATCTATCTATCTATCTATCGAGTTCAGCAGAGCTCTGTTCCTGTGGAAATGACAGAGGCAAGGCCGATCCATTGGTGAGATCCACTGGCAAATTGTTTGTGCCACACACCCATTCTTCTCCTCAAAAGGAGGAACGACATCGACAAGGACAACAACAACACACTTTGCCATTTCCTGTTTCTACTTCCTCGACAATTCGTGATAGGCCATCTCCGAGTTACAATAGGGAGGACAGCCAGGGGAATGATCGCTGGCAGGTTTAATGCCACCCTTAATGACAGCTTGCAAAAGATTAGGAAGTTGTCCGAATCAGATATCAGCAAGGACCTGGGATTGCTTTGTGGAGCTGGCTGGAATTAATTAATGGGCAGCTTTCCTTTGATACCACTTTGATATTTGGCTCAATGCTAGTTAAGACCCGAATACAAAGGAAACTTCACTTCATTCACCCTTTCTTAGGCTTTTTTTTTGCCTGCAGTTTTCTGTCTGGCGGTCTTTTAAAAATCTCTCCCCTCTGTCTCTTTTAACTCTGCCTAGGCTATGCATTTACAAGATGCTGAAAAACAGAGCAATGTAGTGACATGGTTTTAATGAATGCCCTGTTCAAAATGATCACAACTCAAGCCAAATTCCTCAGGGCAACATTGTTAGTAACTCCCTGCCAGTTAGCCAAGTTTCAAAGTAAAAGGGTTTTACATCCCACCAGCTTCTTCCTATAAACAAGCCTATGCGTGACCATCTATCATGACTCGCAAAATCCACCTGCCATCTTGTGGAACTCTTCACATCCTTCTTTGTTCCATGACTAGTTTTGTACTGTGACAGCACTGGTCACAATCACGTGATTTTGTCCCTGTTTCAGTATTCCCATGGTCGTGATAACTTGTCTTATGACAAGTGTTACCTCACAATCTTGTACCGTGACAAACACTGAATTTGTCTAGCTTCCTTTTTCCTTTTTTGGGGGGAGGGGGCTTAAAATTCTTTTTCAATATTTCGCTTCTGAAAAGTCAAAATTTTAAAAAATCTGGACACAATTTTCTGAGAGAAATGAATGTTTTGTTGTGTGACAGTCATTACTACACGGTGTCTTGTCTCGGAACAGAAAGCTGGAACAAAGAGTGTCAAGGGAAAACCCTACTCCAGCACCAGGTACAGTAATGTTGCGCTTAGCACCCATTCAGGGGGCGTGGTCGAGACAAATTTCAGTAGTCGCATGACGGACGTGAAGTAACTTTTTCTTGTACCACTTCTAAGCGCAACACTAACAGAGACAAAACGGACATGAAGTAACCGCCTAAGGTTTTTTTTTCCAACTAATGACAAGACACTGGTGCAAGCATAATCAAGTGGGCTTAAGTCCACAAAAGCTAGTAAATCGAACAAGCAGCCTATAAAAGCATCACCTGCTCCTGCCATTCCTGCCTGTGCAATAACCACACAACTCGCTCTAATTCAATGGAAATATGAAGATGGAGAAGCCTCCAAATGGCGACTGCAGCCAAGAGATTAGGAGAGGGGGGTTAGGAAGGGCAGCCATGAAGGAATTAGAAAAGATCATCAAGTGCAAGAATTTGGCCAAGATAATCCACATTCCTGTGTTCCCTGTTGCCACTATGGATGTGAAAGAAAGGAAGCCGGGGTGTGTGTGTGCATAAGGGGAATTGATTTGTTTGAAGTATGGTGCTGGAAGAGTGCCCCGGGCTGCCCAGAAGATGGACCAGAGGGTTCTCCTAGATCAGATGAAGCCTGAACTATCTCTGGAGGCAACCAAGTTGGAAGGATCTAAATTTGGACACATCATAAGAAGGCAAGATTCTCTGTCAACAACACTAATGCAAGCAAGGTGGTAAGCAACAGGAAAAGAGGAAGACCAAACACAACACGAACTGACCCCCCTAAAGGAATCCCAGGCTTGACGTTCACAAGAGCTGAGCATGGCTGTTGAGGACAGAACATTTTGGAGCTTGCTCATTCATAGGATCATTTTGACAGATAATCTCTGGAACCACAAGTGAGCAAACCTTGCATTTACTTTTAGAATAGATTCAACAAACTGTGATGAACCAATTCATGCCCATCTCTACTCTTTAGTGGAACTTTTTTTAACATTTATCATCTATATCAGCCACTCTCATTTTTTTTGTCACAGTCACAAAAACAACACAAAATGCAGACTGTGTCAGGATTGCATAAGTCACGTAACAAACCTTATAAGGTGGCATGTGAAGGACTTTTTTCCAGTCTGTGGCCGCTTTCAAATGTGCCTGGGTTCCCTAGCAGGCCATGTGGCCACCATTGAGAATGGCTGATCTAAATGAACTGAAGAAAAAGTCACTTCTGTTCATTCAGTAGCCCTCCAAATAGACAAACTTGATTCTGTTTCAGAGAGAAAATAAGTCACCTCCACTTCACTTTCGAAGAATCAGGTCTGGGGAATGGCAGACCCTCACCTGCCCTAACGGACCAGCCTGTTCTGCTTGCTGTAATACATCCTGCATATTTCCCTTGTTGTAATACATCCTGCATATGGAAGCTGGGATAGAGGCAGACATCTTAGATCCATTACAGAGCAAAGGGAAAGTGGAATTTAATTACCCCAAATAGAATTTAAAGCAGCAGTCTGGGATTAACACCTCTGCCCTTTTGAAAAGCGCTAGGGGATCTTAAATAATGACTAACAAATGAACATGAACAAGCCTCAATTCCTCATCCTGTGTATGGCACCTCCAGCAGCACAATGTTCTTCACACCCTGCTGTGGAACTGGTTCATTGCTGTTGTGTATGGAAAGCAGCCAGCTCCTAATTCATTGGTGTTACAGCAGGCAGCACCCTGGTATGCCCTTGGAAGTCTCCAGTCCAAGGGGTAACTCAACCTCTCTTTTACAGACCATGAGAGTATCCAGGATACAGATTTACAAGGTGGTAGAAAACCCACCACAACTGAGTGGTATAGAATCATAGAATCATAGAATCATAGAGTTGGAAGAGACCTCAAGGGCCATCCAGTCCTGCCCCCTGCCATGCAGGAACCCCATTACAATATTTCTGACAGATGGCCATCCAGCCTCTGCTTAAAAACCTCCACAGAAGGAGACTCCACCACCCTTTGTGGCAGCATATTCCACTGGTAAGTTATTGCTAAGATAGAATGATGACACCCCTTGCTTTACAAGTTAATTACGCAACTTAATTGCCCCCCCTCCCCAGTATATAGCTAGATATTCATTTTACTGACCTACGAAGGATGGAAGGTTGAGTGAACTATGAGTTGGGTACCTGGTATTGAACCCTGGGTTGTGAACACAGTTTTGGATGCAGTACAGCAGCAGTTTAACCACTGTGCCACAACAGTGATATAAGGAAAATGAATTCAATTCCTTGTTTTTGTTGTGATGGGCCTTTTTGACAGATTGAAACAGAGTTTTAAGAGTCTGCCAACTTCCTCCGTGAGATTTCTTGTCTTGTGTGCAGAAGTGAGACCAAGAGTGGGTTCTCCCCTTCCTTGTGTCAAAGTTTTCGTAAGTTGCATACAACGTTTGGATAAAACTAGGGTGTCCCCCCTTTATGAAATCAAGCACAAATGCATGATTATAAACACACATAATGACCCCGGTCCCACCTCTCTTTAAAAGCAGTTTAAATTACCAGATAACCCGTGTCTAAAAATGCTGTCCCCACGGCCACCGGGCTTTTTGAAAAAAGAAAAGAAAAAAGAAACCCCGGTAATGCCCCTTGAAGCGAGGTTTCTGTGACTCACCCAAGAGGTAGGGAAATTTTTGCCTTGCTTAGAAAATCCAGCTTTTAAGGAGGCAGACGCCGTGGGACCACACAGATGACCCGGGTTTCTTTTTCTTTCTTTTTTCATAGCACCGACCGGCTGTTGCTGGGGCCGATGGGCTATGTTTTTTAAATTGCTTTTCACCTTCGGAGAAACAGGAAGCTCTATCAGGTCCTACAAGTGGTCCAGCCAAGTGGTCCGTTTTTTTCAAATGCTAGTGCCACCTGCTGGCCAAGGGGGCTGAACTGCACTTAAAAAAACATGTTTTTGATGTGTGAACTCCTGTCCCACTTATTCAATCACGTGATGGGACAAAGAGGAAAAGCCGGACCTTCAGAAGATCAGGATCGAAACCCAGGTGTGATGACGGCCAATGACAACAAATACGGAAGGGCTGCCTGATTGAACAAACAGATACAAGCAATTCATCTGATGCTTTTTGGCTTTAAAAAAATAAGCCATGTAACAAGCTGGCTTCTACCCTATATATTTGTGCAAAATCATTTTTGCAGAATGCAAGAACTCTTAGAGGCACTGACCAAAAAACCTTGTACCTCATTACCAGGAGAAAAATTCTGCAGTTTTCAATGTGGCAAGTGAGAACAATAGAAATGATAATTTACATTCTTGCTTTAGGATATATTGCACAAAAGCTTGGTAGTTTTCACAGAAGGGAAACTTTTGCTTGCTTGCTTCTTTTTGTTTTTGTTTTAATACAACTAGCATGGAATTCTAGGAAAAGTCATGGACAGAACTCTGTTTATGTTATAACACATTTGTTAGACTTATGATGTCATAGGAATCTTTGTTGTTTTTAATGAACTCCACTGTTCAGGTCCTACCATCAAACTGTTGTCTCATTCTGTCCTAGGGAAGTCAAGCCATGTGGTTGAACTGTGGACATCAGATCAAATGCAAACAATAACAAACAATTGATTCCTTCCTCTGTTGCATATCCAGACCTTACCATTTGGAAGCATTGGGATACAAAAGCTTATAATTATACTTGCAAAGCATTTCTGCAAGATGTTTCTAGTTCTGCATTTCTCTCGCCATCCTTCATGGGTCTTGTCATTAAACCCTTCTCGAAATTCGCCCTGGCAGGCTCATCTAAGGCTTTTCCGTTCCCTAATTTGTGGAAGGCATAATTAAGGAAGGCAAGTGTCATCTGAGGGCAAGTCTCCGTTTGCCATTCCGCTTTCTGATGCCTGCAACATTGTTTACCCATTTCCGTTCCTAATCTCCTTGAGGTTGCAAAGGCATAGGACACAGGCACCAAGGGTGGCTGTCTCCAATACCCGCTCATTAGCAGAGCAGTTTTAATAACATGTGTCACAATGCTAATGAGGCGGCTTGGAAAAGTTCTGCCCTCCCCTCCTTTGGACACTGAAGTGGTTGATAAAGGCAGCAGGGCAGGATTTGCTTGAGGACATGACGGATCTGCTCCATTTGGCTACATGCTATTATGATTAACCACTGGCATTGGTATTTTCTGGAGTTCAGGACCTCTTTGAGATGGTCATCGACGCATGGTCCACACTCATGCATCTAAATGCATCAGGTCGGTTTCTGGATGGTCCAGATCCTCGCTTGATCCAATCTAGGAGATCCCTTCTTAAGGTCATATGCTTGAGACTGAGCCTTGAACTGGTAACCTTTCCAGCTTGCGCGACCAAGTCTATCTTTTTTCAGTTTGAAGAAAATTGTAATATTTCCGACACATAATGCACAATAAGAAATACCATCTGTTATCTTTCAAGGAAAAATAGATGGGGAGTGTGGCCTGGGTCATAGAAGAACATTCTGGCTTAAGAGCCTAAGCCAATGGTTCTCAGTGAGCACAGCTGCTCTGTTTAGAATAGCCTTAGATCAGGCATGTCCAAACTTCGGCCCTCCTGATGTTTTGGACCACAACTCCCAGAATTCCAAGCCTGTATTTACAATGGCAAAGGACTGTGGGAGTTGTGGTCCAAAACATCTGGAGGGCTGAAGTTTGGACATGCCTGACTTAGATAGAAACCAGTTCAGGCTACTGATCGCCAACATTCTACCAGGACATACCACGTGAAGAAGATGAAGAAGATAGTGTAAAATGTACACTCATTATTGGCCTCCCCCAAAATGGCTGCCCACAATATTCTAGGAATCATGTCAATTGCTTTCAAATGGGCCATTTAAATATAGATCAAAAATTTAAGGCCTTAGGCTCTGTCTCTGTTCTCCTTTTCCAAAGTATGGCGGTCAGCCATTTTCAGCATCAGGGCTGAACAAGTGCAAACAGTGATGGATTCTTTTAATATCTCTTCATGAGTTGGCTAATGGAAGCCTATGTATTTCTGCTGCATTCCCAAATACCACCTCCTTCCAGAATATCATGCTCTTTACAAGGAAGGATGCACACACACACACACACACACACACACACACACACACACACACACACACACACACACACACACACTTGTATAATTATAATTGTATAATTATACAATTGTTCATATTTATATTATAATTGTGTAAATTTATATTAAACCTTGATCCTTTTAAGTGACCTTTTTGCCACCTAACTAACTACGCTGGATTTTGTTTACAAATCATTAGTCGAATGCTTCCCAAGCATTTAGGACTATATGATGTATCGGCAAATTCTGCGAGCAGATCCCAGTAAGGTGGCTTTCTGCAGCTGGCTGATGGTGACTTTGTCAACTCCAATTTCCAATTTCTTCTAAATACTTGCTTAGCTCTTTAGGCACCATACCCAGTGTGCCTATTACCACTGAGACCACCTGTACCGGTTTATGCCAGAGTCTCTGAAGTTCAATTTTCAGATCCTGATATTGGATAATTTTTTCAAGTTGTTTCTCGGTGACTCTACAATCACCTGGTATAGCAACATCAACAATCCACACTTTTTTCTTCTCCACAATCACAATTATATTATTATTATTATTAATATTATTATTAAGAAGAGATGATTAGGAAAAGCACCAAGAGTTCAAATTTACAACTAACACACCATCAATTTACACATAGATCATTCATGGAAGGTAGCATCAGACCTGCCAGAGAGTCTGGAGATTGAGACTGAATTCTCAATAGTTGTTTTGAAAATTTGACAATTTGACCCTGCTGGCCAAATGAAAAAAGCTCATTTCACAGCCTAGCTCAACCCATAGATAAATACATTTCACCTTTTTGTTCAATGAAAAGAACATTTGAACATTAGGAAGAACTTCATGACAGTTAGAGCTGTTCGGCAGTGGAATATGCTCCCACAAAGGAGGGTGGTGGAGTCTCCTTCCTTGGAAGTTTTTAAGCAGAGGCTGGATGGCCATCTTTGGGGAGTCCTGTGATGGAGGTTCCTGCATGGTCGAGGGTTGGACTGGATGGCCCTTGAGGTCTCTTCCAACTCTATGATTCTATGATTAACAATAACTCTAAATAATGTAGATTTAAATGATGCTTAAATGTGGTTCTTATTACCAGTGTGGCCATAGTAAGAACTGAGGGAAAGTCTTCCTGGAAAACAGCTCCTAGAGAAAGTAACTTTGGCAAGTTTTGTATTTTATGGGCACATGATATCCTTGTTTTGGTGGAGAAACATTGAAATTCCCCCTCTTTTCTGTCCCTTCCTCCAACCCCTTCAGAAACAGGATTATGATGATATGGAAGCACCATAATTGTGGTCTTATATCACCACCCATCTGTATGGTGGTAAATGCCTGACAGAGAATCCCATTTCCCTACTACAGTTAAAACAGAATCTTCTGAACAAACGTTCCCCCTGGAAGCCATCGTTTTTGTAAGCTATTGTAAAATGTATTTAATAAAACCCACAGTAGTTATTTCATTAACAAAACCGGAGCGCATAAGGTGGGTGGGTTGAGATAGGTAGGTAGAGAGAGAGAGAAAAATAAAATGAAAAGCATGCTTACAGGTGACATCTGGCAGAATGAGGCTATTAATATTTTACAAGACATTAGGATTCTTCCTGCTCCTTTTTTGCTGTTAAAATTTTAAGAGCTTTCCGAACACTATATTTCTCAGTTATTACACCCTTAATTAAATGGATTCACACAAGGCAGTTCCTAATGAGAATAGCACTGGAGTCGGAAGGCCACCATCAAGAGTGCGTCGAGCACCCCAAACCAGAGCAATAAATGGAGGAAGCCTGCCAGAGGATACCCCTGGCTAAAGCAACACAGAGTTTAACTGAGGATTAAACTCTGCTTTTGGCTGTATAAGCCCATAAAAGTAAAATACTAATAACCATTATCGTGTTGCATTTACTTAGCACTAACTAACTACCCTAAGGAATCCCAGTAGAGTTTTCAAGAGGGAATCGATCTGACATAAAATAAAAATTAGGTCCTATTTTAGAACCATAGTTAAGATAGGGACTAAATTATGTTAATAGAGCTTTTGAACATTTTCGGGCCCAGAGAATCATATGAAAACGTTGAGCTAAAACAAGCCGATGCAAAGGTATGGAGGCAGGATTTACTAAACTAAACCTGGGAGGTGGTTTTAATAACATTGATCACCAGTCAGGTACAAAAAAATTTGCTGGATGAAACCTATGGATCTTAGTTAACAGATGAAATCTGTCGAGATTTGCATTTGAGAAACAGATAGTTCTGGGTTGTTGTTGTTGTTTTTAATGGACATGCGTTGTGTTTTTCAGATCTTGTATGCCTCATCTGGGTCAGTGATTCCTTCACATCCAGGCACAGATGAGCTGTCAAGTTAAAGCGTCTGGATCGAGTAAGGGTGCCAGGTGAAAGCCAGCTAGGAATTAGTGATGGGAAGCAAAGCCAAGTACCAAAAATAAACCACAGCCAGATATACAATTGTTGCATTTGAGGCAAACTCCCTGCTTCCATATGCATAGGATTTTAACAGTTTTTTCTGAGAAACAAAGGCAAACCACCTGCTCGGTGGAAGCTAGTGGTAGCAGGTGGGGTGGAGGACAGGTTCAGCATAGGGAGAGCCAGAGAGTCCTAGTACGCAGAACCCACCAGATATACTGGGTTCCCCATCTTCCTCCCTTAACAAAGACAATGAATTTGTGCGTCTCAGCTAATTCAGCAGAACTGTCTAAGTTAGCCAAACAATGATCAGGTATTATTCCAGATTTTAAGAGATATACCTATCTGTATGTATAATTGCCCTTCATAGAATGACGGTATTTCTCAAAGCCATAAATGATGATGATGATGATGATGATGATGATGATGATGATGATGATGATGATGATGATGATGATGATGATCATCATCATCATCATCATCATCATCATCATCATCATCATCATCATCAAAACACAATCACACAGTTAAACGCTACAAAGATTTACGATAATTAAAACAAAATACAATTTCACAGCAAC
Organism: Phrynocephalus forsythii; assembly: GCA_029282475.1. Classification (NCBI taxonomy): domain Eukaryota; kingdom Metazoa; phylum Chordata; class Lepidosauria; order Squamata; family Agamidae; genus Phrynocephalus; species Phrynocephalus forsythii. The sequence continues at coordinate 99,843,582 of JAPFRF010000006.1, forward strand.
TTCAGTTCATAAAACAGAAAGAATGATGCACTTATGTCTTGCTTTTTAATCAAATGTAGCAAATTAACTTCATATAAAATATAGAGGTTTTAGGCTGGTGGTAAATACACTTTCTAGGTCCAAACTGACCCTTACTCAACTCAAATGCAGTAAGTTTTGATGCCAATTCCCACATTTCCCCCCTTGTTGTTCATACATGTTATTCATAGGAAGGATATTTCTCCATTACAGATTTTCTAACAATCTAATTTTATTGTGTTTTTGTTGTTTTTGGCTTCCTCTGAAGCACTACATTATGAAGAGGCATAATTAAAACAAGCCACTAACCAATACAACAACATGGTGAAAATCTAACAGGGCTAGTCTGATTATACAGAAAGGTTTTCCCCTTTCCTTTTATATATTCCACCATGAACAAACCCTGTTTCCTCCAGTTCTGGAAGCTAAGCAGATTCACAAGCAGTTCCCTTTTGGATGGGAGAGGCCATCATGGAATGACAGGGATATTCTCGTAGGGCTGGGAAATTTCCCAGTCTAAACGCCTAGAGTGGCAATCCTGCTGGTCAGAGTTGACAACATTGGACCATATGAATTAGAGGTGGTCTGGTTAATGATAAGGCAACTAACTCCCAATGTTTTCCATTACAGGTATATGTGACCATATATCCACTAAACCAGTGGTTCTCAACCTGTGGGTCCCTGGATGTTCCTGGACTGCAACTCCCAGAAGCCTCTGCCACTCGCTGGGCTGGAAGGGGTTTCTGGGAGTTGCAGTTCAGGAACATCTGGAGACCCACAGGTTGAGAACCACTGCACTAAACTGACAGCAAGTGCTCAGACGACACAAATTCTTTGCAAGGATAGGATGAGCTGGAGGACATCTACCAACATCCTTCACATATGACTATTGTTGTCACATATTCCAGTCACCTTTGGGGGCTATGTGCTATCCTAGATGCTACAGATGTAAAATTTTGGGGAAATTTTCTGGCAGGGCCTGTCCCCCCCCACCAAATTTTCCGATGTCTCCTCAAATTTTTCTCCATGGCTTCAGAACTGCTGGAGCTTTTACTTCTCCAACCCTGATCTGCAACCTGTCAGTCTCCAGGAACACAAACTGATGATGCTTACTGTCTGGTTTTTAAAAAAAGATCCTTATATCAAGTCTGTTTGCATGTGTGGGCCCCAGTTCATTAATCACCCAAAAGACTATGTGTTGGCTTTCCTGTGTATGCATTGTGGGCCAATTACACCTTTGTAGTTTTCCTTCCTTCCAGAAGTTTCCATGGCAAGTTACAGGTACAGCCAAATGCATCATTAGCTCCTTATTAATTTCACAAGACAGACACAGGCAGGCACACTAACAGGACTATTTTCTTAAAAATAGTGGTGCTGCAACTTTAAATTACAGAACCAGCTTGGTGTTTAATGAGAGATTTAGCACAGCAGGGGTCTCTGTTAAATTAAGTTGTGCCTTCACATCACAGTGGGAAAACAGGTGTATATTGGTTTAGAATTATGGAAATGTTGACTAATTCCAAGGCTTGTAATCAAACAGCAAGGCTTCTGAGCAATATTTCCTTCCAAGAGGCAGCATTAATCATTCATGCCTAGCTACTTTTTTTTAGCTTTGTGCCCACCCAAAAAGCTGGAACTCAAAGCAGCCAGCAGGGCATCCGTGAGCGTCCATCTCTTTTAAGAAGAGTTAAGCGGGTGGGTCTGTGTGTGTGCTTGCACACGTGTGTGCGATGAAGGAAATTACTTGCTCAAGCCACACATAAAAGTGCAGCCACAGACAGAGAGAGAATGCAACTGTGAAACAAATTTTTAGAATCATAGAATAGTGGAGTTGGAAGAGGTGTCTAAGGCCATTGGGTCCAACGTCCTACTCAATGCAGGAATCCAAATCAAAGCAGATCTGACAAGGGGATTGTCCGGCTTTCTCTTGAATGCTCCTAGTCCTCGGATCCATTGTTGTACTGCTCTAAGAGTTAAGACATTTTTCCTGATATTCAGCCTAAATCTGGGTTTCTGTTGTTTGAACCCATTGTAGCATAGAATCATAGAATCAGAGAGTTGGATGAGACCTCAAAGGCCATCTAGTCCAACCCCCTGCCATGCAAGAATCCCCATTACAGTGCTCCAGCCTCTGCTTAAAAACCTCCAAAGAAGGAGACTCCACCAAATTCCATGGCAGCATATTCCACTGCCGAACAGCTCTAGCTGTCATGAAATTCTTCCTAATGTTCAAACTGAATCTCTTTTCCTGTAGTTTGAAACCATTGCCCCGCATCCTAGTTTCTGAAGCCATGGAAAATAAAGCAGTCCCTTCTTCAATGTGACATCCTTTCAAATATTTAAACATAGCTATCCTATCCCCTCTGAACCTTCTTTTTCTAAGGCTAAACATTCCCAGCACCCTAAGCCGCTCCTCATAAGACATTTCTTCCAGACCCTCAATCATCTCTAGGTCGTCCTCCTCTGGACCCGTTCAAGACTGTCAACATCCTTTTTAAATTGAGGTGCACAGAACTGGACACAGGACTCCCGGTGGCGTCTGACCACTCAGACCCCACTCTTTGGGTTGACCGAGAACAGATCCTCTCCCTCCTCTGTCTAGCTCCCTTTCAGCATGGCCACATATTTCAATCTTTCCTCACAGGGCTTGTTTCCCAGTCTCCATATCACCCTTGTTCCCTTCCTCTGAACTTGCTGCAGCCAACAGGGTTATTTTGGCTGGCTGTGGGTGGGTTGGGGAGGGCAATTGATGTTCATGCAGTTCTAGAACCTTCATAGACCACGAGGGAATGGAAGGGAAACAGGCCAAAGCCAGCTCGTTTTAAGAACATCCATGTCTGTGTGATTGTAGGAGGGATCTTGCCTGCAAAGAACTGCATGCAGAGACACAAACCAAATCAAGACAAAGCCAAGTGTGTGTGTGTGTGTGTGTGTGTGTGTGTGTGTGTGTGTGTGTGTGTGTGTGTGTGTGTGTGTGTGTGTGTGTGTGTGTGTGTGTGTGTGTGTGTGTGTGTGTGTGTGTTGTGGGAAAGAAACTCATTCCTAATCTCTGCTGGAGCCAGATGTCAAGGCCATTCTCTGTCCCATCTCCATCTCTTGTGGAAACTGCTGAGCTGAAGAACATTGCTACAGCTTTGCAGAGACACACAGAGAGTAACACCAGGGCCTCCAAGTTGGACTCATGCTGTAGAGCACTTGGGCTGGTATTGCTGACCCAAAATAAGGAAGAAAATAATGTAAAAATATCAGTAGGCACGCACCAAGTGATTAATTCCACATATTCCAGGCTGGGGAGAGGAGAAGGGAACCACAAACACGGTGAGGAATTGGGGTGCATGAATCACATTTTGGGGGCAGCATCTTTCGTGTTTAATGACAAAAGGCCTGCAGCATTTTTGCACATGCCAGTATTTCAAAGATTCAAAACAGGGATATGCTTCGGACGTCCCTATGCCTGCACTGCAATGTACATTTACGAGATTGGTGGTGGTGGTGGTGGTGGTGGTGGTGGTGGTGGTGGTGTGTGTGTGTGTGTGTGTGTGTGTGTGTGTGTGTGTGTGTGTGTGTGTGTGTGTGTGTGTGTGTGTGTTTACTTGGCTCAGCAATGCCACAAGCGAGAAGGATTTTGCAGTCATTTTAGCCACAAGCTGAATATAGGCCAAGAGTGTGATGTGGGCTACAAATAAAGGCCAATGCTATTTTAGTAAAAACTCAAATCGGAACAGATTGAGTAAACAGAGCTATTTTAGGCTGCCTTAACAGAAGTATACTCTACAAATGCTGCAAGGCACTAGTTTGTCTCCGTTCGGCACTCGTCTTGAGGCATTTAAGAGAAATTTAGAAAACATCTCAGCAAATATCCTTTGTTCGTGTGCCTGCACTGTGCAGGGCATTGGACTTGATGACCTTAAAAAGTCCCTTCCAACTTCATTATTTTATGATCCTATGATTCTATTGCCAGAGCCTCCTTTCTCTACAGTTCTGCTATATATTAAAACACCAGGTAGGAAATTTCTTCCTTCTCAACTAATACTGTCTCTCTCTGACAGCTACTCTAAGGTATCGCAGGCGGTGGTCTTCCCTATTATTCACTTCTTCCTGATCCTTGTAACGAAGATCCCAGGGGTTCAAACTGCAAGCATCCATATGAGAGATGTATCTTTTATCAATGCCTTATCGCCTATTTCTCTTCAACACCTACTCCGTTTAGTTGCTCTGTGGCACCCTGTGCAGCACAAATTTTAAAGGAAAGAGGAAACATATGCTCTTGAGGTATAATCAGAGTTTGGGACATGGTTTGGTGGGGAATACAACTTCCAAAATCCTCCCGTCAGCATGACTACTGTCCGTGCTCACTGGTGGGAGCCGCGGCCCCTCCCGAAAAGCAAAAGCAAAAAGTAAAGTGTGCTGCTGTGGAGCTAGAGGTCAGTAATTCAATCCCTAACTATGTCTTCTTGAGAGGAGATGAACTCATAAGAACATAAGAACATAAGAAGAGCGATGCTGGATCAGTCCAAAGGCCCATCTAGTCCAGCTTCCTGTATCTCACAGATGCCTCTGGGAGTGCACGAGACTAGATATCTGTCTTCTGATACCACTCCCCTGCACCTGACCCTTGAGGTACCCTGGTTTTAAGACTGGAGATTACACATTTCCATCATGGTTTGTAACCTGTGATGGACTTTTCCTCCAGAAATCTGCCCAATCCCCTTTTGAAGGCATCCAGGCCAGATGCCATCACCACATCCTGTGGCAGGGAGTTCCACAGACTAACAACGCGCTGGGTGAAAAAATATTTTCTTTTGTCTGTTCTTAATCTCCCAGCCCTCAATGTGAGTGTATGTCCCCTAGTTCTGGTATTTTGTGAGAGGGAGAAGAGCTTCCCTCAATCTACTTTACTCATGCCCTGCATTATTTTTTACGTCTCAATCATATCCCCCCTCAGTTGCCTTTTTCCAGACTAATGATCCACAGTGGTGATAATGATGATTAAAACACTATTGGGGAAGTTTGCAATTTTATTTTGCAGACTACATATTAACTCCCCCCCCCATAAGTGAGTTGGGTACTCAAATTGCTGACCTCAGAAGAATGGGAGGTGAGTGAACCTGAGCCTGTCAAAAAGAAATTTACATTGTGAGCTGAGTCTTAACTGCAGTACTTCAGTTTAACCACTGTGCCACAAGGCTCTTAATATTTCAAAGTTTAGGATGGGGTTGTAGGGAAAGAATAATAATCTCTTTATGTCACAGCTGAAGGACTGTGAGACCTACTGTCCAAGAGAGCTTTGAAGCTCCATTTTATAAGAGTTCCGAATGTAACTTAGTATCTGCAACTGTACGAAATTACAGATTGCGTACATGAGTATGGTAGCTTTGCTTTCATCCACATACATTTAGATGCAATGCGCATCAGAAAAAGGATAAATCCACTCCTTTGCTCAGACTTTGGAGAAAGAATAAAAGAGCCCAGAGGAATTCATAACTTCTGCATCTTGTTGTAACTGAAAATTCACACGGCACACTCTAAAAGGCAAAAAAGTAAGAACAACGGAGATAAATTTACCTGAGATGTACTAGTAGTAGTAGTAGTAGCAGCAGCAGCAGCACCACCACCACCACCACCAGTAATACTAGTAGCAGTAGTGTGCCATCAAGTTGTAACAGATTTATAATTACCCTAATAGGCCAATTATGATGAGATATTTTAGGTGTGCTGCCTAGATGCCTAAGCACATCCGATCTCGCCTGATTTTGGAAGCTAACGCAGGGTCTGCCCTGGTCAGTACTTGGATGGGAGACCACCAGGGAATACCAGGTGCTGTAGGCGCCTGGAGTAGGAACTGGCAAACCACTCCGGTATTCCTGCCAAGAAAACTCCATGGACATGGGGTCACGAAGGATCGGTCATGACTATAATGACACAACACACACACACATTTTAGGTGTGGTTATACCACACCCATGTGACCATACCCTAATTCTTTATTCACTTTACCTCCAATTACCACTCATTCAAATTCAAAACAATCTGTTTCCACACTACAGGCTCTCTAGAAAGATAGATCATGTGTCTACTCAAAAACAGATTCACAACTGACATCCTAGTTGACTCTTCACCTATAGATTTCTGCCCATTCCCAAAAAAGCCACCAAGCAAGATTCAGCTCTGCACACTGGCACAAGTTAAAATGTGGGGGCTCGTATTCCTCATGGTCACATGGCTGATGTGTGATGTGGAAGAAAAGCACCAACTTCTTAACTAGTGGGAATGTGCTGCTATAAGGAATTCTTTTAGATATATATCAGGATTCTGATCGGAACGGGAAAGCCAAAAGCCTTCAAAGTATCATCAATTTACATATTTTTATTGACTGATTGCATTTATGTACTGCCCATCTGGCAGCAAGGCCACTCTGGGTGGTTCACGACATACACCAACAAGAAACAACAATCAAAGGGAAACAAAACAATAATATAAAGCAACTTCATCAATGTATTCTTGAAGGCTTTCATAGCTGGAATCTGACAGTTGTTGTGAGTTTTTCAGGCTGTTTGGCTGTGTTCTGGAAGTTTTTATTCCTGACGTTTCACCAGATACTGGGGCTGGCATCTTCTGAGGGCAAGGAGCCCAGGGAATTAGGAGTTCTCTCTGTGCTCTGGAATATGGAGTGAGTGAGACTGGGGTTTTTAAAGTTGTGGGGAAGGGGAAACGTATATCTATATCTATATATCTATATATCTATATATCTATATCTATCTATCTATCTATCTATCTATACACACACACACACACACACACACACACACACACACACACACACACACACACACACACACACACACACACACACTTCTATACCACCTGTCTTCCAATGGAACAATGGAACTCCAGGCGGTTCACAGCAGTTATAATACAACAATGACAACAAAATCAGAGTAAAAAGCAAAGAAGATATCAAAAATAAAAATAAAAATACAAAGCAACATAGATGGCGGCTAGTGTATCACAGAAAAATAATGGCTCTCTAAAAAGCAATGATTCAAGAGCTTTTGTAAAGGCCAGCAGGAATGATGCCAGACGCAGCTCACTAGGCAGGTGGTTCTAAAGTAAGAGGCCAGCTACAGAGAAGGCCCATTTCGGGTGACCAATTTCCTGGCCTCCCTGGGTGTGGCCACCCGAAGTCCTATGCTGGAGAATAGGTGTTAATCATTGTATTGTGATGAAGGGATTGAAACATTTTAATGCAGTCAAGGGTAGCAAGGATCCTTCTGTGTAGTTGATGGGTCTCAGCTGTTCTATTGTGTGAACTGATCAATTTTGCTTGTGGCTGGGTGGGAATCATTGAGTTTTGACCTTTTGCACTTTGCAGCTTTTAGTACTGGAAGCTAGGCTTTGTTGATTTTTAGACTTTCTTCTTTTTTGTTGAAACTGTGCTTATGTTTGTGGTTAGGTTTGTCTGACATAGTGATTGGTACTGTTGTCCAGTACCTCTGTGTCCTGGAAGAGGATTTCATGTCCATTTTGTTTCAGGGTGTGTTCAGCTACTGCTGATTTTTCAGGTTGTTTTAGTCTGCAGTGTCTTTCATGTTCTTTGATTCTGGCTGGGATGCTGTGCTTTGTGATCCCAATATTTACCTGGCCACAACTACAAGGTATCCAGTATACTCCTGCAGTGGCGAGTGGGTTCCTTTTGTCCTTGGCTGACTGTAGCATCTGTTGTATTTTTCTGGTGGGTCTAAATAGTTTGTAGGTTGTGTTTTTTCAACACTTTGTCCATTCGGTCTTTGACTCCTTTTATGTATGGCAGAAATACTTTGTTTGTTGGAGGTTGTTTTTCTTCTTTTTTGGTGTTGTTTGTCTGGTTTGATGGCTCTTTTGATTTCATTCTTGGAATAACCATTTGCCTGTAGGCCCCAATTCAGGTGGCTGAGTTTAGTGTTTTGGAATTCAGCTTCACAGTTTTGATTATACATCTATTCTCCTGCACAGGACAAGTTTCCTCTTTCCCACAACTTAAAAAAACCAGTCTCACTCACTCCATACTCCAGAGCGCAGAGAGAACACCCACCGCAAAGGCAAGAGGTTAAGCCCTGCAATCTGTTATGAACATTTTAAACAACACAAGGAGGGGAGACGCAGGCAGAAAAAATGATGCAATTGCTGGGAATCTTGCATCCCAGAGATCTGCTTGACACTTATTCGGGATAAGAGACCTCAATGGTTTGTAACTAGAGACCCTCCCATTCCTGGTGTGGCCAGGAAACATAAAACTATCCTGTACTCAGTAGACTATCATGTACTCATGGCTGGGCCATGATGCCAAGAAGGATGGTAGCCCTCTTCAGGGACTCCTGGTCAACTCACTCCTACCTGCTTCCTTTCTAGAGGTGAAAAATCAGGTCTGTGATGTTTGTGCAAATTCTGTCAAGGCTGTCTTTCTTGCTTGCCTTTGTATATGTTTGTGTGTCAGAAGTGCTACTTTTACTCCAGCTCGACCTGCCTGTACTGTACCATCCTCCATATGAAGGACAAAGGACCACCTTCCACCACTACGCATGCCGAATCACATGGATGGCCCATCTAGCACTGTGGCTCCCCAAAAGTTCTTGGATTACAACTCTCAGAAATCCTGGCCAACCCAGCTAGCGGCAGAGGCTTCCTCCAGTGATCGGGATGAAGATATGGCCTGAGATGCATCGGTCCCCTGTAGAACATGAGGCCATCTGCACGTGCCACCGAGTAAGGTAAGAAGGATCAGCTCAGGCATTTCTCTTTTTCAAACACCTCTCTAGTACATACCATTCACTTACATAAAAACATAAGAAAATAAGAAGAGCCATGCTGTATCAGGCCAAAGGCCCATCTAGTCCAGCTTACTGTATCTCACAGTGGCCCCACCAAATGCATCTGTGAGTGCACGAGACTAGATATCTGTCTCCTGATATCACTCCCCTGCATCTGGTCCTTGAAGTACCCTGGTTTTAAGCCTGGAGATGACACATCTCCATCATGGTTTGTAACCTGTGATGGACTTTTCCTCCAGGAATCTGACCAGTCCCCTTTTGAAGGCATCCAGGCCAGATGCCGTCAACACATCCTGTGGCAGGGAGTTCCACAGACTAACAACGCGGTGGGTGAAAAAATATTTTCTTTTGTCTGTTCTTACTCTCCCAGCCCTGTTCACTTTTGACATTTTAATAGTTTTAAAAGATTCTCTTATTATGCTTTTAAAATGTACCAGTCCAGTGGCATTTCACACCAGATTAAGAGCAGCCTTCCACCACCCTAACGAGATCACAGTTGGGCTTGTCCATTCGGCAGGGTTCGTATCCATTGATCCATCAGGTCATTAGCCTCTTTGAAAGAACTAGAGGCATAGGGGGTCCCTAAGAGCTTGTAAGTAGCACCTTCAGCAAATGGACTCATTTCTCCTCCTCCTCCTCCTCCTCCTCCTCCCCTTCCCACCCGGCCGCCTTCCTTCCATCTCTGAGCTGATTACAGTGAAAGAAAGTAAATGTACTCACCCCAGGTAAAGTTTTAATATTGTGCAGTGCATTCTGTGCCTCGAGTGCAGCTTTTCTTGTATAAAATGTTACGAAACAACAACCTACAGAGAGAAATTGAAAAGCTTTCAGAAATTATCCGGAATGATTTGGTCTCTGACAAAAGAAAAAGAAAAGGCGGGGGGAGGGGGAGGAAAGGAGGGAGGCGGAGGGGTGAAGATGATTGAGCAACATTATTATAAGCAGGCTGCAAATGTGAATTATAATGAGCCCCCGTGTGTGGCAGGGATAAAAAGAAATGCTTTATATGGTTCAAAACAGGTGGGGAGGGGGGGAAGGAAAGATTAAAATCACCCTCATACATTGTATCCATGTAGCAACCTACAGCTTCAGCAAACTGTCACTGCTTGGAAATTAAGTTAACCAAAAGTTCAATTGGCACTGCAGTGTAAACAACGGGGTATCTCTTTTCACAGGGCGCCTTCCTGCGTTCCTAGCACCGGTTTAACAGATCTGAAACCTACCATAGTAAGCTGCTTAGGAAGAACGCTGCCTTACCGCTCGGAAGATTGGTGGCATTAGGGCTTAGCCAGTGCAAAGATGAGGCTGACACATGCTGTACATTTTTCATCCATTGATTCATTCATTCAAAATATATTTACCCTACCTTTCTCCTAAAAAGAATCCAGGGCGGCTCAACATATTTATTTTATTTTATTTTATTTTATTTTATTTTATTTTATTTTATTTTATTTATATGCAGCTCCTTCTAGCCTACAGGCTACTTTGTGCAGTGAACAACACAAGAGAAAAGACATACCGTATATACTCGAGTATAAGTCGACCTGAGTATAAGTCAGGGGCCCTAATTTAAACCCAAAAAACTGGGAAAATTTATTGACTCAAGTATAAGCCTAGGGTGGGAAATGCAGCAGGGCCTGGCAACTCCTCCTTTGTGAGCTGGGTGTGTGTGTGATATTAAAATGACTTTTAGCCACCGAGGCAAGTGCTTGAGTTGGTGGCTAAGAGTCATTTTAAACATGCGGGGGGTGTAAGGAGAAGTGGTGCACAATGTTTAAAATGACTTTTAGCCACCGACCCAAACTTGCCTCAGTGGCTAAAAGTATTGACCCGAATATAAGCCGAGAACCCCTTTTTTCAGCCCAAAATTAGGGCTGAAAAACTAGGCTTATATTCGAGTATATACAGTAATAGAAAGAATAGATACAGAAAATAATATTAAACCCCCCAAAGTACAATGAATTGATCAAACAATAAATCGCCAACAGGAACATAATCAACAAAAGGAGAATAAAATTAAATTGAAGCAAAAATCGCAGGGGAAAAGAGACCGAGAGCAGAGGAGGGTTAAATCAAGTTGAGTATTACCGGGTATCTATTTACCACCTTCAGGAATCTGGGGAAGCCTGCCTGTATAGCCATAGAGTGGACCCTTGTATAACGTACAGCTCGTATAACGGAAAAAAATTCCATCACCACTCCCCCTCCCCCCCCGCTCCAACACAGGAGCAGGCAGTTTCTGGGGCTCTTAACCAAAGATGCAAGCTGGCCATGGAGGAGGAGGAGGAGTCCCAGGCCAGCCCGCTGAGCCCGGCTGGGCACCCACAGCAGCGGTGGCTTTGGCGGGGGAGGAGGGGGAGCGCTAGGTCAGCCCGCTCGGCTTTGGTGGGCACTCACAACAAAGCTTCTTCAGGGATGGCCGCTCCTCTATTTTCCTTCCCCCTTTCCGTCTCTCTTTCTCTTCCCCCTCCCCACAACTGGGGGATTTCTTAGAGGCCTCCCAGGGCCATCTTGTGCTTGTCAGACAAGATTTGAGAGGTGTGTGTGTGTTCTTATCCTCATCAAATGTACTGGGCTAAAAGGCGGTGAGACTATGCTGATGGATGCCTGCGATACATCCTAAATACAGTACAGTGGTACCTTGTATAAAGGAATTAATTCATTCCAAACGAAATTAGGTTAAGCAAATTTTCCTTTAAACAGATTTCCCATAGGAATGCATTGAAAACAGAGTAATCCCTAACGACAATTTTTATGTTGTATGGATTTGCCCCATAGGCGATTCTGTTATGCAAATTTCCCCTATCTCTGGAATTTTTTATGTTGCACAGATTTTATGTCCTACAAACTGTTTGCTATAGGAGGGTCTACTGTTTTAGAAGAGTCAATGTAACCCAAGTATTTATACACTTTGTCCATCTTTAGACCCTAGCATCATCGTCTCTGTGACTTAGAAGCTGCAATAGCCATAAATCAAAGCCCAAATCTTGACATAATAACGCAGCACACCCCCTTTGACATGAAGCCTTTCATCTCTGAGTCCTACGTATATCACGAACCAAAGGTCCCTTATCTGAATCAGGGCCAGAATCCGCAGGAATCAGGTCCCCTGAAGACTTCCACAACAATAATCTTAGAACTGCAGAGATGGAAGGGACCCTCCTGCTTATATAAAAGCAAAGTGTGCTGCTTATACACTGCCCTCTAATGCTTAAAGCATTATCTAACACTGCTATCTCACCTGGGGAAGATCCTGATCTTCTGAAGGTCAGCTTTTCCTCTTCCTCCCATCACATGACTGAATATGTGGGATAGCAGTTCCCACATACAAAGGTGTTTTTTAAGCACAGTTCAGCCCCAAGGCCAGCAGGTGGTGCTAGGATTTTTTTAAAAAGGACCAGCTGGCTGGTGCTAGGGCTTGGGGAAGTTAAAACAAACAGCACCAGATCCAGCTTCCTGTCACTGGGGGGATAAACCCCCCCAGCACTGATTGGCCCCAGGAACAGCCAGTTGGTGCTATGAGAAAAACAGAAGAAAGAAAACCGGATTATCTATGGGGTCCCATGACATCTGCCTCTTTAAAAGGTGGATTTATTAAGCGAGACAAAAAATTCCCTACCTCTCTGGTAAGTCTTGGAAACCTCACTTAAAGGGGGCATTACCAGATTTTCCCCCAAAATGCCCGGTGGCCGTGGGGATGACATTTTTGGACACGGTTTATCTACAAATTTAATCTGCATTTAAAGGGACGTGGGATAGGGGTCAAAGAGGTTTACAAGTAATTATACTGGGTACACAGTGCCCCGCCCCCACATAAGCTAGGTACTCATTTTATCGACTTCAGAAGGCTGGAAGGCTGAGTAAACCTTGAGCCTGGAATTGAACCCCAGGTCACGAGCACAGTTACAGTTGCAGTAAAGCAGTTTAACCACTGTGCCACAAGGCTCAGACCCTAGGGATCATCATGCCCAGCCATCTCAAGAAGGCACAAGTGGAGAATTGAACTCCCACTATATAGCAACTTCATCCAGACTGACCAGAACTTCACTTTCCCTCTCGCTTTGGGTGGCCACACCTAGAGAGACCCAAAGGGTCTCTACCCAGAATGAGGCATTGCCGGTTGCTGCCCCGACACACTGGAATAAACTGCTGGTAGAGATCAGGCTGTGGGATTCCCTGCCGGCATTTAGAAGGGCATTGAAGACCTTGCTCTTTAGGGAATATTTTGGGTAGTCTTTGAGTACCACCCAGTGACCTGTTATTAATTTGTATGTCTGCTGGCACCTGATCTGCCTTGCTGGAGTTTGACTGTGCAGTTTGACTGTTGATGTGTTATCCATATTGTTATTTTTTATTTGTTCTTTTCTATGTTATTATCACAACCATTATGTTTTTATTATTGTATTTGATCTGCTATGTATGGTGTTTGTATGTTTGAGCAAATTGTCTTTGCACTATGTTGTACACTGCCCAGAGTTCCTTTGGGAAAATCAGGTGATTAACAAAGACAAAAATAAAATAAAATAAAACAAAACAATAAATAGCTCCATAGCCCAAACTACTGAGCTATCCAGCAGTTCAATAGACATGCTTCAGGGAAAAGCAAGTAATTAAAAAAATTCTAAGATGGTCTTTTCCAGCCTAGAATTTTTGTTAGATTACATTTGCAGCTGATTCTTCAAGGGCCCAGGAAGAGCTAAATACCTAACCCAATTTCAGCATTTGAAGGAACCACCATGTTAGGAAACCTTAGTTCACTAGGTTCACCGTTGTATCTGTGGTTGAGCAATGGTCCCCCCCATCAACAATTTTTGGCAAAATAAATCCTGTTTTCATTTGATGGCTACTGTTCATTATGTCCTAGGGCAGTGGTGGCAAACCTTCAGCACTCCAGATGTTTTGGACCACAATTCCCACAGCCCTTTGTCACTGGCAGTACAGCAGGCATGTCCAAACTTCGGCCCTCCTGATGTTTTGGACCACAGCTCCCAGAATTCTAAGCTTAGATTGCCAATGACAAAGAACTATGGGAGCTGCAGTGCAAAACATCTGGAGGGACAGAGTTTGGACATGCCTGCAGTACAGGGTTGGAATTCTGGGAGTTATGGTCCAAAACATCTGGAGTGCTAAAGGTCTGCCACCACTGTCTTAGGGCATCTGCTACCCCTTGTATATGACTGTCCATGCTGGTATCAGAGGTGCTTTTCTCTTGCGACTATCCATGAAGTTATAACAATAGCTGCCAACTCTGTTTCAGCTTCAGAATGTTTTCCTTGCTATAATGCATAAAGAATTCCTTTGCAATGATCCAAGGGCCAGCGATTCAGTTACACACCGCGTTGCTGAGTAGCTATCAGGAGGAAGTAACAAATGCGAACAGATCCCCTTACATTTTCACAGCATTTCAAGAATTGTTATCAGTGTAAGGAAAGGATTATAAACTAGCCAAAGATGGTGCTTCTTGAAGGAAGGTTGCTATCATTGGTTCTTTAAAAAACAACAACGCACAAAACTTTCTGTCTCTCTTTTTAATATCTACTTTATGACGTCAGATGGAAAGGAGGTTTATACAGATGGGCACCCTTGAGTTGACACCCTTCTTCCAACTCCAGAGATGCATGAATATTGGCTCAGCATGTTTGCTAAACAATGACTTTCTGAATTTGCCTGTACTGTACATCATCCTCATAAGTACAAGTAGAACTTGAGGGTGAACTTTTGATCAATTTGAACAGTGTGCTTCTGTTTTTCACTGACAATGGTTCAAAAGCACTACTACTACTACTACTACTACTACTACTACTACTACTACTACTACTACTACTACTACTACTACTACCACCACCAATAATAAATAAATAAATAAATAAATAAATAAATAAATAAATAAATAAATAAATAAATAGAAAGAAGGAAGGAAGGAAGGAAGGAAGGAAGGAAGGAAGGAAGGAAGGTTGTTTCAGCCTTGAGACAGCTCCCTGGGATTGAACCCTAGGTCATGAACATAGTTTGACTGCAGTACAGCTGTTTAACGAGGTTCACCGTTGTGTCTGTGGTTGATCAATGGTTCCTCCCCTGTCAACGAGGAGGATACCCTGAAAGACTGGAGTTATAAATGCCTACATCCTATGGAGAGAAGAAGGAAAGATTAAACCACCCTTGAGACTAACTCATTTCAACAAACCATGGTTTGGTCTGGCTTCCGCTTGTTTGCTTCAGGCAGGATAAGAAGAAATCCTTTGAAGACAGACTACTAGAACAGAATTCTTGTTTTGATCTTCAGAAGTGTCAGCACAACCCCAGAGTCCTTTTCACTGGCACTACCTCCAAAATCTTATTAAAATGATTCCAGAGCTAAAATGGTTCCAGAGCTAACTCCTCTCACCCGGCATCTGATTAGATCAATGCATAGCTGTATTGGCAATGAACCACTCATGTCAAATTGGATTATATGCTACTGAACAAATGAGTAGCTCAGCTGTGTCTGCACTTTACATTTTTTACCAAATAATATAAATAGTAAATAAGATTTATTAAACAGATTAAATATCATGCGGTTGATGGGGCACATTCTAGACGTTGTAGTCTAATAAAGCAATGGAGGAGAAATGCGGCTATCAAAATTGGTAGTGTTCATTTTACAACACTACCTTCTGAAGACTATCTCACTCTGCTTCTGCATTAATCAGCAATGTTCAAATGCCTAGAAAGGCATGTCAAAGTTGGCTTATGTATGGATTATTCCAGTGCACCTTCTCAGGAAGCATTTTCAAGATTAAAGCTAGAATCCTGGAGGTGTTTGAAAAATACCTGTGCCATTTGCTGTCAGTACTTGCAGCTAACGGGCAAATAGGGTGACCAGGGTTTCTGTGCCTTTAATAATTTTGTGGAGAAGGAGTTTGCGATGAAAGTTCTACTTACTGAAACATTGTTTTCTATTAAAGTTATAAGAACCCAACTCTTTGTCACTGTGGATATGCACAGCTTTTGGGTGCAAACATGTGGGTACTTAGACATATGACTGAGACACAACCTGGCCCCTTATCATTTAATCACATTCAGCTGGCAGTAAGTTATGCAATGCTTAGATCAGGGATGTCCAAACTTTTTGCAAGGAGGGCCAGATTTGGTGAAGTGAAAATGTGTGGGAGCCGACCATTCAGCCACATTTGCTCCCCCCCCCGGGTCGGACTTTGGACAAGTCTCTATAACATGCAAGGAGGCAGGGAAGATCCTGCAGAAATGGCGTTGGGGGTGGGTAGGTGGCTGGGGGGATGGATAGAGGCAGGGAGGGCAGGCAAGCCATAAAACTGCAAGCTAATTCCTCCATCCGGTATGGGGAGGGGCCAGCTGGCAGGGATGCGTGACAGGCTGAGCCTGTGGGGAGAAGAAGCCGTGGGCCACTCAGAATTTGAAAACGGGCTGCATTTGGCCCCCGGGCCTGACTTTGGACATGCCTGGCTTAAATGAACACCAATATGATTTTGGCCTAGTTTCAAGACATGGATTTAGTCTTGAACGTTCAGGATGCATACAAACAGGTGCATCAATTCTGCATCACACATTAGTCCAGGACATTTGGAACAGACCTGCAGCTCCACCTGCTGAAATCTCCCCTCCTTACAATCAGTGGGTCCAAAAGGCAGCAGCCAGAATTTCTGACTGGGTCTGGTTACAGTGATCACGTAACTCCCTTTTTAAGCAGCTCTATTGCTGCCGATTGGTTTTTCGACACAATTCAAAGAGTGGGGTTTTAACCTTTAAAGGACTAGATGGCTTGGGTCCAAGCAATTGCAAAGATAGTGTCTCCCATTATGAGGCAGGAGAGGTGGGGTGCAGGGGGGGGGAGGGGCGCCTTGGCAGAGGTAGGGGAGGAGTCCACTTTGTAAAGAAGTCTCAAAAAAGGCTTTTTTGGTCCTCCCCCCCCCCGGACCTCTGAAACGGATAAAATGGTTTCCCATTCATTTCCGTGTTTTGGATAGCAGTTTCTTTCTGATAATGAATTGCCTTGGGGAACCAGTTAAATTTGTTATCAGAGGTACCACTGTACTTTGTTTCAGCTTTAAAATCGCCTTTTAATCATGTAAGCTGCCTCTTTTTAATTCATCGTTCTTAGCTTTAAATAATGTCAACCAAGGTTGTATACTCATTGTTTTCAGCCTTAAAACTTCCTATCAATTATGTAAGCCGCCTTGAGTCCTTTTTTAAGAAAAAGGTCAGGGTAAACATATGTTAAACAAACTAACAAACCAACCAGCCACCAATTATTTATAAACCTTATTTTCTTCCAACTGCAATGGCGGTGAAGACAGGAATCTTTAGGCGTTTCCTAATACAGAACTACAACATCTGTGCAGGTGTGCATGAACACACAGAAGAGGCAAAGATCAAGGGTGATTTATCCTCTTGAAGGGGATAAATGAATCATGGACAACCACAATTAGTTAAATATTTGTCATATCCACAAATGCAAAACACCATTTTTAAAAAGATATAAGAAAACAATAAAATTTTATAACTCCTTTTTGAAAAACCTTAAAGCCCATAAAATGTCAAAAAAAAGAAAGAAAAAGAAAAAGAAAAGAAAACATCAACAATGGCCAGACAGTAATGAAGCCCACTACCTTTATTATTAACGTTTACTACACTGTACTTACTAACATGTACTTACTAACATGTTAGGCCTACTAATTAATTATTAATTAATTACTAATGTGAAATTAATTACTAACACAAAATTAATTGCTAATTAATTAATTAATACTAAACAAAATTAATTACGTGCTATGCCTGCTAACACGTGACCCGCCCGTTCCCCAAAATGGTGTCTAAGCCAGATGGGCCAGCTGTGAAGCTCAAAATGTTTGCTTCGTGTTAGTTGCTCGTATGATTTCAGTCCATTGAGATCAAGCTGGATTTCCATATCCCAAACAATGTCAGCATTTGTGCAATCCATATAGAAATACAAGAAATATGCAGCTAGGGACTCCACTTGTTCTACAGGAATTTCAGTTTCAATTAGTCTCAGGAAAGATTTCAACCCATAAGTTCACACAGGGGACATGCCCTGTAAGGAAGCATTAGCACAATGGCCCCTTTGCCGCCTCTCTGCTTCGTTCACACATGCACTTCCTTTGCCGGATGGCTTCAGCTGCACGACGGGCCTGCACAAAACAGGGCACCACAGACGGAACGCGTTCAGATCACGTCAGCCAAAAGTACTTTCCAATGGAATCCATTCAGACATTCAGCTGCCGCACATCAAGTAGAAGGTTATCCACAAGTGCAAAGAAATCTTATGATTTACACAGACCACAGCTGCAACCTTTTATATAAAAGGATGCCAGCTGTTGGCCAATAAGACTGAATAGGTTCAAGCAGCTGCTATAGTAAATCTTGATTTTATAGACGGAAGAGAATATCCTTTAAGAATGTGGTTTCAAGAGATATAAACAATCTCAAGCACCACATTTCCCCCCCCCCACGGAAGTCTCAAGAGTAGAGTAGAAGAGTTATGACATTTAGTTTGGAAACTTTATTTTGTGTTTTACAGTTATATGACTACTGGTAGAGTGTATTCTGAGTGTTCTGGTCAACTACTAATATAAAGGCCCTTTTTGCTTCTTTTTGGGTGGGTTTGCTTTTTCACTTCTTAATTTAGCATCTAGAATAAGGGTACCCTGCCAGGAATAGTACTGGTAGGTATGCTGAAGGGAAAAAATGAGGATAAATACAAAAGGGAGATATAAAATGGAATTGGAGGAACAATCTTTGAATTTTATCATACATATCTCAGTTGTTTAGGTATCTTGCTACACCTCTGTAGCAAGAGGTTGAAGATTTAATTCCTTACTGCGTTTCCTATAAGTCCAGCTAGACATGTGGTCCTGGGCAATCCGCACATTCTCAGGACATTGCTTGAAGAGGGGAATATTCAGAATTACTCCTGAATATTGTCTACCTAGAAAAGGGTTGTCACAAATCAGAATTGACTTGACAACACATGGATTTCATTGTCCATTGTCATTATTAATATTAATTCATTTCAGTTCAACTGGAAATTGCATGCCATTATAAATTTCTGCTATTCCCAAGGGTTGATAAATACGGCATTGTTATAGGAACAGAAAATAAATAGTATGCTGATGTTTTATTAGCAGTAGAGACGGGCACGACTAAAAAAATGGTGTTTCGTTTGTCGTTTGTCGTTTGGGGGTCCGTTTCGGTTCGTTTTCAGTTTTTCGTGAATTTTTTGCAAAAAACTTCGTTTTCGTTTTGTTACGTAACAAAATGAAAAAACAAAAATGAAAACAAAAATTGCTGTTTCGTTAGCATTTATTACAGTTCAATGTATTTGCCGCAATGAAAACGAAACGCATGACAAAATTTCTGTTGTTTTGTTTCATTTCATTTCATTTTGGAGACAAAATTTGTTTTTCGTTTCGTTACGTAATGAAAAAATGAAAATGAAAACAAAAAATTGCTCGTTTCGTGCCCATCTCTAATTAGCAGTAATAATTATTATTTAAGTGTTGATGGGCTGTGAAAACCACCAAGATGAACCACTTTTACCCTACCTTAAGTACATGCAGCTCACAAGGATCTCAAGCTCGCTGACATTAAATGGACCAATTAATCCATTGCTTAGAAGAGTAAATTCCCACTTGTCTCATTCTCACATGTGCAAAAGAGAAACTTTTCCCCCTCTCCTCATCTGCTGCTGTCATACTGGAGTTTTCATTTGCAGGCATGATTTTTGCATAAATAATTTAAATTGCACAAAATGACAATAGCTGCTGCCTTGTTGCATGGGTTTTTATAACTGGAATGCATCAGATGGGTTCTTTGCATCTTTCTGATCAATCAGACAGTCCTTCTGTGCTTGCATTCTTCCTCCCTCCCTCTAAAATTTTTGTTATCTGCACAAAAGAAAAAAATACATTAGTTCTGCATGAAGAACTTGTGTGCAAATTATAAAAACCATGCAGGGAAAAGTGCTTGTCTCACTCTCACACTGAGGATGAGGACTCTCAAGGGGCTTGACTGAGATGTCTCTATATGCTGAGGTAGATGAAGTTGATGAGAATGGGGAATTGAGTAGGCATTCTGTAAAACTCTTTCATACGTGGGCATCTAGCTTCCTTGAAACCCCCAAATAAAGGCTCATGGTTATATTAACGGAGGGAAATTAAATACAACTGACTTGGATAGTTGCTTTCTCCCTTGGCAGTAACATCAGAGTTGCATTCTGACCTCCTAGTGCCGACTTTTTGAGCTGACTCCTATTTCCTGGCTCAGATCTCAATTGTGATATATGTATTAGACATGGGCACGACTCAGCGAAATTGTCATTTCCGTTTTCAGTTATCGTTTACATTACGTAACAGAAACGGTAACGATAATTAAGCCATCACAACTCGAACTCGAACCGAAAAAAGAAAAATTTGGTCGGGTTTTTCGTTTCTGTTTGTGGCATCGTGGCGATCGCGTGATGCGAAGCACAGAAAAAGTTTTTAAAAGTTTTTTAAAAACCCCGACTCCCTGCCAAAAAAGCAGGCGAAAATATGCCTGCCTGAGGCTTTGCCACCTACCAGAGGGGTGGTTTCTGTGGGGTCCCCGGCCCTTCCCCCCTCTTCTCCTGTCCTGGGCTGCTTGCACCAGGCTGGGGGGGGGCGGTCATCCTCGTCGTCTCGCCATGCCATGCGGTGGGTGGGGGGATCCAAAATGGTGACCACAATTTTTCTTTTGAAATTGTGGTAAAAAAACACACCAAATCACCACAGAAACATGTGAAAATTATTTATTTTAAATGCCTGAATTTTAATAGTAGCAGCAGTGGGGTTTTTATAGCAATAAAACGTTGTATTGATTTTATTTTATTTTATTTTATTTTTTATTTTTTTAGACCTGCCCATTTGGGCTGGGAATGGGATGGGACCATGCAATTTTTTTGAACCATTCCACCAATGGCATCGCCAGGTTTTTGACTGACACTTCTGGATGTCTCGGAGGGCATAAAAAGCCGAGGCACCTTCCAGAAATCGCAGTCGGGTGTATGGATGTGGTTGAGGGAGGAGGGCTGGCTGCTGGTGCTGGTGTGATCCGATCGAGATTGAGGAGGGAGGCTGGAGGCTTTAGAATTTAAGTTAGGCAGGCATGGAGGGAATTGAATTTAGAAAATAACTTCTTTGATTCCCTGCAGCTTTGTCTGCTGAAGGGAATAGCAGTTTATTCTTTATTTCTTCTTTGGCAGTTTGAGGATTTTTTTCTGATATTGGATAAAGGGGGAGGTTCGACTGGGAGTGGGAGGTGTGGATTTATTTTAAAAATATATTATATACTACCATTTATTTTCTATTTTCCCAACTTCAATTTGCTTGCACACACACACATTTGAGGTGCAAGACAAGAACAGAACCTCTATCCTAAGTGATATCCTAACTGCCCACTCGCCCGTCCGCCCGCACCGCCACCCACCTGTGGCCTGCACCGCCACCTGCCCACTCACCCGCCCGTGGCCGCCGCCCGCCCATGGCCCCCTGCCACCGCCGCCTGCCCGCCCGCACCTCCCCCCGCCCCCGCCCCACCCGCCGCCTAGGGCGCAAAAACACCTAGCACCGGCCCTGATTGCAGGACGCCTCTATGCTCTGGGAAGTCAAATCGCGCTAAATCGCGGTGGAAACGACAAACAAAATGACAAATTTTTGAAAAATTTCGCGACAAACGGAAACGACCCGAAACGGACCCGTTCCGACGAACGAAAACTCGAAACGTCATTTTTTCTGGTCGTGCCCATGTCTAATATGTATGGCTGCACCACACAGACACCTGCTAGCTGATGCAGTCAAGTGATGTTCTGTGTGTATGAATGGACCATAGCAGATATAGAATTCCATATGGAACTTTTATTGTGGGGCATCTCTCTCTCTCTCTCTCTCTGTGTGTCTTGTGTCGTTGCAGTCGTGACCGACTCTTCGTGACTCCATGTCCATGGAGTTTTCTTGGCAGGAATACTGGAGTGATTTGCCAGTTTCTACTCCAGGTCCCTACAGCACCTGGTATTCCCTGGTGGTCTCCCATTCAAGTACTAACCAGGCCCGACCCTGCTTTGCTTCTGAAATCAGGTGAAATCAGATGTGCTTATACCATGTCAAATGCAATTCCATGGAGACAGTTTATTGGTTCTTCTTCCAGTCACTCAAGGTGCCGTTCTTGCACACATTTTGATCATGGGATGTTGGTTTGCTTTTCTCACTGGAAATTGAAATTATACTCCAATTCATAAATGGGTTATTTTCATCCACTGAAAGGTGGTATAAAGGTTTCAGCTGTGATGTTTGGTTTGTAATAGCCTATATCCACAGGGTGATACCCAGTGTGGTATAGAATGACAGATTGGGGTTCAGGAGGCCTGAATCTGAATCCTGGATCCACCATGGAAACTCACTGGGAGTGTAGAACATGCACTGCCCAGAGTGGCCTCACTGCCAGAAGGGTGGTATAAACATCCATCCATCCAACCAACCAACCAAACCAACCAACCAACCAACAAACAACAAATAAATCACTCATTAAATGTCTCACCTACCTTACATAACATTAGAGTCACTGTAAGTCGGTTCTAACCTCATGGCATATAAATACCACATACACACGACAATCATTACCCAACATGCTGTTCTACATGCACATACTGCATATAGAATAAACTGGTTGCCAACAACTCAGCTCTGCCAAGGGGTGAAACCAAGGAAGCGAATTTGCATGGGGAGACAGAATCATAAAAACTAACAGTTTTCCAAGAAAAGGTTACTGCTACCCAGGTAAAATCCAACCCTAAAAACAAGAAACCTTTCAAGCCACTTCAAAGCAAAGTGTTCTGCTTATATACCACCTCATAGTGCTTAAAGCATTCTCAGGGGTTGGTGGGTTACAATTTGTTTATGCAAGATATACATTGCTGCTGCCACCCCTTGAGCTGGGTACTCATTTTACCAACCTTGGAAGGACAGAATGCTGAGTGAACCTTGAGCCAACTCCCTGGGACTGAATCCTGGGTTGTGAGCACAGTTTTGGCTGCAAGACCGCAGTTTAACCAGTTTTACTTCCTGGAGAGGAGAGCCCATGGGCTGCTTAGGGAGGTAGAAGTAGAGCAGACATGTCCAAACTTTGGCCCTCCTGATGTTTTGGACCACAACTCCCAGAATTCTAAGCTTAGATTGCCAATGGCAAAGGACTGTGGGAGTTGCAGTCCAAAACATCTGGAGGGCTGAAGTTTGGACATGCCTGAAGTAGAGAATCTTTGCTGGGATGAAATGTGATCCAGAACTTACAACTATAGATGGGCATAAATTTTTGTCATGTAAAGTTACAAAACATTTTGTAATATAACAAAACGGCAGACAGCATTTTGTTACGAAACAAGACACCTTTTTTACTGTTGAAACAAAATGATTTGTTCTCTCTTTGTACCCCTTCCTCCCAGGTGGTTTTTTTTTTTTGACAGGTTGGGGCTCCCCACAGCCCGAACTGTCAAAAAACCCCACAAGGGTGGCGTGAGCAACAATGGAAAATGGAGCACGGTTTGAATTTACAGCTATTTGTTTTGTTTTCCTTTGCTGCTCCTGCCTCCCAGGTGAGATTTTTTGACAGGCTGGGCTATGAGGAGGGAGGGCAGCCCCCTCCCCACAGCCCGACCTATAAAAAAGAAACTCATATCGGTGGCGGCAGCTTCTGAATAGTTTCATTGCTCATTTCGTTCCATTACAAAAATTCTATTAAAATTCATTAGTAACAAAATGAAATGAAACGAAACACAATGAGTAATGAAATGAAACAAAACACTATTTGTTTTTGTTTCGTACCCATCTCTACTCACAACGTTGGGAGAGCATACCAGGCCCATGCCCCCAATGGGAGTGAAGGGGTACCCTGGCAGTCTACTACTGACAAGGTTCTTAACACAGCTTCAGTTGCTACCCCAAACCCAGAAGCCGCTCCAGCCGTTCATTTTCTATGGGGCAGGTGAATACCCCAGTCCTATCCATCTTCCCTAACAGATGGGAAGGAGGAACAAACCTCCCCAACCACACTTAGCAACAACAGGGGCAATATGCCGTGGTGTGTTTTTATTTTTGGCCGAGCAGGGCCAGCATTAAAATAAGGGGGAGAAGTTGCGATGCCCCCTCCTTCTAAAAAATATTCAAGAGGACTCATGAATAGGGGTGGCCCACTTGTTGGGCTCCATGTGGTATAGGCGTCTACTTCCAGCCCTGGTACACCCATCCAGGAAGGAACCTGGCCAACCATTGCTACCTCCCCAGGCAGCCAAACTCTATGGCACGGAATCTCCCCACTCAGCCAATGAGGGGTTGGCTGCAAAGAACCATATTTTCCTACCTATAAGATGCCCACATGTATCAGACGACTCCTTTCTACAACCCAGAATTTTGCAACTGTGTATACGATGACCCTTACACTTTCTAACACATTTAGAGCCTTGTGGCACAGTGGTTAAATGCCTGTACTCCACCTAAAACTGTGCTCACGACCTGGGGTTTAACCCCATGTATCTAGCTCATGGTTGACTCAGCCTTCTATCCTCCCAAGGTCGGTAAAATGAGTACCCAGCTTGCTGTGGGGGTGATGTATACCCTGCATAACCACCCAGATAGATCTTGAAGCGCTATGGGGCAGCTGCAGAACACTTTTGCTGTTAGAGAAAAATATAGTCTTATACACGGGATGAATACTGTAGGCAGGGAAGTACCAGTCGGACTCCTTCTCAGATTGATGCACTGATGCTGAAGGTGGACCCTGCACTATGTGGAGCCGGTAAGTGGGCTGGGCCATTCTGGGTGTGGAGAATGGGAATCAGTGCCACCTGCAGTCCTGGCCATCATTTCTAATAGGAATACAAAGTGCTCATCTCTGCTCATAAGTCCTGTCACTGTATCAGTGGCATGGGGCATGCTTAGCCTATGGTTCTGATGGCTCATCATACAGGATAACTGTGGGGATTCCATACCCCAAAAGGCTCTGAACCCCAAAATAATCTGGCAGCACTGAGGATCATCCTTAGGCCCTGGACAGGCACGTCCACAGAGAAAGCAGGAAAGCCCATTGTGTGGTTTAGCTGACCTGGAGCTGACCTAGCTCAGAAGGCCACGGGAAAGCAGATGGCAATTCTAGATATCAAGATATCAGGCACATCTGGTCTGTGATCAGCTCAAAGCTCCTTCCTTTTCCCCTTATCAATGATTCCTCACTAGCCAGGATTTTCCTCCTAGATTAGGGTGCATATTCCCCCCACCAATGGAATGCATAGGTGACCAAAGACCATCCTTCCTCTGTCTCTTCCTCTATCCTATTGTGTACTTGTTTACTGTCACCAATAAAGACCTCTGAGTCCCAGGCACAGCAGAGAGACACTCCCACACACTCACTCACACATCCACGTGCAGAGAGACGCAGCCTGGGGCCAGGAGATGATTGTACCCTAAAACCCTGTGTATGCGTAATTAATAACGCTACAGATAACAACTCAACATGCATGGATGACCAGATTGGGAAAATTGAGGATCGCTCTGCTAGAAATCCTAAACTAGGTAATTCTTTAAATATAAAATGATAAAAACAACTGTCAGGTCAACAATCCATGCTTAGAATTTAAAAATTCTGCCCTCCCCCACCTCCAAAAATATTTCTGTAGATGCTTTTGCTCACAAATCTTGGGCTGTTGGTACTAGCCCTGCTTGCTTCTGACAAGAGCAGAGTGAACGGCATAGGTTTGCCAACAAAACCTAAGGGTTTTGTGTTTGCTTTGTTTTTTCTTTGGAAGAGAAAGATTTCAGTCCAGCGGGGCTTGTGGGGAGTTAAAAACACCACCAGCTGCAACATTTGCTGTCTAATCTTTCAACATCTGCCATCGTCAGTTTTCTCTCTCCCCCCCCAAAAGGAGTTTGGGGCTCTCTGAAGCTGCAAATAAAGCTGCTTCCGGCATTGAAACCTTGACAACACAGGATAGGAGTAACAAGATCTTATCACTGTGAATCTTCAAAGACTAGTGATTCCCCCCCCCCCAAACCAAAAGGATACAGAACCAGCTTTTAGCTCCTAGTCTAATAAAATAAACTCCTTGAAGGAATAAGGGGTGTGTGTGGAAGTAGCAAGTTCTAATGATTATCTGATGATGGAGCTCTTGCTATTCTTTCAGCAGGGGAAAAAACCCAGCCAACAGCCCAGAATCTTAGTCGACAAATTCAATTCAAGCTGCATTCCCATTCAGCATGTCAACAGAGTCATCATGTTGTGAATTGAAAATTCTTTTAAAGGCTGCCTTTGAATTCTAAGGGGCTGACAGATCAAGGGATAGAAAGCCCTAGAAGGGTAAATGAGCGAAGTTCTGCATGTGTGAGTGCTCTCTTTCTGTGAATGGAGCTCCCTTTCCTATCTACATTGGCAAGCAGAACAGATGCCAGTTTTGCCCAGGACTGGCATGTCAAGTGAGGGCCGGGCGGCGTTGGCTGCTTGTCAACGCGGCTGAATCAAGCAACTTGCAAGCTGAAACAGGGTATATTGAGTACCTTCCCACATCTCTTTGGACTGTTATGACTTAAGCTGGGGGGAGGGATGGTGTGCATCATAGCGAACCCATGCTGCACATCTGTTGACCTATCAAGACGTTGGTGGAGCATGTATTGTTCAGAAGACCTCCAAGGTGAACGAAGGTGGCAACCTTTCGGAAAATAACAAGCCAGTCTCGGTAGCCACAAGGCGAATGCCAGATGCAAATGAGAGCATGTACTGAGGTGTGTGTGTGTGTGTGTGTGTGTGTTGTGTCTTTACAGTTGTGACCAACTCTTTGTGAATCCATGTTCCCTGGTGATCTCCCATCCAAGTACTAACCAGGGCTGACCCTGCTTAGCTTCCGAAATCAGGTGATACTGGATATGCTTAGGGCATCTAGGTTACTGAGGTGTAGCTGAATTCCCCCATTTTTAAAAGAGAGAGAGAGAGATTTGGGACATTTAATTTAGAAATGTGCTGGGGAGAATGGCATTCAGGAGCAACAGCTTACAAAGGGAATCTTGGATTGCAGTTACTGGAGATGAGTGGGAGACCCTTAATTTCAAACTGCAGCAACAACAAAAAGGTCCTTTTTGTTCAAATGTGATGTGAAAATGAACCAGATGAGCTAGAAGCCTCTCTCTCTCTCTCTTTCTCAATCTCCTCCCTCTTGCTGTGAAAAACCTCTCCTCCTTCACGACAGGCAAAGGAAATGTTACTGGAACCTGTAAAGAGACCCTTGCTGCTTACATCATGTCAGTAAATCTGCTGCTGGCCCTCTTTTAATTTGGGATAATGCCTGCTAACGGGCCAGAAATGGGAAACTGATAGAGAAGCTAATTATTAGGAGACGATCTCCTAACGAAAGCTTGAATGTTTGGAAGGATGTAGAACTCAGAGCTTAAGAGTAATGGAGAATTACACATCAGCAAGAGGGAAAATGAACTGGTGTCTGAAAAATAAACAGTGACCGTGGTCTACCGCTTGGAAGAGACGGGACGAGACTTGGCTGAAGGGAGGTCAGGATGGATCCCTCTCCTGGGATCTGATTCAGTTCAAAGAAACAGATCTACCAGTTTGCAAAAGCTCCTCTCCCTTGCTTCCACTTATGCCCTATTGATATATTTGGAAATAAAGTAGACTTACAAAACCTGTCCTCTAAAGAAAATCCAACGTAAGCAAGAAGCTTTACACAGGGTCTTTAGGGACCTGGGGAGTGTGTATGCTATATGGCTCAGCAATGTAAAACACTGCCTCATGGGGATGTTATGGAACATTTATTGCATGCCATACAATGAAGCTTGTTCCCCCCAAACAAGTAACATGCCATCATTAGAGATATGAGAAGACCTCACTGCTCCCAAGATTTTACACAGATCATCTCGGCATAACAAAGCTGTCTTGTGAGATTTCAGTATCCCAGCTCAAGTACGAGAATGAGAGCTCAACTCTGGCGAATGACAGAAACATCCAGTGTTTTCATGGTGAATTTTTTTCTATTTATGCATAATGCTGTTGTTTAAAACTCACTTTTTGTGTAGCTACTGGAAAAGATATGCAGAAGGACAAAAGGAAAGGTTCATTGATAGCAAAGCTACCAAATAAAAATAAAAATAAAAATAAAAATAAAAATCCAGTCCTAAAACTCTTCCTCATTCACACAACAAGCTAACCGTCCCAGTGTTTTCTGATATTGCACATTTTGCCAAAAGGAGCAAAGAACACTCGGGTGAAAATACAGAAGATTTCTTTGAGGCTAGCCTCAGAAGTGCCAAATATCTTCCAATGGCTTGTGTTGAGGAGACTTTCCCCCCATTTACCTCCAGAGAATAAATCAAGGCATGATTAAGAGCTTTGTGGCACGATGTTTAAATTATTGTACTGCAGGTAAAACTGTGCTCACGACCTGGGGTTCAATCCTAGGTAGCCAGCTCATGGTTGACTCATCCTTCCATCCTTCCGAGGTCGGTAAAATGAGTACCCAGCTTGCTGGGGGTGGGGGGCAATGTGTAGCCTGCATAATTGAATAGTATACTGCCCAGGAGTGCTTGAAGTGGCATAGGGCGGTATATAAGCAGAACACTTTGCTTTACATTCCTACACACTGTCTCATTTTCCTCCTTATCTCCCCCATACCGCACCTTCCTTTTCAAATCTGCTTTATCCAATGTAAAAAGTAATTGGTACAAAGTTGGAGGGTATGATGTTGCTAATTGGGCTCGGGGAGGCCACGTCTCCCCAGCGCCCGTTGCTGATGAATATGAATTATTGTGGAGCTCAATGAACCCCAGGAAAGAAGCTGCTTTCATTATCCAAGAGACCGCACTAGAAAATTTATCTGACTTATTTCACACTGCGTCTTTAAGTAT
The DNA here is from genome assembly GCA_029282475.1 of Phrynocephalus forsythii. Lineage (NCBI taxonomy): Eukaryota > Metazoa > Chordata > Lepidosauria > Squamata > Agamidae > Phrynocephalus > Phrynocephalus forsythii. The sequence goes on from JAPFRF010000006.1 coordinate 99,872,344, forward strand.
GTCAGAAAAAAATGATGAAGGACTAACAGGAATGGGGACGAGTAAGGGAAAAGAAGCTACGACAGAACAATTAGAATTTGAAGCAAAGCTGCTCCTTAGAGCCTCTGGAGAAAAGATGTAGGAGCAGCCTAGTTATTAATAATGCATAGATGTCCTCTTCAGTTGCCAGTTTCTCTTGGGCCAGATGATAAAGTTAGATGATATGGCTAGCATATCATTAAAGCACAGATTCATTAAGATGGGAAAGTTGCCTGTTTAGTCTAGCACAATCTTGCGACATGCTGCGTCAGCTTGATGTTTTGTTTTTATGAATAGTCAGTAGGAGGTTCGCAATGGTTTTCCTTTCCAAGTCTGATTGCTCAGGCATGAAATTTTGCAGAAACTGTGTGTCTGGAAGGAAAATATTGTAATCGCGAGAAACATCTATTTCTCAAAAAACATGATATAACTCCCAATCTCACATTTTCCCAGGTACCCACACTCTTCACATTCTTTCGAGTGGCCTGCTGGCTACAACCATTCCTTGGTTAGGGACAACCAGGGTACTGCATTGGCATTTTCCCAGTTAGATTACTATAATGCACTTTACATAGGGCTGCCCTTGAAGACAACATAGATGCTGCAGTTAGTGACATGCAGCTGCTACACTGCTAAGTCGGAATTAGAGATGGGCATTTCATTTCTGAAGGGGTCCGGTTCTGAGATGAAACATGGCAGCACAGCTGCCGTTCAGAATTCAGTCCACCCTCCAGAACGAAATCAACCACTGACTTGCCTTCCTTTGGGTCATGAGGGGAAAACTACAATCAGGAAGCAGCCCCCAATGCATCTTCTTTCCTTCTCCCTGGCGCTTGCCAATCAGACAAGGAGGCGGGAGGATGCATGTCCTTGCACAGCTCCCGATTGGCCAGTGCCAGGGAGAATGAAATATGACACATAGGAGGCTTGTTCGTGATTGGAGTTTTGCCCTGCGTAACCCAAAGGAAGGTAAATCAGTGGTTGATTTCATTCTGGAGTCTGGGTCCCAGTTCCGAACGGCAGCTGTGCTGCCATGTTTCATTTCAGAACCAGACCCCTTCCGAAATGAAACACCCATCTCTAATAGCAATAACTTTCAGAGATCACACAACTCCAAATCTAAAAAGAACTGCACCGGCCATCAATATGCTTGCAGTCTGAATTCGGAGTGATGGCAATGACCCACAAAGCCTTAAATGGCTTGGGACCAGAATACCTGAGGGAGTGTCTCTCCCTTCATAAACCTACCCATAATGCCTTAGTTTTAGAATGCTTTCACATAGGGAGTGGCCTGCCATCAGATGCTTGACGGGTACCAATACCAACCTCATGTTGACACCAAGCCAAAATATGGTCATTCATCAAAGTCTTGGAGGGATTAAGGATAATGACTTTAGTCTGTGGAGGCTCCTCTACTGCTGCTGCCTCATCTAATTTGGCCCAGATTCATCTTAAATGCCTCAGAGTCTACAGCAGCTCATCATTGCTTGTAACTGACCACGCCACTCAAGGGAAACCTTGTTCAGACCTTGGGGAAATTCTTCTTTTGCATTACCTAGGAAGTGTCATGCTGGTTTGGTTTCAGCAAATCGTAGCCTCCAAAAATAACTTTTCTAAGCCTTGAAACTCTAGGACTGCTAGTTAGCTCCATAGTTTAAGCATTGGACTGCACAGCCAGAGGTTGGGAGTTCAGGTCCCCACCATGTCTCCTTGACAGGGGCAAGATTTGTTGATTTGTAGGATCCGTTCCAGCTCCACAGTTCTAAAATTATTGTTATTATTACTTTCCCATCACCCTCCTTTCTACTTTTCTTCTTGTTGTTCAGTCATGTCTGACTCTTCGTGACCCCATGGACCAGAGCACGCCAGGCCTTTTTGTCTTATTTATTTATTTATTTATTTATTTATTTATTTATTTATTTATTTATTTATTTATTTACCACCCAAATTTTCCATTGGGAATTCTGGGTGATGTACAATAAGTTATCCCATAAACAATTTGCCCAAAAACAAACACAAAAGCCCCACAATAAATCAAACAATATAACCATTAAAGGAAAAAAATATAAAAATAGCAACAGCCAACAACAGCATATGACAAAGAAACTGGCAAGAGGATAAAATGAAGCGAGTGAACTAAAAAACAAACATATCATTGTGGACTCAGTGATTGTCGAAATGTTCCCTAAACAGCCATGTTTTCCATGGCCTCCCGGAGTTTGGTCAAATCCATGTGGGTTGCATCAATAACACCATCCAACCATCTCATTCTCTGCCGCCCCTTTTCCTTTTGCCTTCCATCTTTCCCAACACCAGGGACTTTGCCAAGGACTACTCTACTTCCAGGTAAATATGGTCCATCCTTCACATAGCAACAAAGGGTCCAAACTAGGGTCTCAAAATGACCTCATAAAAACGAAATTTGTGGGACGCCGTGTTGCTCTGTATTCAGGTTATGTCTGTGTTTCTGTTAATTGGCCAGAACTCGCGGTTTCCTGTCAGCCTTTAGTGGCACTGGGGAGTGCCTTCAAAGGAGCTACACTCTGTCATCTCCTTCCCCCTTGCGAATACAAGCGCTAGCTATAAATGCCCTCTGTCTGGTAAATTGAGGTCTCTTTCCTAGCCCCCTCCCATCCCCCTCTTTGACCTAGATTAAATCTGCTGCATTTCCAAGCCTTTTGGGGGAAGCCTCAAAGCACTAATAGTGTATGTGCTGCCTCCCATGCGCGGCAACTTCCTTCATCCATTATTATGCAAATTTTGACTAAGTGCTACACAGATAGGCAAGGCTGGGGGAGGAGGGAAAATATCAAGGACAAAAACTGCTAGAATCTACTCCCCACCACCACTTGTTCTCTCTCTCTCTCTCTATCTGAAATAAGCCACTTATATTAAACACTTTTAAATGCCTAATAGCTGTTTTTTTTTAAAGAAAAAGGTATCTGAGGAATTTTAATGTACATTTTTCTCTCACACACATATAGACAATTGCCGCTTTCAGTGGGTTTTTGAACTGGCAAGGGATGAACGCAGTATGAATGGGAAGCTTGTGGCTCATCAGCGTGTATGGCAACACAGCGTGGGTGAAAAGCATGGAACAAAGAGGCATGGGCCGTCAGAACCACGTCCTCAGGGTTGCGTTTGTCCTGGGCTTGGGAGACCCCTGTGAAACCCAGGAAACACAGGCACATTCCAAGTTGCCAGGATATGTTCCTAACCCATTAAGTCAGGCATGTCCAAAATTCAGCCCTCCTGATGTTTTGGACCACAACTCCCAGAATTCTAAGCTTAGATTGCCAATGGCAAAGGACTGTGGGAGTTGTGGTCCAAAACATCTGGAGGGCTGAAGTTTGGACATGCCTGCATTAAGTGTTCCTTTCCACTGCAGACTAGTGCCACATTCATTTTCTGAAGGGAGGGGGATTACAGGGGGTATCAGAAACACATAGAAGACACTGGTTGTTCCTCCTCCTCCTCCTCATCACAACCTTTGAATTGCAGAGCTGGAAGGGACCCTATAAATCAGTGGTGTCCAAACTTCGGCCCTCCTGATGTTTTGGACCAGAACTCCCAGAATTCTAAGGTTAGACTGCCAGTCACAAAGGACTGTGGGAGTTTTGGTCCAAAATATCTGGAGGGCTGAAGTTTGGACATGCCTGCTATAAATCATCTAGTCCAGTTCCTGTAAAGGAGGAACAGTGGGGAATCAAACCCCCAACCTCCACAGCAGGCATGCATGAATATACACTTCCCCATCTGGTTCAACCCATCGCCCCTGGTTCCAACAACCTACCTCTCACCCGGTGAAACACAATGCCAAAACCCACCTCTGCTTAGGACAAACATATATATTGAGCTCAATGGCAGGAGCTTTCCAATTGTTCTCTTCTTTCAGTGCTGGCTTGTCCAAGTGGTAAATCTGGAAAGGCAGGTGCTCCTTAAGATGCTCCTCACAGTTACTTCCCCCACAAAAAGAGAGTCTAAAAATTACTCCCCCGCCATCTTGTTTTAATGCAAAACCTTTGCTTCTAGGAACATACATGGACCTTTTTGTTGCCCAGTTTTAGATGCTGAAGGGACTGGAAAAGTCTAAATGAGGAGACATTCATAGTCCAAATATGGACTGAATAATGTGGAGGGTGTGGAAATGGAACTTGTATCTTGGACTAACTGTTCGGTACGTCCAATGAATCTATCTATCTATCTATCTATCTATCTATCTATCTATCTATCTATCTATCTATCTATCTATCTATCTATCTATCTACCTTGAAATGAGGAGAGAAATCATGGAAGTGGCTAAAAGGGATAGGATAGTAATCATGGGGGACTTCAATTATCCCCACATTGACTGGGCCAATGCGAGCTCCGGGCAAGAAAGAGAAACTGGGTTTCTCGACTTGCTGAATGACTGTGCCTTAGAGCAACTTGTCACAGAGCCCACCCGAGAACAGGCAACTCTGGATCTAATATTGTGTGATACTCAGGACCTGGTCAGAGGTGTGAATGTCACTGAGCCTCTGGGGAACAGTGACCATGCTGCTATTACCTTTGCCATGCATGTCGGAGGAAGAGTGTCAACCAAATCAGACATAAAAACCCCGAAGGGCAAACTTCTCTCAGATGAGGAAACTAGTTAGAGAGAAACTGAAGGGGAAGGTTAGAAGAACAATCTCTTCAGAGTGCATGGAGCCTGTTTAAAACAACAATAATAGAGGCCCAGCACAAGTGCATACCACAAAGAAAGAAGAGCTCATTTAAGTCCAAGAGGACACCGGCATGGTTAACGAGTGGAGTTAGAGAGGCTCTAAAGTGCAAGGAGAGGTCCTCTGTAAATGGAAATCCTCCCCAAATGAGGAAAATAAAAAGGATCACAAACTCTGGCAAAAGAAATGTAAGAAGATGATAAGGGAGGCAAAGAAAGACTTTGAGGAACGAATGGCTAGCAATATAAAGGGTAATAATAAAAGCTTCTTTAAATATGTTAGAAGTAGAAAACCTGCCAGAGAACCAGTTGGCCCTCTGGATGGTGAGGGAGGAAAAGGGGAGGTTAAGGAAGACTTGGACATTGCAGAGAAATTGAATGAGTTCTTTGCGTCTGTCTTCACGACAGAGGACCTTGAGCGGATTCCGCTGCCTGAATGGCCCCTCTTGACGAAAGAATTAAATCAAATACAGGTTAAAAGAGAGGAGGTTTTAGGACTAATTGATAAATTGAGGATTAACAAGTCACCTGGCCCAGATGGCATCCACCCGAGGGTTATTAGGGAACTGAGAAATGAAATTGCGGATCTCTTAATGGTTATATGCAACTTGTCTCTTAAAACGGCCACAGTGCCGGAGGACTGGAGGATAGCAGATGTCACACCAATTTTTAAAAAAGGAAGGAGGGGGGACCCAGGAAACTACAGGCCGGTTAGCCTTACATCTGTCCCCAGGGAAGATGGTGGAAAGCCTCATCCAAGAGAAAATCTTAAAACACATAAAAGAACAAACCTTGCTGAGAGAAAATCAGCATGGCTTCTGTAAGGGTAAATCTTGTCTGACAAACCTCTTAGAATTTTTTTGAAAAGGTCAACAGGCACGTGGATTTGGGTGAACCGGTGGATATAGTCTATCTGGATTTTCAAAAGGCTTTCGACACAGTCCCTCACCAAAGGCTGCTGAGAAAATTGCACAGTCAGGGGATAAGAGGGCAGGTCCTCTTATGGATTGAGAACTGGTTGAGATCCCGGAAACAAAGAGTAGGTGTCAATGGGAAATTTTCACAATGGAGAGAAGTGAAAAGCGGTGTGCCCCAGGGCTCTGTCCTGGGACCAGTGCTTTTCAATCTGTTCATAAATGACCTGGAGACAGGGATAAACAGTGAGGTGGCCAAGTTTGCAGATGACACAAAACTTTTCGTGTGGTAAAAATCAGAGAAGATTGTGAAGAGCTCCAGAAGGATCTCTCCACACTGGGGGAATGGGCTGAGAAATGGCAAATGCGTTTTAATGTAACCAAATGTAAAGTAATGCATATTGGGGCAAAAAATCCAAACTTCATCTATCAACTCATGGGCTCTGAGTTATGCGTGACGGATCAGCAAAGAGATCTTGGTGTGTTGGTGGACAGCTCCATGAAGGTTCCCCAATGTGTGGCAGTGGTGAAGAAGGCCAATTCCATGCTAGGGATTATCAAAAAGGGGATTGAAAATAAAACAGCCAACATTATAATGCCATTATACAAAACAACAGTAAGGCCCCACCTGGAGTATTGTGTACAATTCTGGTAATCAAGAAAGACATAGTGGAACTGGAAAAGGTGCAGAAGACAACTAAAATGATTACTGGGCTGGTTATGAAGAAAGGCTAAAACATTTGGGCCTCTTTAGTCTGGAAAAAGGCGCTTGAGGGGGATATGATTGAGACATACAAAATAATGCAGGGTAGGAGTAAAGTGGATAGAGGGAAGCACTTCTCCCTCTCCCAAAATACCAGAACTAGGGGACATACACTCAAATGAGGGCTGGGAGAGTAAGAACTGACAAAAGAAAATACGTTGTAAGTCTATGGAACTCCCTGCCACCTGGTGATGGCATCTGACCTGGATGCCTTCAAAAGGGGATTGGACAGATTCTGAGGAAAAGTCCATCACAGGTTACAAACCATGATGGAGATGTGTAACCTCCAGGGTTTAAACCAGGGAGGGCCAGATGCAGGAGAGTGGTATCAGGAGACAGATATCTAGTCTCATGCGCTCCCAAACACATCTGGTGGGGCCTCTGTGAGATACAGGAAGCTGGACTAGATGGGCCTTTGGCCTGATCCAGCATGGCTCTTCTTATGTTCTTATCTATCTATCTATCTATCTATCTATTTTTTACCCTGCTCATCTAGTGGCCAGGCCACTATTCTGGACAACTTAATGAACATGACAGTAAACTAATGAAAAATAACAGGACAATTCAGAAATTAGGTTTCAGGGGTCAGCAGTGTTCTTGTTACTCATGGCAACCTCCTGGATGATGTGAATAACATCTGTGGCCCCTCCTTTCACCCTGGCAACATCTGGGGCTCCCCAGTCCTAGAAAGGAAGAAAGCAGTTTGCTTGGGCTTTCTTGATGATTGGAACAGTGGGATCTGCTGCCCATTTAAATTTCCCCACAATGCTCTGCACTGATAGTAAACTAAGGGCATCAGGGAAAAGGAATTATCTGGCATGTTACCACTGCCTCTTTTATCTGCCAAGAGCCACCATGTGTGTGTGTGTGTGTGTGTGTGTGTGTGTGTGTGTGTGTGTGTGTTTACCTGTACAGTATCTAAATCCTGTTGCTTAGTGTATCACAGTAAAATTTTTACACCCTGAAGTTAGCATTATTTGAGGGCTAAATGTAATCAATAGCTGCCTAGATGCCCTAGGGCCTAGGCACATCCGATCTTGCTGGATTTCAGAAGCTAAGCAGGTTCGACCATGGTTAGTACTTGGATGGGAGACCACCAGGGAATACTGGGTGCTGTAGGCGCCTGGAGTAGGAACTGGCAAACCAATTCAATATTCCTGAAAAGAAAACTCCATGGACATGGGGTCATGAAGTCGGTCACAACTGTAATGACACAACACAAATGTAATCATTATGTACCACCACCACCACCAGTAATAATAATGACAACAACAATAAAAACAACAGTAACAATTTAATAGTATAAGAATGATTATGATTCTAACATGTCAATGACTGAAGTTTTGCTGTAGCTCCAAATTGCTTGTTATTAGACTTTGAAAGAAGAATGTTACAATGGAAATGTGGTACAGTACTTGTAAAAATATTTATTTCAGCCGTAGCTGAAGTAGGTTGCTTTTATTTCACAATAAAATATTGCTTGCAGAGCTGGCCAGAAACGCAAACCAAAAAATAGCTCTTAATTGTCCATTCAAACCTTAAGTCTTTCTTTAAATCGAAATTGTGTTGCACAGGCTTATAGAACACCAGAAAAAACTTCCAAAAGAGAGAATAGGTCCATTTCCAGGAGTGCCATTCAGAGTTAGAGCCTTAATGCACCCTACAAACCAAAACAAAACATTTCAAAGGGAACCAGTGGGTAAACCCTTTCTAATTCTTTTTTTAAGGGAACCAGAACATATTTAAGCATTATTACTGTTTGATGTGGCTTTTTCTCATAGGCAATAAGTAACAGAATGTGTAACTGAATCAGCATACATTATACCGATCCTGATGATAGGAGAGTCATACTTTAACTGCTTTTTGGGAAAAAAACTAGTACACTAATAGTACACAAGCCTGCATCAAGCTTAAAGTTTTGAATATAACAGAGGATTTATTGAGCATCGAATCAGGGGATGCCGTATTTCTCTCTCTCTCTCTCTCTCTCTCTCTCTCTCTCTCTCTCTCTCTCTCTCTCTCACACACACACACACACACACACACACACACACACACACACACACACACACACACACACACACACACACACACACACACACACCTTGTGACACAGTGGTTAAATGCCTGTACTGCAGGTGAAACTGTGCTCACAACCTGGGGTTCAATCCCAGGTAACTGGCTCAAGGTTGACTCTGCCTTCCATCCTTCCGAGGTCGGTAAAATGAGTACCCAGCTTGCTGGGGGGGGGCAATGTGTAGCATGCACACTATCATTAAAAATTGTAAACTGCCCAGAGACTACTTAAAGTGGTATGGGGTGGTATATAAGCAGAACACTTTAAACTCTATCCCTTCCTACAAAAAAAAAAAAAAAAAAAAAAGAGCTTAGATTGACGGCACAGGTGTTCCATCTCCATGTTTTTCTTACAACAGCTCTGTGAGGGAAGTTGCACTGCAAGGACCACCACAATCTTTTTTGGCAAAGTGGGCACTGACGCTGTATCCTTGAGACCTTATTTCCACAGTTTGTCCAGCCCAGGCCCTCAGTGTAACCTCCTTTACAGGGCTATTTTAAGGATAAATAAAGAGATGGGGAAGGTCCATTATTTGTGGAGGAAACGTATACGTTTAAAAAACTGCAACAAACTTTGACAGGCACCTGTGGCATTAGAATGTAACTCCAGCAGCTGCCCTGAAGAAGGCTGAGATGTAAATTTAAATTACAGCCCTTCCATCATGGCATCAGAGAGTCTTCTTTGACTACCTGCTGATTCAGAGACATTCAGAAGGGCATTTTTAAAATTCCAGGGAGGTTGCTGCATATGTCCTATCTAGTTCATGTTACATATTTCTTCAAACAGTGTTTGATCTATGTGGCTTCGTTTTCCCCATCAGCTTGTTAATGGCAGCATGTCATTTCTTTAAAAAGCTTTTTTCCTTCCTTCCTTACTTTCTTGTTATTTTTTTTAAAAAAATAACTGTGGGCATTAAAGAGAGGTTTAAAAAAGAAAGGAAGGAAGAAAAAAGAAGTTTTTAATGCCAGAATCCTTCAGTTGAAACAATTCTATGCAGATGAAGACATAACCCTGCAGGACTTGGAACTTTAAGGGTTGGCCTTTCATTTGCTTTGAATTTATGACAGCAACAAAGTCTTAAAAAAAAAAAAACTCATTCTGTCTTTGCAAGGGTCTCATCAAGCGCAGAACACATGGGCGCTGGAGGCATTCAGGAGAAAATTAGACAACCATCTGTCACTGAGCCCATATCCTACAAAAAGAAGATGAGAAGAGTAGTTGTAGTAGGAGACTCCCTACTGTGTAGGATTAAAACTGAAATATGTTGGGAAGTTCCATGGACCCATCAGGTATCCCTGGAGGATGGATTAGGAATGTGACGGAAGGATCACCATGGCTCATAAAGCCCATGGAAACATAGCCAAGAAAGGTTTACTCTGAGAAAGGCCCATAAAGATAAACATAAGAACATAAGAAGAGTCATGCTGGATCAGACCAAAGGCCCATCTAGTCCAGCTTCCTGTATTTATTTTATTATTTATTTATTTATTTATTTATTTGTTGAATTTATACCCCGCTTATCTACTATGTACTCTAAGCGGCTTACACGAGGCTGCAGTAGCCAACAGAGATTACAATGACTGATAAAACAAAACAAATAAATCACCCTATACAAAGTTAAAACCAAATGGCACCTCAAACTAAGCATGGAAGATAAAAACAGGTTACGATGGCAGGAAAAAGGGAGCAGAAAAGCCAGATTAAGCATCGCCAAAGGCCTCCCGAAAAAGATGGGTTTTTAGCGCCTTTCGGAAGGCCAGCAGGGACTCTGCAGAGCGCACTTCACTGGGGATGGAATTCCAGAGGCTGGGGGCCGCCACAGAGAAAGCACGGGAGTACTCGCCCTGCGGGCTTCCCGAGGAGTGGCTGGAAGTGCGCTCGCGCCTGCCGAACGGGCCGGGCCGAGGTTGACCGCTGAGCGATACGCTCTGCCAGGTAGCCCGGTCCCAAGCCATGGAGGGTTTTATAGACTAAAACCAGGACCTTGAATCTAATCCCGGCCGCAACGGGCAACCAGTGCAGACGGACCAGGACTGGGGTGATGTGGTCATAGCGACGCACACCAGCCACCAGCCTGGCTGCTGCGTTCTGTACCCGCTGCAGGGTATCTCACAGTGGCCCCACCAAATGTGTCTGGGAACACATGAGACTAGATATCTGTCTCCTGGTAACACTCCCCTGCATTTAGCTCTTGAAGTACCCTGGTTTTAAGCCTGAGAAATTGGGTCTTTTCAGCAGTTGCTACAAGGCCATGGAACAACCTTCCCCTGATATATCCCTGGCCCCCTTCCGTGGAATCTTTTAAATGATGACAAAAATACTATTTCATATTTATTTAATTGGAAATATTTCTATCCCTCTTTCTCAATTAAACAGGAAGAATCACTAAAAGAATAAGATACTAACATCAGAAAGTGGCTGAAACTAAGTAGTAAGTTCCATTGATTCAAATGGGACTACTCTAATTGCAATGTACTGTACTAAAGTAAGTCTTAAGTAGAGTGGGCCCATTGAATCAATGTAGTTTTGGTGGATTTGACTCACCAAGTCCTCACTTATTTAATGGGACTACTCTAGTGTCTCCGTAGCATGTTTCAGCTGATAAATATAGCAAAAATACAGCAGAAATACTAACACTGCTGACAAATGAGTACTGGGTAGGGATGGGCAGGAAACAAAAAATGAAATGCTGTTTTGTCGTTTCGTTACGTAATGAAACAAAACAAAACAAAACAAAATGAGGAAGAGCATTTTCTTATAGAGCCTTTTCACACGACCCCTAAGATCTGCTGGCCACTTAAATTCGGACCACAGATCTTGGGGGTTTGTCGCTGTTCCTGTGTTCCCACCCCCTCCGCACTCCCTGGCTCCTGTCTGCGTGAGGGGAGGGAGGAAAAAAAGGAGAAAAGAATGCCGCTCACCTCCGTTCTGCCTCTGTTCTGCCGTCTCATTCCAGTCTCTTAGTATCTCTTAAAGGGGCGGGGACAAAAAACAACAAACAGAAGCGAGGAGAGCCCGGCACTCACTAAGTTACATCTGCATCAGGAATTTTTCACCCTCGGAGAGCAGGTACTTGAAAGGTGCGCTGGGACGCGCTTAGGTGGGCGTGGTCGCACTTAATTTTTTGTAAACTCCGGAGCTGGTGGGGAAACAAGTTTAAGCTCCGGATCTGGGAGCCATTTGCCACGGATTTTAGGGGTCGTGTGAAAAAGCCCATAGATGAAACGAATGATCATTTTTCCATTGAAACAAACCGTTTTGTTCCATCATTTTCGGGATCCTGGTCCAGCCAATAACAGCTCAGCAGGAGCCATTCACAAATGGCTCCTGGAGTCCAGGGCCTCTTGGATCCAGGGGAGCCATTTCGTTCCATTTCATTTCATTTCGTACAAAAATTGTTTTAAAAATTTGTAAGAAACAAAACGAAACAAAACAAACCGGAACATTATTTTTCCTTTTCGTGTCCATCCCTAGCCATGGGGGAGAGACAGAGAGAGAGTTCCCCTCTACCTATCACTCTTTTCAAAAGGAAAAATACAGCAAAATTAAAAATTAGCAAGTTTACAGCTTGCTGTAAAAAAGCCAGACAAAGGAAAAGAAAAAAAAGCCATTGCATGTTCAAAAACTATTCCAGACACAGTGAATTATATTTCACTTGGAAGGTTTTCCCAACGCTTAGACCTGCCAGGGAAGGGCCGTATAGCAAGGCAGAAGATGCTGACAGAAATGTCTCTCTTAATTAATCAACAGCAACTACCTTCCATCTTAATTCTGGAGGGGATTCTTTACCAGCATGTGGAAACACACCCTTTTGTTGCCCACTTCCCACAATCCCCCAGCACAAGCAAGCTGGCTATCGAGTTCTAAAACAGAGGCAGCTGAAGAAGGAACCTCTGCACGTCTTAGTCTCCACCAATGAAGCCTTCTCTCTGGCAACATCTGGCAGGGGATAAGAAGAAACACATGCAAATATACTTTCTCACGTTTTCTCAGGTACCTTAAGCATTTATATATGTCCTTTATCCTTTTAAAACCTCACCAGAGAGCAGCTTCTAAGTAGCTCTCTCAAGAAGTTTTACCTTTCACCTTTGGCAACCAGCAGACTGTAACTGTGAACAGGGAACCTTGATCCAAACCTACTTCAAAGACCAATCTGACCCACAAGCTATTTTGAGTATGTCAAAACACCTTGACTCCTCACTTGAATGGGCAGTTTAATCACAATCATTCTTCTTCAACTTCTTTTCCTCGGCATTTGTCCCACCTTGGTGGTAGGGTCTGCTGTTCATGTTTTGGCCTTCCACTTGGCACGGTCGTGGGTGAGGTCTGGGTGAACCTGGGACAACTTCATATCGTGGCCAAGGGTGTTCATCCAGTGCTGTTCTGGATGTCCCCTCGGTCGGGATCCGCTGACCTCCAGGGTAAGACCCTTTTTGGCCAGAGTTTCCTCATCAGCACGCAAGACGTGCCCATACCAACGTCATCGGGCTTCATGCATCTTGTCAGTAATCACACACATTATTGGAATAAATAAATAAATAAATAAATAAATAAATAAATAAATAAATAAATAAATAAATTTGAGGTACTGTGGATTGACATTTTCTGCTGAATTCAGTTACTTGTACATTTTCTAATGTGTAGAGTTGAGTCTGGTGTTGACCCTTGCAGAGAAAACCAACTCTTGCAAGTATGTTATTCTTTTTTTTGTTGCACTTTCTTGTTTTTTTAATCTTCATTATTATTATCCTTTTTATTCTTTTCTCTGTTTCTCCTCAAATAAATCCTCTTTGAATAGCATCAATTATTGTCTCTGTCGGGTTTGTTTTTCTCCTTTTTAACCAGGTCTGAAGCAGATGGTCAAAAGAACCAGCATTAAATTATTATCTATAACACAAGGGTGGAAGATAATAGTCAGGAACGGGGCTGACTTGACTCTTAATTTTTAGAGGCCAGTTTAAAATGGAAATGTAGTTCAACTTCTGGGTAGCTCAGTGGTTTAGTGCACTTGACTCCACACTGTGTTTTCCTGGCAGGGGCTACTTTGGAGTTCTATGATGATGATGATGATGATGATGATGATGATGATGATGATGATGATGATGATGATGATTGATTGAATAGGGGGCTGGCTTGTTTTCTATGGCTTCAGGGACTACGACTCAGAGTAATGGTTTCAAACTACAGGAAAATAGTTTCAGATGCATCTGGCATTTTGAGGTACTCTCCTTCTAAGGCTGTCGATAACACATATCCCCATCATGGCTTATAACCTGCGATGGACTTTTCCTCCAGAAATCAGCCCAATTCCCTTTTAAAGGCATCTAGTCCAGATGCCATCACCACCTCCTGTGGCAAGGGAGTTCCCCAGAATCTCATAATTCTACATTCTGGGAGTTTTGACGGACACCTACATGTGGGTCATTTAGAAGAACAGCCCACATAGGAAATTTGAACATCAGATTCCATTTGAACATCAGGAAGAACTTCATGACAGTTAGAGCTGTTCGGCAGTGGAATATGCTTCCACAAAGGGTGGTGGATTCTCCTTCATTGGAGGTTTTTAAGCAGAGGCTGGATGGCCATCTGTCGGGAGTGCTATGTTGGGTATTCCTGCATGGCCAGGGGTTGGCCTGGATGGCCCTTGAGGTCTCTTCCAACTCTATGACTCTATGATGATGATTCTCTGATGATGATGATGATGATGATGATGATGATGGCAATGACAACGTTGAGCAAACTCCCCCTCTTTCTCTACTTCACCGTTTTCCATGTGCTGCTCACATTTGTCAAATAAAACCACTCACTGCATTCACACAATTAGTGTCATACCTCATTTGATCTTGCTTAGCCCTAACAAGAACTGAAAGCAATTTCTGCACACACATTCAAAAACCCTTTTAATAATAACATTGTTTAAACACCCACCCACAGCCACCCGCCCACACCACACCGCACCACACCATAATTTCACCATTAACAACACTTTTCAAGGTGAAGTCTAACACATTTGTCATTTTGGGTGACAGACTCCTGTTCCCACACATCTCTAACTATTTTTACAACCTGTCAGCTCTTAAGGCACACTTTAACAAACACCACTGCCAAACACACATTAACGCCACCCAATCCACCCTGCTTTATGGGGCAGCAGCTGATACGTCTCACTAGGTTGCTCAGAAAATGTGAGAACGCTGCTAGTGAGCCAGAGACCATTTAAATCCATGTCACACTCCCCTCCATTCTTTATGAATCATGCAGTTATCAAGAACAGGTACTTTGAAACCTGAAAACAAATATCCCTTAAATAGAAGTTCAAATTATTCTTCTGAAAAGCCCTCTGGGTGATATGATAACAGTGTTACAGTTCAATCCATTTTTTTTAAAAAAGAGGCAAAGTGTGCTGCTTATATATTGCCCCGCAGTGCTCAAAGCACTCTCTGCTTTTAGAGGATTCCGCTTATGCAAGCAATTCCGGTCACGTGATTGCACCTTCATTAGGCTCACGTCACTTTATTTGGATAAAGTAATACCATGAGTAAAATGTTGAACAAGGAGGTCAGCGTGTCTTTGTGTCCAAGTTTTTGATGGGGGTCCTGCATGGCAGAGGGTTGGACTGGATGGCCCTTGCGGTCTCTTCCAACTCTATGGCTGCTTTCACATGACCCCTAAAATCCGCTGCAAAATGCTCGCAGATGAGCATAAAATTGTTTTCCCACCAGCAGCAGACTTTTAAAAAAATAAAGTACGACCACGCATTTTACAAGTACCTTGAGGAGGTAAAATTTTTCCGATGCGGATTTTAAAGCTGTGAATGCCTCAGCCTTCTGTTTGTTTTTGTTGTCCCCCTCCCTAACAGACAGGAATCCCTAATGGGCTTCCTGTCCTACTACAACTAGCTGCTGTGGAGGGCAGGCACATGTGAGCCTACATTTTTTCTCCCTCCCCTCACAGCAGACAGAAGCAATAGAATCAGAGTGCGAGAGGGTGGGAACACAGGAAGCAGAACAAAACCCACATGATCTCTGGTTGGTGGGATCCAAATTTAAGTTGCCAGTGGATTTTAGGGGTCGTGTGAAAGCAGCCTATGATTCTATGATCCCAAGTCCATCTCTGAGTCTTTGGTATCAAGTCCCAAGTCCCAAACCCAAGTCCCTATTAAACCCAGGCCCCCAGAAAAAAAGGAGGTGTAGGTGGATTCTGAGTTGTGAGTCAAGTCCGAGTCAATTGGGAGGGGGAGACTCAACTCATGTCCAGGTTGAGTTGTTGGTATGCCCAATGGGACTGCAGGTCCTGTGACTCACGTCCCCATACCTGGTGCCAATCTTGCTGCACTTTCCAAAATCCTACCGGCATATTCTTACTCTCCTAGTTTTGTTCTGAGTCAGTCATATTTTCTTCCTGCATTTAATTTTGTCTGCATCTTTTAAAAACTCTGTCTAATACAGTGGACCCTCTTATAACAAACGGTTTGTATAACATAAAATTTGTACAACATAAAAATTCCAGAGATAGGGGAAATTTGCTTAACAGAATCACCTATGGGGCAAATCTGTACAACATAAAAATGGGATCACTGTTTTCAATGCATTCCTTTGGGAAATTTGTACAAAGAAAATTTCATTTGGAATGAATTAATTCCTTTATAGAAGGTACCACTAAATTCCTCACCACCACATTTTACTTAAGGTATTCATCCCTCCCAACTGATTAGGGCATTTTGTTTTTGTTTTGCAATTTTCCCACCCACCCCTAATACTCATTTTAACCACTGGCATTTTAAAGGGTCCATTTGGTTTTGTGTGTAGTTAATTTATCCGAAACGTGCAAATTTGCATGGCGAGGTCTGCTACTTCCTTAGTCCCATAGGATGTATGTGACCTATCTCAGGCAGTGCCCCTTCCTGAGCTACGATGGGCCTGGTTAAAGGCTTGAAGGTGCTTTGAAGGCTCAGCTGTTTTCCAGCATCAATGAACTGTAGCTGGATTCTGCCTGATCTGCTGTGATTTCAAATGAGCTCACAGTTGGATGTGTTGAACTTAGAGGAAAGGTTGAACAATCAAAAGTTTTTGGGAGATGCAGAAGAATAAAGATGTATGGGTTGATATGGCTTCCCCTTTGCTGATGTTATTTACAATTGTAGCGTTTTTTGGCCATAAGAAGGGCATCACATTGTTTTCCCCAATATGGTGACAGTGTTAATCTAAGCACCTCTAATGCAGCCAGATAGAAACATGAGATGACCCTATGGGGGGTAACCTCACTCTTTCATGTTTGTCGGAAACTGCATGTGTGAGGGACAGGATAGAAGAGAAGAATGATGTAATTGAATTAGAGCCTTTGTACACGACCCCTAAATTCCGCAGCAAATGGCTGCCAGCTCTGGAGCTTACAATTGTTTCCCCACCAGCTCCGGAGTTTGCAGGAAGTTAAGTGAGACCACGCCCACCTAAGCGCGTCCCAGCACACTTTTCTTGTACCTGCTCTAGGAGGGTGAAAATCCCCAGGTCCGGATTTAATCTGGTGAGTGCGGGGCTCTCCTTGCTTCTGTTTGTGTTTTTTTTCCTCCCGCCCCTTTAAGAGAAGGGGCGGGAGGCAAAAAAAAAACAGAAGAGAAGGAACCAGGACAACGACGGGGCTTTGGGCAGCTTCGGAGGTGAGCCGGCATTTTTTCCTCTTTTTTCCTCCCTCCCCTCATGCAGACAGGAGCAAGGAAGTGCGGAGGGGTAGGGACGCAGAAAGAGCAATGAACCCCCAAGATCCCTGGTCCAAATTTAAGTGGTCAGTGGATCTTAGGGGTCGTGTGAAAAGGCCCTTAGTTAATTTTGGAGGGAGGGGAAACTGGATTTCAATGCATTTTCAATTCTTTCATCTGAATACAATAAACACCATTGATTGGAATGGAAACATCTGCAACTGGAACACACCCTAGAGGAGCACTTTGGCCTAGATATCTTTAGCACATCTGGGACACATGACCTATTCCAAACCAAAGAATTTATAGAGGGCTAGATTCACCCACAATCTTTTCTGCCCTCCCCCTCAATGCAAAGGCCATAATTCTAGATCCAGCATAGGATTAAGGAAGGCATCATTCCCAACCCACAGACAACGGGGAAAGAAAGAAGTGCAGAAAGATTTGGAAGTCTATATCTAGAGGTTACTCTAAAAACGAATAAGCAAAATTGTCCACAAATGAACGAGCTCACAAATAATGCCACAATGGGTCAAAACTCAAAAAGTAGGCTTCAAGAAGCCTTTTGGCTTAACATAAATAAGAGATTTGGGATCTGAAAATAATTGCACGTTGATCTGTATCGATGGCTCAGTGCTGGCTGCAGAGCCAGGGGGTGGGTGGGAAAATCAAGTAGAGTCACCCCATGCAGCCCCGGGCAGGTTGCCCAGACCCAGCACGCTCACAGAAGAAGGGAATGATACAGCACACCTGATTATTATCTACTGGAAGACCCTGTAAAGGGTTGCCATAAGTCAGAATTGACTTGAAGCCACATGATGGTGATGATTATAAATGCCCCCATTTTTTAAAAATGACATCAAGTCCTAATGGGCAAACTCCTGCTGATTAAAACAGTGCCAGCATCCGGCACTGGAAATATTTAATTTAAACTGAACGAGGTATTCCTACTTCCCACCCACCTGCTCATTTCAGGTTTCGGGGCTCCCCGGGGCTCCCTTTTGAACTGGTGGAGACTGCAGGAGCCTTTGGATGGAGCTGGGGGTGCCAGCCTTTAATAGTCAAATATTACCACCCGATTGCCAACAGCACCCTGATCTACCAGCGACAATCCCATCACATTTTTTTTCTTTTAAAAACAATTAAATCACTCCCCTTTACCCCCTTTGTGGCCCGAAGCTCCCACGTGCTTCACAAGGGCTTAAAAGAGCTGCAGAGAACCTCAGAACCTGAAAAGGGTGGTGGAGGGAGATAGGTCACCGTTATTTCCCACTCAATCATTTCTAGCACCCTGTCTGGGTTATTTCGACATAAACTGATGCAATAGGCTTTTTGGTCAATATGTACCTTTTGAACTTTTTTGCATTTCGTTCCTTTCTCTGCTATTATTTCCTGTTCTATTGCTATGCAAGAGCGCCTGGTTCTTCCCTTTTTAATTACAGTGGACCGGAGTATAACAAACAGTTTGTAGAACATAAAATCTGTGCAACATAAAAAATTCTGGAGATAGGGGGAATTTGCTTAACAGAATCGCCTATGGGGCGAATCCGTACAACATAAAAATGGTCGTGATTAGGGATTACTCTGTTTTCAATGCATTCCTATGGGAAATTTGTATAAAGGAAATTTTGCTTAACATAATATAATTTCATTTGGAACGTATTAATTCCTTTATACAAGGTACCACTGTATTATTATTTTTTCTCGGCAGTAAAAAGGGAGAGTAAAAAGGGAGAGTAGGAGATTATATGTGTGTGTGTGTGTGTGTGTGTGTGTGTGTGTGTGTGTGTGTGTGTGTGTGTGTGTGTGTGTGTCCCCACACCCACACCCCCGCAAATGTCATAACAAGAGGCTTTCCAGATATTGGATATCCTAAGCCCTGATCCACGGAGCTGATGCAAATAAGCGTGCATCATCATTTTTCTAATTTCATCAGTCTTAAAAGAAAATAAGCTTTTCGTGTGCAACAGCAGGACCGAGATTAGTTCTGCTGAGCTCATTGCTGTAGAACTAAATATCTATCAAGCCCCTATAAAGTCACAAACCACTTATGAATGTCAACAACATTTGGATACCACAATAGAAATCACACAATCGTTTATATAACATCACTGATGTGGAAAACCCGTTCCACTGTTTTATCCGGCCCGTCCTTGCAAAGACAGGCTGAGTTCTTCTGCTCCCTGTCTTTGTGTGATTTACAGGTATTTGAGACGTGCTTCTAAAAGCCACGTTGAAACCCACAGACGATCGCCTACGGAGCCTTCAGTTAAACAGTTTAGTTTGGAATTGTCCAACGGTCCAGAGAGTTAGGCGGTTGTGCAAATGAAGATCAGGCTGGAGGGTTCTAGTCTTGCAGCAAAGCCACGGCATAGGTTCAAATAAGCATCTATACACATAAAGCATTCCCCTTGAAATGACATGCTTAAAAAGCCATCTGTATGAGTGTCAAACCTTCCCCTTCAATCTTCTCCTACATTCCTGGGCCTTTTAGCCCAGCTTCAAAATTATCTCTTTGGTGATAGTTTTCACTGAGCTCCCCTGATTGTCGGGAAGTGACACACTTGCTATGTGTACCCCTCCCTTCATTATTGTGTATCCCTTTATAGTCCCACAGACTCTCTGGCTGCAGGATTATACACAAGAGTCCTACAAGAGCAATAATGTCATGTTTCCCATCACCCCAGCTTTAAGGGACATTGAAGAAACCAGGGAGGCTGTAGACCACTGATGGCAAACCTTCCACGCTCCAGATGTTTTGGACTACAACTCCCAGAATTCCAAGTCTAGATTGCCAATGAAAAGGACAATGAAAAGGTTCGCCACCACTGCTGTAGACTGTTAAAAGATATACAGTAATACTTTGGTTTACAAGTGTTTTGCAAGACAAGCAAACATTTCTGATCGATTTTGCCTCAATCAATGAGTGATGTCTTGCAATAGGAGCACTGGAACAGGTCACATGATCACAAGTGAGCCCATGGTCTCTCTTTCTCACTTTCTCTCTCTCTGCTAGATTATGCGGGATTATCTGGAATGCTCCATCTCAGGCACGCCTCCAAAGCAGAGGGAGGAGAGAGGAATGGAGGTCTCCCTTGCACCAGCCAGGAACGTTTTCAAAGGAGAGTGCAGGTTAGGGTTTTTATTTGTTTTTATCTTTATATTTTTATTTAATTTGTTATTTTTCAAACAATTTCTAGTCACGGGGCAGGTAGTCAAGTGTGTATAGGGTTAAAAATTGCATTTGAATGTGGTCACAAAAAACACAGAGTAAAATCCAGTTGTTAGTCCCAAGCAGGGCAGATTTCTCAGCCAGGTACCTAAACCATGATGTGGACATAGATTTCTAGCTAATTTCTTTTGAGTTTTGGCATTTTGTGTGTACACTAGTATGTGGTCTATGGGGCCCCAGAATGAATCATCTGAGTTTCCATGATTCCTTATGGGGAAATTTGCTTTGATACAAGAGTGTTTTGATTTACAAGCATGTTTCCAGAAAGAATTGTACTTGCAAACCAGATATTACTGTAAAATGAAACATACACAGGATCAGTATCCACTGATTCACTTTTTCATAGTCTGAGAACATCACGAGTACTAAAAGAGTAATCCTAGAAACATATATTTCTAAAGATGAAGTTACCACAACTTGCCATTAAAGGGAGCCAGAGACCATGCTATGTATAGCATCATTCATTCATAAAGTACAAGTTTGTTTAAGCATCTGTGACCTAGGCAGACTTGGAACCCATCCCCTATTGATATGGGATTTCCTACTCTACACACCCTAGTCACCGGGAAGCTGAGGTAGGCACAAGAACCACATAAGGTAAAGGTCCCCCCCCTGCACATGCATGCTAGTCATGTCCGACTCTAGGGGCGGTACTCATCTCCGTATTCAAGCCGAAGAGCGAGAGTTGTGCAAGGAAACACTGTTTCACTTTTCCACTTTTTACGGCAGTACCTATTTATCTACTTGCATTTACATGCTTTCAAACTCTTAGGTTGGCAGGAGCTGGGGTTATCAGCGGGAGCTCGCTCCGCTGCGTGGCACTCGGGATTCGAACCACCGAGCTGCTGACTTTGCAGTCAACAGTTTTCGGAGCCTTAGTCCGCTGAGCCACTACATACACGGCCCATAAGAATGTTACTAGCGCTTTGCCCCCTGATTATTTCGAAAACATCCTCCCCCCACCCCGAAGCTCATACAACAAGAATGCATAAATAATGGAGAAGAAAATGGCAGGAGACGGGTAATGTTTCACTACGCATGTGCAAATTCATTCTACCAGCCTTCCCAAAGCCAGACTGGGATGAAATGTGACAATGCCAGAGTATCCCTATGAGAAAGAGCGCCATGTGCCTCTAATGTTCTTTATAATCATTCATAAGTGTTCCTGTAGGGCAGCCTTCTCCAGTCCCCTCCTGGTGCTTTAGTGTTCACTTCCTCTCAGAACCTCAGTGCCAAGTTGTTTTAATGGATCAGGCCAAGCTATGCCAATCCTGGATTCTCACTCTTGCATCAACTAGCGAAATGGCTCTGGGCGCTCACATATTAAAGGCAGTCTTGTGCTCTCTAGCACCTGCTCCTGTATATGAACGCATCATTTTGCCATCATAGATTTAAGCCCTCTAAAGTGTCCTGCTTTTTGCACAAAGGCCTCCAGGTCTGGGGAGTCAAGATTAAGATCTCAGATGGGTGGAAACTAGAGATGGGCACAAAATGAACATTTTTTTGTTTCCGTTTTTGTTTTTTTGTTTCGTTACGTAACGAACGACAAACAAATTTTGTCTCTAAAATGAAACGAAACGAACAGAAACACCGGAATTTTTGTCGTGCGTTTCATTTCCGTTACTGCAATATGACTGAATTACTTAAAATCCTAAAAAAATCACAAAAATTGAAATAAATGGTAACGAAATGGTAATGAAACGAATGAAAACGAAAACGATTCCCCCCCCAAAAATTAATGAAAAATGGAAACGAACCGAAACGGACCCTCCAAACGACAAACAAAATGCCATTTTTCTGATTCGTGCCCATCTCTAGTGGAAACTCATCAGAGGGAGTGCCAACCTGGAAATAAGGAGAAATTTCCTGACGGTGGGAGCCATTCAACAGTGGAACAGCTTGCCCCCCCAATGTGGAAGGTGGCCCATCGCTGGAGGTTTTCAAGAAAATCTGTCTGGGATGGTATGAGGTCCCCTGCCTCCAAGGTCCTTTCCAACCCTACAATGAGATGCAGCTTTCCTGTCATTTTGATTCAGCTGTGAGCTGCCTTACTCTACCTATTCATGTTTTTTTAAAAAATAACAATGGCTCCGATGAATGCCACACAAAGCATCTGGAAGTTGAGTCATGGCTACTGGACTTCTTTTTTGAGAGATAGAAACGTTTCGCTGTTCATCCAAACAGCTTCATCGGTCTCGATGAAGCTGTTTGGATGAACAGCGAAACGTTTCTATCTCTCAAAAAAGAAGTCCAGTAGCCATGACTCAACTTCCAGATAAACTCACCTGGACGATTGAGAATCTTCACAGACACACAAAGCATATTGACTGGGTGGTTCTGGCAAGTGCGCACTCACGTTGCACTCCCAATTTTGTCTTGGCCCGCATGCCAAAGGCATTTGTGATTGTTGTGATGGGATGTCTTCTAACATATGGCGCCCTTAAAAAGTATGTGAGATGCTGACGTACCTCAAAGACCATCAGAACCCACCCAACCCCAGTCAGTTTCCATGGTCAATGAAATATTTGAATCCAGGTTTCTAGCATTCTAATTTGACACGGTCTCTGCTATAACTTACAAGTGGTTTTTTTAAGGTCAAGGTGTTTCAGAGCTCCAGTCATGGCTGAAGAAGCAGAATATGGGGACATAATCAATGGCAGGAGGAAAGGGAAAGAAGAAAGAAGAAAGAAGATTGTTCACGACCCCTGTTTGCCTGTTGGCTAAGGCAGTGAATTGACCCTGACCCACAAATCAGAACTTGATAGTAACCAGAGACAAATAACCTAATTACTTTCTAGGTAGCAAGGAAGTAACTAAGTTACATGTCAAAATGAACTTAACAAATAGTTTCAAAAGTAACTTCTTTTGTAACAAGCAATATTTTCTAGTTACTTTCAGAAATTGCTTTCAAAGGGCCTTTGGGCATTTAAAAAAGTAGCCTTTGAGCTTTTAGCAACAGTCTTATCAATCTTTAAGGCAAGGGAAGTACAGTAGTGTTTAACTTAGTGGGGTGGGTGCGTTTGCATTTCCACGCTTTGTATTTTTAAGGCAAAATATCAGCACTGGGTTGCAAGACAGGATTCCTTTGTATTTTTCCAGCCTGCTGGTTATGACAACATATTCAATTAACATTGTACAAAATGAAGCGAAATAGTATATTGCGATAATAATGATAATGCCAACCTAGTTTTCTCAAAACAGTTTGTAGAATAATGAGATAAGAACAGTAACAGCATTCTACACTCTGCTGGAAAAAAAGTGCAGCCAAACTGGTTGCAAAAGAGCAGAAAGCATACAACTCTTGAAGACAGTAGGTCTGTCCCCATTCCTTCCATGCTGCAGTCAATATCCTACAGATGTCTAGCAGAGATGGGCGCGAACCATTGGTTCAATGGTTCGTGCTACTTCATTTCTTTGTGGAAAAGATGCCTTCCTCCAGGGGGCGCCCACTCAAAGTCCTTTGCCCTGACTTCCTTGCCCCCATTCTTCTGGGTGCTGCCTCTGAATGGGTGCCTACCAGAGGGTGTGGGGCTGGGTACTGCTGAATGCTCGCTTGGCCAAGAAACAAGCCATCACAAACTGCTGAACTGATGGTTCGTGTCCATCTCTAGTGACAAGTGTGTAAAGGAGGTTTTTGATGTAAATGCTGGCTGTCCTCGACACTGTCATGTCCCAAATTATAGCTGAGCATGGATCAAAATCCAGAACCCCAGTTCTCAAATAACCGTTGCATCCTAAAGTCCAAGAGCAATGCAGACATGAAGTTACTTACGACCCTTCACCCCTTGGACTGAACTGATGAAATCTGAAAACAGAAACTGTTCAATGTGTTTAATAACCTTTCCCACAAAATGTTAATTCCCTCCAGGAGAGGTTTACTCCTACAATGTGTACAGACAATGGAATTCTTCTTTTAAAACCCAACAACATCAAGAAAGGCTGTTTTTGTCATACTTAAAGCCCTGAAAGTATTTAGTCTGCTTGCATCTGTGAATGAAGACATTTTAAAAACCATTATGTTTTCAACTTCAGTTAATAATAAGGCTATTTTTCCACCCACTTCCTAGCCCAGCTGTAACATTATTGGCCTCGAGTGGGAGGCAACGTGGAACAAGAATTAGGAAGATAAATGACAATACAACACACAGTGCCAGTTCACATAAAATATTAGAAGATTGGAAATGACTGTTTACTGTCTCACTGACTACATGATGACTTTGGTGTCTCCTCGAGTACATTCGGAGAGCTGACGTTGTGTCGACCAAATTAGTCTACCACCCTGCACCTGGCTAATGACCGATTCCTTTTTGAAACAAACTCATACGGTGTTTTCATGTGTGTATACCTATGAGCCCAGCCTGTCTCCCTCTCACAACATACCAGACCTAGGGGACATACACTCAAATTGAAGGTTGGGAGAATGAGAACAGACAAAAGAAAGTATTTTTTTCACCCAGTGCATTGTTAGTCTGTGGAACTCCCTGCCACAGGATGTGGTGATGACATCTGGCCTGGATGCCTTCCAAAGGGGATTGGACAGATTCCTGGAGGAAAAGTCCATCACAGGTTACAAACCATGATGGGGATGTGTAGTCTCCAGACTTAAAACCAGGTTACTTCAAGGACCAGATGCAGGGGTGGGGGTGTTATCAGGAAATATCAACTCTCATGTGCTCCCAGACACATCTGGTGGGGCCACTATGAGATACAGGAAGCTGGTCTAGATGGGCCTTTGGCCTGATCCCAGCATGGCTCTTCTTATGTTCTTATAAGCAGAATCCTTCCTCCTGGCACTCCTCTTCCATGCAACACAAAAATAGATGGTTTCATTTAGGGTTATTCAAGGAAATGATTCCAGGTCATTTAGGTTGTGGGGCTTTTTTCGGTGGGTGGGTGGAGAGGGGTAATTTTGTGTCCTGAAAACCATACGGCTTATAGTGACTCATTTCAAGTTGCATGGGGTACTCAAAATCAGTGTCCATATCCTAAACCCTCTCCATGAGTTTCCATGGTCAACCAGAGATTTGGAACCAAGGCCTCCAGGGTCCTAGTCCATTACTCTGTTATACCAACACTAGAGATGACATCTAGAAATGGGTGGTCACTAGTGTCAGTGGTTGGATATAACATGATCAGACTCACATGTCTTGCTCCCAAAGTGCATGTGATTAACCAAAGACAGATGCATCCCTAGTAGAGATGGGCACAAATCAAAAAAATTCCATTTCGTTTGTCGTGTCCATTTCGGTTCATTTCCGTTTTTCGTGAATTTTTGCAAAAAAATTGTTTTCGTTTTTGTTCGTTCCGTTCCCATTTCGTTACCATTTATTTCATTTTTTGTGATTTTTTAAAGGATTTTAAGCAATTCACTCATATTGCAGTAACGGAAACAAAACACACGACAAAATTTCCAGTGTTTCTGTTCGTTTTGTTTCATTTCAGAGACAAAATTCGTTTGTCGTTTCGTTATGTAACGAAATGAAAAAATGAAAACGGAAACAAAAAATTGTTCGTTTCGTGCCCATCTCTAATCCCTAGTAGTGTTATGATCCTCAGTCTCATTGGTTTAGACAGTATTTCCCAAACATTTTGGACTCATGACTCCTTTGATTTACTGACCCCTGGCCGTGGCTCTCTCTTATCTGGAGGGGCCTGCCACCAAGGGCAGGATCTTGATATCCCTTCCCAGCCATCTCATCTCCCTCTCAAATATCCTTGAGGGACCATCTCCTTCCAGGTCCCAATGTGGGAAACTCTTGAGGCAAGTGCCTAAATTGGATGATCAAGGTTCCCTCTAATGCATGCACTTGACAGCACATGCGCCTCTCTGCCCCACTCCACACAGGGGTCCTCCTTTCCTGAAACAACTGGTCTTTCATTGATCACAATGGAAGGCGTGCAGGCCAGCAGATGTTTCCCGTGTGCATCCACAAGGAAGAAAGCCCTGTTCATCAGTGCTGAAAGCTACAGAGAATGTTGCTGGGGACAACAGAGATGGGGCAGAAATGGCGCCTTCACTTCCAGTTCCTGTTTGACATAGAGCTATCAACCTTCTCTACAATGAGCCAGCTATGTACCTCCAGCTATGAACCAGCTATGGATCTCTTCTACCACCTTCCTGGCTCTATGTTCCATCCCTCTTCCCATGGCACCTCTGGCTTGGATCTTGGGTACCCCACGGAGCTGCAGCGCATAGCTTGGGAGCCCCCAGTTTAGGCTCTCTCAGCATTATGTCCACATTGGACAAGGATTCCTATAAGACCCACAGGATTCCTTGCCTGCAGGTGAGAGAGCCTTGTCTTTCTCACCCCTGCAAGCTCTCTAAGGTGTGACAGATAGCTCTACAGCCCTTTGCCTTTGAGAAACAAACTGGAAACCGACACAGCAAGTGCAGAAGGACTGACCAGCTGTTAAGTCAGCCACAAAAGAGCCCTTCCAGTCCTTCCAAGTCTCAACTAACTCAACAGCCAGCCTGGAGTACAGGGCAATTCACCAACAATGGTCAACTTGTGTGGGTTGCTTGTTTTGCATAAGAAGACAGGCAGCTCTGTGCAAAACTGTCTTTAATTGCCAGCATGAAAACTCCATTGAGAGGGCCACGGAATTCTGCACCCTTTGCACAGTCAAGTGGAAGAATTCAACAATCCCTTTTCCTTGTCAGTAAAGAAGAGACAAGGAACGAATTCATGCCATGGGTCTAGAGTGGGCAGCTACAGGCTGCTCTGCCAGTTTGCCAGCCAAAGAGTTGGGAAGCCCTGCCTGCTCCCAAATGTGGCCAGAGTGGCAGTGAAGAACATACGGAGGTAAAAGAAAGGCCGTGCATCATTTGCACTTGTTGATATGGGCCATTTTGACACAACAAGACATCTCGGAGTGTGGGTAGGTGTGGGGTGTGGATATTTTTTCAAGAACCCCAAGCCAAGAACAAGGCAAGGAGTACCTTTTTGCCCTTGCAAAGTTTTCATGCAATTGCCTCTTTCAGAAGCAAAGCCAAGACAACTCAGAATGTAAAGAAGAGCTACTTGATTGTCAAAAGAAAGGAACATCACCATTTCAATGCTTCTGGTATCAATGCAACAAAGGGATACCCATTGTCACCCACAGAACAGTGGAGCTGGAAGGGCCCTGTTGGGTCATCCAGTCCAACAGCCTGTCATATTTTAGCGTTCATGTTCTCCTCCTTCTCTTGTAAAAAGCAAGGATGTTGGGAAGTCTTTGTGTTCAAGTCCGAAGTCTGAGTCTAAAGCTTTAGCATCAATTCCCAAGTCTGGGCACTACTCTTTGGCACCAAGTCCTGAGCATTTTGCCCTCTGAGCAAAGGGAGGGGTGGCTGGCTTCCAAGTTGTAAATGGAGTTCAAGTCACTGGAAAAAACAACAACTAGTTGAGTCCAAGTTGACAGCGAGTCCTGTGACTTAGGGCGCTTTTACATGACCCCTAAGATCCGCTGGCAACTTAAATTCGGACCAGAGATCTTGGGGGTTTGTCGCTCTTCCTGTGTTCCCACCCCTCCACACCCCCTTGCTCCTGTCTGCGTGAGGGGAGGGAGAGAAAAAGGGAGAAAAGAATGCAGGCTCACCTCCGTCTGCTCGCAGCCCTGGAAGCAAGCATTCCAGTCTCTTAAAGTCTCTTAAAGGGGCAGGGGCAAACAAACAAACAAACTCAAGGCGAGGAGAGCCTGGCACTCACTGCTTTCAATCCGCATCAGAAACTTTTCACATTTGGAGACCAGGTACTTGAAAAGTGTGCTGGGATGCGCTTAGGTGGACGTGGTCATACTTAATTTTTTAAAAAATCCAGAGCTGGTGGGAAAACAATTTTAAGCTCCACGTCTGGGAGCCCTTTGCCTCGGATTTTAGGGGTCGTGTAAAAGCGCCATTAGTAATCTAATATAACCCCGCCCACCTACAAGGTGAGAATAAGAACTGAGCACCGGATGGAATAGGGGCTTAACTGAGGAGCAAAGAATCTCCCATATTCCTCAAGCCCTCCTTGTATAGGGCAGTGATGGTGAACCTTCAGCACTCCAGATGTTTTGGACCACAACTCCCACAGTCATTGATAATACAGGCTTAGAATTGTGAGAGTTGTGGTCCAAAACATCTGGAGTGCCAAAGGTTCGCCACCACTGGCATAGGGCCTTTACGCTCCAGACCTTGCACCAACACTCTGGGTGGAATCCAGGTCAATGCAGTTACATCTAAGAAAAAACATGCCTAGCAAAATGGATCATGCCAAGAACGTTTGGACTTGACACTCATCATATTGGTACAAGCTTGCCAGAGTGGACAATCTTGATCCAAAAAAGTAGGCAGAGAGTATGATTGTTTTAGTGGTCTACAAAATGATTGCCTACTGCTGCATTTGTGATTTGTCATGATGATGACTACACAGCTCCCTTTTATTTCAACAGCTACGGATGTCTCAGGTGTAGGCTGGGCTGAGCTGCTTGAAATGTTTTGCATAATTTTTGGACCTTGTTGGCCAAATGTAGTATTCCTAACTCTTGCAATAATTTGCTCTTTGCATTATCTTGGGTGGTTCTGTCTTTTTGTTGTGGGTTTCTCCTTGCCTGGCTACGATTCTCCTCCACTGGCTGATTGGCAAGGGACTGCTTTGACCTTGGCTGCAGGACAACCTGTTTGGGACTGATGCGCTCCCTGGGAAAAGATGCTTTTGTCCTCTGCTACATCCCTCACCATGTCTTTGCATTGCCCCATCATGCATTAGATAGTGAGTTGCTTGTCTAAACTTTTTTTGATCATAGAGTGACCATGCAGCTAGATTCTAAAGAGTCTGGTCTGTTTATTTGCATTGTTGTTGTTGTTGTTGTTGCTGCTACTGCTATTTTGACGGTGCTAGAACAATCTCTGGGCGGTTTGCAACACAATTATGCAGACAACTGCTAATGCCTCAACAAGCTAGGTACTTATTTTACTGACCTTGCAAAGATGGAAGGCTGAGTCAACCTTGAGCTGGCTACCTGAATCTGTTAAGAATGAACTCAGGTCATGAGCAGAGGCTTGACTGCAGTACTGCAGTATCATCTCTGCACCACGGGGCTCCTGAGGCTGGGGATTGGACTTGATGGCCTTTGGGGGTCCCTTCCAGCTTTGCAATGCTACAATTATGTAATTCTTATTGTTTGTTTTTCCTACACTGAAACTGTACCAATTGTATAAGAACTCAGTAAACCAGGGAAATGTTATTTCAAAAAAACCTCAACACAACCATGCAACAAAGTACTGACACTTGGCAGGATGTACTTGGATATAACATTGCTCTGAACTCTGACAGAGGCTCATACACAATGGCTAAAATCCTGTTCTGCAGTAAGGAAACAGTGTAAATTTCAGATGCAAATTACCCCAAATTAACAAATCTTCACAGGTGTTGCATGGCGAGTCACACAACCCAGTAGGCGGCAGGTAATGTCTACGGAGATTTCTTAATGCACCACTGTTCTCTTCCATAAGTTATGCTGTTTGTGTAACTACACTACAGGATTTGAGCCAATATGCCAGAATTCAGCTCACAGTCTTATAAACTATTCCAGCATTTATATATTATCTCTCTCCCCTCTCCTCTCTCTTATGTGAACTGAGGGGCCAGAATGCCTAAGAACCATCCACCATGTACACTCACTATATTTGATGGGGAATAAGCATTACAAAAATGGATTCTGTACTGTTTTTAGCCATTATGAATAAACTCCAACATGACTGGAGAACTAGTACAGCCTGATAAGGTTTTTTTTTGTACATTCTCCAGTCAATATGCAAGGTTTTCAAATGGCCTTCCACATACCAGAGAATGCTCAAAGTAAAACACATGACAGCAAATAATTTAGCAGTCCAGAACAGACTTCATCTGAGTCCTACTATAATGCCGTGTGAATATGTAAGGACTTTATAAGCCACGGTGGGGGAAGCTTTGGAGCGAAATGGAGATAATTAAAATATTCAAAATTTAGGATAAAAGCATTTTTTAAAAAATGCCATCCAGCTAAGAAGCCAGTTCACAAATAATTTTGTAGGTTTAGAACTTCAAGGGAACTTTCCTTCTATTTGAAAACAAAGCCTTTTTAAAGAACACTTTGTCTTTGTATTGGTGAGTATTTTTCCCCTTTCCCTTTCTCCTCAGTAAAAGCAGCAGTTAGTTACTTTAATAGATAGGAGAAAGCAAGCAGTATTGTTATTTATTTAGTGATGAGTCACCCTTACGAAAAATGGTGCTTGAAAAACCTCTAGTAAAAGCAAATGTTGTCTAAATCTGAGCCAATAGCTCCTCTCTTTGAAGAATTAAAATAATATTATTCCAAATAAAATGTCACCCCCAGTGACATCCTAATACTTGAATAGAGCTGCTGAGCATCAGAAGTGAATAAGAGTTCCTCTTTCCTCCAACAGTGGCTTAGCTTTTGGTCTGCCCCATCACAATGCCTAAAGATTGCTGGGTCCGCTCAAAAAAATATCCCACTGCATTCTTAAGAAGAAACAAAGGAGACCCTTTATTCAAGGACTCACTGATTATGCTGTTGTTCCACTGCTCTACATTCTGATCATCCATTGTTTTGTGCCTCACAATGACTCTCAAAAGCCTCCTAAATTTCTGTGGGGGAAATAATTCTGAAACGGTCTAGTACATTCCACACTGTGATGCCCGTCATCCGTTCCTGGCCCACCTGTACAATGGCAGTGACAGTGGGCTTGTGGGTGATAGACAGATCCAAGAACAAGCAAGTTTGCAGTGTACGTCAGACAAATTGTACATTTAGGACAAGCTGCATGTTGTCTGTTTAGACTGATCTTCAGAGTTATACAGGGTAGATTTTTATTTCAATCAATTTGATTTTTTAAAATAAAAAATAATACTATACTAGAATTGTTTGCCTTCTATTTATTTATTTGATTTTTTGGGTGGGGGGTTGGGCATTTTTCAGGTTTCATCTGTTGGGGGTGGGCTGGGATAGGTTTGTTTGTTATTTTATGTCCCCCCCCTTGTGTTTCTTTACCAGGATCGCCACTGCCAGTTGGGGCTGCTATCCTACTAGTGTCAGGATGTGGGAGATACGCTTTGAGCTTTGGGACTGATCGAATTAGAAGAACTAGGGACAGGCAACTTGTGCCTGTCCCCTGTTCTGATCCTCCGGCTCACTACCACATGCCAAGTAGCTACTCTTTCCTCGCCTATGACCTGTCTTGTTTGCTGGTCAATACCAGGCCAGTCCATAACAGGACACCTATCATCCATAACTTGATCTTGGATGAGCAGGCTGACCTGGCTTTCCTTACCGAAACCTGGGTGGGTGCAGAGGGGGGCATCTCTCTCCCAGTTGTGCCCCCCCCCCTGGTTTCATGTCCAGCTCCTTGGCACCACAGTATTTCTCCAAAGATACGCTGGAGACCAGCCTCCTACACAACCAAGAAGTCCAAAATGAACTAAAATACCTTTTTAGACACATTGGCACAAACCAGTTGAGAAGGAAATGTTTTTGGCATAGTTAACCCACATATGGTGCTGTCCAGATATTTGGAATTAAACTCCCAGAACCACTGAAGTAGGTGGTAGTTGCAGTCTCACATACCTGGAAGGTGATTCCCACCTCAGCAACCTTACAGGCAGCTGTCGCTTTCCTTTATTCTCCTGATCTGCAGAGGCACTGTGTGTTTAATCCACCTCCCTCTGTCCTACACACTGAGTTCAATTTCAAATGCCACGGTTTGTGTTTACAGTACACTAGGAAAAGAATAAGGCTACCCTAAATACTTTAAGCCGCCAAACACAAACTGTGAAGAAACTCAGGAACCCAACCATCGAAGGAAAGGAGGGGGAAGATGCGTCCACAGAGAGTTCCTCACACGTTCAAGAGGAGTGAATTAAAACTGACATGAAGGAAGGGGAAAAATCTAATTGAACCAGAGACAACACATATTACTTTGCTATAGAAACCGAGAGCCCCAGAGGAAGCACTCAGGTTAATACTGTCCAACTTAAAACAACAATAATTTTATATCTCATGATCTGAAAACAGAAAAAGAAAAGCTCTTGTTTAAGTATCCTGACATGAAATGAAGAGGAAATTGGATAGAACAAAGTAACAGAGAAATACAACTTCCTTGTTGTATCATCATTGGGGATCGGGAACTGCAGCATACAGGTGTCTTTATTACCTCAAAATATGCCTGTGTGTGTCTTTGTGTCCACACGTTTTAGAGAACGGGAGAAAAGACTTGTCAAAACCACACCCATGATTTGAAACAATGTTGGCTATTATTTAGTGCTGAATTGAAATATGGATGGGAAACATACTTCGAATACTTCAATCTTATGTATTTAACCGCCCTGAGTCCCACTTGTGGTGAATAGGTGCGGTATATAAGTGTGAAAATAAATAAAATAAATGAATAGCATACTCCTCTACGGGATTGTAACTTGGACTCTTATAGACACATTACACAGGAAACTGGAAGCATTTGAAACATGGACATACAGGTGAATTTTGAAGATACCTTGGACACCAGAGTCACTAATGTGGCCGCATTAAGGCGCATGAATAAAAAGCTAGACATTCTCAATGCTATAAAGAGAAGAAAATCATAACATTTTGGTCAAATAATGTGCAATAACAAATACCATCTGCTGCAGGTTATCCTTCAAGGAAAAATAGATGGGAAGTATGGCCCGTGGAGTAGAAGAACATTTTGGCTTAAGAATTTAAGCCAATGGTTCGCAGTGGGCACAGAGTCTCTATTTAGAATAGCTCTGGATAAAAACAGATCTGAAAGTTGAGTCATGGCAGCTGGGCTTCTTTTCTTGAGAGATCAAAATGTTTCACTGCTTTGGATGAGCAGCGAAACATTTCACTCTCTCAAGAAAAGACGTCCAGTTGCCATGACTCAACTCCCAGATAACCTCACCCTGGATGACTGAGAATCTCCAGAGGCATAAAATCTACGGATTTATCTACTGATTACCGACGTTCCACGAGGACATGGAATTTGAAGAAGAGGAAGGGGAAGCACGAGACTTTTCAACAGCCTTAAAGGGCATCCCTTCTCCTGGTTAACTGGAAGAATCATTGAGGAAAGCATTAAGAACTTTCAAGAACTGTCCTCAGCTCCAGCAGACTTGGCTTTCTCAGCTTGGGGGCGGGGCGGGGGTTGTAGCTCAATGGTTTAGCTTCAGGAGTTTGATTCCCCCCTGGGCCTCCTGCAAAGCAAAGCTAGCCTTTGAAAGCTACACAGTCCCAGGGTGCACCCAGAAGAATTTATTTATTTAAAATATTTTCACCCTGCCTTTCTCCCCAAACTGGTAAATAAAATTAAGGCTAAATGGCTAATCACTTCTGTGTATTCTCTCCATGGCAAGTCCCAAAAAAGGGTCGCCGTAAGTCAAATTGACCTAAAGTTATGTCAAGCCCTGCACACAGAACACACACACAAACAGGGTTCAGTTCTTTGCCAAGATCTTTAGTGGAAAGCCAGGAAAGTTCAAGTCCTTTGCCAATAATCAAGTGCCAGATAAATAACAGAATCCAACTCCCAACAATTAACAGTCCAAGTCAAACCAGAATATCTCACGGAAACCAGATGCCAAACCCAAGGGAACAGATTAAGCTGTTGTCGAGGAAGCCAGTCCAAAATCAGGAAACAGAGCCAAGGTCACAGACAGGAACGTGGTTGCAAGTTCAAATGACACGTTGCTCCCACAGAGAGCTCAAGGTGAGCTTACCAGCTTTATCTCAAAACAGGGAACACATCCTTACTTCTGGAAAGGCTCCTGCTAGTACTCAAGGCTTCCCGACCTGATTCCCCGTCTAGCATCCAAGACCCTTTCCCTAGCTCTCCTGGTAGCAGGTCTTTGTAGAATCCTGCTCATAACCCTTCTAGGGGGAGAAGATATGTTTTCAGCTGAGTCATCAGACCCAGCTGCCTGCTGACTTGAGCTGCAAGGCTCCTCCAGCAGCTCTTCACCATTTAACCCCTCAGAGTCAGGTTCTATGACAGTCAGGGTCCTGGCAAGGTACATGTTAGTGGTGATAACAGTGGCTTAGCTGCCAGTAGTCATGAAGTATGGTCTATGAACGCTGCCCAGAAAGCATTGCTAGGTTTGTGCACGATACCAGCGCACATTCTGATCCGGTTGTTTGTGTGATGCAATGTCATCATCATATTCTCTGCAAGAGCCTTGACTGATTAACCTCCTCCAGGAAAAATAAAAGGCAGTGCCCTACCAAAAAGGGCGGGGGACATAGTTGCAAAGGAGCAGCAAATGGGAAACAAATGGTAATAAACAGGTTTGTTAAAATATGGATACGATGTTGGGATTTTGGCCCACAAACCCACCATTCTGGGCATTGCCTTACCAATAACTAAATGTGACTCACCTGGGGGGGAAAGGCCTACACTGGAAGGCTTTGAGACCGAGCTCCTTGTTTGGAAGGACAGATTCCCAGCTGGCATTGGGGCAGTAAGAGGAAGCTCATGTGGAGATAGGCCTCAAAGATTTCCCACGTGGGCTGTTCTTCCAAATGACCCACATGTTGGTGTCGGTCAAAACTCCCAGAATGTAGAATTATGAGATGCTGGGGAACTCCCTTGCTGCAGGAGGTGGTGATGGCATCTGGCCTAGATGCCTTTAAAAGGGAATTGGGCTGATTTCAGGAGGAAAAGTCCATCACAGGTTACAAGCCATGATGGGAATATGTTATCAGCAGTCTTAAAAGCAGAGTAGCACAAAATGTCAGATGCAGGGAACATAAGAACAGCCATGCTGGATCAGGCCAAAGGCCCATCTAGTCCAGCTTCCTGTATCTCACAGTGGCCCCATCGGATGTGCCTGGGAGCGCACGAGACTAGATATTTGTCTCCTGATACCACTCCCCTGCATCTGGTCCTTGAAGTACCCCGGTTTTAAGCCTGGAGATGATACATCTCTATCATGGTTTGTAACCTGTGGTGGACTTTTCCTCTAGGAATGTGTCCAATCCCCTTTTGAAGGCATCCAGGCCAGATGCCATCACCACTTCCTGTGGGAGGGAGTTCCACAGACTAACAACATGCTGGGTGAAAAAAATATTTTATTTTTTCCCAGCCCTCAATTTGAGTGGCATCAGGAGACAGGTATCACACGTTCTCCCAGAGGCATCTGGTGGGGCCACGTTGAGATACAGGAAGCTGGACGAGATGGGCCCTTGGCCTGATCTAGTAGGACTCTTCCTAGGTTCATATGGAACCACAGAAATTGAAAAATGTCCATAAGCTAACATTTGAATTTCTCAGGCTTCTTTTGGTGGTAAAATAATTCTCAACAATGATATTAGCGACCAGTATCATCACAGGATGATGCTACTTTGGGGTTTATTAAACTAAGGTGTTTCTGTTCTACTCGGATCAAATTTATCCTCCCACCTAAAGGGGTTCAGGTTCAAGTCCTCTGGTTCCATGGTGTGTGTGTGTGTGTGTGTGTGTGTGTGTGTGTGTGTGTGTGTGTGTGTGTGTGTGTGTGTGTGTGTGTGTGTGTGTGTGAGTGTGAGAATGAGTGAGTGAGTGAGAGAGAGAGAGGGGGGGGAGAGAGATTTGCGGAGGCTTTTAGGTTGATTTCTCCTTTCAAACCTTTATCCAAAGGGCTATACTCTGTAGGTTTCTCCCCACTGTGCACACAGAGTGATGTTTGTTTTAAATTATAATGTACAATTGTTTGCATCTCCACTTTGTGGCTTAGAAGTAATTAAAAATTTAATCACGGATCTGTGGAATCTGTCCTAGAGATCACTAATTGGTTGGGCTCATTAAAAGAAATGCAACTGAAACATACCAGCCTGAACTTTCAGCCACTATTTACAGTTCATTTATTCGTTCAAATGTAAGTCATCCAGTGTTACTTTTGCTAAGGCACAGTCTATTATACAAACAACTAAGCCTTCTCTTTATAGTTAATTTATCCTATAAGACAACGCTGCACTCTCAAAAGCATCAATTGTTTAAAATCAAGACTGTAATGCATAAGATAGCTGATTCTCTTTCTCTCTCCTTTCAAATAATCATACATTTATGCACCATCGCGTTTAATCTACGATGTCAAAGACTGACGCATCCCACTTAAAAGTACATACTCATGGGCACAGATGAGGCAATAATGAAGTGCAGGGAAAAAGCTGAAATAACCTAATGGAAATGTTCCCCTTTATGCTCTTTTTCTCCATCAAAAGAAACATGACCCACTTCCATAAAGAAAATTCCATCCATAGACTAGCACGAGTCAAGAGATGGTAAACAAGCAGGTTTGTGCAAAGGTCACTGACTGTCCAACTTCACCAGAATCGGCTACCTCATGTAGTAGGAGGGTGGTGATGTCCTTGGACTACAACTCCCAGGAACCTGGGTCATCACCACTAGTGATAAAGGCCTCTAGGGAGTTCTAGTCCAAGATCATTTGGAAACCAGTGGTTTCGATGATTTCCTCTGCACTGCTGCTGCTTGCCCAGCTCTGACTTTATGGAATTTTATTATTATTAATAATAATAATAACTGCATGCCATCAAGTCAATTCTGATGGATGGCAACTCTTTCCACTCTTTTCTAGGCACTTCTCTCAGGAGGCACAGTGAGGAAATCAATCTCCCAACCGCTGTCTCTGCAGCCACTCTGAGCCATCCAGCAAGCTAAAGATGTATATGCCTGTGAAGATTCTCAGGTATCCAGGCGAGTTTTTCTGGAAGTTGAGTCATGGCAACGGGAGTTCTTATCTTGGGAGATCAAAATATTTCACTACTCATTCAAGCAGCCTCATCAGTGTCATGAGGCTGCTTGTATGAGCAGAAAAACGGTTTGATCTCTCAAGAATAGAAGTCCAGTTGCTATGACTCGATTTCCAGCTAAAGACGTATAAAGGGAAAGCCCCCCCCCCGCAAATGCGTGCTAGTCGTGTCTGACTCTAGGGGCGGTGCTCATCTCCGTATTCAAGCCAAAGAGCCAGAGTTGTCCAAGTCCATGGCCATGTGGCTGGCATGGCTGCAAGGAAACACTGTTTTACCTTCCCAATTTTTATGGTGGTACCTATTTATCTACTTGCATTTACATGCTTTCAGACTGCTAGGTTGGCAGGAGCTGGGGTTATCAGTGGGAGCTCGCTCCGCTGCGTGGCACCCGGGATTCGAACCTCTGAGCTGCTGACATTGCAGTCGACAGTTTTCTGAGCCTTCGTCCGCTGAGCCACCACATACCCTGCCTGTAAAAATGTCACTAGCACTTTCTGTGGTCTACATAAGAACATAAGAAGAGCCATGCTGGATCAGGCCAAAAGCCCATCTAGTCCAACTTCCTTTATCTCACAGTGGCCCCAACAGATGCCTCTGGGAGTGCACAAGACTATCTGTCTCCTGATACCACTTCCTTGCATCTGGCCCTTGAAGTATCCTGGTTTTAAGCCTGGAGATTACACATCTCCCTCATGGTTTGTAACCTGTGATGGACTTTTCCTCCAGGAATCTGTTCAATCCCCTTTTGAAGGCATCCAGGCCAGATGCCATCACCACACCCTGTGGCAGGGAGTTCCATAGACTAACAATGCGCTGGGTGAAAAAATATTTTCTTTTGTCTGTTCTCACTCTTCCAACCCTGAATTTGAGTGGGTGTCCCCTAGTTCTGGTATTTGTGAGAGGGGGAAGAGTGTTCCCCCTATCTACTTTACTCATGCCCTGCATGATCCCTTGGCTGGGACCTATGGCCTCAGATGACCCAATCACACTCAGACACGTCCTTGTGTGTTTACTGTGCGAAAACCAATGGTTAGTCCACAGCAGACTAAGTCTTAAGTGTTGATTTAAGAAGTCCCATACCAAGAAACGTTTCGCTGCTCATCCAAACAGCTTCCTCAGTCCAGGGTGACAAGAG
Organism: Phrynocephalus forsythii; assembly: GCA_029282475.1. Lineage (NCBI taxonomy): Eukaryota > Metazoa > Chordata > Lepidosauria > Squamata > Agamidae > Phrynocephalus > Phrynocephalus forsythii. Next base: position 99,910,644 of record JAPFRF010000006.1, read on the forward strand.
GTCAAAGGTGACTATAAGATGGAAGACTCGCACTAGCTTTATTCAGACTGAGGAAGCTGTTTGGATGAGCAGTGAAACGTTTCTATCTCTCAAGAAAGAAGTCCAGAAGCCATGACTCAACTTCCAGATAAACTCATCTGGATGACTGAGAATCTTCACAGACAGACACCAAGATAGGTTGTTGATGCTTTTGATGGCTGCCAAACACATGTAATAGTGTGGGTTGTGAAAAGAGGTCCCCCAAACTCAATTAAGACCAAACATCCTCCTCAAATCTGGAAGCTGAATCATGGCAACTGGACTTCTTTTCTTGAGAGACTGAAATGTTTCGATGTTTATCCGAACAGCTTCAACAGATTGATGAAGTTGTTTGGATGAGCAAAGAAGTAGTCCAATTGTCATGACTCAGAATTCCAGATAAACTCACCTGGATGACTGAGAATCTTCACAGACACCCTCCTCAAATAGCATTCAGTTCCATACTCTACAGCAGTGATGGAGAACCTTTTAGAGACCAAGTGCCCAAACTGCGATTCAAAACCCACTAAAATGTTTGCAAAGTGCCCATACCACAATTTAACCTGAATACAGGTGACTGTAAAGGGGCAATGTCGGGTGCCCACAGAAAGGGCTCTGAGTGCCACCTTTGGCACCTGTGCCATAGGTTTGCCAACACTGCTCTACAGGTTTAATCCAAGCTGTACTGAGTGAGCCATCATCACACACCTCATCAGAGTAGTAATTTATCATTCCTAGCCTACCGACATACTTGGACTGATTTTCTATCAGATGTGCTTTGATGTACGGCATATCATAATAACATAAGAAGAGCCATGCCGGATTAGGCCAAAGGTCCATCTAGTCCAGCTTCCTGTATCTCACAGTGGTCCCACCAAATGTGTCTGGGAGTGAAGGAGACTAGATATCTGTCTCCTGATAGCACTCCCCTGCATCTGACCCTTGAAGTACCCCTGTTTTAAGCCTGGAGATTACACATCTCCATCATGGTTTCTAATGTGTGATGGACTTCTCCTCCAGGAATCTGCCCAATCCCCTTTTGCTTGACCTCAACAAGGATAGGCAGTGAGAAGCCCATTGGACATATACATTTATATCTGCCTCCAACCATTGCAGGGTCTTGATAATAATAACCTTATCATAATACTCTTGAAACTGCAGAACTGGAAGGAATCCTATGGGATCCTTGAGTCTAGCCTCTCTCAAGGAGGTCCAGTGGGGAATCGAACTCCCAACCTCTGGCTCTGCAGCCAAATACCTAAACCACTGAGCTAACCCACTTTTGAATGTGGTGTGGAATACACAATGGATTAGCATCACATTCATATTATAGCAAATTTCCAGTGTGCAACCCAATAGAGGCTGGCAGTGATGTTTCTTTTCCAAAAACAGTGAACTTGTGCTGGGTTTTAGCGTGAACTTTACACCGCTGCAGAGGGGTGCGGTAGCTCAGTGAGCTAGAGCACTGAAAACTGTCGGCTACAAAGTTGGCAGCTCAGCGGTTCGAATCCTGGGTGCCAGATAGCAGAGTGAGCTCCCACTGTTAACCCCAGCTCCTGCTAACCTAGCAGTTTGAAAGGATGTAAATGCAAGTAGATAGATAGGTATCGCTGTAGAAAGTGAGAAGGTAAAACAGTGTTTCCTTGCAGCCATGCCGGCCACATGGCCACGGACATGCACAACACCAGCTCTTTGACTTGAATACGGAAATGAGCACCACCCCTAGAGTCGGACACGACTTGCACACATGTGTGGGGGGAACGTTTAGCTTTTTTAAATAGGGACTGAACCCTTAAGGCCCCTACAGGTCTAGGGAAGCTAGACCTTTGATTGTTAAGGTTCCAGTGTCTACTTGGGGCAGTTCCTTTCACACCCGGAAGCGTTATTAGTGCAGCTCTCTCCTGCATTTATTTTGTGCTTCGTTCCTAAAACCATGTAAAGCCAGGCCATTGCCCTGGAGTCTACACTGAAGAGGGGAGAACAGAGGCTGATAGAAATTGCAAGTGGGTGAAACTTGCCAGTTCACTCCTGCTGAACCACTATGAGGCTAAGGTCGTGCAACCATTATGACGGCATTTTCTGAGCATCAAGGCCCAGTGGCTGTCAACCAGAATGCTGCTGATTTAAAGCCATTTCCAGAGAGGTCACTATGTTAATCTGTTTCAGGGGAGGGAAAAAAACACACACCCAGAAGTCAGAAGTATTGCAGCAATTTCAAGATTAACAAATTCATTACAACATGAGCTTTTGCAGTTTACAACCCACTTCTTCATTTCAGAGTTAGAGAAACCTCTGTTTTGTACCATTTCATCATTTGGGGCAGGGGGTCACGGGGAAAATAATAAAATAAATACATGTCCCTGGAAACAAAAAGGTTGGTGGAGCACTGAGCTAAGGCACTGAAAACTGTCGACTGCAAATTCAGCAGCCCAGCAGTTCGAATCCCGGGTGCCACGCAGAGGAGCGAGCTCCCACTTTTAACCCCAGCTCCTGCCAACCTAGCAGTTCGAAAACATGTAAATGCAAATAGATAAATAGGTACCACCATAAAAAGCGGGAATTAAAAGAGTGTTTCCTTGCAGCCATGCTGGCCACGTGACCACGGGCTTGCACAACACTGGCTCTTCGGCTTGCATACGGAGATGAGCACCGCCCCTACCTTTACCTTACCTTGCACACAAAATACCCTGCAATTTGTTTGTTCTTTTAAAAAAGGGACTGAACCCAGAAGACCCCACAGAAGAACCAAACTTAGGCCTTTGGTCAAGGTTCCAGTGTCTATTTGAAAAACGTTTGGTCTGAAGAAGCGAAAAGAGAAAGAGGGGATGTCCATCAGCTTTGCATGGCCCTCTCCTGCATTTATTTTGTGATAGTTCTAAAACCATGTTAAAGCCAGGCCATGCCCTGAGTCTACACTCCCAGAGAACCCTTCCAGCACAGAAATTGCAAGTAGGTGAAACTTGCCAGTTCATTCCTGCTGAACCACTCTGAGGCTAAGGTCATGCAACCATTATGACGGCATTTTCTGAGCATCAAGGCCCAGTGGAGTCTCAGAATGCTGGTGATTTAAACCCATTTCCAGAGTGGTTGTTCTTAATCTGCAAAATTCTTAGGGAAAAACACAGTCCACCCCGCAGCCTGAGTCAGAGCTGCCAGGGGGCACCGGCGCCTACCTTTGCCACTTCTGTGGCCACTTCATCCATCACCACAAGGACTTCTTCAACTGCAACACCACTCCCCACACCACCCATGTGTCATGTGGGGGCCACGTGACCCACTCCTTGAAATGACTGCATTGCCCTGGGCACCCTGGGTAGTGGAATCGCACACTATGCTGCTGTCTGCAAGTGACTGGGTAGTAACACCTCCCAAATCCAGTGGCAAAAAGCTTTTAACCCCAGCTCCTGCCAACCTAGCAGTTGAAAAGTTTTATTTGCAAATAGATCATGCTGCCTATAGTTTGAGTAAGTGGCGGTTGTTTGTTTGCTGTTGATCTGTCTGGTTTCCTGCTAAGTAGGTGTGCAGCAAGACCCAAGTCTGTGATTTCAAGTAACTGTAAGTAAATACATTTCTTAAGAGTGGGCTATTGAAACCACATGTGCCAGCTAATGAGAAAGGGAATAGACTCTGGTGAATGTGCAGATACCCTCTTCGGTGAGTCACTAGACTTCTACGGAGTAGCAAAAAAGGAATTTTGCTAGAAATTCAAAAATCTGCAACACAAGAAACACCGTTTTCGGCTTGTTGCTCTTCACACATAAGTAAGAATAAGGTATGGAAGTTTAGCTCTCTCCCCCTCTTCATGTATCCAGACTGGACTCCTTTTTTCTGAATACCGCAATAGGGTTCTAGTTGTGCGTCTGTCTGCCCCCCACCCCCAATTTGGATATGAGAAGGATGAACGATTCCAGTGAGAATTAGGCTTAAAATTGTTAAAATCAGGAATTCTTCCTTCTCCTCCTGGTCTGAGACTCCTCCAAGAAGCTGCTGTCTCATTATCAGCAGAGAAAGTACTAACAGTAATTGAACGAGCACACAGGCATACTTTTCCATTCTTCAGTCACATCCACCTGCCTGCATTTCCATCCGAGAGAAAGCGCAAGCTGCCTTTTCCTTCCTTCTGCGTCCAAGGGTTTTTGCATTTGTGTTTAAGTTGAGGGACCTAATGTAACTGTGACCTTTCTGGGACCGCGTCTGCTGGAATCTTTCAACCAAGATTATCCTTCCCAGATCTTGGAGGGTCCCGGCTGGCATGGGTCATTGCACGTGATTTCCCCCTTCCACACACACCCTCCTTGGTTTCCAAACGGAACTGCAAGATGAATGCCAAGTGGGCGGGTGGGTGGGTGGGGGAGGGGGAATGTGCTACCCATCAGCCCTGTTGCCCGCTGTTCATCTTCGCAGAGATTCAGAATGCGTTGCTCCGAATACATTTCAGCTCACCTTGCACATCTGTGGCCCCTTTAATCTGCAGAACATCTTCAATGCATCCTTTGACTCAAAACCTGAATTTATTCACACCCTTCCTTGTCAGGGTCATTTCTATCCAACTCGAAGGTGAACCTTTTCCTCTACACCTCACCGATTCCTCCCCCTCCCGCGGCAACCAGTCCTGTTTCATCCATACACTTGCATTACGTATTAATGGTCCTTGGTTACAAAAGTCGTTTAGTGACAGAGTGAAATAGTATTGATCACAGAGGCCAGCTGCCATATAGCATGTATTTCCAGCCTGACCCTTGACGTCTCATTGCTCCAATTCGTAATTCTTCCTTATCTAACCAGATTCAAACTTATTCTTATGGATGGTGTGATGTGTGGCTTGAGAAGAACAACAGCAGCAGCAGCAGCAGCAACAAGAACAACAAGAACAAGAACAAGAACAAGAACAAGAACAACAACAACAACAACTACTACTACTACACTACTACTACTACTACTACTACTACTACTACTACTACTACTACTACTACTACTACTACTACAGTAATAATGATTACAAATAGCGTTATAATGTAGTGGCTCAAATGGTCCACTGGAATTTGTGTCAGAAGAACTATCATCTGCCCATAGCAAAGAACTGATGGGATCATAAGCCTGAAAAAGTGATTGAAAATGAGCATGAAAAATTACTTTGGGACTTCTGAATACAGACAGACAGGATTTTGGAGCATAATACCATAGATATTGTGATTGTGGAGAAGAAAAAAGTGTGGATCATTGATGGGAATAGACGAGGTGATATTGCAGATGAGGTCTCTTCAAACTGTGAGTCACAGTGCCGGAGGACTGGAGCAAAAGCGGATGTCACACCAATTTTTAAAAAAAATCTGGGGACCCAGGAAACTACAGGCTTGTTGCTCTTACATCTGTCCCAGGGAAGATGGTGGAAGGCCTCATCCAAGAGAAAATCTTAAAACACATAAAAGAACAAACCTTGCTGAGAGAAAATCAGCATGGGTTCTGTAAGGGTAAATCTTGTCTTACAAACCTTTTTGAATTTTTGAAAAGGTCAACAGATTCCAGTGGATTTGGGTGAACCGGTGGATATAGTCTATCTGGATTTTCAAAAGGCTTTTGACACAGTCCCTCACCAAAGGCTGCTGAAAATCTCATTATCAGGGGAGAAGAGGGCAGGTCCTCTAATGGATTGAGAACAGGTTGAGATCCCAAACAAAGTCAGGTGTCACCTGGGAAATTTTCCAATGGAGAGAAGTGAAAAGCTGCCTTTTCCCAGGGCTCGGTCCTGGGAAGGGTTTTTTCAATCTGTTCATAAATGACCTGGAGACAGGGATAAACTTTCTGGGGCCAAGTTTGCAGATGACACAAAACTTTCCATCTGGTAAAAACCAGAGAAGATTGTCAAGAGCTCCAGAAGGATTCTCCAAACTGGGGGAGTGGGCTGAGAAATGGCAAACGGAACTGCAAATGAAACCAAATGTAAAGTAATGCATATTGGGGCAAAAAATCCAAACTTCATCTATCAACTCATGGGCTCTGAGTTATCTTTGCACGGATCAGGAAAGAGATCTTGGTGTGTTGGTGGACAGCTCCTTGAAGGTGTGGCCCCAATAATGGCAGCAGTGAAGAACATCTTCCATGCTACGGATTATCAAAAGGGGATTGAAAATAAAACAGCCAACATTATAATGTCATTTTATACAAAACAATAAGGTGAAGGCCTACACCTGGAGATTGTGTACAACCAGTCCTGGTTTCATCCATATCTCAAGAAAGACATAGTGGAACTGGAAAAGGTGCAGAAGAGAGTGAACTAAAATGATTACAGAGGCCAGCTGCCATTTAGCATATGAAGAAAGCCTAAAACAATTGGGCCTCTTCAGTCTCCAAAAAGTAATTCTTGAGGGGGACCAGATTCAAACATACAAAATAATGGATGGTATGAGTAAAGTGGAAGAACAACAGCAGCAGCAGCAGCTCAAAATAACAGAACAAGGGGAGAACAAGAACAAGAACAAGAACAAGAACAAGAACAAGAAAAAGAAAATATTTTTTCAACTACGCTACTGTAAGTCTATGGAACTCCCTACTACAGGACTGGTGATGGCATCTGGCCTGGATGCCTTAAAAAGGGGATTACAAATTCCTAGATAAAAAGTCCATCAAATGGTCCACAAAATTTGATGGAGAAGTGTAATCATCTGCTTTAAACCAGGGAACTGATGGGATCATAAGCCTGAAAAAGTGATTGAAAATGAGCATGAAAAATTACTTTGGGACTTCTGAATACAGACAGACAGGATTTTACAGGAATACCATAGATATTGTGATTGTGGAGAAGATCCAGCATGGATCTTTGATGTTCTTATGTTCTGATAGTAGAGTCACCGAGAAACAACTTGAAAAGATTACCCGATATCAGGATCTGAAAATTGAACTTCAGAGACCTTGGCATAAACCGGTCCCAGTGGTAATCGGCACGCTGGGTGCAATACCTAAAGATCTAAGCAAGTATTTTAGAAGAAATTGGAGTTGACAAAGTCACCATCAGTCAGCTGCAGAAAGCCACCTTACTGGGATCTGCTCACATATTTCGCCGATACATCACATAGTCCTAAATGCTTGGGAAGCGTTCGACTAGTGATTTGTAATATAAAATCCAGCGTATTTATCTTGTCTGCTGTGTGGTGGTGGTGGTGGTGGTGATGATGATGATGATGATGATGATGATACTACTACTACTACTACTACTACTACTACTACTACTACTACTACTACTACTACTACTACTACTACTACTAATAATAATAATAATAATAATAATAATAATAATAATAATAATAATAATAATAATAGAATGAAAAGTGATTCTGTGTATCACCAAGTCCAGCACCTGCCAAGGAGGCCCAGTGGAGAAGCAAACTTTGGCTTCACAGCCAGATAAACCACTGAGCTATCCAGCAGTTGATTGGACACAAATCTTAGATGCGTTTGTACTACCCTTCCACATCGCCAGCATGGTTACAGTCAAACATGCTGTCAGTCTGGAAAATGACGACATAACATTAAAGCCAGACTCACCAGATGACATGGAGGAAAGAGAGCAAGCTTTGACCACAGCTAGTTCTGGACAACACAGTTACATTCGTTAACTCTAAGCAGAGGGTTGGGGAGGGGGTTCTTTACCTATCAATGCAAACAATAATTTCCCAAACAAATATGCAAGCCCAGGTACAGTTACCTTACTAATTCATGCTTCAACATTTTTGACGAAGAGTCAGACACGACCTAACGACTGAACCACAGCAACATTTTTGAACATTTTCTCCAATGCCATCACCCCAAAGCATACACAAATATCAAAATGATGGAAAAGGGTGCCCACAAATGAGTGTGCTGCTGAAAGGTGATGTTCAAAAAAGCAGGATGCCAAGAGAACTGCTTCCAGAAATGTACGTGGAGCAAAATCACATTAAAATGCAACTATTAAAATGAAATACATACAGTTCCTTGAATAGAGAGGAGACGAGCACTTCTGTGTTATCCACCCCTCCGTTGCTATAGCTATACCATTTCGTTTTGATCTAGGACGATGAAAAATAGCTACCAGTAATACAAACTCTCCTAGAACTTTCAGCACCCTCTTTTCATGGACTCAAAGTTCTCCTTGCCTTCCATGCGTGCAACAACTCCCTAGAACTCATGTGAAGGTTTCTGTTGGTAAGCAAGCAGATAGACTGAGACACTGTACAGCTGAGTGGTAGACTTGGCACATCCTTTGCACGTAGATGGTTGGACTATCAGGCTTCTCTCCAAACACCTGGAGGACAGCCAATCACTCTCTCTTAAACAAGAGCCAGCCTAGATAGAACAATTGCCCAACTTTGTATATTTATTTATTTATTTATTTATTTATTTTTATTTGAACAATTGCGGTTTACATAAAAACAAATATTGAAAACCAAAGATCAAACTCACACATAAATCATCCTTGGCCATGTTGGTGGATATGGTGGACACTGGAGTCTCCCACCTATGGAAGCACATGGTTGGAGAAGACCAATGTTGATTTAGAACAGTCACTGTTCCCCAGCAAACACTATTAGACAGACACTAATAGCTGGTTCTGGGGACACTACAGGCTGCTGAGATCTAGGCCAGAATCTAGAAGCTTGAGCGGAACCAATGGAACCTGCATGGCTCCTTGAATTAGCTGCTTCAGTCACGCGATGGTGGGGGAATACACCAAGAAGGAGATTTCCATTAAGGAGTAGAAGACTCAGTCCCTGAAAGCTTATTGATTTCATTAGTGCCCTTCTCCTTCCTTTAGCTTCCCTCTCTTTGCTCTTCCTTAATCTGCCATGTTCACAACACCTGTACCTCACAAATTCAGCCTGTCTCCAATTCCCCTGCATCTCTCTCCCTTTTCTTCTCTCTCTGTTTTTCCTTTGTCCCCCAAACAAACAAACAAAAACAAAAACAAACAAACAAACAAACAAACAAACAAACAAACAAAAAGTAGAACAATCTGCATTCAGCTTCCATGTACATTTCTGGCAGCAATGTGACATCTCTGTCAGGAATCACAATGTTTGTGAACATTCCGTGAATCACAAAATGCTATGCCAATGACGAGAAAGGGTGGCAACACAGAATGGAAGAGAGATATATAAACAGAAAGAGAGAGAGAGATGTTACCTTGTGTGTTACACAGATTGAGAGATAGCAAAAAGAATGAGATCTAAGATGAAAGAATGCTGATAAAGGTTCATTCAGTAAAAAAGAAGGGGACGAGAGAGAGAGAAAACCCATCCTTTCTGTTCTCTTTTCTGCCTCTACACTGACAGGTACAGAGGATGCAGTTAACCAACCATGAATGAAGGACAAGGGCAATAAAATGGGAGGGGGAAGCCTTCCTCATACAGGTCTTGGTTTGTTTCACCCATTGTCTTTTGTGAAAATATGTTCATTTGGTTTTAATTAGTCTTGAAACAATATTGCACCTTGGCAATTATGAAATAGGAAGGTTCTATCTGGAAGCCACTACTAGCAGGTTAAAAGGAAAATATCTTCCCCATGCTTCAGCCTTGTGATGATACATTATTTAACTCCAATCATGCTGGGCTCCTTTTAAAAACAATCCTATTACCATTTGTCAAGGAAAGAATATGGATTAAAAAGTGGCCAGAATCCCTCAACCAATTAGGTTAAAAAAGAAGGGGAAAGCTTTCTGTTTCCTTATTGTCAAACAGACTGCCAAGTTTGTCCTGTTGATATTAACTACACGAGTTCTTTCGGGAAGATGGGCAGTATAGAAACATACAAACAAACAAACAAATCATATGGCAATCTATGCATTCTACTGTGGGCTAGAAATGTGCAAGGAGGAGGAAGTCAGAGAAAAGAGAGCTGTGCTCCATGGGTAGGAGATTCTCTGGTGGTCTCCTCCAATTAAACCAGCTCAAGAAGGAACAAAAACATCCCAGGTTTCTGTCCCACCATCTGCATCTACCTTCAATTCCATCAACGGGTGGCTTTGAGGTCCTCTAACATAGGAGTCAACCTGCTGAAAGCAATGGTGGAGATGGAGCTACAGAGGGATAAACCTGTTCACTTTTCCCTTGTTTCTATTGTCCCTCCTCTCTATCACTGTGGCTAGAGATGGGCACAAACTAAAAAACGAACCAGGAAGTTGATTTAAAAAAAAACAACACAACATCATCAGTTCATGTTGGTTCAGCTTCATCAAAACCAGAGAACCTGAACTTTCCTGAACCAACAAACTTGTCTGTGATGTAACAAACTTCCTAGTTCATTTTCCCTTCCCCCGACAGCCTGTCCCCATGTTAGTTCATGCCCATCTTTAATTGTGGCAATTTTGTCTTTGGATGTAGACAAGTGCTGTTGGGCTGTTTCCAAGACAGCTTCCTCAAATGACATATTATTCTCCTTCTTTGCTCTTCTTTTCTTATTTATTTTATCTTGAGGGACCCCTTGTAACACATATGTACTTCTTGCTTCTTAATCATGTGTCCAAAGTATTCCAGCTTTCTGCATTTCATGCGTGTCATGATATCTTGGTCTTTGTTCATTTTACTTCATACCTCTCCCAATCCAAAAACACCCATCCGTCCAGAGAACATCTGCATTTCTTTTCTCCACCACTCTCTTTTCACTCCACCCCAGACTGGCACTTGTACATGTATGTGTGAGTTCTTGCATTCTTCTGCCTTGCATACATTTTCCTCCATGGATAGATTAACATGCACCTTAGAGAGGACAACTTTGAGCCAAAAGAGTTGGATCAGATTCTTCCCATGTGACCGTGCGTGCAGATGTCTCTGAAATAAGACACTTTTTGTGTTTCTGTGCCACCGGGGATCTAAGATCATTAAAAAGAACCTTGCTGTATCACAGCAAAGACCTACATACCTAGCATTCTGTTTCTACAGTGACTGACCAGATGACTCTGGAAATCCAGAAACTGAAAATGATGGCCATGTTTTACATCTTAGTGGCTAGCACTCAACAATTCAAATTCTGCTTCTGCATCAGGAGATTGTGCCAAATATGACCATTATGCCTTGTAGCCACAGACAGACCACATCTCTTGTTAACTGGCCTCGTTCTTTTTCAAGCCATCTTAAAAAAGGGACAGCAGAGAATGAGATGGTTGGACGGTGTCATCGATGCAACCAATATGGATTTGACCAAACTCCGGGAGGCAATGGAAGATAGGAAGGCCTGGTGAGCTCTGGTCCATGGGGTCACAAAGAGTCGGACATGACTGAACGACTGAACAACAACAACAACAAAAGTCAGGGATGGCCACCACATCTTGTAGAAGCGGATGCCTTAGCTCAGCCATGTCCAAACTTCGGCCCTCCTGATGTTTTGGACCACAACTCCCAGAATTCTAAGCTTAGATTGCCAGTGACAAAGGACTGTGGCAGTTGCGGTCCAAAACATCTGGAGGGCCAAGGTTTGGACATGCCTGCCTTAGCCGAACTAGGCCCAGAATTCTATTACTATCTGCATAATATGTTTGTAATTTGCCATAGCTAATCTTGCTATTTGATGAGAGGGCATAACATATCTCATCTGTGCATGCTAGGCCTATGACCAGGGAATTCAACAGGGGGCTGGCGTGTTTTCTGATAACCATCTTCTAAGAACATGAGTGAATCTCATGTTAAATATTAAAATAATAGTTCCCAAAAATATATAAATTTGGCAAAATTCGGCAACAATGCGAAACAAAACAAAGCCATCTCTCCTCTTCCAACACACCGTTGCACTGGATAGCGTGTTAATGACAATTCTATTGAGTGTCCCTGATGATAGAAAGTTCACAAAAAGCAAACAAAATAAAATCATCTTCCGTTTCCACACAGACATATATTTGTGAAATTCGTTCTTCCAATTCTAGGCGTTAGGGCTACAGAACTGATGGCATTTCAGCCCGATTCCAAGCAAGCTGAAGGAGATGTGTCAAGGAAAATGCTTCCCTTCTGCCTTCAGCTCCTGCCACACAGAATTGGCAGCAGCACAGAGAAGTCAGGATAATGATTAAAGAAGGACATTAGTAGTTAGAGGGTAGAGAGAAGGCAGTTGGTAATGACAGAAGAGGAGAAAACAGGAGCCCTGGCTTGTTTCTGACAACAGCCTTAAGGAGCTCAGGCTTCCAGAAATTCTAGCATCACCATTGTAGGATATAAGCTTCCTTGCCAGTGCATGGCCAAGAGGAATGAATCTGTCCACATTAACAGACTCCATCAAATTATCAGAAAAAGAAATCCTGTGCAATTGTTAGTGCAAGAGTAAGTGATGCCTTGATGGGCTACTAATTAAAAATAATTCAACATGCAAGCTTTTATGGGTAAATCCCACTTCTTCAAAGCAAGTGCCACAAGTCCAAACGTTTGTGGCAAGACGGGGTTTGCCAGGAGGGGTTCCTCTTAGTTCTAAACATTTCCGGCAAGATGAATTTTGCCAGAACAGGTACTGTATCTGTATCCACACGGGTCCCCCTTTTTATTCCAACAGGAAAATGTAGGAGGTCAAACAGGTTCAAATGACATTTTAAGAAGGATGCTGTGAAACTAGAAGAAGTTCAGAGGAGGGTCACAAGGATGAACAGGGGACTGGAAACCGAGGCCTGTGAGGAAAAGATTGAAAGAACTGGGCATGTTTAGCCTTGAGAAGAGAAGACTGAGGGGAGATAGGATTGCACTTTTCAAATATGTGAAGGACTGTCAAACAGAGGAAGGACAGGACCTGTTCTTGACCATCCCAGAACATAAGACACATAATTAGGGTCTCAAGCTATCGGAGGCCAGGATTTATGAAAAATCATGACTGAGCCAGACACAGGGGGAGAACGTTTATTGAGAAACACTTTTGGCAAAAAAGAAACACCTGGGCCTCTGTCCAATGACTACCCCCAATTGAAGCAGACCCGTAGAATCAGTGCAATTTGCATTTATTTATTTATTTATTTATTTATTTATTTATTTATTTATTTATTTATTTATTTATTTATTTATTTGATTTGTATACCACACCATCTGTCAACAGAGGCCACTCCATACCAATGCATAGTTCAGCTGTAGATTCAATGAGTCTGAGAGAGAGGCAAGATATCTCTCAATACCATTGGCAGGGAATCTTAAGCGGGTGAAGACATCTGTTTGGGAATTATAATAATAATAACTTTATTTTTATGCCGCCTTTCTCCCCAAAGAATACCCTGAAGCAAATGGTGAGCCGCCGTGTAAGACCAAATGCTGGACTGGATGGGCTGTGGCCTGTTCCATCAGGGCTGTTCTTATGTTCTTATGTTCTTATGATCTATTTGAGACCAGCTCCAGGATTTAAACCTTGGGCTTTCATGGAGTCAAAATGTTGACTACCAGTTTGGGAAGTCTTATGTCCTACTTTGCAGAAGGCATTCCCTTACTTAAATGCACTTCTCCAGTCCAGGTATGGTTTAACAATAAACAATTACAGGAAGGCAAAAGAAAAAAAAAGGCTACTGGGTGATTCCTATCATCATGAGCAGGACACTGAATAGATAGACACATGGATTACCTGAATAGTGCCCCCCGTCATAAGATTCATCATATTTCTAGTTACATTTGATTATCTTTCATTGTGCTTTGCACATACAAATTGTTGTCCAAAATAATTCCTGCACTTGGATTAACTTGACCTTGTAGATCCTTTCAGCTGTGTGGTTTTATGATTCTATAAGACCAACATGCACAGATTTGGTAAATTCTTGTGTCCTTGCTTCGTGGGGGGGACTTTAAATACCCAAACTCAACATCCAGACCCCTTTTCGTGTTTGTGTCTGTTTTCCGACTGTGTTTGTTTTGGCAGGGAGTGTGTCATAGCAGCCCTTGAACCTTCTTCTTTACTACTTGGGAGTCAACTGTTCAAGGATAATATACAAGATGGTGCCATCATCTTTGGCTAGGGGTTGTCATTCATTGAGCACAAGCAAAAATAAGACACTGCAGTGAGAGTGAATGGGGGGGGAGAAGAGGTATAAATCCCCAAGCTATCCAGGCAGACAATTTATTTATTTATTTATTTATTTATTTATTTATTTATTTATTTATTTATTTTTATTTATTTAGCCTTTTTTAATCCTTGCAAAATATACGGGAACACCCTTGGGGTTCTTACGAAACCAGATTTTTAAGTAAAAAGGAGAAAGAGTTTATTTAGCAACAGTTGCTGGCATTCAGAAATTTTCCAAAAGCTGAAGCAAGAATACATTCAAATCATACATGTTAAATAATTCGTTCCTCCACCCCCACTACATCATAACAAACTAAGCTTTAGCCACTCAAAGGGACTGACATGCACAGTATTAATATAGGCAGAAATTCTTATCTGGTATATTTTGCAACATAATAAACAGACAATGGCATTTTGTGCTGGGAAATAGAAACTTAGAGCGAGGCACATAAACAAGAACATTTGCAGATACATTTTGAAGCTTCTAGGCTACTTCTTCCCATGAGAGCTAACTTCTGCTTAGACTGCAATTTGAATCTATTGACACAGACATTTTGTAAAGCATTCCTGGTTAGCATAAGAGACACCATTTTAAGACCCTTCCCCACAATATACCACTCTTCTTCCGGGGGAACTCCAGGCGGTTTACAACAGAAACTATAATAATAATAACAAACTAAATAAAAGAAAGCAATAATAAGGAAAAAATCATAAAATAAACAACAAGGTAAATTACAATTAAAATCACTGACAAGATGGCGGGACGAGGAAAAAAATATTAATGGTCGCCCAATGCCTCACAAAAAAGCCAGGCCTTCCATCTTGTTGTGCAGCATGGATAGTTCCACTGGCCAGGTTGCCATGGCAACATAAATGCATCCCCTCCCATTCCCCCCGCCCGGACAGCTGCCCTCCACACAATGGCTAGATATGCCCCTTCCTTCCATAATGCCCTCCACCCAATTGCTAAAATGAAGGAGAGAGTGTTTTTGTAAGGGGGGAGAAGCACAACACAATTGAACAAAACACTCCTGTTTCAGCTAACCCATAATTCTAACAGCCATTTCCTTAGACGTGTTTCCCACTTCTACTAGACCTTATATATGCCTTTTTACAGGAGGTAACCCAAGTTCCATAGAATAATCTGCCCCCCATTTGAAATTCTACTATACTTGATGACTGACGAGTTTCTCAGTCCCCACTACCTGCTAGTTTAACTATCTGACTGGAAGTCAACTGGGAGGGCCAAGGCTTCTAGGCCACAAAAGAAGACTCCCCCAACCCACCCTGCTCACACCTCATCTCAGCCAGAATTGTACAAAGCAGCCCAAGGGGTCCTCTCTCTCTCACTTGTTAGGCAACCAAATACATTTGCAAGGAAGCCAGAAATGGCTAACAATTCCCTGATGGATAAGAGATCCCAATTTGTTGTCGCAAAGTCTGAAGAACAGCCTGAAGTGATCAAGGAGGAGAAATAATCCGTTTTCCTCAGTTGGCGATAGGAACCTATTCTACTTTTCACCTAAGTACTTCTGCCTTAATCGACACCCTTACTGCTTTTTTCATGTCCACAACGAAGCAGGCATTTGCCTCTTGGGAAACTCTAGTTCTGTTGTAACCTTAAATATTCACAAGTCCTTATCTGGGCTATGCAAGAAGCATCATCCTTTTATTATGTTTGCATGGTCCAAACGTTATCCCCACCTTCCTGTATTAACGCACCAGAGAAATTCAAAACTGTGTATCAGGAAGTATTTACTTTTCTCCGCTGGATAACTCCACTGGGGTGTAAAGAATCCAACACTAGTCTCACTTCATTCATTTCCTCCATCTTTAGAAACATTATAAGATCTGCAACAGTCTTAACCATAGAAGCAGGCCTTCAAAATGAGAAGAACGCCCTCCCCCCACCTCCCGCAAACCCACAGTGTTTCTGTGCTCCTACCTTTGCTTTGGGGAGGGTTCTGACTCCGATCTCGAAGAACGTTGATCTGGTAGACAGCTCCGTAAGGCTCAAAAAGTTCTTTAAGTTCCTTTTCTGACCACAAGCGGGGGATCTGTCCAACAAACATCTTAATGGCATCTGGGTCTGGTTGGTCCGAGTGATCCAAAGCTCCATTCATCTTGTTAGCTGTGCCGTTACTAGAGGACAAAACAGGGAGGGAAACAAAAGCAGAGCCTTGTCAGAGAGAGGATTGTTGAAGTTGTGCCATTTCTGGCCAGTGAAAAGGAAAAGAAAAGCCATAGGAAAGAAGAGGGTAAACAGAGCACAACCCACCCCGTCCAGAGTGGCTGAGCACTGCCATCAACCAAATACCAGGCTAATGCCATGGGCAAACAACAATGAAGGACTGTCGTTACATGATTTTCCCAAATGCCCTTCTTGGTGAGCTCCTGCTTCTATCCATCACATACGAAAGCGGGTAGCAAACTCAAGTCACAAAGCGGCACTTGTGGATCTCGGGACAAAAGATCATTTCAAGAAGAACGTGGGCTCCTGTACAATACCCCTGCTTTTCTGTAACTCCGAGCGTGGAGAGCATGGGCGCCCTTCTCCCTACCCACTGGCTTTCCACCCCTCTCATGCCATGGGCGGTGTGTTTTGCTTTGCAATCTAGAAAGTCATGCGGAAGGAATAACAAAGCCCTTGGTGTCACATTTGTTGGATAAAGCGAGAATTAGTCTTCACAAATGACTAATAAGAACATTTTTAGAAATCCAATGGAATGGACATGTACCAAAGCCTACCCTTTATTTATTTATTTATTATATTTTTATAGCGCCTGTCTTCCAAAGGAACTCCGGGAGGTTTACAATAGGTTAAAAGAACAAGAAAGCACTAAAAAAAAAAAAACCTAAACCCCCACAATGCAATAATAAAAGAGATTCATCGGCAAGAGGCGTCCAAAAACAAAACAAAACAAAACAAAACGTTAAATTAAGTTAAAGGTCGCCAAATGCCTCCCAGTAAAACAAGGTTTTAAGTGCTTTTTTGAAGGTGGTCAGGCACTGTGCAAGGCACCACTCACTCAGGAGATGGTTCCAAAGCGAGGAGCCAGCCACAGAGAAGGTGCGGTTACATGTGAGCGATTTCTGTGCTTCCCTGGGCATGGCCACGTGGAGTGAGAGCGCCTGCGACATTCTTGTGGGTCGGGCCTCACTTGACCTTTGGGAGATATGCTCTGACAGGTATTTGGGTCCCAAGCCATGGAGGGTTTTGTAATCCAAAACCAGGACCTAGAACCATATCCAGAGGGCTACGGGCAGCCAATACAGGCGGACCAGACTGGGGTGATGCGGTCGTATTTATGAGCACCCACCACCAGTCTGTCCGCTGCATTCCTTTGTAAGGAAAGATGAATTACTTGCCATATTTGGCCACTAGGTACAGGGTTTTTGGATTTTCTGCAGTACAAAAACCACAATTCTCCATTCTAGTCATTCCAATTACTTTACAGGCACCTTATGGACATCCGAATGTGATGCATCTCACTTTCATTTGGGGCCAGAAGCTTGAGCAGACCTGGACCTAGTTACACCTCAAAGCCCTCCTGATTAGGACTTTCTCCCAAGTGAGTCGCAGTGAGGTGTCCGTAAGGTAGGTGGTACCTGCAAAATAGAGAATTACATTTCATAGCCTAAAACCTTTGAAAATCCTATCCTTATTGGTCAATCTCTAATTAGGGTTGGAGAAGAGAGGACAGCTGGAGATTACCCTTGGGACCTAATTCAACAGGAGAAGTGTGTTGAAATGGTGGCTATCACAAAAAAGCCTCAAAACAAGACCTAACTCCAAGCCCCTAAGACTCGCACTCTCTCTACAAACCTTAATTACAATAGTACTGCAGACACGGCCAACTCCTGTGAGCACAAGTAACCAAAGTCTTCAAGGAGTACACACCTTGTCTTAAAGAAAGACTGTGTCTCATTCCAGCTGCAGTGACGTGTCAGGGAGCGTTGGACAAATAAAACCATGTATTGCATTTTAGCTGTACTCAGTCTTGACTTAAGCCCATCTACATACTTATTGGTGATGTGCAAGTACGGAGGTCAGTTACAGGGGTAGGATGGACAGACTCAAGTTCTTGGATTGTCCCCACAGCTTCTCAACCGTTCAGGGCTTAAAAGCCCACAGACAAAAGACAAGGTGACCGAGCTTTACTCACAAAAGAGGAGCAAATTAAATATTGGACGAGGGAGACCATGTGCTCATCCTTTGCCCCAAGGCCACAAACTTGTAGCAAAGATAACCTATTTAGGCATTTCTGCTTTATCTCTTTTGAAGCATAAGCACAACTAAACACATTAATCTGCTCCCATTAACAGCTTCTTCTTCTTTTTTTTCAGTTGCAGTTTTTCTCTCTTAGGTCCTGGAGGGAGGGGAGGCAACGTGAAAGACACTTTTGAAAATTGATGATGAAAAGTTTGATCTCCTGTTCTGTGATATGCCTAACCTTGGCTCATTTTGCCATTGGGATACATTTCAATTACCCAGTGCTTCCTTTCTCTTTCTATTGGGTCCTTTAGAACCGATCATCTCTCATTCTCTCTCTCTTTTAATTTATTTGTGTATGTGTGTGCATAAGTGAGAGAGAGAGGGGGGGGAGGGAGGATGTAAAAAGGAAGATTTCTCATCCCTTCCTGTAGAGCAGTAGTTCCCAGCCAGATGGTCTCCAGATGGTCTCCAGGTGGTCTTGAACTAGAACTCATGGAAGCCTTGATCATTACCTGTGCTGACTAGGATTTCTGGTTGGTGCAGTCCAAGAACATCTGGGGATCCAACGCTGGGAAGCACAATGCCCTCTATGTGGGGCTGCCCATGAGGCTGGTGCGGAGACTCCAGCTGATCTAGAACATGGCAGCCAGATTGCTGACTGGAACTAGAAAATATGATCATAAATGCCCAGGTGTTGGCCGCCCTGCACTGGCTTCTAGTTCGATTCCGCATCGAATTCATGGTTTTACCTATGACATACAAAATCCTAAACGGTTTAGGAACTCCAAAGAAAGAGACTCCACCACCCTCAGTGGAAGCATATTCTACCGCCAAACAGCTCTAATCGTCATGAAGTTCTTCTTAATGTTCAAATGGAATCTCTTCCTGTAGTTTGAAACTATTGCCCCACGTCCTAGTCCCTGAAACCATGAAAAACAAACCTGTTCCCTCCTCAGTGTGACAATTAGAGATGGGCACGGAACGAACATTTTTTTGTTTCCGTTACCGTTTGTTGTTTCCGTTACGTAATGAAACGACAAACAAAAATTGTGATGAAAATGAAACGAAATGAACAGAACCATGAAAATTGTGGTCGTTACGTTTCGTTTCCGTTAATGGTGACGCGCAATGAAATGAGCTGTTTTAAATGTTAAACTTAAAACTTAAAACGTTTGTTTTTGTCTTCTCCCATCACAATGTATTTTTCTTTTCCCTTTAAAATGGATATCGCCACCAGCCACAAAATGGAGGCAAGCCATGTAATGTGGGATCATGTTCAACCAATAGCATGCCCAGGTTGCAGACTGGGCAGGCAGGTCTGGCAGCCACAGAGGGCATAAAAAGCTCTGGCAGCCCCCGTCCTCCTTGCAGTCTCTGGTGGGAATTAGGGTGGGATTGCTGTCTCTGCGACTCTAGCTTCAGTCCTGCAGCCTCCCTGTGTGCATGTGTGCTGCGTCTCTCTCGGTGAGTACCCTCCCCTGCCCCGCAGTGCAGTCACTCTGCGGCTGCCTTGCACCCTGGGCAACGCCCGCCGCTGCCTTTGCAGCCTCCCTGCATACCTAGTGTATACTGTGTCTCTGCCAGCATCCATTTTTTTAGTGTTTTCCCTTTGGTCTGGGGCGTTGGGGGATGCCTGCGCACGGAAATGCTTTAAAAATCGCGCCAAAAGCGGGTAGAAACGACAAACGAAAAAATGAAAAAAGGTAACGAAATTTTTCAAAAAATTCCCGACAAATGGAAACGAACCGAAACAGATCTCTCAGCGACAAACGAAAAACCGAAACACCATTTTTCTGTTTCGTGCCCATGTCTAGTGACAATATGACTTTTAAATATTTAAACATGGCTATCATATCCCCTCTGAACCTTCTTTTTGTAAGGCTATACATTCCCAGCTCCCGAAGCTATTCCTCGTAAGACTTTTCATCCAGACCTTTAACCATCCTGGTTGCCCTCCTCTGCAGATATGGAGGTTCAGGGATGTTCAACCTGTGTCATAACAGAAAAGGAGCAAGATCTGTTGGTGACAATGGGCTGAAGCTACAGGAAGCCAGATTATCGGGGGGGGAGGAATTCTTCGTTGTTAGAGCAGTAGGACAATGGAACTAATTATCATGGGAGTTGGTAAGTGTTCCAATGTTCAAGGTTTGTTTTCCATGGCTTCAGAGACTAGGACGCGGGGCAACGGTTTCAAACTACAGGAAAAGAGATTCCATTTGAACATTAGGAAGAAGCTCATGGTTGTTAGAGCTGTTTGGCAGTGAAATATGCTGCCACAAAGGAGGGTGGTAGAGTCTCCTTCTTTGGAGGTTTTGAAGCAGAGGCTGGATGGCCATCTGTCGGAAATACTGTGATGGGGGTTCCTGCATGGCAGGGGGTTGGACTGGATGGCCCTTGAGGTCTCTTCCAACTCTATGATTCTCTGATTCTATGAGAACAGAAGACAAGTGTACCACCACAGCTTCCTGAATTTAACGAGAACTCACTTGTTTTTTGGTTAATGGCTCTGAAATTGGCCCATGGTCAGAGACACAGGGAACCTTAACATTATTAGAGGTTTGACACAAATGTGGAACATGCTACAGAATCTGATCGAAGGCTTTAGGAAAATAAGCCAACACTGCCTTATGTAGGGCCTGCTCTTTCATAAATGTTATGTGGTGATACTGGGGAGAGATAATGCATTAACATGATTAATAACTTTAAAATTAGCTGTTCTTGTTTTTCTAAAAATGCATTTTGGTTTTTTTCTTGCTCAACTGGCTGGGGGCGGGTGGGAAATTC
Organism: Phrynocephalus forsythii; assembly: GCA_029282475.1. Taxonomy (NCBI): domain Eukaryota; kingdom Metazoa; phylum Chordata; class Lepidosauria; order Squamata; family Agamidae; genus Phrynocephalus; species Phrynocephalus forsythii. The sequence continues at coordinate 99,931,648 of JAPFRF010000006.1, forward strand.
CATACTGATTGCTATTTTTTTAATAGCTTGAAATTTACAAGGACAGTCTTACTCATCACACATCTGGCCAAAACAAGGAAGGTAAAGAGAAGTTCATGCTATTAAATTTGTGCTTGGAAACCACGGGTCAGCTCCTGGGAAGCAAAGCTGGGCAATTAAGACTAGGAAATTGCAGCAGAAGGCGACACATTTCACGTCCCACGCGGGCAACTGCCATCATGTGCCAACCAGATTTAAGAAGGGTAGGTGGTTAACTTTTACAGGGCCCGAGAGAGCCTATGACCCAAACCGAAACACATTATCTCAGATGAAGCCTGGCTGGTTTATTGTAGCAATTAGCTCCCTTTATAAACAAGGGTGGAGCTTCCAGATGTTGTACGCTTCCCAGTTGTTGTTAGTACATGCCATCAATTTGTTCCCTGACTTGTGGCAACCCAATGAATTAATCCTTTCAAGTCGGGCTGTAATGAGAAACAACCAAGAATCATAGGAAATCTTTTTTTTTGGGGGTCCTCAGTGGGTGATATGTTGTGACACCACACTTCACCGACTCACAGAATGGTAGGAAGTGGCGTCTATTTTTGTGTAAAGGCAACAAGGTTCATATAGCAGCAGCTTTAGCAGATCTCTGTTTCCAATCTGTGTCACTTTTGCATCATTCCTCCCTGTAATTCTATCCCATCCCCTGCTGATTGGCAGAGTTGTTTTTAAAGAGTACACCCCAAAACCACACATTTAAATATGCATTTGGGATACTTTTAAACTGCTCGGAATTGTTCATTAATGCTTGGAGCATCTATTGGACAACCCAGTTCTCATGCACACTCTCATGTGAGAGGTGACAGCAGATTATTTTCTCTATATGGGCCAAAATTCCTTTGCTTGCATACAGCAGAGGAAATCAAACACTGTGGATTGCTCCACTGCAATCATAACCCTCTGTCCCTCTGTCCCTCCCTCCCTTTCTTCTCTTTCTTCTCTTTCTTTCTTTCTTTCTTTCTTTCTTTCTTTCTTTCTTTCTTTCTTTCTTTCTTTCTTTCTTTCTTCCTTTTTTCTTTCTTTTTCTCTGCTTCTTCTACCAATCATTTGTTCCTCTCGTCCCACCTCTGCTGATCTTTTCATGGTTCACTGTGAATCCTCTTTCCCATTTTTCAATCTTCAGACTACTACATTGCTCAAAACAAAAAAAACCTTCCCTGGGAAAAATTACATGGAAAAACTTCCCTAGAAAAATAACATATTAAAAATAACATACAAAATAACTTCCCTAGAAAGTTATAACTTTATAACTTTATGTTATAGAAAAATAACACTGAAGGGTATACTTCACAGTCTAAGAATACAAAACATCAAAGTTCTGAACAGTAATATTGCAAAATTCATAATTTGAAAAATCAGAATGATTCCATAACAGAGACCACCACCTTCCCTTTATCATCTATTACTCTTTTTCCTTTTGGACTGTCAAGTATCTTTCCATGTTATTTTTCTATGGTTTTTGGGAAGGAGTCTGGATATTTAAGTGAGAACAGTAAACCATAAACACTCAATGGAGGTTGGGGCAGAGGAACAAAGGACTGGTAGAAGCGCGATCAGAGAAAGGAAGGAGATGAGGTAATTTCTACAGGATCCTTTGAAAGTAAATATAGAGAACATCAAATGTTTGAACAGTAGTTTTGCAAAATTCATAATTCACACATCAGAATGATTCCATAACAGAGATTAGTTCACCTTCCTATCCATTACTCTTCTTATTTAATTTTAAATAACACATGCAGGAAATACCGCATCTCTGTACACAGGTTATCATGCAACGAGTTCAAAACTACATGAGATGATACAGCAGTCCCCGTTAATCGTGGGGGTAAGGTTCTTTGACCACCTGCAATAAAGGAAAATCTGCGATATGCGGACACCTCCATTACCTTGTTCCCAAAGAGGCTTCCTCCACCGAGCCTCTCCCCACCCCTCCCTTGCTGCAGCCGTGATTCCACCCCCGAGTGATTACCTCATTTCCAAAGAGATCTCCTCCACGGATCCTCTCCCCGCCCCTTCTGCAGCCTGGATTCCCGCACCCCAATCACCTCGTTTGCAAAAAGATCTCCTCTACAGACTCTCTCCACTCCCCTTCTGCAGCCAGGAATCCCCAGTCCCAATTGCCTCCTTTGCAAAGAGGTTTCCTGGCTGCAGAAGGGATGGGGAGAGGCTCCATGGAGGAGATCTCTTTGGAAATGAGGTTATTGGGGCGGGGGGTGGAATCCCTACTACAGCAAGGGAGGGGAAAGACCCCCTGAAGGAGACCTCTTTGAGGACAAGGGAGAAGGTGGTAGCCGTGATGGTGGGGAGAGGCTCCTGGAGGAAGCCTGTTTGCAAACACCGATGGATTGGGGGGGGGGGAATCCCGGCTACAGAAGGGGACGGGAGAGGCTTCACGCAGGTAACCTATCTCTCAATGAAAATCCGTGATATAAAGGGACTGCAATAAACGAACCACAATGTAGCAGGGGACTACTGTAATAGGATCTGGCCAGTGATATGGGAGAATGGCTTGGAAAGAAGAGTCAGATGTCATGAAGCAACCTTACACCACATCAAGACTATTTAACCAGCCTATCCAGTGTAGTTTATTTGACTGCCTGGGGACAGCCCCCTCCTGTCCTCTGACACCTGATCCTTTCAGATAGAGATGTCATGGATGGAGCTTCATCCTACCACTGAATTCTAGTCCATTCAAAGACCTGCAATGGGGTGTGGGGAAAGCCACCAATGACAGCTTGTCTAGAGGAGCATGTTCAGATGTTACAGAGGTGAAAATTCCTAGGGAGATGTTAGGTTTATGGATAGCAAGCAGTGACAACTGGGAATGAGAACAGCAGAGGTGTTTGCAAAGAACCTTGGAGACTTGACATGGAAGGGCCATATATTTGGTTGACTGGGGAAAGGGACATATTACAGATGCAAATAGAGTCAATGCAAGGGCACTGTGTTTCTGCTGCCATATCTTGATGTCTAAGATATCTCATCTTGGGCTTCTTGAACAGTCTGCCTGTCCCTGTCATGCCTTTTCCTTCTGATTTGTAACCAGGAATAATAATAATAATAATAATAATAATAATAATAATAATAATAATAATAATAATAATAATAATAATAATAATAATAATAATAAAAATGCTTTCTCAGTAAATCACAACACAAAATTGGCACTTTGTGAGAGACTGGTGTCATCAACATTTCCATAACTTGAAAAAATAAATAAAATAAAAATTAAATTCTAGGCATTTTTATTGTAAGTGAAAGAACACCCCCCCTCAGAAAACATCTGGCACAGAAAATGCTGATGATCATTTGTTTATATCTTTCTCTCTCTGTCTAACTGCCTTTTCCAAACACAGCCAGATGGAGCCTTTCAAAATTAAATTAATTTCAGATTAATTCACTCTGGACCAATGCCAGTTCCTTGACTCTATGCTTTGAGGCACTATCTAAATTGATTTACAGTCATGAACTTAAAAGAGCTTGAGTGCTTAGGTATTCGGAGGGTGGGTGGGTGGGGATACATACAGTTAATGTAGAAAGAAAGCAGCAACTGTTAGCAACTACTGCACATCTTGCTGACCCATCATTTGTCACTCCCCTCACAGGTGTTTCTGCCCTAGTGTTACAAATACCAGGTTCCTAGACTTCAAGCTGAGACTCTATGTTTATGGTTTTGTTGTGCATGTGATAAAACTGTCAGAATTTTTACAACCTCGCATGCTGTCTCTATATGGTTTGGCTGGGAGGGACCATTCAGGGCAGAAATGACTGTCAATCTTTTCAGCACTAACCAATGGGTTCCTGCTTCCCAAAGCCAAAGGCAGTTCTGCCTCTCTGCTCAGTGCCCTTTCCCTCTCTCCAGTCTGCTGAAGTCTGTTGCTGAAAGCAGTCATGTTCGTCAGTTTGCTGTTCAGCTGTTACAAAACCTTTTTAACTCTTCCTAATGTTAATGTCTCAAAGTGAGCTACCGAAACTGTGCCAGTTAATGAGAGAAAAGAGGGTGGACTACGCCCAGCGCTTCTAGGCACCTAAAATAATTTAACAAAAACAAAACACAAGTACCTCTGCAACAAAAACCTTTGGTGGCTGCTGAATCAGTTTCCACAGAGAAAACCCAGACCCTTATTTAAAATGTTACGTTTTGCTACAAGAAGGCAGTGGTGGCTGGAGAAGGGATACATTTTTTTAAATGTATATTCAGAACATGAAAGAAATGCATATTTTAAATGACCTGCACATAGCATTTAAACGATCACCTAAGGAACAAAACCCTTTCATAATGCCATAGCGGAGATGTTCTTTCTTAGTCTGCACTTTGGAAATCAAGTTAAACATAGCAGTGCTTGGCGCTTAGAACTCCCCGAAACCGCAGATCCCACAGCGATGTTTTCCATTATGCTTGTGTTCAATGTGTCCTGGGATATTTCAAAACCTCAGCTTCTCACTTATGAATAGGTTGGAAAAGGTTAATTGAGGGGAAACATTAATTTGGGGCGACAACTCCTCAGAGGAGGACGAGTGCTACCTTAAAAGTAAATTATAAGTCCTACTTTAAAGCTTCTCTACCACAGCTAGAGAAGGATGAAGACGGAGGCTGCATGTGTTATGTGATGCGACCTTAGTCATGTGTCTGAGCTCTGAACCCCCTGCTTAGTGAATTTAAATGGCTGAGTTGGAATTTGAAGCCAGGTTTCCTGGGTCCCAATCCAACACTCTAACCACTACACCACACTGGCTCTTGTAGAAGTCCTGATGAATGCCGAGCACAGAGGAAGGTATAATTATTGCATAATGAGAGGACAGAAACAACACAACTCAGACACAAAACTCTAAAAAAATCATATGTTTTTGATACATCTTAAGGGAGTAACAGCTGGCTGGAAATCTCAGTGGTTTAGATGTCTGGCTGGGGAGACAGAGATTGGGAATTTAATTCTCTGCTGTGTAATTAAAGTTGAACAATTATCCTGTTGCCGTGATTTTTGTTAATGTTCAACTTCAGTCCTGTTCTGGCATCCCTGTCTTTTACATTCATCAGACGTCATTGCAGGTTTTTGCTGCTTTTTGCCAGTAAAATGGTGTCACCTGCATATTTTAAAGTACTGATCTTTCTTCCAACAATTACCTCTGAATCTAGTCTGCTTATGCATATGATATGGTTTCCATATTCTGTCCTAATATCAGCTTCTTGTCCACAAAACATGACATGCATCAGGACAATCAGGTGCCCACACCCATTTCTCTTTCTTTCTTTCTTTCTTTCTTTCTTTCTTTCTTTCTTTCTTTCTTTCTTTCTTTCTTTCTTTCTTTCTTTCTTTCAAAAAAATAGTTTCTCGTGATCCACACAGTCAAAAGCATTGCTGTAGTGAATAAAGCATAGATTGATCTTCTTCTGAAATTCTTCGGTGTGCTCCATTCACCAACCTAATTTAATTAGGACAATGTTTGGACATCCAGGACATAACTGTTTGTGTTTCCTTTCCCGTTTTGCAGAATTTAAAGAAAGAAAAAATTGAGATCCAGAAACATACAGATCGTGTTACCTGGACAGAATGGATCAGGATGCCTCCTAAAGGAGAATGAGTGGAACATCCTTGATCCACTTATGCTTTTATTCAGGTACAGAGAAGGTAGGGAAGGTCTTCAGCACTCTCCAATTAATATTGAGACTTTCTTTCATTTGCTGCCATCCATTCTGTTTGCATTCTTATCCCTGCTGCTGTTTTCCAGACTTAATCCTACTATTGTTTGTCACTGTCGTTCTCCCCGAAAGGATTTGGACAAGCCAGTACTAGAACATTTCCAAAAAGCCCTAGTTTCTAAAAATAATTCTACAACTATGCCCACCCATACATATTTTTATTTTTTTCATATGCTGGCAAAAGTAGAGGGTGGAAAAAATAGGAGAGAAAGAAAAGGCCAACATATTGTAGTATTGTACTTGAAAGACAAATTTATTCTTTTATGATCTTTTGTGGCTCAAATCTACTGCTTCAACCTCAAGAAGTATCTCAGGAGGTGGATTTTGATCCACAAAAGCTCACAGGGTAAGCTCCCCCACCCCCTTTAAAGGGCAACAACATCCTTCCTTCCTTCCTTCCTTCCTTCCTTCCTTCCTTCCTTCCTTCCTTCCTTCCTTCCTTCCTTCCTTACCTACCTACCTACGTACCTCTCCTTCCTTCCTTCCTCTTCTACCCTCTCCTCTTCTAACACACTGAGCCAGATTAACATGGTTACTTACTTGGAAATTATTTTTAATATGCTTTAGCATTTTACACGCCACAGAATTGATGCTTTTGAGCTGTGCTGCTGGAGGAGAGTCTTGAGAGTCCCCTGGACTGCAAGGAGATCAAACCTATCCATCCTGAAAGAAATCAACCTCAAATGTCCACTGGAAGGACAGATTTTGAAGCTGAGGCTCCAGTAGTTTGGCCACCTCATGAGGAGAGAGGAGTCCTTGGAAAAGTCCCTGATGTTGGGAAAGATTGAAGGCAAAAGGAAAAGAGGATGGCAGAGAATGAGATGGTTGGACGGTGTCATCGATGCAACCAATATGGATTTGACCAAACTCCGGGAGGCAGTGGAAGATAGGAAGGCCTGGCGAGCTCTGGTCCATGGGGTCACGAAGAGTCGGACACGACTGAACGACTGAACAACAACAGCGTTTCACAAAACCCACACAGAAACCTCTCCTTGCATGTGGGTGCTGTGCAGGAGAAAAGATTGTTGCTGAGTGTGTAAAACTAGTTGTACTGGCCCTCAAGGAATTATGAATCACAACAGCATGACTTAGAATGTAGAAGGATTCAGTGAAGGCAAACTGGCCACATTTCCGGGTGAGAGCAGTCCACTCAGGAACATCAATGAGCACTTTCATCGCTTCCTGCCCCATTGCCTCATCTCCGAAATCTGCATCACTGCTACAAGGAACGAGGTGCACGGGATTTGCCAGTGACCTTATTTTACTAGCAAAGGACGGTGGAGGCATGTTCTCTGTTTCCCTGAATTGAAAGCAAGGCCCTGCAGCCAGACTGTCATGTCTAATCATTACGTCGCTAGAACGAGCCTAAAACAAAATAACCTTTAGAAAACAAGCACATGGGTGCAGGCGTGCAGGCGCTCTGCCTCTCAAGCTCAACGTAATCTGGTGGGCTGCCAGCCAGATTGGCACCTGAGAAGTCAAGGCTGAAGTCTCAGCTTAGATTCTGGTTTGGTGAGCAGGCATGAGCACCTTGTGATTGCTACTTCAGCCCGCCAAGTGCGGATTAAAAATCAAGGACCTCCCAGGGTTATCTGTCAAAGAGAGAATGCTAAAAGGTGCATAGACGAGGGCCTGGAAATTACATAGCAATGAATAATGGGCAAGATCGTACCAGTGTCCACGGAAGATCTGCATAACTTTCTGCAGCTGTTTTCACCTCAATGACAAGATGTTGAGACACGACCTTAGTAATGTGATCTGGGGTGATTAGAAATGTGTCCCACTGCCTCATTAATTCACCGCAATGAGCTGTGGCCATTTGTGTAAGCCTTCATGTGGATGCCAATATAATTCTTGCCAGTCTTACCTGCAACCCATTGCTTTAGGGCGTTTATACAGGACCCCTAAGCTCCACTGCAAATGGCTGCAAGCTCTGGAGCTTAAAAATGTTTCCCCACCAGCTCCGGAGTTTGCAGACAATTAAGTGCGACCACGCCCACCTAAGCGCGACCCAGCACACTTTTCTTGTACCTTCTCTCTGGAGGTGAAAATCGCCAGGTCCGGATTTAATCTGCTCAGTGCGGGGCTCTCCTGGCTTCTGTTTTTTTTTTGCCTCCTGCCCCTTTAAGAGAAGGGGTGGGAGGGAAAAAAAGCAAACAAAGAGAAGGAATCAGCACAACGGAGCTCCGGCAGCTTCTCCGAGGTGAGTCTCCCCCACTTTCTTCCTCCCTCCCCTCAGCAGACAGGTGCGGAGTGGTGGGGAAGAAGGAAGAGCAACAAACCCCTAAGATCTCTGGTCTGAATTTAAGTGGCCAGCGGATCTTAGGGGTCGTGTGAAAAGGCCCTTAGAGGACAACATGGTTCCTTTTGCAAAAACATGGTAACTAGAATTGTGAAATTCATTCAAAAATTGTGATTTTGTTGATTCGTATCCATAAAAATCGATATCCCAACAAATATGGATGAATTTTTAGCCCTTTATGAATCGATTCATTGGGGTATAAAATGGACTGGAAGGCAGTTAGAGACACTAAACCAACAGGGAGGCATCTGCTGACACTTCTCTACAACCCCCCCAAAGCTGGAATTCTGATGCCCAAGTTATATACTCCCAAAGAGTACACCCCAAGAAAAGTTTCCCCAAGATACCAAGAGACACAATACTTGCAGAGAATCTTCTGTTGGCTCTCCTCTACAATCTCTCCAAAACTGGGGAGGTTTGGGTTTCCCCAAGCCATTTGCTAAAGGGTACTTTCTTTAGGGACCACTTTGCGAGTCTACAACTCAGACGTCTGAAAAACCTCACCAAACTTGAAGGAAATGTAGAGGGAAATCAATTTCCTCTCTGCAATTTTGGGGCCTCTAAGTCCCTAGGAGGCCATTTAATAGGGGTTTAAAGTTTTTTTAAAAATGAATGTGTGAATCAATTAGTCGATTCATCAGAAAAAATCATATATTCATAAATTAGTTAACATTGACAAATCTCAAAACGAATCACAAATTTTTCTTATTTGTGCCCATCCCTAGTGGTAGCCATTGTTAATTCCATTGCTCTTTTTAATGCAATCAGCAATGTTTACTCATTGGTCTTTCTTGTTATTTTTTGCAGGTGCATTTTTAGAGGGCTTTCTCCTCTCTCAAAATGCAACCCAAAAGTAACAGAAAAATAATCTTTCATGCAAAGATTAATGCAACATCTTTCAAAGCAAAATTAACTTTTATAATATATTGGGAATAAGGATGTTACTTGAATGCATTAATTTGTTGGGGAATGAGGGTGTAACAAGGGAACATGATGCCTGGCAATGCCATTACTGAACTCTATTTGAACTTTGTCCACTAATTTTTTGGGTTGGAGCGGGGCTAGAATTTCCACTCCAATTCTGATCATATCTTACTCTTTTAGATCAATCTTCCCCCTCAACTCAGTAAACTAAAAGTCGTGTGAAAAAAAAATAAGCAATGCAGATAATAACTCAATGAGTGTTTGTAATGGTGGTCCCATTTCTCCTGATGCTGGTTGGTGAATATACTCATAAATTTCCTCTTGCTTCATCCAAGGGAGAAAAGTAGAAGGTACTCTTATGAATGAATGAAAATTGGCCTTTTCATACCCTCCATCAACCTTAAAAATAAACAAAACCAATCAGCAAGTTGTCTGAACAACATCATATTTCATATTGATGCCAACATGAACCAGTATAACACAATGTTTTTCCTAATGAATATTAGTACCCCATGGTACTTCTGTTGTCGTTTTTAAAGAAGGGTGAAAGGAGTGTTCTCTTTCTTGCTCTTTCACACTCTCTCTGTGTCACAGTTTTTTAGTTTTTAATTACTCCTCAGTCTAAAATCCTAGTGCAATAATACGTTACTATTTCAAATAAATAGCTCAGATCAGTAAGCATCCCTCTATACAGCACAGAAGCCCTCCAGTGAATTTCCTTATGTGTGTGTTCCATACCACTCTGATTTTTCAAAAGGTGATTTTACTGCCTCATTGGGCCAAGATATCTCTGAAAAGCAACAGAGCCTCCTATCTTAGCAAGGAAAAGAAAAGAATCAGCTTTTCATACAATGCACTGTTTCATAAAAATTAGTAAGGGAACAGACGATCTGGTTGGGAGAAGAAACCGGCCTTGCCTCGGGAATGCTCATAGCTTGTGTGAAGTTTAAAGGGCAGTTAAGCAAAAGCCAAGTGCAGATGTGAAAATATAAATGGCTAAAATCAAAATAAATACATAAGTACATAAAATGGGCAGAACTGGGTGAGGGGAAATGCAACACAAATGTGCTTCAAGCAGTTGGGCAAACATGGGTAGAGTAGAAGAAATAAGGAAAGAGAGAAACAAAGAAAAAGGTGTAAAATGGACACAAATGAAAGGGCACACAGAGAACCTGATTTGGCCCATAGCTGTGCGTAGATCTACACATGAATGACCGTGGATGTTGCATTGTATAATTTGGTCACATGGGGCCTCTAAACATGCACCAATCCATCACCAAGCATGTGGTCTCTTTTAATGTAACCTTTTGACACCTGACCATTTACACAGATTCCCAGAGCTGAGGTAATCTATAGCAAGTACTCACAAACTTGGGTAACCTGGTTGCCATACTCAAACCTATTGAATTTCATGACAGTTAGAGCTGTTCGGCAATGGAATATGCTGCCACGGAGGGTGGTTAAGTCTCCTTCTTTGGAGGATTTTAAGCAGAGGCTGGATGGCCATCTGTCAGGAGTCCTGTGATGGGGGTTCTTGCATAGCAGGGGGTTGGACTAGATGATTCTGTGATTCTATGATTCTAACCTAGTCAAGCATGTGTATAATTAATACAGGCTGAAATCCTGTTGCAAATCATCACCTACTCAACACAAATTGCTACTGGTTAACATTATTTTGGAGCTCATGCAACTCATACTCATTAGGACAAAGCTGTGTGTGCATAGAATTGCCCAAAGAAGCCTTTAATCAACAGTGATTTGTCATTCAGCGTACTGCATCGGGATGTCAACTAATTTCCAACTGAAATTGTATTCACACTACCCATTTGTAGCAGAGCTATGCCACTTTTGGGGTGTGGTGGCACTTTATTATTGTCAGATTAAAAACACAGAGTAGAGATGGGCACAAAACAGAAAAATGGTGTATTGGGTTTTTGTTTGTCGTGAATTTTTTTGAAAAATTTCGTTACCGTTTTTCGTTTTTTCATTTGTCGTTTCTACCCGCTTTTTGCGCAATTTTTAAAGCATTTCCGTGCGCAGGCATCCCCAACGCCCCAGACCAGAGGGAAAACACTAAAAAAATGGATGCTGGCAGAGACACAGTATAGACTAGGTATGCAGGGAGGCTGCAAAGGCAGCGGCAGGCATTGCCCAGGGTGCAAGGCAGCCGTAGAGTGACTGCACTGCGGGGCAAGGGAGGGTACTCACCGAGAGGTACGCAGCACACATGCACACAGGGAGGCTGCAGAACTGAAGCTAGAGTCGCAGAGACAGCAATCTCACCCTAACTCCCACCAGAGACTGCAAGGAGGACGGGGGCTGCCAGAGCTTTTTATGCCCTCTGTGGCTGCCAGACCTGCCCGCCCAGTGTGCAACCTGGGCATGCTATTGGTTGAACATGATCCCATCACATGGTGTGCCTCCATTTTGTGGCTGGTGGCGACATCCATTTTAAAGGGAAAAGAAAAATACATCGCGATGGGAGAAGACAAAAACAAACGTTTTAAGGACCCCAACCCCCCTGGTAGGTATTATCAGACAATATAAATAATTATCGCTGTGTTTTTACGGATGTCCAGGGCATTTTTTAACATTTAAAACAGCTCATTTCATTGCGTGTCGCCGTTAACGGAAATGAAACGTAACGACCACAATTTTCGTGGTTCTGTTCATTTAGTTTCATTTTCATCACAATTTTCGTTTGTCGTTTTGTTACGTAACGGAAACGACAAATGGTAACGGAAATGAAAAAATGTTCGTTTCGTGCCCATCTCTAACACAGAGTAAAATCCAGCTGTTAGTCCCAAGCAGAGCAGATTCCGCAGCCAGGTACATAAACCATGGTGTGGACATGGACTTATAGCCATCTTCTTTTGTAAGTTTTGCCATTTTGTGTGTACAGTATGTGATTTATGGGATCCAGAATGAATCATCTGAGTTTCCATTATTTCTTATGGGGACATTTGCCTTGATATGAGTGTATTGGTTTATAAGCATGTTTCCAGAACAAATTATGCTCATAAACCTGGGTATTACTGTATATTTCTGTCATATTGTGTTTATACCTTTAGCCCCTGCCCCACTAAGGTTTAAAATGGCTGGTCTATAGCATACTTGCTTAAGGGCATTTCATAGAATCAAATAATCCTTGAATAAAAATAAAGTTGTTTATTATTATTATTATTATTATTATTATTATTATTATTATTATTATTATTATTATTATTATTATTATTATTATTATTATTAAATTAGTCAGAATGGCCTATAAGGCCATCAAGTCCAACCCCCTGATCACTGGAACTCCCTGTCACAGGATGTGGTGATGGCATTGGGCCTGGATGCCTTCAAAAGGGGATTGGACAGATTCCTGGAGGAAAAGTCCATCACAGGTTACAAACCATGATGGAGATGTGTAATCTCCAGGCTTAAAACCAGGGTACTTCAAGGGCCAGATGTAGGGGAGTGGTATCAGGAGACAGATATCTAGTTGTCTTGTGCACTCCTGGATGTATTTGGTGGGGCCATTGTGAGATACAGGAAACTGGACCTTTGGCCTGATCTAGCATGGCTCTTCTTATGTTCTTATATTCTTATGTAGTGCAGCAATCCAAATTCAACTCAAAGCTGATCTGACAGATGGTTGGAGCACTTCCACCTACTGACACCTGCAAGCAAAACAGTTTGTTTCTAACAAACATAAGCCCCCCACCATCAAGGTTATCATAATATGACCTGGGAGTTGCAACCCCTTCATTCTCGGTTAAATAGCCTGGGGAAGTGTGGCTCACCTTTCCAGGGCCATTCTATGCTACTTCAAGAGAACCCACCAATATACCGCTCTCTCAAATGAGTGCTGTGTCTGTTTGTGCCTTGTGCCTTGTGCATCCTTGTCCCCCTTTTCCTCTCTCCCTCTCTCTTTCCATAAACTAAAACACACATTCTACCCCCTTCATAATCAACAAAGGCTCCTGCTCCCACAACCACTTAGAGATCACCTCTGGTGAGTGGAAACAGTAAACAGGATTATCTGATTCGAAAACAGTACTGATCAATCTTTTATCAGAAGTCTCCAGTACATTCCTATTGAGAAGACAGCATGGCCTTTCTTTAAAGCTGCAAATGTAAATAAGAACACTGAATAAACGTAACACACCATGTCTGACCTGCAATCCAAGGATCTTTGGGGCGGCGGGGGGGAACCTATGGAGTTCAGAGGGATTTGGGATTCAACTGTACACCAAGTAACTATGATGTCCTGAAATCTATGGGAGGAAGGTGGGGTGTAGCCTTGGGAAGTCTTCTCTATAATCTTCATCCCCATGTTAACCATGGTTTAGCAATGTATCAACACTAACAAGAACCTTGTAATTGTGTTTTGGAGATCCACTCAAAACCTGGTGGTTTTTTTTAAAAAAATAGTTTTGAGATAGGAGCCTATGTAAGCTGTAACCATGCTTGCAGAGATGTAATTCTAAACAACTACTGAGGCCTGCAAACCATGAGGTTACATGTCATTTATACTCAACGTAAAACTGAAATGTTCCCAACTTCAACACTTTATTAGGGAGATAGCAGCTTGCAAAACTTTCTTATCCTGTGTGAGGGAGTACTGTCACAATGGAGAGAAGTGAAAAGCGGTGTGCCCCAGGGCTCTGTCCTGGGACCGCTGCTTTTCAATCTGTTCATAAATGACCTGGAGACAGGGATAAACAGTGAGGTGGCCACGTTTGCAGATGACACAAAACTTTTCCATGTGGTAAAAACCAGAGAAGATTGTGAAGAGCTCCAGAAGGATCTCTCCAAACTGGGGGAATGGGCTGAGAAATGGCAAATGCGTTTTAATGTAACCAAATGTAAAGTAATGCATATTGGGGCAAAAAATCCAAACTTCATCTATCAACTCATGGGCTTTGAGTTATCCATGACGGATCAGGAAAGAGATCTTGGTGTGTTGGTGGACAGCTCCATGAAGGTGTCTCCCCAATGTGTGGCAGCGGTGAAGAAGGCCAATTCCATGCTAGGGATTATCAAAAAGGGGATTGAAAATAAAACAGCCAACATTATAATGCCATTATACAAAGCAATAGTAAGGCTCCACCTGGAGTATTGTGTACAATTCTGGTCACCGCATCTCAAGAAAGACATAGTGGAACTGGATAAGGTGCAGAAGAGAGCGACTAAAATGATTACTGGGCTGGGGCACCTCCCTTATGATGAAAGGCTAAAACATTTGGGCCTCTTTAGTCTGGAAAAAAGGCAATTGAGGGGGGATATGATTGAGACATACAAAATAATGCAGGGTATGAGTAAAGTGGATAGAGGGAAGCTCTTCTCTCTCTCCCAAAATACCAGAACTAGGGGACATACACTCAAATTGAGTGCTGGGAGAGTAAGAACTGACAAAAGAAAATATTTTTTCACCCAGCGCGTTGTAAGTCTATGGAACTCCCTGCCACAGGATGTGGTGATGGCATCTGGCCTGGATGCCTTCAAAAGGGGATTGGACAGATTCCTGGAGGAAAAGTCCATCACAGGTTACAAACCATGATGGAGATGTGTAGTCTCCAGGCTTAAAACCAGGGTACTTCAAGGGCCAGATGCAGGGCAGTGCTTTCAGGAGACAGATATCTAGTCTCATGCGCTCCCAAATGCATCTGGTGGGGCCGCTGTGAGATACAGGAAGCTGGACTAGATGGGCCTTTGGCCTGATCCAGCATGGCTCTTCTTATGTTCTTATGTTCTTATGTCAACGGTCCTGATAGGCCATCTGCCCCCACACCACCCCCAACAACCTGGGTGGAGCAGTCCCTCTGGGTTCTTGGGAAGGCTGGGGAACAGTTGGCAGGTTGGAAGAGGGCCCATTAAGAGGCATAAAGTACAGCAAGGATGGAGATTTGGAGGGTCTACAGCAGAAGATCTAGATCCCATCCTTCATGCAACTGGGGGCTGATCCAGAAGACAGACACTGGCTCCTGGAAAGAGCCTGCAAGCAAGTTCATAAAAATCACAGAATGGTGAAGTTGGAAGGGCCCTACAAGGCAGTCAGGTCCAACCACCTGCTCCATGCAGGAATCCAAGACAAAGTATATCTGGCAGGTGACTGTCTACCTTTCTCTTGAATGCCTCCAGTGCTGGAGCACTCACCACCTCTTGAGGTCATGGTTTCCACTGCCATTCAGGCTCAAGGTAGCAAGGGTCTGAGGTCTTGGAAGAGAGGCTTCCACCTCTTGAGCTCCAAAGAAAGCTGTAGCACCACCAGTTCCATGGTGCCCAAGATGGCCAATGGGTCCAGCAGTACCCATCCCACCCAGGTACAGGTGCTGGTGGTGCAAACACCAGCATGAGAGGAGAAAGAGGCTCCACAGCGATCATGAGGACAACCAACATTTGTCAACTGCCTCTGCCAATGCCCAGTGCTCATGATTGCACTGGCTTTGGTGAATGGAACAGAGGCCCGCACCAAACTGCCCATTTCTAGGGGGCGGTGGTGGAAACCAGGGTGCAGGGGAGAGGTGAGAGGGAACTGCTGCTGAAAGCACCCAGCTCGATAAAAAGCGCTCTTACCAGCAACCTGGGGCTGACAGCGTTACTAGCAGGTGACCTCAAGACTGGCAGTTCTGTTGGGGGCCTTGCACACTGATTCAGAACATTGGTCCATCTAGCCTAATATTGTCGGCTCTGAACGGCAGCAGTTGTCTGGGCTTATAGGTAGGATTTTTTTCTCAGTTCAACCTGAAGGCATGGTATATCCCAGTGGTCTCTCATTCAAGGAGGAACCAAGCACACTTTCGACTTTTGGCCTGTTTAGCTAGCTCTGTGTTGTCATCAATTACTAGTAGCAACACCTTTCTGGGGTTTCAGGTGCAATTTGTTCCCGGTTTTATCAAGAAATCCTGGGGAACAAGTATAGGACCTTTAAAAAATTTCACATGTATGATATCCAAATTCCAGGAATAGGCATGTTTGCATGAAAAAAAATCCTGATGGCATGCTTTGCAAGACAAAAAATGTTCCACATGTACCCAGGAAAACCCCCCTCCCTGGTTATGGTTGTCTTAAATCTAGGCTCTGGAACAGATTAATCCATTCCCAATGCATTCCTATGGGAAACTGCGCTTTGAAAGACAAACTTTTCATAAAACAAACTGACCCGCAGAGCAAATTAAATTTGTTTTAAGAGGTACCACTGTGTGTGTGTGTGTGTGTGTGTGTGTGTGTCTGTCTGTGTGTGTGTGTGTGTGTGTGTGTGTGTGTGTGTGTGTGTGTGTGTGTGTGTGTGTATCTATCTATCTATCTATCTATCTATCTATCTATCTATCTATCTATCTATCTATCTATCTATCTATTTAAAGATTGCTTTCAAAGTCTGCTTTATCCTTTATCTTCCATCCACTATGAATTTCCAATATCCATTTCCTCACTGGTAGTAATTTAAAAAGACAGCCAACCTCTGCATGATGCTGGTTAATTAATTACTTATAATGCCATCAAACACTAGAATCTAGGATAACAGCTGCTGCTAAATTAATATTGCAGAAATATATATAGTGCAGTCTCTCTGTCCCTCTGTGAATGCCTCCAGTCGAATAACACTTCCCTAAATTCTGACATTCGGTTTAGGCAGACATTAGATCTGGAAGGAAAAAAAAAACAGAAACAGATAAAGCAAGAGAAAACCTATCCATTACTTGTTGAATTATGCTGACCTTTACACATCACCTTTACTGCCATCTTAAATCACAGCTAATTACAGGGGGGACGGAAGCAGAGAGTGAGATGCTCCCCCATAATATATCTAAAGGCAGTTCACCCCCAGAAATGTATGCCAGTACTGGAACATTTATCACATTATGTTGTTTACCAATGTCAAAATTCATTACTATGAGATTTTCTATGGTCGTTTGTGTCGTGTCTAGTGATCTCCTCTTGAAATACAGCACAATGACAAAACCCCCCACAGATATTTATATGATGCACTACTCTCTCTAAATGGGTAAAACGTGAGCAGGACTAGATGTGGTGCCATTTTGTGAGGGCCGTCAGGAATGCCAAGCTCTACACTCATCGCTTTCCAAATTCTGCACTGATCCAGAAACATGGAGCACCTCAAAGAAACAAGTTCAGAGGAGGGTGACAAGGATGACCAGGGGGCTGGAAACCAAACCCTGTGAGGAAAGACTGATAGAATTGAGCATGTTTAGGGTGGAGGGTGATATGACAGCACTTGTCAAATATATATATGAAAGGCTGTCATACAGACGAGGGGCAGGACCTGGTCTTGGTCATTTCAGAGCGCAGGACGCACAAAAACTGGCTTCAGATACAGGAAGATAAATTTAGGCTGAATGTCAGTAAAAATATCTTACGTCTTAACTGTTACAGCAGTACGACAATGGAACTTCAAGAGATGATGAGTGCTCCAACACGGGAAGCAATCAAGAGAAATTATATCAACCCAACAATGGTGCAGCATCTGTTTTGGATAGTAGGTAGTAACACCCATTCTAGAAAGTATGGCTGGCAAGTGTATGGCCACACAACTTTCTGGAACAATGCCTCATCTTGACCATTGATCTACCTGTTAAAATCTCCTGCCCCCACACCCCAGCTTCTTAACATGTAATGTGAGGCATCGTGTGTTACATGCAAGCTCTTGTTGACCATCTGCAGTATTTCTGATTCTAAGGCAAAGAATCGGAGGCTAATAG
Organism: Phrynocephalus forsythii; assembly: GCA_029282475.1. NCBI lineage: Eukaryota > Metazoa > Chordata > Lepidosauria > Squamata > Agamidae > Phrynocephalus > Phrynocephalus forsythii. The sequence continues at coordinate 99,949,325 of JAPFRF010000006.1, forward strand.
TTGAGATACAGGCCTTTCAGGAAGTTCATGGCTTCTAAAAGCAGCATCTGGAATTGAGCTCAGAAACCAACCTACAGGTAGTGAGGCTGGTACAATATTTATGTAACATGATATGATTGATCTCTCATCTATTTATTCATCCATCTTATGCCACCATCTCCCTTATCTCACTGGTAGCTATAGCTGGCTGAATAGCACAGTGAGTTACATGTCCGGCTGAGGGGTTGCGGGTTCAGTTCCGAACTGTGTCTTCGCCAAGAAAAGCCACCTTGGGTGGCTTCAGACATATTGCATCATTCCAGAGCGACCTCCGGAAGAACGGAATGGTACATTTCTAAGTAATCTCTACCTATAAAACCCAGAAATGTGATGCCATAAATAAGAACTGAAGTGACATCACACAACAATGATGATCTTACTAATTATTTTCTAGTCCCACTAACTCAGGGGTTCACAATCTCAGAATAAATTAAATAAATAAAGCTTGGAGGGGAGGGGAGGCTTCTCCATTTTTCTTAAACTCAAAGGCCCTCACACACACATGGTATCCAACTGGGCCTCCTCAGTTAGCTCTACTTAGTGTCACTCACAAAAAGAGAGAAAAACAAGGATGGTTTTTTTTTGGGGGGGGGGAGAACTACAGTTCTTGATACTACTAGAGGTGGACACAACATGGAAATATAGTATTTCATTTCGCTTCGTTTCAGTCTTCATTTCATTTTGTTTTGTTAAGAACGGATTTTTTAAAAAAGAGTTTTCATCATGAAACGAAACGATTCATGAGGCTATAAATGATGGGGAGCTTTCCTTTTTTTATTTAACAGGGAGCCCACGGGCCTAAATTAAAGATCCTCCTTAAACCTTCGATTCAATTTGCTTTCAAACAAGGAATCCTCTGTAAACAAGCAGGAAACCTAATGGCTAATTGCTGCAGGGAGAGATCGGAGTGATAAGCTTAACAGCTGATTGGCGGGAAGGAAGGAAAAGATAAAAAAATATGCTCCACAGTCCTACTTAATCAGAAAAGGAAAAGATTCAGTTTAATAAATCAACTTTCAGACACAGACACAGCCAGTGCAGGGAAGGGAAGGGTAAGTGGTCCTAAAACTGCCATGTCTGCAGCCTAGACACAGGGAGCAGCAACAGAGGTCACCTCCTAGCTAGCTGCAGGCAGACCAAGATCAGAGATAAGCTAGCTCAACAGTTGAGGCATGGGGAGGGAAGGAAGGAAAACAAATCAATCCGTTTAAAAACAAACCTCCTATTCTCAAGATAGCTGGATCAAGAGACCTCTCACCACTAAGACAAATGGCTGCATTTCCGAAACAAAAATGACATTTTCTTTAATATCTTGATGACACACTGTTGGCTGTTTTGTAACATTTCGTAAGCTTACAAAATGATGAACCAGTGTGCTGTTTTTTGTAAGATGCCCATCCCTAGAAGTGTTGTCTTGTGGACGACGAAGAATCATGGTTAAAAAAGAAAGAGGACGTTCTACTATGTCTGATCACTTACGCTGCCTCCACTCGTCATGTCACCACACTTTGCTTCCTTCAATCATTCTTCCACTCCTTCACGACACCAAATAAATAAATAAATAAATAAATAAATAAAAATAAAAAACATGCAGCCAGTGTTTCAGCTCATGTCTTTCTTTTTCCAGTGCCAAAATGTAAAACAAAGCTTCTGCTAAGCTTCCCACAAATAACAGGAGCATTTTATGGGGGGTTGGGCACAGGGGGCTTGTAATTGGAGGGAATCAGCTACTTCTCCAAAGACAAACCATTCAGCTTATCCCGTTACTAAATCCTACTCAGAAAAATGTTAATAGCCTCTCCAACAATGCGAGGCTGAAACTAATATACAAAAATTTAATGCCATCACATCAGTAGCCGGAGTAGTATCAGGTACCTTCCCTGCTATCATATGATTCTATGATTCTATGCTAGACTGGGGAAAGATGTCCAGGCATGTTAAGGGTACATTCAGTGAAATTACCAACACCTCCCCTTACAACCGTTCACCATGGAATGCCCATGACTGTGAAAGGAACAAGTAATAGGATAGCTGGGCAGTTGTACCTTAAGACAGGAACCTATGCAAGTAGTAACCATCTTATGGAGATTTACTGCTAAACAACTACTGAGGCTTACAAACCCTGGGTTTGCCTGTCACCCACACTGAATGTAAAACTGAAATGTTCCCAACATCAAAGCTTAATTGGCAAGATAGCCACGTGCAATATCACTGCCAAGGGGGTGGTACTAGGAAATAATGGAAAGTTCACCTCCTGAACGAATCATGTAAGTTTCCATTATTTCCTACGTGGAAACTGTTTTTTTATATACGAGTATTTTGTTTTACAAGCATGTTTCTGGAATGGATTATGCTCGTAAACCAAGGTACTACTGTAATATCCATCAGTTCACTCCTCTCATACTGCGATAACTATTTAGGTACCGAGCGGTCTAAATAATAAATCATGAAAAGGGAATTGGTGAACATACTCTCCGGGTGGCAGATACATATCTAAAGCGTGTACAAGTGGCAGTAAACCATAGCATTGCATTACATTTCAGCTAGCCTATATCTCTGTGGCACGTTCTTTTCATTCAGGTTAACTTAAATATTATGGGGAAATGGCTGGCTTTCCTCTCCCATTCATGTGTTTATAAACTTCTCTATTTCCCTTGTTGTCTTTCGCCGCTAATGTAAAAATCTTTACACACATTGACCTTTTCTTGTAGAAAAGGTGTTCCAACAAGAAAAAAGGCTAAAGCATTGGAGGGCTTTTTAGTTTAGAAAGTTCTCTGGAGGATCCTCCCCCAACACCCCCCACCTCCCCGTTTTAAATATAAAGGTCAGATGCACACAATGCAGAATGAGGTGGAAGGGGAGCAGTAGAAGCCTGTGGCAATAAAGATATCATGGCTTTCTACCTGTATAATTTCAGGTGAAAAGAAGCATTCCTCTGAATGTTTTCATATGAAACACACACACACACACAGAGGGGGGGAGAAAGAGAGGGAGAGAAAGGATTCCCACAGCTGGAAAGGACTATATTGGAATAATTATTTTTTAATCCTGACGTGGCAGCCTTTCAAAACACAGTCTTCAGGCAGGAGAGGGGAGGGACGTGTTTTGTTTTCAATACAGAGCTGGATTTACAAATGTTACTGGTTAGGGATGAGCATTTCATTTCGGAACCACTATGTTACGAAATGAACCACACCATCCCAGGTGGTCCTTGGAACCGGCTGATGCAGATCCAATTGCTTTACCTTTCTCTGTCTTGCGCAGGGTTAAAATCCAATGAGGAAACACGTCATCTTTCCTGCTTTGTGCTGCTGGCCAATCAGAGAGGGAGGAGGGATGATGCCTGTCCCTGCACAGCTCCTGATTGGCCAGCATCACAGATCTAGCACAGATGATGTTGCAGCATGCTTCCTTGTTGGATTTTAACCATGCGCAAGACAGAGAAAGGTCAAGCAATTGGATCTGCATGTATCAGCCGGTTCCAAGGACCACCTGGGCTCATGTGGTTCGTTTCATGACCTAGTGGTTCCGAAATGAAATGCCCATTCCTATTTTCTCTGCCTCATTCTTTTGCAGGCTTTGAAGAATACGCTTGAGCGGGTGAGGTTGGTTGTTGGTTTTGTATCGTGGAAACGGTAGCGCACCAAAACACTCATTGGGTAAACCAATCATAATTTAATAATGAAGAAAATTTATGGATGGCAGGCACCGTTGTCCAGCAGTCTCTCAGCTTGACTTGCAGGCCTGATGCAGATCACCATCAGCAGCAGCACGGAATTGCTGGGAGAGACCCCAGGGCAATGTGGGCGAACCTATGGCACAGGTGCCAAAGATGGCCCTCGGAGCCCTTTCTGTGGGCAGCTGACACCACCCCATCACAGCTGCCTGTATTGAGGTTAAATTGCTGTATTGGCATGATGCGAAAAATTAGTGAGTTTTGAATCGCCGTTTGGGCGCTCTGTCTCTAAAAGGTTCGCCATCACTGACCTAGGGGGTCATTGAATCTGGCCCCTCCACAAAGGCACGCTCAGGAACCAAACTCCCAATCTCTACCTCCGTAGCCAATTGCCTGCACCCTTGACCATGACTAGCAAACAAGTACTGCCTGGATATGTTTTATACAATGACCCCCCCCACACACACACACCTATTGTGGGGGTTAGGGACCTGACTCAAACTGCAATAATTGAAAATCCATGATATGCGGATGCAGGTCAGGTTGGGCCTGGGGGCCTAACTGGAGGCTCTTGTACTTTCCCCCAGCCTGGCACTGCTCCAAATGGGCTTGCAAGGGCCTTCCCACGCCTTCTGGAGGCCCCAAAAGGGCCTGCAGAAGGCCTGGGAAGGCCCTTGCAGGCTCGTTCAGAGCAGCCCCAGTCCTGGGGTAAGTATGGGAGGCCTGAAACAAGCCTTTGCCCCTTACCCCAGGGGTCTTTTTTCATATACTGCGGTCCCGTGATATAGCGGGATACAGATACCGCGAAAGGGCAGGGGATCACTGTAGCAGCATGGGGAGACCCCTGCCCCATGTGGTGATCTTCTCACCTCTGAGCCCCTCCTGGGTACATCATCACCCTCTCAAACAAACAACATTTTCTGGAGCCAAAAGAGATGCCACCCCCAAAGAGGGCAGTGGGACCCCATGGCTGGTCCGACCTCGGCATTCCACAAGACAGTGGCTCTGCTCCCAGCAGCTCATCATTGCACACCTTTAGCCAGGCATGACCACACTTCGGCCCTCCTGATGTTTTGGACCACAACACCCAGAATTCCAAGCCTGTATTTCCAATGGCAAAGGACTGTGGGAGTTGTGGTCCAAAACATCTGGAGGGCCAAAATTTGGACATGCCTGCCCTAAGCTTTCCCTGGGCAGATGATGTCTGCCTCAAACACAGGATGTGAGCGAGAAGGGTAGCCGTATGGCCTCACCACCCCCTTCTCCCAGTGCAGGGAGAACGCCTCAATCGGTCTTTTGTATAGTATTGTCTCAGGACAGTATGCTTAACCCCCCCCTCCAAGATTCCGCCAATTTGGTGGGATCTCCCACGGAGGGAACCTCATCCGCTTGGGTCTGCTGATTTTTTTTTTCTTTTTTTACAAAATGGGCTGAGATCATTTTGTTCAGCTGGGCATGAGGGAATGTTTAATCTGTGCGCTGTGGCCCGTTATAAATTCTTTTATTGCCGTGCAGCTTGCAAACGCTGCATTTTGATGTTTAAGATGGGATTTAATTGGTTTAATCATTTTCAGCTCCTTTGGCGCGGTCCTCTTTGCAACAAGCCGTCACAAGGAAGCCTTGCAGTCTGAAATAGCACGGTGGATGCTTTAAATAAATACATACAGAAATGAAGTTGTTTGTTTATTGTTAATATTATTTTGCAGAAGCTCCGTTCCACATGAGCCAAAGGCTAAATTCACAGCTTCTATTCTCTCTCTCTTCTCTCTCTCTCTCTCTCTCTTTTAAGAGAAAGGATCTGAACTACCGCAGTAATATTTCCACACCTTATTCAACAGCTGGAGTTTCCACCACCATCCAGCATCCAACCTTTGAATCGCCATTGTTCAGTTGTGTTTTGTTAACGCCAGACCCTTTCTCTCAGCTACCTTGTTCTCGGCGCGGCATCGTTTTTGTTCCAAAAGAGCTCTTCCCAGAAATATTAAAGAAATGCCCACAAGCTGTGATTCTGACCCAATGCAGCTGGGTTCTAAAGCAGCGTTTCATTCCCGCCTTTCTGGGTGGTAATAATATGGCTCTCAGGACTGTATTGTCTTGCCTAGCGGTGCTGCACTTAATTGGATCACCTTCTGATCAAGGTGAGCATCGCGGAACTGTTCTTAGAATGGCCCGTGCTGGTGATCCGTCAGCAGTCTGGAGCCTTTGATTTAATTTCCTAAACCCTCGGACATGCTGCTAGTCATTGCTTTGTGTTTCCCATTCCTTCGTACCCTCGCACGGCATTTAACACCGCTTTTCATTTAAACCCATTCGGTTTTTTTTGAAGGCGGAATGAATTTGCTGCTGTCAGAGTGCATTAGGGCTGCTACATCTCGAATGAGATGTAACTTGCGGCAGCTCTACATTTCAGTGGAGACAATTTCATTGAGTCCTGTCACTGCTTAACTAAAACCTCACTCCTGAAACTTTCTAAGAGATCCAGATGTTTTCCTAAGCTTCTACAGGGAAAGAGGTTCCATTTAAACATTAGGAAGAACTTCCTGACAGTTAGAGCCGTTCGGCAGTGGAATATGCTGCCACAAAGGAGGATGGTGGAGTCTCTTTTTTAAAAGCAGACGCTGGATGACCATCTGTCAGGAGTACTGTGATGGGAGTTCCTGCATGGCAGAGGGTTGGACTGGATGGCCCTTGAGGTCTCTTCCAACTACATGATCCTATGATTCAAGGATCTTCTTGCTAGCCCAATGGTTCTCAACCTTCCTAATGCTGTGACCCTTTAATACCGTTCATCATGTTGTGGGGACCCTTTGCACTGCTTGGAAGAGGCCACAAGCCCCCTTTGGCAGGCCACTGCCCCAGGTGCCCTAGAGAACTTCCCTCTCCATCCACCCTCAGCCAATCACAGCCTCTGATGCCATTGACTGTCATCCCCTCCAACCTATCAGGCTGTAACTCACTCTTCCTTCCCCCTTCTCCTCCAGACCCAAGCCATTTGTATCTTTTTCTTTACTGGCTCATGGTGCCCCCTGTTGGGAACCACTGTGCTATCCCATCTCATATTGGGCTGCGTTGTTATCCCTGTACTACGCTACGGTATTTGTTTTCTTTAAGGGAAGGACTGTGGTTCACAGAGTGCCAGCACCATATTCTAAAGCTCCAGGTGCAGTTAGGCCCCTGGATTTTACTGGTTCTGCATCCTGAAATTTCCACTAAGAATCTAAGTTGTAAACTGCCCAAAACGGCTTCTGCCAGATGGACAGTATATAACTCAAATAAATATAATAAGACCTCACACGTCTTGCATGCCAGGACATGGAGGGGCCACATATTTATTTTTCTTGCCCCTAAGGAGCAAGAAAAGAGATTATTTTGTTGTTTGTCTTGCCAAGAGGAGAAAATGAGAGGAACAATTTGTAGAAATTGCACAAATCTACAGAAATACTGCTTTAATAGAAACTGCACAGTGACTTGAAATAACTGCTGCTTTCTTACATAGGCTTTAGTTAGAGGATTAGAACCTATGAACTATTTGTTTGTGTCTTTTTCAACAATCAACCAATTCTTCTGTGCTGCTCAAGGGGAAAGGATGCTGCATTTTCTTAGACATATTTTGTGCCAACTGGGAAAGTCCTGATGGGGAGAAGCAAAAGTGTGATCCTAATTCTATTCTCTCCAAGATTCCGAAAACTCTTCATGGAGGTGGTTTATTCAGTTGGGGGCCAATATAAAATGGAGAAGAGTAGAGATGAGCACGAATTGGATTTTGCTACGTTGTTACACTTCATTGTGTGGCACCACAGGTGCTATATGTTCCCTTCCCCGGCCCCAGTGGCTTCTGTACTCCCCAGCTGGCATGTGCAGTTCTTCCCCTTCTCTTTGTGTGTTGTCCATTTTGTAGGACTCAATGAGTCCTCCCTGAGGACAGTTGTGCAGGCCCTCGTGATCTTGAGGATCGACTACTGCAATGCCCTCTACATGGGGTTGCCCTTGACCCTTGTCCAGAGGCTCCAGCGGGTGCAGAAGGCGGTGGTCAGACTGGTGGTGGGTGCTCGTAGATTTGATCACATCACCCCAGCTCTGGCTTGCCTGCATTGGCTGCCCGTTGTCCTCCAGATCAGGTTCAAGGTCCTGGTTTTGATTTTCAAAACCCTCCACAGCTTGGGCCCTGAGCACCTGTCGGAGCGTATGTCCCAGAGGTCAACTGGGGTCAGGCCCACTAGAATGGCTTAGAGTGGCCACACCCAGGGAGGCACAGAAATCGCTCACGCGTAACCGCACCTTCTCTGTGGTGGGCCCCACGTTGTGGAATCACCTTCCTAGTGAGCTGTGCCTAGCACAGTCCCTGCCTGCCTTTAAAAAGGCTCTGAAAACCTTCCTTTTTAAGGAAGGGTCTTCCCCTCCTTATTTTACCAGTCTCTCTCATTCTTTTTATTGTTATATACTGTTGGTTTTAATTGTAAACCGCCTAGAGTTCCATCTGGAAGATGGGCGGTACAGAAATACAACAAATAAATAAATAATAAATAAACACACAGAGTAGGACCATTTGCTTCCCTTCTCTGGTAGCCAGGCACTGAAAGGGTGCGCTGCAGGAATCCCTGCCATACTTTCTCATCTGAGTGGGCAGCTGCCAGAGGAGGCAGAAGAGGGAAGTGAATCTTCCTATTATGACTGGTCAAACACCCAAAGAGAAGGGAAATAACAGCACACGCCAGTTGGTGAGTACAGAAGCCAGTGGGGCTGGGGAAGGGAACACGTAGCACCTGTGGTGCTGACGAAGCGCAACGAACCAGCTGGAAGGGATTCGTGCCCATCTCTAGGGAATTGCACTATAAAAATATTGAGTTTTTAATTTACCCATCTAATCTAATCTAATCCAATCCAATCCAATCTAATCCAATCTAATCTCTTCCTTCCACAAGGGTTTTAAAGATGGGATGGAAAAGCGACTCGCTCCCTAAACAGATACAAACTACAACTTCCTTTGCTTTTAGGTATTCTAAGAACTCATTCCTTTCTCTTGCACTCTCTGTGTCTCTTTTTTGCAAAGCCATTAAGAAATGGAGCACCTTTCGAGCAGCAGCGTTGCACTCTTCAGCTTATAAAAAATGTATGGGATGATACCGCTGAAAAAGGCTTTGAGGCGTGACATGGTCTATCATGTTGTGCATGCATGAGTTCGCTTCTACAAGATCAGAACCAGGAGCTCAGATGAATACTATTTATTGTGAGCCTCAAGGCTTCAGAGGCAGAATCTTTTTCTGCTTAGGGCTGGTGTTACGATTGCTCAATCGGTGCGTTCTCCAGAGGCGAGCTTTCTCTCTCTCTCTCTCTCTCTCTCTCTCTCTCACACACACACACACACACACACACACACACACACACACACACACACACACACACACACTTCAAAGACACACCCTCCCCCCTGCAAAAAAAAATCACATCTTCCTTCCCCAGAAACAGCTGACTGCACAAATCAGGAAACATACTGTAGGCAAAGGTGTTTTCAACTTTCTACCTTCAAGGGATACTTTTTCAAAAAAAAAAAAAAAATCCTCTGTGTCATGCAAAATATGGACCTGTGTGCACGTGTGCGTGTGTGCACTAGGACCGAAGTGGAAGGAAGTAGTTTGGGTATGTCCCAGCAAGTCTCTGGTCAATCTGCAATAGATCAATAAGTGTTTCCAAGTCCCAGAAGTTGAACAACAGCAAATAAAATTCCATGGGGGGGATATCAGTCATGGGTAGCCCTCAGTTTCACTGTCTTTGTATATGCAGCATGACCACTAACTGCCTGCCTTCATTAAGTCTTTCTCCAGCTCCAGTAGCCAGTTTTAGAATTTTGTCTTCATCTCTTTGATCTGCTGTAAGCCAGATGTGCTGGCATCTGCAGATTTCCAAGTGTATAACACATAGGTTACTTTACATCTGGCTGGGTATACGCACCCCACCAGCCATCCTTTTGCCCCAAGGATACTGGGATTCTAGCAAAAATAAATTAAGCCTCTCTCAAAATGTGAGTCCGTTCTTTTTCTAAGCTTATATTCCATTTACAGCACAGCACTCAGTTGCACCTCTTAAATGATCACATGAACACACTCAATACTCCCTTACAAGCTTTTGCAGGGACTTCCTTTACACCAGTCATGTCCAAACTTCAGCCCTTCAGATGTTTTGGACCACAACTCTCACAGTTCTTTGCCATTGGAAATACAGGCTTGGAATTCTGGGAGTTGTGGTCCAAAACATCAGGCGGGCCGAAGTTTGGACATGCCTGCTTTACGCTCATCATCCCCACAACTTGAGAGGTCTCTGTCCCTCACATATTCTACAAACATGAGAACTGAGCTTGCGCCACAGCAAACTGGCAAGTAGCCTGAAAAATTCTTCATTCCTATCAAGGTGGCTTGTCTGGACTGTATTGAATTCCATGGGTTTTCTTGACTCTAGTGTAAGAGCAAGAGGAGGGGCAAGCATTTATTTTAGTTGTAATTCCCATAACTTGTGCAAAATAGTCCATCAAGAAACATGTGCTTACCTGTTTTGGGAAGTAAGGACCATACACATGGCAAGGGCAAAAAGCAAACACTTTGTTGACTCATCAAAAGGACCCAAGCAACCCATCCACTCTAGAACAAAAGATTCCCTAGCAGGTCCATGCAATACGGCATCAGCTATCTGTTTTACACAATCTCGCAAATGAAAGAACTCTTGAGTTTATGCAGAGGCTCCATTAGGTTGCTGCTTATCTCTGATCAATAATCTCAAATCACAAGCAATCTTGTCTGCCTTACAGCACATTGATAGTGCTGTCGGACTGTGGGTTCATGTAGGCCAGGACCGTCAATTCCCATTGGCCAAGATCTCAGGCTTTCCCAGTCCTCTTCACTAGAATTATTTTAAATACTGTACAAATGTTGAGCTGAGCCATCGGGTCACTTCCGAACTATAGGGATCCTAGTATAGTTTGTGAGGTGTGTGAGAGCTTTGTAGAGTTGTCTTTGATGTCTCTGAGTGCATTTTCGTGGCTTGGAGAAGAAACTGAAGCTACATGTCCTAGTCCAGTGGTTCCAAGCTTGGATAACCAAACTCTTCTTGGACTGCAACTCCGAGAAGCCTTCATCACCTGTACTGGTTGCAGTTTCTGGGAGTTGCGGTCCAATTCCTGCGTTACTCAAGCGCACAAACCACTATCCTAGTCTAACATACCCTCCACTACACTATATTGGTGCCCCGCCTTATGTAGAAACACAGTCATACCTCAGATAACAAAGGAAAATTTCCAGGTATAGAGCTGCCTCAGATAACAAATGTTTCTCAGATTCTCAGATAACAAATGTTTTCAACAAATGTTGAAAATAAAACAGCCAACATTATAATGCCGTTATACAAAACAATAGTAAGGCCCCACCTGGAGTATTGTGTACAATTCTGGTCACCGCATCTCAAGAAAGACATAGTGGAACTGGAAAAGGTGCAGAAGAGAGCGACTAAAATGATTACTGGGCTGGGGCACCTCCCTTATGAAGAAAGGCTAAAACAATTGGGCCTCTTTAGTCTGGAAAAAAGGCGCTTGAGGGGGGATATGATTGAGATGTACAAAATAATGCAGGGTATGAGTAAAGTGGATAGAGGGAAGCTCTTCTCCCTCTCTCAAAATACCAGAACTAGGGGACATACACTCAAATTGAGTGCTGGGAGAGTAAGAACTGACAAAAGAAAATATTTTTTCACCCGGCGCGTTGTAAGTCTATGGAACTCCCTGCCACAGGATGTGGTGATGGCATCTGGCCTGGATGCCTTCAAAAGGGGATTGGACAGATTCCTAGAGGAAAAGTCCATCACGGGTTACAAACCATGATGGAGATATGTAATCTCTAGGCTTTAAACCAGGGTAGTTCAAGTGCCAGATGCAGGGGAGTGGTATCAGGAGACAGATATCTAGTCTCATGCGCTCCCAAACGCATCTGGTGGGGCCGCTGTGAGATACAGGAAGCTGGACTAGATGGGCCTTTGGCCTGATCCAGCATGGCTCTTCTTATGTTCTTATGTTCTTATGTTTCAAAATGCCTTGCAAAAAGAGTGTACCCAGGATGCACTGCACTCCCCCCCCCTGTAGTTTATGGAGGGGTGGGAGGAGTTAGAGCATTTTTAATGGTATTTAGGAGCCATTCTGTTCATTTTTTCAGATAACTTTGGACCTTTCAAACTTGGAAAGGTAGGGAGCTAACTTTTATTAATCTCTGCATTGCTTTTCTTCACATTTTTGGTGGGAACATGCTGGAGTAGTCTTTCTGCTTGTGTTTGTGTCTGTTTGCATTTTCCCCATTGTATTTTTGGTGTGAAAAGTGCACTTTATAAAGAGGTCTGGGGGGAATACAGCTCCCCCCTTTTTTCGGACCTCTGGAATGGATTGAGCAGTTTCCCATTCATTTCAATAGGAAGCCATGTTTCGGATAACATTTTTTTTTCGAGATAACGAACTGCCTCTGGGAACAAATTAAATTTGTTATCAGAGGTACCAGCTGCCTAGATGCCCTAAGCACATCCGATCTCGCCTGGTTTCAGAAGCTAAGCAGGGTCGGCCCTGGTTAGTACTTGGATGGGAGACCACCAGGGAATACCAGGTGCTGTAGGCGCCTGGAGTAGGAACTAGCAAGCCACTTCAGTAATTCCTGCCAAGAAAACTCCATGGACATGGGGTCACGAAGAGTCAGTCATGACTGTAACGACGCAACACATCAGAGGTACCACTGTACTAGGGATTAACTGGGGAATCCCTTTACATACAAGGCACTGAAAAACATATGCCTCCTTTATTTTACCACTTTGGCAGGCAAACTACCTGCTGTGCATCTTGGAATACCATTCAGAAACTGTCAGATATTAGTTAGTGAATATATGTATTAGACAGGATATTCTATATATATATATATATGATATGTATTTAATTGATTTAAAGATGGAGTCTGTAAAAATGCAAAGTCACAGTGACTCAATGTATAGTTTTTTTTCTAAAGGAGTACAGATGTTAAGAATGTTAAGAATGAACATAATGAATTTTGGCTGATGCAAGGGGTTGGCAATAGCTATGAGGTAATGTCATTTACTTATGATTGGACAGGCACCAGGGCTGGCGCATCCATTAAGGCGAACTAGGCAGTTGCCTAGGGTGCCAAAATGGAGAGAGGGCGCCGGCCAACCTGCTGCCCCCGCCCCCCACCGCTGGCCACCGCCGTCCGTCCCCCTGCTGCCCGTTGCCGCACGCCCACCGCCCTGCCCCTGCCCCTGCCCCACCCCCCACCTCCCCTCCCCCCCACCTCCCCTCCCCCCACCTCCCCTCCCCCTCCCCCTGCCACCCACCCCACCCCCCGCACCTCGCCTAGGGCGCAAAAAAACCTAGTGCCGGCCCTGACAGGCACATGTATAAAAATGTTCTGTAAATCATTGTTCATTGGGCCTTCTGTGAGTAAGGCACCCACTTTGTTTCTCTATCATATATTTTGTCAATGTAATGTATGCTGTTATGCTGTTGGACTATAAGTTCTATAATGCTGTGATATATATTTTGTACAGTTTGTAATATAGCTGTTTGGTTTTAAGAAAACTCTGTCTCTGACTAACTATTTATTCAATAAGTATTGCTTCTGCTAGCTGATCAAATAGCACAAAACTCTGACAGAAACTGATGTATAGACCACAACCCAAAGAAAGATTCACAAAGCTATAATTACTTGTCTGCTTAAAACACAGCTAAGTGAACGGCATGACATCAAGAAGGCCTCTGCAGAAGTGGGATGGATGAGAAAGACAATAATGCCGACTGTCTACTTCACCCTTCAAGGCTATCCCCATTCAAGAGAGGACCAAACTATTTCAAATTAATGTTGTGTTTTCTAATGGCAAGCAGGGGGCGGGGAGGGAGAAACCACATGGCATCATTTGGGCACCCAGACAAGTAGTCAAAGAGCACTACATCAAAATAGCAAGCAATTCAACAATGAGTATGAAAGCAGACAATTTTCACAAGGTCTCAAGCACTTACTGTCAAAGGAAATTGCAGTCTTCTGACTACCGTGACACTGTGGAATGTCTTTGAAAGATCATTAGGGTGCGAAGGTCCTAAGCAGATGCCATTCAAAGGAACATTAAACTAAATGGACTTTCCCTGAAGGAATAATAACAACTCAACTACTACAGATGTTTTCAAAACAACTTCTCTAGTATCCCGGAATTGTCCCTTTTATTTGGGGAACTATCCCCCAAAACACTCTGTGGCAATGAAGGAGAGCTGCATGTATGCATGCATGAAGAATCTTTAATGTAAAATTGTGTTGATGCACACAATAGGCTCAACATCCTCAGAGGTCACCCAGCCTTTATTTGAACAGAAGCATACAGACTATAAATCTGGATCTTGCCTTCAGTTCACACATTTCCTAGTGGGCTAACAAAATGACAAGGGAGTGTTAATGAGCAAGAGCACCACCTGATGACAAGTGTCATCTAGTGCTCACATGATGATGTTTTTGGCCACTGAAGAGCAGCACTTATAACCCAAGCAGCTGAAATACAGGGGATGATTAAAGCCATGGTTGTTCAAATAAGGAGACTGAATGGGTGCTATGTGCCTTTGTTTGAATGACCGGGGTATGAAACCCAATCCTCAGCTTCAGAGGCAACTTTACAACAGCGTTGCTGTCTCCTGCCTCATCTAAGACCGATGTGCCTGGCAAAAATCCATCTTGCTGAGACCTTTACATCTAAGATTAATCTCCTGCAATACCACATTGTCTTATGTTGTGCTCTGCTTGACTTTTTTGTATTAATTGATTGTTAGCTGCCCTGTTGTATGTATGTATGTATGTATGTATGTATGTATGTATGTATGTATGTATGTATGTATGTATGTATGTATGTATGTATGGAAGGATGGATGGATGGATGGATGGATGGATGGATGGATGGATGGATGGATGGATGGATGGATGGATGGATAGATAGATAGATAGATAGATAGATAGATAGATAGATAGATAGATAGATATGTTGTGCTTTTTGAACTCTTGGTACTTGATTTGAAGAAGTGGATATTGTCCATGAAAGCTTTTTTATTTTTTATTAGTGGCCTATAAAGGTATAACTGATAGCCTAGACTTGCATTTGAATGAGTCCTAGACTTTCAAACATTGTTGCATCGGACACATATTTTACAGCTTATTGCTGAACTTTTTGTGCAGCAATTTAAGCTTCGGTTCTGCATCCTGAGTGGCTTTGAGCAACAGGATTGACTAATATTTCATGGTGGAACAATTTGGTGCCTTCTCTAAAAATACCACTGGCTGCCGCTATCACCAAATGAGCAGTGATTAATACCTAAAGGAACATTTTTGTTGTGTCATGACCGACTCTTCGTGACCCCATATCCATAGAGTTTTTCTTGGAAGGAACACTGGAGTGGTTTGCCAGTTCCTATTCCAGGTACCTACAGCACCTGGCATTCCCTGGTGATAGCCCATCCAAGTACTAGCCAGGCCTGACCCTGCTTAACTTCTGAAATCAGGTGAGAAGGGATCTAAAAATCTTTGTGTCTGATGGCACTTCAGCAGATTAAGAGAAGCCACGCTGGCGGGCCAAAGGCAGCATTTAATGGATGCTGAGAGGCCCATGATTCTTACAAGAAGACATTTTTTGTGACACAGTTTTCTGCAACTGTTAACAGTATTCACCAAAACAAAGAGAAAGAAACTCTTAAAACCGAGTTATTATATTGAATCTGCAACTGCCTCATCAATTTATTTGCAGTGATGGTGAATTCCAGAATGGGAGAAGGAAAACAAAACAAAACAGATTTTTAAACAATCATAATCATACTTTTTTTTTGGTATTGCAATCTTTCACAACTTGTTTCTGAAAACACCAGCAACTAAAGAGTTAACTCCTGGAGATCCTTGAGGAGACTTGGCTCTGGAAATATTTGGATCCAAGCCCCAAAGTATAAACAACTCGAGAAACTCCCAAGAGCAATCTTTGCACAAAGCATCCGGGAGATGGGATAAAGCAAAACAGCTAGTGTTAGTTGCTCTGGAAATAGCTCTGTTGTATAAAATGGTAAATCATCATCATCATCATCATCATCATCATCATCATCATCATCATCATGGTTTCAAACTACAGGAAAAGAGATTCCATTTGAACATTCGGAAGAACATGACGGTTAGAGCTGTTCAGCAGTGGAATAGGCTGCCACAAAGGAGAGTGGTGGAGTCTCCTTCTTTGGAGGTTTTTAAGCAGAGGCTGGATGGCCACCTGTGGGGAGTCCTGTGATGGGGGTTCCTGCATGGCAGGGGATTGGACTGGATGGCCCTTGAGGTCCGACTCTATGATTCTATGACCATCCAAAGACTAAGGGAGTGATCATTATAAGGATTGGGAGGGTGCAGGGAGTCAATGGTTTGAATGGGTCTTCTGTGTTGTACCCTGTAACACAAGCACTTCTCCACCTTGTATTTTCTGAAGAAGGAGAATGCAGCTCACCCTTAACAAAAACACGGAATCATAGCGCTGTATGGTACAAAACATGATATGCCAAACAAGTGGCCCTGTCTCTTAATTAAGAATGCAGGATTTATTGCTGGCTGCCTGGGAACCACCCTTAGCTTGGATACAGAAGAAATGTCCTGGGACTATGGATAAATTCAATCAACGCAGTACTTACATCCAAAGCCACCTTGGGTCTTTTCTCCAAGGGGTTAAAATATTTTAAATAAATAATAAAATAAAAAGACCTGCATGCAGGGGTTAAGCCCCACCATGTGTATAAAAGAAAATCTAGCAAGATAAGGCTATGGAAGGAGCCCGCTTGTGGTCCAAACCTCTCTAATTACCTTAATATTTTCATTTGTTTATAACTGCATCTTATTTTCATATATGGCCATAATTTTAAATCTTGCAGTCCTCTGATATGAAGAAAGAAAGGAGTAAAACCAAACACAATTACTTGGGAAAAGGTAGGCTGTAAAATGCAAGCAACCATTGCCATGATTTCTGAGACAGCCTTTGCTGCTGGCCATTGTGAGTCTCTTATGTCAGTGCTCCCCAACCTTTTTATCCCTGCGGACCGGTACATTTTTGATAATTTTTCCGTGGCCCGGGGGTGGGGGTGGGGGTGGGGAAGGGGGAGATAAAGGAATGCGAATGGGGGTCGGGCGGGAGAGAGAGAGAGAGACGACACACACGCATGACCGCACCACCCCACCCCCTCCCTCTCACCTTTGCAAACCGGCCAGTTGGGACTCTTCCTTTCCGGGGAGGCCCGGCTTTGCTCGGGGACCGCCGCCGCTGACGGGGTCGGATCCTTCCCGCGGAGGAGGAGGAGGAGGAGCAGGCGCTGCCTTCGGGCGCCGGCGGAGACACCGGGGAAGCGCGGGGCTGCGGCGGCGGCAGCGAAGAGCCCGGGAGGCGGTGGGTGGGGGCCGATCTTGCAGAGGACCCGGTGGGCGGCTTTCTTTCTTTCTTTCTTTCTTTCTTTCTTTCTTTCTTTCTTTCTTTCTTTCTTTCTTTCTTTCTTTCTTTCTTTCTTTCTCCCTCCCTCCCTCCTTCCTTTCTTTCTTTTTCTTTCTCTCTCTCTCCCTTCCTCTTTCTCCCCCTTTCTTTCTTTCTTTCTTTCTTCCTCCCTTCCTCCTTCCCCTTTCTTTCTTTCTTTCTTTCTTTCTTTCTTTCTCCCTCCCTCCTTCCTTTCTTCCTT